>OX371225.1:105020438-106220438 GCA_947310385.1 Nephrotoma appendiculata
AATACAAGAAAAAAAAATCGAACTGAGGTACGTTGTATAACGACAGTTTGTTCTTGTAGTTCTTCTATTATTAGAACCTATAACATATCCTTAACCTATAGTATTAGAGAACCTCGTAGGATTAGGATACCTAGTCAGTTCGGTCATCGAATCAGTAAACTTTTTGAAAATATTCAAAAATATAATTTTGCGAAATAAAAAACAAGGGTTTAATAAAATGTGTTTATCATTTATAATTCGTTTACGCCATCTGTACAAATTAATAGGAAAATTTAAGCAATCTTGTTAAAAACATAGTTATTTGTTGGAATTAATTGATTTTCACATAAAGATTTAATATTTGGTGATGTACCCGTTTTTTTAAGCACCACATTACATCGCCTCCCCATTAAATCTACCAGTGATTGACATATTTCAACGGGGATACTCCTTAAAACGGTTTTGAACGTTTTCTCAAAGCTCATTTATATTTCTTGGCCTCGGCAATTTACTAAAACTACGTTTTAAACTCCACAGATTTTCTAATGGGTTTTGATCGGGAGATTGAGCTGGCTATTTCATTACATTAATTTTATTTGCCGCAAACCAGTATTTTACCACCTTCACCGTGTGCTTCGGATCATTGTCCTGCTAAAACACCCAGCGAAGGGGGGGTTTTCAGCAGCACATGGAAGTATGGTATCCCGTAAATGTCCTTCATATAACTTTTTTTACCAAGTTTTCCATAGACCCAGCATATAGGCCCTACAACACCATACAAGACCATTTGGATTGGCCCATAACAAAATGGTGGTGTTCTGGTTCGATGAAACAAAAATTAAATTTTTCGGATCGGATTGCACCAAACAATGTGTCTGAAGACCCAAAACTAAAAAGTTAGACTCGCGCTGTACAGTAAAATCTGTCAAACATGGCGGAGGAAATATTATGCTATGGGGGTGTTTCTCGTATAGTGGTGTAGGGCCTATATGCTGGGTCCACGAAAATCTTGATGAAAAAATTAATATGGAGGACATTTAAGGGATACCATGCTCCCGTATGCTGATGCAAGCACGCCTCTTCGCTTGGTGTTTTAGTAGGACAATGATCCAAAGCACACGGTAAATGTGGTAAAATACTGTTTGCTGCAAATAAAATTAATGTAATGAAATAGCATCTAAACCCAATAGAAAACCTGCGGGGTGAGTTAAAACGTGGTAAAATTAAAATTTCCGAGCCCTAAAAGTATAAATGAGCTTTGAGAGAACGTCCAAAACGGTTGATGGAGCATCCCAGTTGAAAGATATCAATCACTGATAGATTCTATGGGGTGGCGATGTAATGTGGTGCTTAAAATTAACGGGTACATCACCAAATTTAAATCTTTGTTTGAAAATCAATAAATTCCAACGAATAACTATTTTTTTAACAAGATTACTTAAATTTCCCTATTGTCGAAGCAAGTTCAACATGGTGCTTCATAGAGCGTTAACGTTGTTAACGTTGTTTCCACGTATGGTTAACATGCAATAGTTTAATAGTGTCAAATTTTATACCATATAAGCATTTTTTTACCGTTTAATTGTAACCTCAGCACTTCGTAATTTGTATATAAACCGCAAAAATTAAATAAAGTTTGGTAGTAAAAAATTAATACTTGCCAACGTTAATTATTAATTCGGACCTCACCAGTGGTAATCCGAATAAATAACTACTTCACCAAATCAAAGCAGAGGCTTGATCTGTCTATGGTCCTTCGAGCCGGATTTCATCGTCAACGAGATCATTATACCAGTTAACAACACACAGTAGCAGCTCTACCGTAAAGTCATATATTGACAGCAGTTCGTGCGCATAAATAACAAAGATTAAATAAGTAAATCATAACTAAGCGCACGTTTTCAACTATAACTCACCATGACACTCGAAATAGAGGAACTCATCAAACGACAAGATGTCATCGCCGACAAAATATCCGCCATGAGGCGGAACTATGCAAAGAACGGCGACCATCGCAAAAATCGGAGTATTTATAAGAACGTATTGAAAAACTGAAAGAGCAGTATTCGAAATTCATCTCAGCCGACGGCAAAATCATCGAGACGTCGTCGCTAAGCAATAACCACCCCTATCTTAAAGATAGGAAGCAGGTAGGAGAAAATTACGAAGTTCTGCTGGCTGAATTACAACAACGATTAAAGTCGCTATCCGATCAATCACAATCGTCATCTTCTAATGCCAACAACAACAACAACAACGAGGAAAGAGTCGGAGCCACCTCGTACTGAATCGATCTAGCAGCATGACAACCATCTGTTCAAAAAACAAGATGTACTCATGCGCCAGTTATACAAAAATATCGCGTCGATTGAGTACTCATTAGAAACCGCAAAGTGCTCAAAAGAATATTTGCAGCTAAAGACCAACCAGTTGCAAAAAACACATGGATGTGATCGACCAATTACACACAGGAATCATGGTAGAAAGCGATGAAGATGAACAAGTGACCTCGTATTTTAAAAAGGACTTCCACGGCATCTTACAGGTCAAGGTGGAAGCAACGATTATAAGATTACGCAAGCTCCAGAGAGAAATACCGATAACAACAGGAGGTCCAAAAATAAAATTGCCGACATTGGACGTGCCAAATTTCGCTGGAGACTACGAAAATTGGAGTTCATTCAACGACATATTTACTGAACTCATTCACCGAAACATTTCGGATACAGTAAAAATGTCATATCTTGAATCGCACTTACAGAAAGGTGCAGCGCAACTTATCAGCCACCTTTCAACAACCGGCGAAAATTATGAAATGGCTTGGAATCTACTACAGTCGAGATACAACAACCCCCGACTGCTGGCTGCCAAATATTTCAATTCACTTTTGTCACTTCCAACGATACTAGTTGCAACTACCGGGGCGTTAAGAAATCTCCACGACTCCGCGAAGGAAATGTTACGCAACATAGAACGACTAAATTTGAGCTCGCCATTTGAGTCATTTGTAACATTCATCTTGATCAAAAAAATGGATCTAGAATCCGCCAGGCTGTATGAATCAGCGGTATCTAATCCAAGGGAAATACCAAAAGTATCAGAGTATTCACTTATTGCTTTAACGGTTGATTTATTGTTCGGGGTTCCTTCCCTAGCCAGATTTGGTCCGTGGATCGTATTATATTTCCCACCTACCCTCCGATAAGCCGGCTAAATAGCATTCGCCTATCCGCCATCTGGGGACGCGCCATGATGGGAATTCGGCATCTCCACACAGACTATAAGTCATGAAATATATTTTAATTTATTTTTTTTTTAATTTCTGATCCGCAGATCATTAATTATTACGCACTGCACGTTCGACACTTGTGAAGTAGGATTTATACAAGACTTGAATATTTTATGATGCGCTTCGAAAAGTTGAACACTGCTACTCCTGCTCGATTGAGTAAATGATGATAGCTTACCGCCTGCCTGCCCTTTAGGATCCAAATATACTTATGGACAAAAAAACGCATATAATTCTTTTTGCCTCATTTATAAGGCGAATTCTTAACGAAATATCTATTATTAAATAAAATTTAATCGAAAATGAAGGCCGACGATAAACTCTCATTTGACGGTCTGATGATCCAAGGCAAAATCTAGACTCGTCGAAGAACAAAACATTGGCCCATTGTTCCATTATCCAGTTTTCATGTTCAAGAGCAAATGTTAAACGAGTTCTGCGGTGTGTTGTAGATAACTTTGGACATAAGACTGGCCTTCATGCAGTCAAATTGGATTCCTTGGTTCGTCGATGCACGGTCCTTTCACTAATGGGTGCATCTCGGGATCCGATTAGGCCTGATTTGATGCTACGTCCAATTACGAACCGTTTTCTTGAGCAAATTAATATAATATACCTATCTTCAGCGAGTGTTGTACATCGATTTCTCCCACTACCAGCACGACGATGATACTGTCCATAATCCTGGAATTGTTTGATCACTCTTGACATTGTTGATTGGTCCACTCTTAACAGTTGTGCAACGTAAGATTGAGTTCTTCCTTCTTCAACTATTGTAATGGCCCTTACGCAATCCTCAACACTCAAATGATTTCTTTCGGCCGACAAGTTATTCATTTTAATTTGTTTTTAATGAAAAACTTTACTCTTACACTTAATTGTATAATTTAAATAACAATTCACTGTAAATAAACTTTTAGACTGAACAGCCAAAATGCTCAAATTTGTGTTAAACTCGAATTCAACAACACTAATGGTAGTATTAATTAGTGCATGTGTTATTAATGCATGTGTATTTCAGCGAGAACTAGATACTATATAGATTTTATTATAATAATTACAAAATCAATTATTAAGCTACTGGTAATTTCAAAAATACAGATTATGCGTTTTTTTTGTCCATAAGTATATATACTATTTATACAGAATACTAAAATATACAGGTATGCATTGTGAATGTTTCGAAGTCATTTTGAATGTCAATTTGTACTTTGTAAGTTCTCTTCGATAACTCGAATGCTGTTACTGCCCCCTACTAACTTTAAACTGTCGGCACCTACAAGCGGATTATATTCTAGTTGGAAGTCGGTTTACTTTATATTCATATGCAAAAATCAGATCTACTCGTATCTGTACCTTGTATTTATTACATTGCAGTATGTAACGAAATTGATCATATACAAGGATTTTTGATTTTTTTTTACAAAATTTAAGGGTTATAAAATTTATTTTGCAGTTTTTATGAGAATAAATTATTTTACAAAATTAACAAATCCAAAAATACAAAATAGAAATACATTTACCGTTTATAAATAAAAAAGGGGATTTTTGCAACGAAAATGATTATACACTAAAACAAAACACAACAAAATGAAAAGTTTTGTTCCATTTTCCATCATAAAGAGAGGTTCATCATAAAGAGAGTCTCGGTTTTTTTGTTGATATCGAGTTGGTCCTCCTTTATTTTTATAACCTCTTTCAGTCTTCTAGGCATTGATGGATTCTACTAATGGTAAATTCCGGTGAAAATTTATCACATTCTTTCATTATTGTCTATTACAATTTTTTTTGCTGGTATTCCTGCATTTTTCAATCCAATTTGGTGTTGGATGCATAAATATTCAATGGAGTTCAGGTCAGGTGATTGGGGTGGCAAATGTTACTGGTTTTGGACGTTATACATAATCCATTTTATCACAACGTGTGCTGTGTGCTTAGGATCGTTGCTTAATGGAAGATCCATGATGGCCAGAGCCCCAACTGTTCCACGAATGGTTTCAAATTGTCTTTTAGAATACCTAGGTATTTCCAGCGATTTATATTCCCATTTATAAAAACAAGTTTACCTACCCCACTCGCTGACATGGAACCCGATACCATAACTGAACCATGTTTAATAGTTGGGACGAAGTATTTTGGCTCGAGCGCTGTAGCAGGTTTTCTCGAAAATTTATCTCTCCGGCCGGCTCCGATAATGTTGAATTTACTTTCATCCGTAGAAACACCCTTCTTCCGGAAGTTGAAGTCTTTTGTTTTTAATTTTTCTGCAAAATGCAGAAATTCAATTCTTTTTTTGGAATTGACATACGAAGTTAATGGCTTCTTGTGTGGCACACGGCCATGACATTCATGTTTCCACAAAGCCATTTTAATATTTTGGGAGTAGATAGCTTTATTGAGTATCTTTTCCATTTCTGAGTAGTTTTGAAATGCTTGTTTTTGAATTTTCTCTCAACAAATCCAAAATCTTTCAGTCGTCGTCCCGATTGGAAAATGATACGTTCGTTTCGTCCTGTTTACTTTCCGTTTTCAAGCGATTATGTGATGTTGAATCTAGATATTATTTGGCCCACTGTAGAATGAATGACTTCGAAAGACAAATTTTCCAATTTTGCGGACAGATTTTTCAGTACGTTTCATTTTAAATATTATTTAGCGTTTTTCTTTGGTAGTTTCCTTTCTACCACCGGCCATTTTTAAATAAAATAAGTTTTTATAATGTAAAACCACCGAAATTCTAATGTGTCTAGACACTTCTCTTTACATATTATATATTCATATTTTATAGCTATTTTTTGATATCGCTTATGAAATTGATATGATTTATTTTAAAATGATTATACTAAATTTTGATAGAAACAAATCATGATGCATAATGCGCAATTTAATAAGCGATACCAAATTTATTACAAAACTTTTAAAATAGATAAATTAATATTTTTAAAATTCTTTCCATTAGATGTCGAACAAAATGTCATCCAAAGCTTTGCCAACGGATAAGGTAAGAACTACGATATTTATAGTATATTGTTTATAACATTGGAATGATTTTAACTATAGGAAATCTTAAAATAGAGACAATTTATTTTACAAACCTAGACGTATGTTCCTTCGCAAAAACCTTTAAAACAATTGAGTGGTGTAATGTTGTGGTCAACACCGAACTTTTTTTTTTACCACCAGTGTATATAAATCTCGAATACAACACTAGTTGATTCCTAAGGCAAAAAATACAACTTACCAGAATATTGGCCTGAAAACCAAAAATTTTCGTCCCCGCTCAAATTTCAGAAAACATGCAATGACAACTCTTCTGGAAAATTTAATCCTTTTCATGATTAAAATCGTATAATTTTTGGTTGATTTTCGAAAATCACTAGGACCTCTAAAATTATGGAAATATTTTTGTATAAAGTTTAATACCGATCAGTCAATTCGTCTGAAAAATATTTCCACTTAAATTTTGGACCAATTTCATAGTTAATTTTATTTAGAAAATTCTTGTTTATAATGTTTTTTTAAATTATTTGGGAAAAACGATATAGTTCGTTTATAAAAAAACGGTAAAACTTTCCTTGGGAGTTGCCACTTCCGGTTCACAGGTCCCCTTCAGATATTACTAGGATCATTGAATTTATGGAAAAATCTTAAGTAGGAAATTTCATCCTGATCAGTTGATCCGTTTGGGCTGTTGAGAATTTTTGTGTAAAACAGTTTTTTTTGTCAAAGCCGTCATTTCCGGTGAAATGTTGAAAAATTGTGTAGACCGTTTTTGTTGCCTATTTATTTAGAATATTTTAGTTCCTAGCTGTTTTTCTCTTAAATGATATTTTTATAAAAAAATTTGCATAAAGCTAAAAAGCTCTTATCAAACCTGCGATTTCCGGTGGACCTATTTCGGCCAAACATCACTTGGAGCTTCCAATTTATAAAAAAAGCTGAAGTATGAAGTTTTATCATAAAGAAAACATTTATGATTGTTTTTCTATTACAGAAATGAAAAACTTTTCAAAATATTTACAAAAACTCAAAATCTCTTTTGGAATCTACCACTTCCGGAGGACCGATTTCGGCCAAAAATTATTGGGATATCCCAATTTATGGAAAAAGCATTGAACGGAACATCAACAGACTTAAACCCAATGATATTTTAATGTATATGAACAATATTACTTACTACTTTTAACACTATTTGCCGTAGGCACTTGGCGAAACACACTAACACTTAATAAACACATTTTACTAAAACTTGCTTTTATTTCGCAAAAATTAAATTTTTGAATATTTTAATTAAAAAATTTGTCCATAAAGTTTAAAAAATCACTCGATCGATTTCGACTTGTTAGGTCATCAGAAGTATCTACTGATTTATAAAAATAAAAATTCAGTTATATATAGTAGGAAAAGGCAAAAAAGAAATAAAAGACAAAAAATAGGCAATAAAAATTAATCTATTGATCAGTCCAACAATCTGTTGCTTACACGGATTTTTTTTAAAAATAAATAACGGGGATAGCAGGTAAGCGATTAGTCATCGGCTGAGTAACAAAATTCAAGGTACGAGGGCAAATCAAAAAGTCTTGCAATATCATATGAAAAAAAAGAGTGAGTGAGACAGCAATATTTTTATTTTTCGACATAATCTACTTTAAGGTTTATACATTTGTCACATCGATCAATTAACTTGCCTAAACCCTCTAAACAAAAAGATTTCTTTTGCTCCATAAAATATTCATTTACAACAGACTTTACTTCATAGTCACTGGAAAATTTCCGACCCTGAAACAGAATTAGCTTCTATCTCGTAGAAGCAGATCTGCTTCACAGAATTGCTGTTACCCTCTGGTACCCCATGCGGCTTAGATTCCCGCAGCTCAGTCGGCAGAGGAAAATGGTGTGGGTTTTGGAGTACCCAGGTAACAGCCTAGAGTACCGCATATGTTATAAAAAGAAGATGAGACGGCATGAATTATGCCGTCAAACAGGGGTTTAACAAAAAAAATTAAGGGATTGGGAAATGACCGGATTTGTGGGATTCACGCCTCATGTTACCGGTATGCCCACCGTGGTTGTATAAATGGTAAACTTAGGGTAACATATCCTATGTACCCTATGTTACCCATAAAAAAAAAATTGAACTATTTATTTTGGGCTTAAGGGCCTATGGTTAGTACTTTATTAATTTGGTAAAGTGTTACCAGTAGAAGGAAACCCGCGTGCTAACGCACATGCGAGATTTCCGCTTCTAATGAAGCAGCTGGTGGACCCTTTTCCAAATGGGCCCGATTAATTAGTAGGTTGTATTTTTTTATTTATTAAGCATACTTACCGACAAGTTTTGCTCCCCTTTTTCCTTTTTCTTTTTTTTTATAAGACAGCGAAGTAAAAGAAAACAATAATTTATTTGTACTATTACTTTTAAAAATTTATTCGATTAATAAAAAAAAAAATAAAGACAAACTAAACTAAACAAAATTTGCAACACTTAATTATCACGGCTTGAGCTCTGTGAATAATCAAGTTGCTTTCCAAAACTGAATCCTCGAACCAAAAATGTTGCGCAGTATTTATACAAAATTCAACTGACTGCGAGAGAAGGAAGGGGGAAAATTTAGTACTGAAAATATACTTCTCTCTCAACCAGTTAATCTAATTTTGCCGAAATCAGCAAAATTTCTGTACAAACACCACACATCAAACAACGTGACATAAATCAAATTTCCGTACACTTGTGGGAATTATATTATATGTGCCACGAAAATTGCAACGTTTTACTTTTTTTCGTATGCACAACACAAAACATATATATACATTACCTAATTACAAGTCTAGTATTTATGTTTACTCATTTGTATTTATAATAACTACATTATAAAAACCTTGAGCGACACAAAATTGCAACTAGATAACGTAAATAAGAGATAATTTTATGTTTGTTGTATTGCATCTTATACCATCTTCATGTATATGGATGCAACAACAAACATAAAGAAGAGTAGATAATTCCAGCATGACTTAGTGGTTAATGAATTTTTGTGAAGATGGTATCTTCAAGGTCATGGTGAAATTACTCTGATAAACGTAAAGATTATTGGGAATGGATTGATAACGGAATAGAATAAAATTCCGTTACAACCCCTTAGTGTTTTTTTCAAATTGGGAAACAGAAAGTAGTCACTGGGTGCCAAGTCTGGACTGTACGGTGGATGCGGAATTTCCACGAAGCCGCAGTCCTTTAATGCAGCTTGAGCAATATTAGCCTTGTGCACTGGTGCATTGTCGTGAAGAAGCAAGATTTTTTTCTTAACTTTCCTTGGCCTTTTTTCCCAGATCGCTTTTTTCAATTTTCGCAAAACCTCTGCGTAATATATGCCTGTGATTGTGGTTTTCGGTGGCATATAATCGATTATAAAAATT
Source organism: Nephrotoma appendiculata (assembly GCA_947310385.1). NCBI lineage: Eukaryota > Metazoa > Arthropoda > Insecta > Diptera > Tipulidae > Nephrotoma > Nephrotoma appendiculata. The sequence goes on from OX371225.1 coordinate 105,030,124, forward strand.
CCTTCAGCATCCCAAAAAATTGTTGCCAAAACCTTACCAGCAGACGGTTGAGTTTTGAATTTCTTTAGTGGTGGTTCACGTTTAATCCATTGCATCGATTCTTGTTTGGATTCCGGATCCCAGTGATGAAGTCATGTTTCATCGCCTGTTATTATGTTATCCAAGAAATTTTCTGGATCTTCTTTGTACATATCTAAAATCGCCTTTGAAGTTTGAACACGCATTTTTTTTGTTCTGCATTCAACAAACGTGAAACCCATCGCGCACTTACTTTCGACATGTGAAGGTGGTCATGTAATATAGTATATGTGGTACCGTATGAAAGAGAAAGTCTCCACGCTAACCGCGGAACAGAAATACGCCGGTCCTCCAATACAATAGATTCGTCCAAAATTACGTTTTCATGGCTAATAGCACCTGCTGGCCGACCCGAGCGGTTGTCGTCTTCTAATGACTCCCGACCACTTTTGAATAATTTTACCCACCTTGTTACTATGGCATATGATGGTGCAGATTCTCCGTAAACTTTTGATATATAGTTGAACATATAAATTGCATTACGTCCATCTTTATAGAAAAATTTAATATCGGCGCGATTTTCAATTTCATTCATTTTAAGAAAAATTCAAAACACGTGTTACTAAATTGACAAAAACAAACGAACTGTAAAATTTACATCGAAATGTTCTTCTAGAAGTTTCATCGCGACAAAAAATGGTTTTGAAAAATATATTGTTGTCTCACTCACTCTTTTTTCATGTGATATTGCAAGACTTTTTGATATACCGTCGTATATTGAATTACATTTAGTTTCCCGACGTATTAGTCATATTATTGCGAGCGTGAGAATAGTACAGGTTGGTATCCGTAATTGGTGAGATTCGAATTTCTCTGTTCGTTAAGGATATTTTGGTTAAGGAATATGGTTTTTCGAAGTTCGTAAGATTCTGAGGTATCTAAACGTCTGCTTTTGGGTTGTAAATACGTGCACATATACAACCCAGAAGCAGATGTTTAGATCTACCTTAGAATCTTTCGAAATTCGTAAATTCATATTCCTTAACCAAATTATCCTTAACGAACAAAGAGAAATCCGTTTCTCACCAATTACGAATCCCGCCCTGTTCCATTCTCACGCTCGTAATAAACTAATACGTTGGGTAATTAAATGTAATTTAATATACTTTGAATTTTGTTACTCAGCCGATAACTAATCCCCCCTTATTTATTTTTAAATAAATTTCCGTATAAACAACAGATGCTTAGGACGATCAATAAATTAATTTTTATTGCCTATTTTTCGTCTCCTTCTTTTTCCTACTAAAGGGTGTTTTTTTAAGCCTGAACTGGAAAGTGAAAAATATAAAACAAAAAATTAAATTTTTATGAAAAATATACTCTGGCAGATCTCAGTATATTCTGGCAAATCATCATGAATAGACTCATGATTGAACAACGCTACTAAATTATTAAAATTTACTTTGAAAATCAGTCGTCGATTCGCGCAACTTATAGACGACTTCGTGATTTTTATGGCGCACATAATCGTCCATCTGAGCAATCCATCCGTTGAACTGTGACATTGACCCGAACGAGATATAGTTTCAACAGGACGGTACTACGTGCCATACGATGACCGCAACCATCGCCTTATTAAAATTAATATTTGGCGATAAGTTGATTTCGAGAAATGGCCTACAAGGTCGTGCGATTTGACACCTCTCGATTATTTCCTGCGGAGCTAAGTAAATTCACTGGTTTATGCTGGTAAACCAGCAACAATTGACGCCTTGGAGGCCAGCATTATTCGTGTTATTCATGACATACGGCCAGTAGTGCTCGAAAAAGTGGTCCAGAATTTTACGTCCAGAATGCATTTCGTCAAGAACAGCCGCGGTCCCATATGCCCGAAATCATTTTCAAATATTAATATGCCATGTATTGATCGTTCGAATAAAAAAAAATTGATTACAATTTAATTTTTTGTGCTATTTTTTACAATTTCAAGTAGTGTCGGGCTTAAAAAATACCCCTTATAAAACTAAATTTTTATTTTTATAAATCAATAGATTCTTCTGATGATGACTAACAAGTCAAAATCGTTTGAGTGATTTTTTAAGCTTTTTGGACAATTTTTTTACATAAAATATTCAAAAATTAAATTTTTGCGAAATAAAAAACAAGTGTTTAGTAAAATGTGTTAAGTGTAAAATGTGTATAATGGCTGCGGGCCAATAGTCGGGTAAAAGTCAATTTTAAGTAAATTTTTCGTTAAATTCATTTATTTTTCAAAAACTCTATGACAAACTGATCGAAAAATTTGTTCTAAATCCGATTTTTACCATAGTAAACGATTTACCCGACTATTGGCCCGCACCCAATGTATTTATTAAGTAATATTACTTACAATTTTCGAACAGTAGCACAGAAGTAATGTTCGAGAACAAAAAGTTTATATATCATATTTTCGTTTTTTAATTTTTCACAGTTAAATACAAAGTTGTATATATACTCGTGCATTCGAATGTTGGTTGTATATTTTGTAAGCATAAAATATTTTACCCTCCTTTTTCCAATGTTTTTATACGTATAGTGTAGATGGAGTGTCCCTAAAGTGGCTATCACGAATGGTTCCGTTGGATTCCTTGATCAAAGCGGAGGTGAGGTTACTTCTATCACTTCGCACGTTATTGCACGTTTATCCTCTATCAAGTTATACACGATTGTAACTTGAGCCTTCCACCAGATCACCTTGTATTAAAGAAACTTTAATATCTTGAGAAATAACCATTTTTATTTTCAAGAACTAATTTTATTACAAAGCTGATAATATTCTCATTTAAATAAGGTTTAATAATTATGACTATTTAGTTAAAAAAAAATTACAATTTCAACAAAACCTTTAGAATTCAATTTTTTTTTGTAAAGAATTTTTTTTTTGTTTCTGTACCACTTAACTCTTAACAATAGCTCTACGTCAGTAAATATTTTTTGAAGGAAACATAGTTCAGACACGGAGTAGTCCTTTTTTTATTTTTTTTTATTGCAAAATAAAGTATTAATCATCCAATGGATTTAATGTCCTTTTAAGGTCAATTAATACTCTCCTTTTCATTCACGCACTCACCCACCCATTCACCTACTCACACATTTACAGTATACCACCTGCACGTTGCAAGCTCCATGTCAACCTGCACACTGACATGGACGGTGGGTCGGCGCTGAATTCTGCACTCCAACAGAGGGTCTAAGTTGTGTTTATTAACATCACCGATCGTAATCGATGAAGAAAATTCGCTTTACATCCTGCCTCTGGTGGGATTCGAACCCAGTACCTCCCGGTCCTCCCGGTTTTTAAATAGAGAGAGATTGTCTTCGTTAAAACCATGGATGTGCATTAAAATTTCAGATTTGTTTTTAGATTTTAATGCAAAGTTATGAAAGGTGTCCACTCCAATCCAACCAATCAATCCAGAATAACCCAAAATTGCATATAGAAATCGCATGTATGCATTAAATAAATAAAATTCGATGTTATCAAGGGGTTGGCAATTGCGTAGCGAATCATTAAAATTTGCTAAGGTATTGTGATAATACTTTGTATGACAGTTCAAAGTATTTTCAATATTTTTGTAGTTTGGTCACTGCAGTCTGATGAGACGACCGAATTTTTTAATACAAAGAATTCAATGTTTCATTAGTTCGAAACCAAACTTCCATCGTCTTGATTACCTAATATTTATGTAAAAATACTATCTGGCTATCAATCCAGAATAACCCAAAATTTCAGATAGAAATCGCATGTATGCATTAAATAAATAAAATTCGATGTTACCAAGGGGTTGGCAATTGCGTAGCGAATCATTAAAATTCGCTAAGGCATTGCGATTATACTTTTTATGACAGTTCAACGTATATTTTCAATATTTTTGTTAGTTTGGTCACCGATTGTGTTTGGTTTTGTTTAAGTTTATTTACATTGATTTATCAGGCATTGATATTTGTTTTGTTTTCTGAATGAAAAGCACGCGTAAATATGTACTAAATAATTTAGGTATGATAAAATTTTGGAATTATCATTTATGACATATATACCATATAATTCAAAAATTCAATTGTAAATTCAAAATTGAATTTGTTTATAAATACGATCGAGCATCGCGCATTGGTAAAACATATATTTACAGTGCTGGGAAAAAAAATTGAGCAAACACATTTTATTGCAAATTTGAGTCTTTTTTTGCTAAAATTACAAAACTTTTGGACGCAATTGGCTTATTGTTTCATTTTAAATACATGTATGATGTAATTTTTTGAAAAAAAAAAATTGTACCTGCAATTTAGGGAAAAACCCCGAAAAATGCCAAAATATTCAAAATACGGTGATTGGAGTTAAAGTAATGGAATAAATTAAACACTTATTGTTTAATTTTTTTTTGTTTTTTTATTGATTTATAGAAGTTCTATCTTTAATATTTTGTTGGACCGCCTTTTGTTTTTATTACACCGGTACAACCCCGCAACTGATGTCCAAAAAAATTGGTCGAGCAATTATTTTATTTTATCCCTACCGTTCTTGGCCGACATTAGGGTGCAGATGTTTTATTGCCTGTAATTTATTTTTTGAGTATAAATAGGGCATATTTTGTAAGATTAAGTTATTCTGTAAGTGATCCTAGTCAAATAAAGAATAAAGTGCAATTTTAGTTTAAAAAAATGGGAAAAGTTAGTGAGCAGTGTAAAAGCAATATGTTGATTTGGGCGCGAGAAAATTTAACCACGCGCAAAATAGCAGAAAAATTAAACACTCCTAAAAGTACTGCCGCGTGGAATATTGAAAAATTGCGAGAGATGGGCAGTACACAAAGAAAGAAAGGCTCTGGAAGGCCCAGAAAGATGACGCCAGTGGAAGATCGTTTCATAATATTACAATGTCGTCTGAACCGTTTCAAAACTTCATCGGACATAAGACAGGATGTTGAGCGAGCAACAGGAAAAGAAATTTCAGCCAGCTTAGTGAGAAAAAGACTTGTTAAAGCTGGTTGAGAGCTCTTAAACCAGTCCAGAAGCCTGAGTTCACATTACTAGTGAAAAAACAACTTTTGCTATGGGCCCAGGAGCATGTTTCTTGGACTCCAGAGATGTGGAATGATGCGATTTCCCCGAATGAATCAAAATTCAAGCTGTATGTTGGAGATTGAAGAATTTTCGTAAGAAAAAAACTGGGCGAGAGGCTTGGCAACGAATGTCTTTTAAGAGTTCCACCGAAAAATGAAGGAGTTATGGTCTGGAGATGCTTTTCTGGAAATGAAACCGGTCGATTGTGCTTCCTTAGTTCCAGCATTACAGCAGCTGTTGATCTGCAGGTCCTACACAACGAATTTGAGCCTTCTGTGTTAAAGCTTTTTGACGAGACTTGCAAATTTATTTTTCAACAGAACAGCGCTCCGTGCCATACCGCCAAAGTTGTGAGTTATTAATTTTGAATTGTAGATAAAGAAATTGGCTTTCATATAAACATAAATAATTTGTTAAAAACTTGTTTTTTTCTTATCTCTTCATTTAAAGGTAAAAAAGTACTTCGAAGAAAGAAGTATCGATGTGTTGTGCTGGCTCCCGTCATCGAGCAATTAATATATAAGAGAAATCAAGTAGTGCAAATTTTATAAGCAGGCTTTTCCGAGGTTAATCTTATTTTATAGTTTTAATATATTTATTTACACAAATTTAATTTTTTTCTATATTTAATCCATAAATACGTATCTTATAAACATATCGGCATAGTTATTTTAAAGTTTATTGTTCTTGTTAGGCTTATACAGGTTGCCAAAAGTAAAATAGATTAACCTCGGAAACTCTACATGAGTCCTCTTATGTATATTTTGCTTTATGCTCCCGTTTAGTCCAGACTTAAATCCCATTGAAAATATTTGGTCTATAATGAAGCTAGAAGTAGCAAGAAAGCGCCCAGATCGATTCAAGCTTTAAAAAGTTTGTTGATGACGATTTGGGAATACATACCTCCTACGACTTTGAAAAATTTATCAAATTCAATGAATCGGAAGTGGTTCGCTGTAATAAAAGCAAATGGCGGTCCAACAAAATATTAATATTAAAGATAGAACTTCAATAAATCAATAAAAAACAAAAAATAAAAATAAAAAATAAGTGTTTAATTTATTTCATTACTTTAACTCCAATCACCGTATTTTGAATATTTTGGCATTTTTCGGGGTTTTTCCCTAAATTGCAGGTACATTTTTTTTTTCAAAAAAATACGTCATACATTTATTTAAAATGAAACAATAAGCCAATTGCGTCCAAAAGTTTTGTAATTTTAGCAAAAAAAGACTCCAATTGCAATAAAATATGTTTGCCCAATTTTTTTTTTCCCAGCACTGTATATGACTGTGTGTAAGTAGTAGATGCACGTGTAAATCGTATGCAACTATAATAGAGAATCGAAACGAACACTAATGTGTTCTACAAGCCATATTGTTGAAACACATACACAATTTTCGGTCGACTATATCATGGCATGGTATTGTGTATAAATAAAGAACAAAAATTTCGTAAAGAAAAACGAAACAATGTGTAAACGAAAAATAAAATAAAATTTTGTAAATAGAAGCTTTACTAACAAGTCCGTAATTATATATATAGTTTTCTATCATTTCTTGTTTTATTAGAAATGCTCGGCGATTGATCGTCGTCGAGGAAAGACGTGTTTTGTCTCTCCTCGAAATAAATAAATAATTTAATTTAGATGTGTTGTGGACGTGGTTAATTAATTAATTAATTAACTAATAATTATATATATGTTGAATAAATAAATATATAATAATAATTTGTGTAATTTGATAAGTAAAGTGGAAAGTTTTACATATTGTATATTTATATTAATTTGTAAGATTTCATTTATTCATTATTTTAACACATATTTTAATTATTAATATATACTTTTTCCAAATACATTTTAAGTATATTTATAAACATTTTAACTGTATTTTATAACTCATAAAGGTGTAGAATAGGAGTATTCTCATTTTGTGGGTCATTCGAGTATTGTTTGCGCGAGAAAGGGTTTTTTAATTCCATTGTTCTTTTTTTGTTAAACTCGCTTAACAATTTTTGTTGTTGTTTTGCGACGATTATTTTTCGTTTTTTTTGCTGGATTTTTGAATTCTACCTTTTGTTTTGTATATATTTACTCGTACATTATATTTTGCAGAGATTAGTATTGGAGGTGTATAGCGGGATATACATTTCAATAACCACCGAAAATGTGATTCTGCGATATATATATCTTGTTATATACTTTTAGCTGTGTTTGTGGTCGTTGGGTATGTATGGTTTGGTTACGAAGAAACAATCTATAAGATCAGGGGAGTTTTTGTTTTCATTTTATTTTATTTATGTACATAATTATTATATATTTGTTATATACATAGTTATTTACTTTTTGTGCTTGTCTGTAAATGTTTTTCTATATGAAAAGACACAAAAAAAAACAAACGATCAAATCATAGATTTTTGTTGTTGTTTTCCTTGTTTTTTTCCTCGCCTTTTCATTGATTTCATTAGTGTGATCAATTTACACAGAGGCGGTGAGGGACTTTATGGTGTAACTTTATAACAATAAATAAATTTTCTTTGATATTTGTGGTAGAGTGCTTTGAATTGGTTTCGTTCATTCATGATGAGTGGTTGGTCGGTGTCTGCGGTTTGTGATGGTTGTTCATTGAACATTGTGTTTCTCAACTTATGGAGGGTTGTTTTCAGAAAATATGCTCTGACGTTACCTATATTTGTAAGCTATTTTAAATTGTTTTGTTTGGGAGTGGATGTGGTCATCAATTGTTGGTATAAGAAGGCAAATTTGCAGTTTTGCATGGAACCCTTGTCTGAGATTTGGATTTGTGTGTCCGGGTTGGTCTCTGCTGAATATTATAGATGTTTTCTGTGCTGAATATTATAGAGTGGAGTCATTTTTGAAATTTTAAAATGATCGCTCGTACGCTGGGGTTTTTGAGTTCTAGGATTGCCATGATATTTTTATAATCTGTGTGAATCTGTGTGAATGGTAGAGGTTTCACGCAGAGAGGATTCGAACCGTCTATTGGGATTGTTTCGGAAATAATTTAGTGTGTTTGGTTTTTTTGTTCTAGAGGGGGCGGTATTGAGTACTCCTGGATAAACATTACATATTTTTGTTTGGTACATTTTACTATAATTATTTATAAAAATGATTCTTTTCAAAATGTGATTTCAGAGATCAACTAATTTTACTAATATTCCTTCATCCAATTATTCAGCGTTTGAGTATCAAGTTATTATATTTTAATTTGATGAGCAATTTAGAGTTATCGAGGTTTATCAGGTGTTTATTACACTATTAATGCGCAGTTCCTGATTAAGCTAATTTATTTAGTTCTAATAAAGATTTTTGATTACAGATGATCTTTGAAGTCGTAATACTTTCTAATTAAAAATAAAATTTTAATTTAAACTTCAGTAGAGTAGACAAGGTAGGAATTATAATACGGGTTTCTAATAAATTGGATATTTCAGCGGATATTTGCTTTTTGAAATTCCAGATATCATTGAAGCTACAGAGTAATTTGAAATGCAGTTAAATATTGCTGTACTTAGATAGTTTTTCAGGGATTATGACATTTCTTTTTTTTAATTATTGTCTAAGTTGTTTCGGGAGACTGTAAATTGGTGAAGGTTTTGATTAGCTTGTTCTTGGTTGGATACATAATTATCGCTGGTTGTTCTTTTTATGATTTATGATTTATTTAATACGATTGGGTTATTTGGGTATCAAGGATTCTACAGTTGTGCTAGCTATTTATTATTAATTCAGTCATCTTACAGATTCATGACTGCTTTAACCTTTAAAGCACCGAGCGGGGTAATTTGGATCCCTTAAAAAATGTTTTTCCTTAATTACTATATCGCTAATATTCGTGTAGTCCATTCATATAGTAGAGTTCATGGAGTGTGGTACAAATAGTGAATTTTAGCCGGTTATTTTATTATAAAATGGTAAATTATTCGTTCGGGGGACCTATGGTACCCTATATTATTATTTAAGTTTTTTTTTTGATTTTTTTTGTTTACTGTAAAAGGGCATCTCGAAGTGAATATTTGAGTCTGGCGGTTGAGTATTTTCATTCCTTGTCTGATAGTGAAAGTGAAATTGATGAGCCCGGCGTCAACCAGGAATCTTACTTAGGTTTGGTCGCACATGCCAATCAATCAATCAATTCAATTGTTACAACTGACTGATCGACTTCGTCATAAGGCCCTAAGTCGATCACCTCTAATTTCGTAGGAGATTCGTTTTAGTCAACATCTTCTTGTTCAGTACTTGAATAAATTTGGTTAGCTGCTTCAGTTTTTCCTTGAATTCAACTACAGCTGATACTACCATTTTCGAGTATTTCCTATACAACCTGCCACTAACAAGTAAAAGTCGGGAGCGGAATATGTATATCTGTATTGAATACAACATTCTCTTTGTTCGTTTCTGCTTCAATCGCATTTCGAATCACAGAATAAATTTGCCTAAATTTAAGAATAAACTTTTGAATTTCTCGTCGAAATTTTTTCTGAGCTAAGTGTACTGGTCTTTTTAATACTAATAAAGGGTGTGCTTTTTCAACCTCTAAGCGTTTTAAAAGTTCGTTTAGATTACTAAGAGGATTGCCCCCTTAATATTTCGCACCGCACACTCTAGCTCAAATTCATCATGCGCTAAATGTGCTGGATTCATGTTGGTTATTTTAATTCGTCGAAAACCTCACCACAATTAGTTAAGCTTTAGTCTAAGTACTCGTAGTATTGTTTATATTGGCTATGCTTGATTATATGCCAATATAGCCAATAATCAAAATTTGTAGTGTTCAAGAAAACTTATGATATGTAGATGTGTCTTTTATAATTTAACAAATTAATAATTAAATAATAAATTCTTAGTAAAAAAATAATGCGATAAGTAAAATAACGTTAATTATTAAGCGCCTACCATATATTATGTAATGCTTGTATATATGTATATGTCAAATAGAATGTATATATGTATATGTATATAGAAGCAGGGATGATCTAGAGAACTAGAGAGTATTTTAAACATTATTGATTCGAGGTGAATTGGTTGATGATGCGTGATAATAAAATATCTGATTTTAAAAACATAAAACAGAAATTAAGCTTATAGTAATAAATTGGAATTCAGCTGATGATCAAAACTTCAAAACTTACTAGGAACACTCATGATTCCAAATTATTATCTACCTTAATATCTTGTAAACGTACCAATTGCATTTTAACCGACTGTTCTCAAAACAAAAAATAAAAAATTTAATGGACATAACACTCGTGAATGTGCTTGACTGTCTAATAGATTGTTAATCGCAATACGGAAAACAAATGTTCACTAAATTAATACTAAATAGAATAAACAATGTATTCTAGAAATAGTGTAATATTGATCTCATAAGATATCAAAAATTAATAAGAAACTCAAACTTGGTTTTGAACCAAGTTATACATTTGTGAATTCCTTTCTCACTTATTTACATCCGAAAAAACACTATAACTATACACACAATTGTGTTGGTTGTACTTCAAATAAAGCGAAATTTTTTATCAAAAACGCCATTACAAAGTATGGTTTTTTACTCACACATTTTTGTGGTGTGGACTTTAATTGAGCCAAATTTATTTTTGGTAGGAAAAGAGATATAGTACTTCAAATTAAAACAATCGTAGGTGAAAACTATCGGCGTGCTGCTATCTCCTGTATAATACGACGTTGACCGATATTTGCCATCAGTCACTTATCAGTTGTTGACCTGATAAATCTACCAGTTTCATGCGTCTCCTAAAAATCGTGGATACTATACGTCAGAAACAACAAGTTGTTGCTTTATTGCAAGAGGGACGCAATCAAGGAGAAGTCGCTCGTCAGATAAACTTGAGTCTATATGCTGTCTCAAGAATATCCGGAAAATTTCAGGAAACTTTTACTTTCAATCGGAGACTACATACCAGCCGGTATTGGTGTTCATCTGAGAAGGAAGATCGATGTATCGTCCTACGTTTATATGTAGCAGGTGCTAAGATAAGTTCAAGATGAATCTGTTAGTTAATGGTCGGTAAGAGGAAGCTTGAATGATGCTATCCTAAGTTCAACACGGCCCACTAGAGGCCCAAAATTGACAGCACGCCACCGCAAAAAGCGGCTCAAATTTGCTCGCGAACATATCAATTGGAGCATCGGACAATGGAGGTCAGTTCTATTCACTGACGAGTGTAGAATATGTCTCCATGGTAGTGATAGAAGAGGCCGGGTCTACCGGCGTCCAGGAGAGTGATTTTTGCAGTACATACTGTTTTGCTGAAACAATCTAGATACGGCGGCGGTTCGTGCATGGTGTCGGCTGGCATTTCGCATGAGGGGAAAAATATCTGGTTTTCGTACTAGATGGATGCCGTAGAGGAGGTCTGACCGCTAAAAGATACATTGAGGACATCCTCTTGGATCATATAGTGCCCTACGCAGGATATATAGAGGAAGATTTCAGATTGATGTATTACAATGCCCGGTGCTACACAGCTCGAACCACTCGGCAGTTCATGGATGAGGTTGGACTCAGGACGATGAAGTGGCCAGCTCTCAGTCCAGACATGAATCCAATTGAGCATTTATGGGACGAACTAAACCGCAGGGTCCGAGCCAGAAATCCGGTACCATCTAACATCAGTCACCTCAAGATTGCATTGGATGAGGAGTGGGGTGCGATCCCGCCAAGTCTTTGTCAAAACCTTAATAACGACAATGGGGAACCGCATGCGAACTGTTGTAGACGCAGAGGGAGGCAATACTAAGTATTAACCAATACAATTGTTTTGTTTTCTTGAATTTATTGTTGTAATTTAAATTTAAATATCCCTAATATTTTTTTCATAATCATCAATTTTGATTGCTTTTTAATTCAAAATTCATTATAAAAAAAATAATGAACCAATTTTCATGAAAATAACAGTTTTAAGTAAAAATATCAAACTTTCAAAAAAATAATGTCTTGTGAAAATCGGTTAAGACGTTTTAAAAAAATCGCCTTTCTGTGAGCGCTGAAGATTGAGTCAATTTAGTTGTTTGTAAGTATAGTTTCATTAGTCATATTATTACCGGTCATTAAAATCAAAATTAAAAATGGAGTAGCTTATAAATAAATTTTACCACAAATAAAATCGAAAGCATGTTGACTTAGATGAAATAGACTTGACAATAAAATCAAACGTTAGATACGGATAATAATGACGTGTCAACGATTCTAATTCAACCTATCTTCAAAAAAGAAAAAAAAACAAACATTGAAATATGACATGAATAATGACTTAACTAATATACTGTTTTGAGTTTCATATCAACGTTGTAATAAAAAAAAATAACTTCAGTACCGGTTGGTTTGGGCGCCACTGTAACGAACACCAGTTAGGAAACTAAGCCCGTTAACAGAATATTCCTGTAGGTATTTCGAGCGGTCATTTTTATCCGAGCTAGGGCTGGGGTTTTCGAAATTTACAGGAATCAGTATTAGGCCGATTTGTGTATTAGAAGATCTACATATACTAGGATGTCGAAACTGAAGGACGAGAGCGATAGACCGAGGCGGATTTAGGACCATAAAAGAAGCTAGAGAGAGAGAGAGAGAGTATTAGACCGCTAGTAATTATTCTAACAAATTCAATAATAAAACAAACAATTCAAAGATGCAGATGTTCACCGGCAGGCCAACAACCTTCCCTCATAAAAACATTTAAGTTATGAACCCTAAATAAAGGCCTCGGATTACCATATCGGATTCATCACAAACTCGACCTCGGAAATTGTACACGGACAACGCTTTTAAAATGGGAACATGGAACGTGCTTAGCCTCTTAAGACCTGGAGATCTCCGGAATCTTTCGAACCAAGCAAAGAGTTACACATTAGACGTACTTGCACTACAAGAGCTTAGATGGTCTGGAAGTGGGATCCATGACACCACCAATGGTTACACTCTTCATCACAGCGGCCATCAGAACGGAGGAGAATTTGGAGTTGGCCTCCTCATCCATCGGCGCGTGAAGCACCATATCATCGATTTCCGCCCTATCAACATGCGGATATGCACGGTCAGACTTCGCACTAAGAAATTTAACATCACGATCGTTAATGTGCATGCACCCACCGAAGATAAATCAGATGACATCAAAGATCTCTTCTTTGTCGAGCTCGAGGAAGTCATCAACAACATACCGCACCACGACATTAAAATCATCGTGGGCGACTTTAATGCAAAAATCGGTAGGAGTGCAGAAAATACATCACACATCGGTCCCAACAGCCTGCACCTAACTAGTAATAAGAACAGCCAACGCGTCGCCGACCTGGCAATAACGTACAACTTAGTTATATCAAGTATGTTTTTCCCACATAAGAGAATCTACAAAGTAACGTGGAGATCGAATGATGGAAGAACGGAAAACCAAATCGATCACGTCATGGTGTCCAAGAGACACTCCACCAGCATATCTGACATTAGATCCTACAGAGGTGCAGACATGGACAGCGATCACATGCTTATCATATTTAAGTATAAATGCAAACTGTCATCTACGTTTAACAGACAAGCACAAAAGACCGTTCGATGGAATATCGATGCTCTAAAAGACCAAGCGTCACTGCAGAGTTACCAATCAGCTGTCACTAACTATTTAGACCGGCCCCATAACAACGAAGAAGCTCCTCCTAACATCCAGGAGCAGTGGCACTCTATACATTCAGCCATAACCACCGCGGCGCAAAATACCATCGGAAGAAGACATCCGAGGCCCCGCAATGATTGGTTTGATGATCAATGCCGAAGGAACGTCGAAAATAAACGAACGCTTCGTGAAAAATGGTTGGCTCGCAACACCAGAAGCACTCTAGCAGAATATCTCCGCGCTAGGAAAGCCACGACTAAATTCCTTCGACAAAAGAAGCGCGAACATATGAGATTATGCATCGAAAACATCAACTTCCAAGCGGAACTAGGAAACTTAAGGGACTGTTTTGCTAATGCCAGGAATCTCACTAAAGATTTCCACCCAAGAAGTACAGCCATAAAAGACGGGAATGGAGAGCTGAGATCAAACGTGGCTGATTTTTCTCTCAGTATGGCAAACCTGCTTTCAAAATCTGCTAAATCGGAATGACGAAGTGACCCCCATTAGAGCAATAGCTCCGCCAGGTGAAGAGGTCTTTGTCGAATATCCCACAGCAGAGGAAGTAGACGAAGCTATTAGTCGATTGAAGAACGGCAATGCACCCGGTCTCGATGAAATCCCCGCAGAAATTAATTAAACTCGGAGGCGCTACTCTTGTAACAAGTTTATACGATCTCGTCGTTTGTATTTGGGACCAAGAAGAGTTGCCGGAGAATTGGAAGACCGCACTCATATGTCCGTTGCATAAAAAAGGCGACCGTCTTAAATGTGAAAACTTTCGTGGCATAGCTCTATTGAACACTGCTTACAAAGTGTTGGCTAATGTTGTACTTGCCAGACTCATCCCTTTCGCCGAAAACATCATTGGCGACTATCAGTGTGGTTATCGTCCCAACCGATCGACCACTTACCAGTGTTTCACCATGAGGATGATCTTGGAAAAATGTTGGGAGTACAACATAACCATACATCAGCTATATATAGACTTCAGACAGGCGTATGACAGTATAAACCGCTACAACCTATGGGCCGCGCTCATATGCCTGGGAATCCCAGAGAAACTCGTTTCTCTGTGTAAATTAAAGTCCGGGTCCGGAGTGAGATGGCTCGGCCACGTTACAAGGTCTCCCCAACAACGGATGATAAATAAAGTGTTCCACCAACAACCAGCCGGAGTACGTCGTAGAGGAAGACCCCGACTACGCTGGCGCGACGACATCGAACAAGATCTACGAACATTAGGATGTCGAAACTGGAGGACGAGAGCGGTGGATCGAGATGGATGGAGGGCCTTAGTGCAGGCGGCGAAATCCCTTCATGGGATGTGAAGGCCAGAGAGAGAGAGAGAGAAAAACAGTAACAAATTCTAGTCATGAACACTTTATACTAGAAACTTATTTTGTCTTTTTAATTTCTTTCTAGTCACTATAAATTTGATCGTTCTTTATAATTTATTTAGCTAAATTTACCCTACCTAGTTTTATTTTAATTGTTTTATGTAAAATATTGTTAGGATTTTTAATTTCCACTCACTTTAGGTACTTACGATTAAAAAAACTAACTCACACATTTCATTGTTCAACGTCGTATATGTATATCGTTCGTATCATCACAAAATAATCGACAGTAAATTAAAACTAAACTGGCACTTATAACTAGCGATAAATTAATTCAATTATCCTTTAATTTTGTTTTTATTTTGTTTTTTTTAACTTTACTCATTTTAACTTAATTATTTATATTTTTGTGTAATTTAACTTTTAAATTAATTTTATTAATTATATATTATTTTCTGGATTACATACAACCATTCTATCCGAAATTTCAAAAGGGGATTACCCTTTTATTTCCACCTTCCGCTAATCATCAGCCAGAAAAAAACAAAAATCATAATTTTTCTTCATTGACTACATAGTATAAAAACTGCGTTACCATCGTTGGATAATACCGAATTATTAGAAAAGTCAAGTGGCGTTGAAATTAACACTTTGGTGGTGGTAGTCAAAAGTAGAAGTAATTCTCTTTAGTAGTGTTGTTTTCGCAAATCCGTTTAGCTTAGCTAAGAAATGTGAAAGCAACAACTTTTGGCTTTAATTTTTTAATGCGTTTTAATTTTTATGTGTTGGTTCATTTTATTAATATTAATTATATTTTTTTTTTATTTTATGAAATAGAACAAATTAAATTTGATATTTTGCTATCAAATAACAAATGCCAAATTTTACTATAAGATTAGAAAAATAATGCCTTGCGGTAAACACCATAACCATAAAATGGTTTTATTTCCCCTAATCCTAAAATTTTTTTTCGTAACATTAAAAACAATTGGCTTTAATACAATGCAATTGTTGTTGTAATATTTTGAAAGCAACACAGCTTTTGTGCCTACAATCTATTTTATTCTGCTATAAACGTTTGTATTGCTGGGTTGTAATTCAAGTAGTACATTTTCGATTACTAACATATGAGTAAATAAAATTTTCGTTCTTTTTACTTTCCTTTCCGAAGTAAAATAATGTATAGTAATCATAAAAATTTTCGATTATAAGATTTTTGCACATTTAAAATACGTTATATCGAAGGAAAAGCCATTTTTAAAAACCGCCGTGTATGTATGTAACCATCTGTTTATTTGGTGTAAATAAAGTTGCAACATAACATAACACTATTAGTTCAACATAATTTAGTAAAAATAATACACCTGTCTCCTTATTACGACGGCAATAAATTTCACAAAGTTAAAAAAAATCTAAATTATTATATCCATTTTCCGGCCAGAATTTTTTTCCACAATACAAGTCCAGCACGCACAAATGTGTATGTACAAATGACAAGTTTTAATGTCTTCCGGATTTTAACGGATTTTAGTTAAATTGGAATTCTTTTTGAAAAAGCATTATAAATTGATAACATATAAAATATATAACATAATTTTTCTTAGATCGTTTTCAGACGAAAATGATCTAAGTGGAATGCACAAATATGTCTGATATATACAAAAATAAATTTTTGACATGATTGTCTCTCGTCACCCACACAATTGTGATAAAGTGATAGATATGAAATGTGATGAAATTTATAAATTAAATTTAAATTAAAAAAAATAAAACTATATTTATTTAAAAAACTAACAAATATTTATATGAATTTTATAAAAAAATAATAAAAATATAAATAAAAAAATGTACCTAACAAATACGTATTTTGTAGTGAACCTCCATCATACTTGTGTAAAAATGCCTTGACCAATGACTTCTTCCAAATTGTGGCATCGTGGTTTGACCCTCCATATGAAGCATTTACATTTAAAATTCTTAGATTAGAATCACATATCTATAAAAAACAAGAAATTTATTTGATTATTTATAAATAAATATGCATAATGTAATTTGCGCTACATACAAATTGGACATTTTTCGAATGGTAGTGATGTCGGTTGAGGTAAACATGCTCAACTCTACTCGCTGGTCTGAACATCGAGACATGCGTACAATCGATACAGCCGATTACGCCGGGAAGATTGAATTTTGCATAGAATCGGAAATAGAAAAGTTAATATAGATTTATAAAATCTATATTAACTTTTCCATTTCAGATTCTATGTTTCGTAATGTTTTACAACACGTTAAATGTTAAACAAACGCTTACTATACTTTGACATCGTTAATTTCCGCTGGTGTTTGTGGAAATTTTATATAAATTTGCATTAAATGCTCCTCCACGATCTTACAAAATTCTAGTATACAGCGGCTCACCACACTTTGTGATACACAATTCAAATAGCTCATGCCGACTCGCGTTTGGAAAATTCCTAAAGTTTTAATACAATACGTATTAAAGGCAGATATAAGCCTACATACTACTAACTTTAAACTATTAAGCGATGTGTAGATATTTACCTTCTGCTAAAAAACTAACCGCAACTAGGACACGCATTTGGGTACAGCTGACACCTCCATAAAACTCTATTTTATTTATTAATAGAAATACTAATTCCTGGGGCATTCTATATAAATTAATAAACTCCGCTTCGTGTATTTCGAAGGGATTGGATATATCCCTAAAATATTTACGATTAATACGTAAATTATAACGCCTGTCTTCTTCGTCATCATTCAAATGGCGAATTAGGCGTCGAGCCATTGTGAAAATTTTAGTTTTTTTTAAAATAATAAACTTTAATAATCAATTTTATTATAGATTTATTGTGAATGCTTTACTTATTAAATCACTTACATTAAATCACTTACATATATTAAATCACTTAATATGTTAATAATAATAGTAGAATTATTTATCTTCAAATATAAATGACAGGACAGTAAATTAATTAGTGGTGAACATTTGCACGTGTAATATTTTAAGGGGAACTTATTCCCAATTTGCCAGAATACACTTTGGGAAAATATGGAATAAAAAGTTGGGAATTATTGTAGATGGGAACTATTAAAATATTTTTCCCGAATTCCCAATTCCCCGGGAAAACCCGAATAGGGCCACTGGAGAAAGAAATAATAGTTTTATTGTTTTGTAATTTTGTATGACTAAGTTTATTTTGGTTTTAAGAGAACGAAGCGGAGACAAAAACTGGAAAACGAAAATAAAAAACTCTACTTACAACTAAATATATTTTGTAATGTAATTTTGCTTTTTAAAATTACCTGCCACCTAGACAATATATTTTGAACCGCCGACTTAGCGTTTCATCATCATTTGGTGCAAGCAGCCATTAGTTTAGGAGGCATTGGTCAAATCTTGTTTTGACTAAACCGAAAAAGCTACTGCAGTTTACTGGAATTTCGTTGTAACTGATTTTTAGGTTTTGGTTCATTGTCTATATTCAAGCTTCACAGACAGTTATAAATGACGGTCAAAATTTACTTATATATTATTTACTTATATCATTGTTTGCTATATTCAATAGTATACTTTCTCTTTATCGCAAACTTTATTTAATGAAATTTCGAATCTTTTGACGAAACCGATTTGACCAACCGAAGCTTTCTCAATCGAACATCAACAGCTACGTAAGGGATGACCTTGCCTAAATTTTGAAATATATCTCAATTGTTTTTTTCTGCTTTACCACGATCTTTAAAAAATGTAGGTACGTTGACGATGCGATGTTAAGTTTCTTTGCAGCACATCATTTTTGCGCGTGTAGAATATTTTTTGCCCTATTTTTTGATTTTATTCTAATGAAGATATACCCTTTATAAATTGGGACTTGCTAATCTACAATTGGTAACACAAAACGCGGTCAAGGTGTAGTGAATTATTGATAATATTATGCAAGATTAGTAAAATCATAACAACGTACAAAATTTACAATTTTTCGAATGTACGTAAACACAGTGCAAAACTAAATTTACTTTTACTTAAATGTTGAAATATTATATTATTTAAACTTGCTTCATAAATACATATATAATCGTCACAATCTAATTGTGACATCAAGAGGGAAGTGTAGATTGTTGTCACTCTAGTGAGAAATTGTGACGAAGCCGATTTCATTTTATTGGAAATCAAATGGTTTATAGTAAAAAAATATTTTCTATTATATAACGTGCCGGCGACGAGTTTTTGTATTGATGTCGCATTTTCCTTGAAAATTCATTTTCAAATCGCAATTTTGAATAAAAATTAAATTCCCATCTACTTGTATCCCTGGAAAGTGGAATGGATCATTTATGTTTGTGCCGAGCTTTATTACTGCATTTTAGTTCAACAGATCTAACTTTCTTTGTTAATGAAGTTCACTATGGCTAACCATTTATTTGGTCAAAGAATTTGTACATTCGCAAAATTATTCTTATACTGGAGGTTCTATGGTATAGACAGAGGGTGACGCAAAAAGACCGTTGTAGTGTGAATATTTAATAATTATTTTTAATTATGTTTTATTATTTTTATTTTCAGAAATTTGTAAAGAAGACTTGGGAAATTTATAATGATACAATACACAACAGAACAACGAATAAAATAATTGAATTTTAGTATGAAAATCAACGGTTATTTATTTTGATGAAACGTGCTTATCGATGGTATTTTAATGTATGTTTTGTTCCATCTAGACCAGCAATAAACTGTCTGGTTTCCAGAGATGCCGTAAGGAACCTCACATGTTCCGGAAATCAGCATACGGCACGCGCAGAAAATAATATTCAACGAGTACTGGAAAGCGTGCACAATAGTCTAGAAGCGTCAATAAAGAGATGTTCAACACAACTGGGACTATCGCGAAAGTCGGTACAGAGAAGCTAGTGCAAAAGTTAAGACGGACACATAATCAAGAACGGATTTTGTCATTTCGCAACAAGGAAAAATTAAAGAAAAGCCCATTTAAAAATTTAATTTCGATCCCTATTTAAAATGTTAATTTAGAAAATAAAAAAGTTATACACATTTATTGCTTTAATAGTCATCACGATATGTCCAAATGAACCTAGGTTATGCAAAGGAAATCAGAAGCTGATTCATTTGGACATGTGGTGATGGGAGCATTAGAGCAATAAATTTGTATAATTTGTTTTAGTCTCTAAATTAATGTTTTAAATACATATTTTTAATGTGTACAGGTTTATGGGATATTAACTATTAGTAAACTAAAAGTTGTATACACAAAAACTAGAGCTTGATTTTGAAATAATTTTTATTATTTTGTAATTTAGACTGTGTGCCTGAGAGCGATTTTTTCACTAAATTGCCGATTAAACTAAATTAATGTGTAGTTATGCTATTACCCACCAGTTTCTATCATTTAGACTCCTGCTGAGGTTGCTTGACTATTTAGTTGTCATTTTTATTTCTTGTTTTTATTTTTTTTATCGAATACATATAAGAGTAAAAATGTCTAAAAGGAAATATCTCATTCTTAAATTTCGATTGTAATTTATAATCACATTCATGAATAATGCGATTCCCATATCCATATTTCTTTTATTTTTTCTATTCCCTTGATTTTAAATAATAGCAAATCGGTGTTGTTGAAAACAATATGACATATGAAAAGTCATAATTTAGTTTAGTTTACAATTTAGTTTACAATCGGAGGCGCATCATATTTAAAAGATACTAGTGCCACCTTTGAATGAATGATACGAATCAGTCATTAATTTAGTTTAGTCGGCAATTTAGTCGAAAAAATCGCTCTCAGGCACACAGTCTAACTCAGTTAAATAATTACAATAATTTAAAATTTTAGTATATTAATATTTCCAAGTCGATCACTTTCGTCTGCCTGATGCACTAATCCGGTGTTCTTAATTAAGTATGAATGAAGTGTATGAATGCCATTCTGAAAATACTTATTACCGGTTTTAGTTCTAAACTATAAACCCAACTGATTCCCTCGCTCTAAAATCTGGATTTATGTTTAAACTATTCATTTGACGATATTCCAATCTCCAATTAAATGAATAGAAATGACCAAAACAAAAATGAAAAAGTACTTGCTTATTTTCACATACAACTATAAGAAATTTTTTGGGAATTAATTATTTCTTCAACCAATAAATGGTTGGCGAACTAAAATGAATTTTTTTTCATTCCTTCGACCAAGCACTACCTTATTAATTCAAAATTGAGAGCAAAATGCATCAGTTCAGCCCGGCACAAACATAAACTACAATCTCAGCAAAGTATCAGATTATCGGTAAAATATCTGTAGAATACTAATCGGGCAGCTATCGCAATATCACCTATAATTCGTAAATATTGTCGCACGAATATCTTTTGACTCCACGCACGAAAAACTATAAAATTTATTTTTATGTTATCTTGCATTTATCTTTTTTAAATATGCTCGAGGTGAGCTAATGATAATCGGTCGAATATCGCTAGTACTACCTAGAACGAAACTTTCGTAAAACTGAAGGACTGCAGTGACCAAACTACAAAGAGATAGAAAATACTTTGAACTTACTTACAAAGTATAATCATAATGCCTTAGCGAATTTTAATGATTACAATTTCTGAAATTATATCGCAGAGCGTTTATTTTTAAGACTCATTGCGAATAGCATTTCGCATTTACGCTTTCGGTAGACATGTCGCAGGAAGGATTCCACACTAATCTTGTTTTTTTCGTCATTTCTTTTGAACGCAAAGAGTCAATTTCAATTGAAGTGCGTACATTTTCTGAATATCTGCCACAATGCGGATATTTGTAAAACACATTGCGAATAGCGTATTGCATTTATGCTTTCGAGGGAGGCATGTCGCAAATGAAAAGTTATCGCAAAAATCTTGCTGGGAATGATCCAATTCACTTTCCAAGGATCATAGTAGATGGGTTACCAGTGGCCCTATTCTGGTAATTCCCCGGGAATAGAGAATTGGAGAAAGAATTTACATTTATTTTTTTATTTAAATTATCTATATTTTTCTGGCATACTAAAGCATTGAAACAATAATTTGGTATAATTTTCCCTACGAATTTCGCTATGAAAAGTTATTCCGAACTTACAAATATTTACATTAACTTTGTTTCTCAGTAGACCAGAAAAAACTGATATATATATATAGATAAAAGCTATGTAAATTCTTTCACCAGTTCTCTGTTCCCATGGAATGACCAGAATAGGGCCACAGGAGTCCAACTAAAAAATAAAAAAAAATTAAGTCAATATTACTTTTTTGGAAATTATAGTCTCAATATTTTAAAAATAGTAGTAGCGTCCAAAATAGAATCAATATTTTATTACACCTTGACAGCTTTGTGTGCGCTACCGCTACTAACTGCAGAGTAACATCTCCCAATTTTTAAAGGGTGCATCCTCATTAGAATAAAATCAAACATTAAGTCAAAACAGTCTGGATAAGCGAATAGACGTGTTGCAAAGAAACTCAACGTCGCTTCGTCAACGTTATCTACATTTATCATGTAGACAACTCCATCTTTCAGTAATTTCAAGAGGTTCGATCGAAAAAGCATCGGTTGGTCAAATTTGTTCCGTCAAAAGATTCGAAATTTCATTAAAAGAATTTTGCGATAAAGAGAAAGTTTACTAAGAAGAACCAAAACCTAAAACCTCGTTACAACGAAATTCCGGTAAATTGAAAACTTTTTTGAGTTATGTTACATTTACATGAATGTTTTTGTCGTTGTTTTCGATGTTGTTTTCCAATTGTAAAATGTTGTTGTATAAAAACTAGTAGAAGCGGACAATTGAAATTGTCCGACAAGCGCTCGATAAAATAGGAAAAATGCAACAGATGGACGGACAGAGGACTAAAACGTCTGAAACAACTAAGGGGCTAATACAACAAATTAGCCCAATAGACAAAAAATGAATCTTAAGCAAATCAAAAAAAAAAAAAATTACAGAAACTAGTTTTGAAATAACACTCTTTTTATTATAGAAAAGAATAATAATTGAATAGGTTAGGTTAGATTAGGTTGGAGTGGCTGCTATCGCACACTTAGGCCAGTATTGGCCCATTGTGATACCACAGGATCCTATCTCCCCTTTACTCCTGCTGAAACCATCCAGAGCTACTTATGTAGCGTAAAATATCTCGTATTCCACAGCCCGCGAGTTCCGAAAGGCTGTCCATACCGTACACACCTAAACACTTATGCCTTCTGTATGATAGTGCCGGACACGAGCATAGGAAGTGATCTAGCGTCTCTTCCTCCTCTTCGTCTAAACAACTTCTACAGAAGTCATTCGTCTGTAGACCCAGCCTTCTTGCATGTTCCCCAAAAAGGCAGTGTCCTGTCAGTATTCCTACGACCAATCCTAACTCTCGTTTTCCCAGGGATACTAGTGCTTTGGAGCGCCGCAAGTCCAGTTTTGGCCAAACCAGTTTTGCTACTCTGCACGTGAGGGTGTTGGTCCACCTCTCATTTGTCAAGGCGATTGCCTTTTTACTGAGCGCCGATCTAAGCGCTGCTATAGGCCTCCCCAGACCTGCCCTTTCCGGTTGCATCTGGAGAGTCGTACCGTACCTAGCTAGTTCGTCCGCCCTGCAGTTTCCCGTGATGTCCGAGGGACCAGGGACCCAGATTATCTGGATACTGAAATACTCACTCATCTCCTTAAGAGATGATCGGCAATCCAGCGCCACCCGTGACTTCAGACAAACTGCCTCTAGCGATCTGACCGCCGCCTGACTGTCCACATAAATTGCGATATCCCTAACGGATACCACGTTATGCTTCAACCATGTCCCGACTTCGCCTATCGCCACCACTTCAGCCTGGTACACGCTGCAGTAGTCAGGGAGACGAACGGAAATATTAACATTAAGCTTGTCACAGAAGACTGCGGCTCCTACTTTGCCGTCTAGCTTAGAACCGTCCGTGAAAAATTGCAGTGCCTCGTTTTCCAGTATTGATCCATTCCTCCAGGATTCTCTCGAAGGAAAGATGGTCCGGAAAACTTTATCGAAGCACAACGTTGGTTTAATATAATCTAGATTCGCCAGTTCTTCCCTTAGCGATCTAACTATCGTTGAGTGTCCCGCCTGAAGACACTTCCACTGAGAGACAGCCGAAAGCCTTGTAGCCACATTGGCTGCCATCTGCTTACCAAAAAATTCGATTGGAATAAGGTGGAACATAACCTCTAAAGCGCGTGTAGGTGTTGACCTAAGCGCCCCACTTTTAATCATGCAGGCCGTTCTTTGCACCTTCTCCAACATCTTCCTATATGTTACCTTCTCCAGAGCTGGCCACCACACACCCACCCCGTACATCAGCACAGGTCTTACCACAGCGGTATAGAGCCAGTGTACCAGCTCTGGTTTTAGACCCCATCTCTTCCCTATGGCGTTCTTACACGAGTAAATGGCTACATTAGCCTTATTCACCCTTTCTACAATGTTAGGCTTCCAGCTTAGCTTACTGTCCAAGATTATGCCCAGAAATCTCGCTCTGTCAGCAAAAGCCAGTCTAGTGCCGTTCACGGTAGGAGGACTAACTACCGGAATTTTATATTTCTTAGTAAATAGTACCAGCTCTGTCTTGGAGGGGTTAATCCCTAATCCACATAGGAGTGCATTCTGCATAACATCCCTAATCGTATCCAGATATTTACCTGAGACAGCTATCGCTACATCATCGCATACGCTACAACCCCTATCCCCTCTCCCTCCAGTTCCAAGAGCAATCCATTCATCACAACACTCCAAAGAAAGGGGGACATTACACCTCCTTGCGGGGTTCCTCTAACCACCCGCCTTCTGATGGTGGCCTCCCCCAGTTTCGAGGTAATAATCCTGCTTACCAGCATCTGATTTATCAACCTACTTATAGGATAATCCACCTTCAAAAATGACAATCCTTCCATGATCGCCTCCGTTTTAACATTATTAAAGGCACCCTCAATGTCGAGAAATGCTACCATACAGAACTCTTGCGAGTAAATTGACTTCTCAATCATGCGTACTAGATCGTGCAGACCTGTGTCCACCGACTTTCCCTTACAGTACGCATGCTGCGACATTGCCCAACTCCTGGGCTCAATTTTTGATCGAATACCTATATCTACCACCTTTCCAAGGTTTTCAACAGAAAGGATGATAGAGTTATAGGTCTCAGATCCTTTGGATAGGCATGCGAGCTTTTTCCCGATTTCGGGATAAAGACCACACTGACCTCCGTCCATTTTTTAGGAATATATACCAGTTTCAGACATCCCATGAAGATACCTTCCAGCCAGGGGAGGATGACTGCTGAGTTTCTCTGGATCTCTGCTGGTATAATCCGATCCGGGCCCGCCGATTTATAAAGTTTAAACCCGTTCAGCGCCCAACGGATTCGCTCCTTATCCGCGATGCCCTCCATCTCTATTGAAGGTGTTACTCGATTAGCTCCAGGCTCTGTCGAGTTTTCAAAGCTTCCCTGAAAATGGGTCTCGATAAGGAGCTCCAATGATTCCGCACTTGAAGTTGTCCATGACCCGTCTGGTCTAATTAAATAACTAGGACTGGTTGGGTTAGTAGCTAGAATTTTCCTAAGGCGAGAAGTCTCAGAGACCTCTTCCATTCTACAACAGAAGAGTCTCCAAGACCCCCTTATTGCCTTCCTCAACTCTTTTTTGTACTTTCTGAGGTCCTCCTTATAGGAGTCCCAATCCCGAACCTCCCTTGTGATCTTAGCTTTATTAAAAGCTCTCCTACACACACTCCGATATGTTCCCAACTCTTTGGTCCACCATATCGGTTTCTGCCTACCCCTAGGCTTTATTAGGGGGCACGCAGCATTAAATGAAAGATTGCATGCCGTTGTGACAATATCAACCATGCCATCTAATTCCTCTACTGTCGCCGGAAGTCCAGGAACCTCCAGCGGCAGTAGTTCCTTCAACACCTCTCCATATTTGTTCCAGTTTGTCCTTCTGGGATTCCTGAAGGATTTCCGGGTAACAGGTTTAATGTCGAGGTTATAAATTACATATCAATGATCGGAGAATGAGTGCTCTTTCGCCACTCTCCACCCTCTGATCATATGAAAGATCGTTTCTGACACAAAGGTGACATCTAAAACCTCCTGTCGATTTTTAACAATAAATGTTGGTTCTCGTCCAATATTGCAAACTAAAAGGTTGGTATTTAATAAATAATCAAAAAATAACTCACCCCTCTCGTTGATGTCTGTGCTTCCCCAGATTGTGTGATGCGCATTTACATCACATCCGAGTACAACACCTACCCTTCTTTGATCTGCTTCCCGGATCAGTTCCCCCAGGTTGTCCGGTGGAACTTCCTTCTTGCGATCCATATAGGCTGTGGCTAGCCATAGCTTCCCACAGCCAACCTCAGCGCTCACCGCTGTAACGTCTCCGCTACTAAATTGTGGAAGAAGAAAAATATTCAAATTATTTTTCGCTAAAATACACGATCTGATCTTCTCAGAGTTGCTTGAGTATAATAATTTATACCCTTTCATTTTGAGGCCACAGATCCTGTTATTGTTAATCCAAGGTTCTTGGATTAACACTAAATCCTCATCTGACTTAGTCAGTCTGAGAACGAGAGCTGCCGAGGCAGCCTTCGTGTGATGTAGGTTTATTTGTACAATGCTAACCATTGTAGTCGACCTTACTCACCTCTTCCTGCACTCCCTGCATCAGGATAGTGCCATCTACCTCTTTGTTCTGGACGCTGTCTTCCTCTCGTCGAGAGCCTGACAGGATGTCCCAATCAGACTCCAGAGAGAGGAGGCTACCTCCCCTAACTATGCTCCCCAGAGCCGAAGCATTACTTTTCTGGCCGTCCTCAGCCCGCTTGACCGTCTCCTGCTGGGTCCGTTCACCATCACCCCCAGGCTGGTCTTTCGCAGTTGCGTCGGTCTCGTCCTTTTTATATACTTTGAGAGTGATCGACCCGAACCCGAAGTTGATCACTCCCTTTGATTTTGCAAGGGAAGCCAGGGATTCTTTATTGATCAGCATGATTGCCAATCTAAAGCCTCCCTTAGCTTCCTCTCGCTTTATAATCCTCCAGTCTTCCGTTGGAAGATCGGGATTACTGGCCTGAATGATCTCGAGGATCTCTTCTATTTTATCCGGCTCGGTTGGCAGCCAAACACGTGCCCTCGGTCTGCTCGGGATTTCCTCCCTGCAGACTGCCTCAAACCTCGCGCCCGGCCACACCTCGCCTACTTCGGCCATTGCCCTTTTGTAAAGGTCGACCGTCTCTGATCTGAGCACGCAGTCAACTTCACGCGCCCCTGGTACCATCCCGCATCTCTGCAGGACGGGGGGGATCCCGGATTTTCTCTCAGGATCCGCAGAAAAATGGAGTTTAGTGCGTTAAACACTACTCTCCATTTCTCTGACGTGATGCTCCCATCTTCCTGACTTCTGTCAATGACGGCTAGCACCAACACGTGCTCCTTTAGGATCTCACTGAATAGCTTCAGTTTTTGATCCCTAGGAGCACCCGACGTCTTTTCTACCTGGACCTTGGCTCGCTTACTCGCCCGTTTCCAGCTCTTCCTGGGACCTCTGTCTTTTAGACACAAGGGCCCTTTCCAAGCTGTCACAGCCGACAGTTTTTTTAGCCCATGCCACAGATCCTCGTTGTTCTACTGTAAGCTGCCCCTCAGGGGTCGCAGTCAGTTTTTCTAAAACTCTATACGCCGACCGTCTCTCCCTGTATCGACGCTTCGACTGAGGGATCTCTCTCAATTCCCCCTTTTTTCCTTTAGCGGTTCCGCTTCCACCTGGCTTCGATGCCAAAGTGTCGCTTATCCCTGATGATGAAGCCCCACCTTTACGGTTAGAGTTGCTAACTTCTTCCGGTTTTTGAAGGGTGCCGGCCC
Source organism: Nephrotoma appendiculata (assembly GCA_947310385.1). Lineage (NCBI taxonomy): Eukaryota > Metazoa > Arthropoda > Insecta > Diptera > Tipulidae > Nephrotoma > Nephrotoma appendiculata. The sequence goes on from OX371225.1 coordinate 105,058,163, forward strand.
CTTTAGTTTTAATTTTAGTTTCTTCCATGTTTTTCCCACGAGTATCGGAGAAATATAGGTCAACTTGCGCAGAGATCCGTATACGCAAGCAAGGCTAAATACAACTGGAGGTCGCCAGGTATCCAGAGGGCTCCGTTCAAGACTGGGCTTTGTTAAATGGGCCCCCAGCCTAGCCGATCATCAGCACGGGTCGCGTAACACCTTAATCCAGCCCATTGGCTTACTGAGCACCCCACCCCCCGCACCCTCGCCCTCCTCCCACATTCACTCACTCATTCACCCATTCATATGGATATCCCAAACAAATGGGACCCACTTCATTCATGGGATTACCGTTTATAGGGTTCCCCACTCACTACCTCGAGGCCCGGGAGCACAAGGAGACGTGATGCTCAGTTCACCGTGGTTATGGTCGATGGTTTTAAGGCGCCATCAGTTCGCCTTTCCCTACTGGGTATCCTAGGCACTCAGAATTTGGTGAACAGAGGTTAACCACTCCCCCGTTCTCTAAGACTCTCCTCCCAGCAGAGGAGCGGCTGAGACTCTACTCCCAGCTGCGGTTGGGGACGGTTTATTTAATTCACCGCTAACCTACCTATCGATAGGCCGTTCACTATCCACCACCTGTGACCCCCCGATAGCTGCAGCTCGCCACGGGTAATAATTGAATAAGTAGCTTAGAATAATAATTGAAAATTTAAAAAAAAAAGTAGACAGCCGCATCTGTGTGACCTCTATTTTTAGAAAAAGTTGAATATCTCGAAAACTACTTGACCTAGAGTTCCTAAATTTTAAATGTGACCTTTTTAGAGTAATATCTATCTGTGTGCAAATTTCGAGTTCTCTGGTATGTATAGTTTTTGCTGTGATAGTGCCAACAGACAGACGGCCTAAGTCTCTGTATAAGCTTGCTCGCAAGAGCGAGCGCTAAAATATCGTTTCCATAGTAAAAATATTTGGTATGAGCATTGACAGTGTATAAAAAACAACGTCGAAAACAACCAAAATATGTATGCCGTAGTAATTTTGGTTGTTTTCGTACACAACTTATTGATAATATTTTGAATCGAAATGAATTGTTTAATAAGTTAAATTGGTTTTAATAATACCCCCGCCTCCCATGCCCTTATTACAGCTTCCATTCTTCTAGGCATACTAAGTAGACTGCCAAATGTACCATTTCTTGCGCAATGTGATTCCACCCTTCTTGCGCTGCAACACTCAGCTCTGCTATCGAATCTGGTACTGGATTTATAGCTATAATACGGCGCTTTAGAATGTCCCATTCGTGTTAGATCGAATTTAGATCCCGGCTCATTATTGGCTACTTAAATTCACGAATACCGATGACAATTTAAGTCTAATTGATTATATAAATAAATTGAATTTTTCATATCCACGCGCGTATTTAGATAACGTAATACGAAATTTTAGTGTATTCCACTACAAAAATATAAATACAACCGTGAGAGCGCAGAGAATATTATATGATCATTTTGTTTATATTTTGTGTATTATTTTTAGTGTCACGCAATTAACTGAAGATGTACGACGCATTTTTTCTGTATTTTACATGATATTCGTACTTTTTTGCTATTTTTATTGAATCTTGGTACCAATTACAACAATTTCGAACTGAATGGTATTACAAATCGATTTATGTTGGATAAAAATGACAAAAAAGTTCCAAAATTTAAAATAAAAATGTATATGCCTAAAAATGTACATGCACTTGAAAAATTATAAAAACGGATATCGGCTTCATCAGTTTGTTCGAAACTAACAACAAAATTACAAAACAACTGGAGAAAGAAATATTTTTTTTTAATTGTTTTGTTTCTATATGACGAAATTTTTTTATGCTTTTACGTACTTTTATGCGCTTACGCAAAACCAAACACAATCATATTCTATAAGCCGTATTGTTGCGACACACATGTAACTTTTTCACTTCTACATATTTAATTGTATTGTGCAATACGAACATGAAATTTTATTCTTTACTCGATGTTATTCATTTGTTCGGAATATATTTACGTAAAATAAATGTTTAAAGGGAAAAATAGAAAACAAAAACTAGTGGGTGTGCTTCTTTGTTATTATACAGGGTGTCACAGAATGAATGGACAAGCCTGCAACACCTTATAGTAGGGCTATTGGGTGCTCAAAAAAAAATACAAAAAAAAACATATCCCAAGTAGTACCTAAGATATATCATTTTTTTTTTTTTAAAATCCGTTTTTTTCACATTAATTTACGTTTCCGATCACCACGGCTACGAATAAATTAAATCCATCGGTTTTTTGGTGTTATAATATTCTTAATGGACTATACTAATAGATATGCAGTAAATAGTATGAATAGCAGCTGCAATTTAAAAAAAAAAAAATCTAAACTTTAATTTTCAATTTGAGCGTCTTTGTGAGAAAAAAAATGTATGAGAACCTTAGTGGGCAACTATTTTAAAAATAAGCGTGTTTAATGCAGATTCTAAAAAACCCAGCGGATTTAGGTCCGGAGAACGTGGAGGCTTCAAAATGGGCCCCAGATGGCCAATCCATCTATCTGAATATGTTGAATTCAATTACGCCCGAACGTTGACTGCATACCGCACATCATTCTGGAACCAATGGGATTCTCTCACCTTCTCGGACACCTATTCCAATAAATTTGGCAGAACATTTTGAGGACGTTCTAAATAGCTTTGGCCAGATAAGTTCTCGGGCAGTTCGAATGGGCCAATTATGTTTTCGTTCAATATGCCAGTCCAATAATTTATTTTGAATTTGTACTGATATCTATTTTCTAGCATTAGATGAGGATTCGAAAGTTTCCAGCGGTGAATATTGTGCATGTTAAAGCATCCATCTCTATTGTTCTATTTTCTCAAGCATCTGTCGTTGACGATCATAAAATTAAAGACATCATAGCGGAAAATGGTAAAATCCTAAATGAAAACTACCTTAAAAATAAAAAATAATTTACCAAAATAAATGATAAATAAACAAAGTTCATGCTCAGCAGATTGTAAATTTATTTTTCCGTCGCATTTACGAGTTATAAATAAATAAAGTAAAATCGTATGGCACGCGCGTTTTTGTTTGGATTTACCTATACAAGCTCATGGAATTTTTTTATATAGAAAAATGGCCTATTATGTAGTGGTATTGATATAAACCATATAAACCGTATTTTTTATATTTTTTGCTTCATCTTGGCCGCATACATATACGCAGTGACGTAATATAGTATATAATTATTTTCGTATATATTCTGATAACGTTGCATGAATCAGTACACCTAGATAGAATACTACAGGCCACACGGCTTGCTGTCATTAAATTTATGTCTACATAAAAAGGAAAAACGAAAACAAACACAAAAAAACATTTTTTATACGAGTGCTAAAAGTAAGGTTATGTCTTCTCGTAAATTATACGAAATGTGTACACATTTTATACGTGTTTTATATTTAACACAACTTAGAATGCATAATTTTATAATAATATGAATTATTTTACCAATAGCTTTTTATTGAATTTTAAAACATATTGTTAAAATATTTTTCTTGTTGTTTGTTTACAATTTTTTTCTTATCAATATGACAGCAAACACAAAAGAAAAATCAAAACAATCTTTAATTTTAGTGCTGCCTATAATAACCAAAGAGAGAACTGTCGACATAAATTGACGTCATATAGCACAATTTTTAAAGCAGTGTGGCCTGTAGTTACTACAGGCCACACTGCTTTAAAAATTGTAGTACAGTGTAGTATTCTAAGTGCACTGCATGAATACATGTGTGCACATTAATGTTTAACTCTTAATGTAACATCAATCCCAATACAATACAGGCCGATTTATAATAAACACGACGTTAGTATGTGTAATATTTAACAAAACCTGAGAAAACCTTACAAAAAAATGCGTGTATAGACAAAATGTTATGGTTCGCTGATTTTGCCAGTAAATCGCTTGTATTTCAATTATAAAGTAAAAAAAAAAAAATTGTCAGTGATCACTATAAATAATCAACCTTTGGTAACAATTTTCCCGAAAAATAAATCTATTATTTCAAAATTTTCATTTAATATTTTTCGTTTTTAAACAACAACTCCACTTTGCGTACGCGTCATAATCGGCACACGATATTTTTTACCACACGAGAAAACACGGAAAACACAAAAAATAATAATTTTTATGTTTTGTTTTGTAATTTTTAATTTGATTTGTTTTGCTGAAGTTTATTTAGTAAAAAAATATATGTTGCGACGGAAGGGTGTACATTAATGATGAATTTAAAAAAAAAAGTTTAGGAATCAGAATGAATTAAAATTTCCCTATTTAAATTTACTAAATTTACGAAAATGCATTTTAATAAATTTAATATATTATTTCAATTATTTGTGAACTAAAAGATTAGCATTATATTATATAAATTGTAAAAAATTCTTACAGTAATTAAATGTAAACATGACTACAGTAAGACGGTCATGAATAAAAAACGGAACTGTACACATAATTTTCTTAGATAGAATATCCCTTTTTCAACAAAGAAAATAAAAAAATTGGCTCAATTTTAGTCGAACCCACACAAATGTGTGAGTAAAAAACCATAGTATGTAATGGCGTTGTTGATAAAAAATTTGGCTTAATTTGAAGTAAAACCAACACAATTGTGTGTATATATATAGTGTTTTTTCGGACGAAAATAAGTTAAAAAGGAATTCACAAATGAGTAAGTTGGTTCAAAAACATATAAAACTAAATTTTTGACATGGTACGTTTGCACAACCCGCACAATTGTGTTAGTAAATCACAAAAGAGATATACTAAATTATGTTAAAATATAGCTTTCCATTACAATTATTTAAATTAATATATTAATTACATAACACAATATATTATATTAATAATTACAATAATATTATAACTTAAACTACATAATTACAAAATTTACATAAATATTTACAACAATTTGTTACGGTTGTCTTTCCTCACACTGTATAAAACCAAAAACAACAACCAAATAAAATAGTAAAATGAACCGCAGAACAAAACAAATTTTTTTTTTTTTTACTTTTTGTTTTTTTTTTTTTTACTTTATGGTTGTTGTTCGAATTGGACAATTATAGAATGAAAAGTTTCTTAACAAGATTTTTTTTGTTTATAAATGTTACTAAAGGAGCAAAGATTAGAGAGAAAGGGGTAATAGTTCACATTAGTAGCGCATTTCAAAGATATAAATGATTTAGTGGACGTAAACAAGAATTTTTAAAGTTTTTTCATAATTTGTATTTTCATTTGTCTGCCGCATTTCCCATCATTTGTATATTACTCATACTAACTCAGTTTTTTTTAATTTATATAATTCGGCCTGTAATGTATTGGTATTGGTAACATGTAAGCAGAACCAAACACAATCATATTCTATAAGCCGGACTGTGATCGGCTGACGGCTATACCGAAACCAACGAAAATGTATTCTACAAGCCATATTATCTGAACACATACACAGCTTTCGGTCGATTGTATTATGGTATTGTGTATAAATAAAGAAGAAAAATTTCGTAAATAAAAACGAAACAATGTGTAAACGAAAAATAAAAATTTGTAGAAGCTTTACAGTAACAAGTCCGTAATAATTATCCTTATACAGTTTTCTATCATTTCTTATTTTATTACAAATAAAATTGTTATTTAAAAGGAAAATAGTCCATATGTTTAATTCATTAATAAATGCACCACATTTATTTCAAGATTGCTGTGAAAAATGGAGTATTATAAACACATGGACTTATTTCTTCATTTTAAAAAATTACAGCACCAAACATAAATTTCATAACCTTTCCCCTTCACATTCATATCCATACTAAAGGTATAAACAGAACCAGAGATACAGGGACAAGATACTTCGACAAAATACGTTTGTCTGCCGGCGATGTAGCTTTGGTAAACACAACAAGTGCGTCAGCGTTGAAGCGACAAAACAAGAAAATTAATAATAAATCAACCCTAAAATATTTCGTTTATCTTTTTATCGACTCTATTTAATTTTTTTTACATAAAACATTGTGTACAACATTCAGATTTGATTGAAATTCATTTAAAAATACATAATTGTAAAAAATGTTTACGAACATAATAATCTGAAACTTATATTGGTAGTACTGCAGCAAAAGCCACAAAATTAGAATACAATCTAAAAAAAAATTCGACGATAACGTCGTCATCGCCAGCGATATTGGTTGTGTTAGCATCCTATGGTTTATGTGTATTTTAATTTGACAGGCGTTGTATCTTGTCGCTGTATCTCTGGTTCTGTTTATACGTTAAACAAAATAAAAAATCAAATTTTAAATTATAATGAAATCTGGTTCCACCTCTTCCACTTCTATTTTACATTTTTCTTCTTTAGTAAAAACAATTACATTTTACTTCTATTTAATGTATGCGTATATCATGTTTTCGTATATATATATTATAAAATTTTGTGAACTTTTCCTGTGTTTTTATACTAATACAAATAAATAGATGACTGATAGGATCGGCGTATACTCTTAAATTGATTTAATTCTAGAATTAGCTGAGGAAGAGTGAAGACTCGAAACTAGTTCTAGATAAAAATAAAAATAATAAAAATATAAAATTATCATAAAAAAGAAACATAGCTATTCTCATTTTTAAAGTTAAAATTAAAATTAAATACACAAAAAATAAAAAGTTGTGATAAAAGTACACAAACAATAGAAAATAATAAATTTTTGGAATATATTTGTTCAATACTTCATGAGGGTGTAATCATTAAATAGACGTTTAAATTTAAAACTTTCGGATTTAACGGACAATCAGAAATAACGGACTGGCTATTCCCCAATTAGTCCGTTAAATCGAGGTTTTACTGTATTAACAGCTGTTCAAAGTTGACGTGTCACAGTATTTTTTTTACAATGGGAAAAATTCAATATCGTGCAGTAACAAAATTCTTAATTTGAAAGGTGTAGCAACAACACAAATTCGTAAATAATTGTTAAAAATGTATACGGACTCTTCTCTTTAATTGGAACAATAGAAATATGCTTGATGGATTCAAATGTGGTTGTATAAGTTTTGAAGATGATCCACGTGAAAGACGCCCTAAAAGTGCATCAACCCATTCCAAATCGTACCAAAACTACAGCATATGGTTTTTGAAGATCGACGATTAACCGCGAGAGATTTAGTAGAAGAACTAGGGATCTCATTAGGTGTGAGCAATATTTTGACTGCAGTTTTGGGTTTCAGAAAGCTGTGTGCACAAGGAGTGCCGCATTCGCTAACAATGGAATAAAAACACATTCGAATGCGATTTTCTCAGCAACATTTCGAGCGATTTAAAAAAGGATAAAAGGGATTTTGTACACCGTTTCATCACTATGGATGAGACTTGGGTCTACCATCATGATACTGAATCAAAACAAGAGGCTAAGGAGGTTAGAACCCGTTACTTTGGTTTCGAAGTGAGTTAGGATCCAAAAATCGTCCAAGAAGCTGTTAGCATCAGCTTTTTGGTATGCAAAGAGAATTTTGTCCGTGGATTACCTCCAAAGTGGCAAATCATAAACTCAGGTTATTATTGTAACCTCTTGGACCAGCTGGATGTAAAAATTCGTGAGAAAAGATCTGGTTTAGAGAAGAGTAAAATAATTCATTTTCATCAAGACAACGCACCCTCTCACACAGCTAAAAAAACCATCGCGAAAATCAGTGAATTAAAGTGCGAATTGTTGCAAAATCCACCCTATTCACCAGATTAGCTCCCTTTGACTTCTGGCTGTTCTCACGTCTAAAAAAAATTCATGCGTGGGAAACGACTTTCACGTTTTTTTTTATATCTGTGTTGACATTTAATATAACCCAACAAAAATATGGGATTTTTAAAATTGATACAGGAACAAAACAAACCCGAAATTGGATCAAAATCGATTTTTACGTCTGGGAAGGATATAGTGATCGTAATACTCTATGTACTGCTCGTAGAATTGAGATGCCTCTTACTTCTAATAGTTGTTCGTTTTGCGTAACGGTCAAGCGATATTAAACTCGCTCTGTTATGATGCAGTCTACAATAAACACGTACGTTACCACCTGAATTTGTCCTGACATATTTATTATGCAACTTGCTTTGTTATCGAGAGTTCTCTTTTCGTCAGCTGACGAAGAGAATTCTGGAAACTAGTCTAAAATAAGATAAAAATTATCGCATAAAGAAAAGATATTCTCATTTTGTATTTAAAATTAAAATTAAATCTCATGATAAAAGTGCACAAAAATAATGGAAAATATAAACCTATTTTGAGTTCATTTGCAACAGGCGTGTGTAGTTCTGCCCCAAATTCCAATTACTTTAGTAGTGTTGCTTTCGCTAATCCGCTTAGCTTAGCTAAGAAATGTGAAAGCAACAACTTTTGGCTTTAATTTTTTAATGCGTTTTAATTTTTCTGTGTTGGTTCATTTTCTTACTATTTATTTTAGTTTTTTTTTATTTTATGAAATAGAACAAATTAAATTCGGTATTTTGCTATCAAATAACAAATACTAAATTATTCTACAGGATAAATGTTTCGAGAAAAATAGAAAAAATAACGCCTTGCGGTAAACACCATAACCAATAAAATGATTTTATTTCCTCTAATCCTAAAAAATTTTTACAATGCAAATAATGTAAATGTGAATACAATGCAATTGTTGTTGTAATCTTTTGAAAGCAATACAGCTTTTGCCTTTTCTTATTATAGTTTTTACGACCAATCGTTAACTAATTTTTTCAATCCAATTTTATAATTATTTAAAGGGTAAAATTTTTAGTACATTCGGATGATACTGGCTTGTGAAAGTGAATCTCTAAGAAAACCTTTCTTTCATTTTAATCGAATTACTTTAAAGTTACCGGTATTCCTTATTTCTTCATCGCAATTATGATTCACAAAGCTATTATTAGTTGAATTTATTTTAAATTAAAATGTTGAATTAATAAGAAAATTCAACCACTCGGCTTGAAAGTTAAGTGCAATTTAAGGTACATTTATTACACGTTTGTCTTTTGTTTTTATACGAGTTGATGGTGCTGATTGTCTATTAATTTATGCTGTCTCGTTGAGGTTTCCTTTTGAATATACGATCCTCCCGTCAATTAAGGCTAACTGAATAATTAGATACTACAGCTGGATATTTGGTAAATATTCTTTAGGGTCAATGTGTCGTAGAATTAGGAAACACACGTGTCATGTATAAGTTTACTATTACATATTATAATCATTTGAGTTTTGATTTCTTCCACTTGTTTGTCAAACAATTTAAAATCGAAATCTCCTTTTTTGGCGTATTTACCAAATTAATCTGAAACCCATCATAAAAGACCATTTCATTTTATCTTCTTCTCTATTTATGTTTGAATTATAATATTTAATGCAATTTTTAATTTTAGGTTAACCTGCGATTAATATTGGTTAGTGGAAAAACAAAAGAGTTTTTATTCAGTCCATCAGATTCGGCGGGTGACATAGCACAAGCTGTTTTCGATAATTGGCCCGAAGGTAAGTTTAATATGATTTTTAACATAATAAATTGATTTTTCGATTAACATTTATCTGGACTACATATAAACTTCTACATACTTCTAATAAGAATACATAACTTTTTCCAGGATTGAGACAGTTGTTACGACTCGTACTCATTCCAACTTATTATTATGATCTGTAAATATTAATTATTCATAAATTCCTTAAATAAAATTTAGCAGTAAAAGAATAGCGCTTCTTGGATGATTTAAATTTCATAAAAAAAAATTAAATGTAAATTTTGCATGGAGTGTACTAAACTTTTTTTTTTGGAAAATTGAGTGATAAAACAATTTAAGTCAGTCAATAAAATAATTTAAAATGGTTTCACATCTCCGAGAAAAAATTAACCTCCATAGTAAAAGGGAAGCAATTTGTTAACTCGCGTGCGCGATAAACGAAATCCCCAACGCAAATTTAAGGTATACAAATTATAAATTAAAATTGTAAATTGTTTAGGTTTTAGGTTTCAGTGGTTGACACTTAAGGCCATTTTTGGCCCATTGTGATACCACGCATTCACGCTACATCATTAACCCATTCACCTATTCACCTACTCACACAACTACAGTATTACCACCTGCACGTTGCAAGCTCCATGTCAACCTGTACATTGACATGGACGGTGGGTCGGCGCTGAATTCTGCACTCCATCAGAGGGTCTTAGTTGTGTTTATTAACATCACCGATCGTAATCGATGATGAAAATTCGATTTGCATCTAGCCTCTGATGGGATTCGAACCCAGTACCTCCCGGTCCAAGTGCCGAAGCTTTAACCACTGCACCACTTGTCCGGTTTGTAAATTGTTTAATTATGGTAATATTTATTTTAAATTTTAAGTAATTAAGTTAAATCGAAAGTATAAAAGAAAAAAAATCGTGCGCGAACACTATGCTTTGGGACTTAGAACTTTTCAGCCATGTGATTAAAGAAAAAAAAACTGGAAAAACAAGTTGTCCAGGTATTAAAAATGTTTGAATGTATGAGTAGAATCCTAGCCACCTAGATATAAGAGACGTAAGATTCCACCATTTTTTATCGTAAGCTTTAAATAGAGGGAAAGCTTTTGTTCTTTCTCATAAGAATCAGGTTACATTAATATTTTTTAAATAAATTTTTGTTAATAAAAACCGAAATGGTTAATTTGAGATTGCAATTTTACTATAATAACATATTAATTGGTAATTGGTCCATACATAACACATAATAACGAAATCAACATATGTATTACATTGTTTCTTAGTTGCTTTCCATAATGAATAATCAGTATTTTTATGCCCAGTTAGAGTGCTGAGGTATTTGTTAACTGACTCTCTTTTAATGTCTTTTATTAGGTATTTTAATTTGTTACACAAATGGTTAAATACCCTCTTATTTTCCGGGTTTCGATGTTTTTGTCAATTCTTCCGTGCTTTTCTTTTATTTTTAAGAAGTTCTCTCACTTCCTCTGGATTCCTCTAGTTGCATTGGCAGTTTTAATGTGAGTTTGAATTAGCTCAACTTCTGGTGATGATTCAGCTTTCCTCTTGCTTAGGTTGGTTTCTTTTTTTTGGTTTCTTGTTTGCTCTCTTGGATTTCTGTAGTATCTAATTGGTTTCCCTTTCAAGCTCATATTCATCAGTGTGATATTCGTCTTGATCTGTGAGTACTTGAAATTGGTTGTTCATTAATGCTGTGTTTCCTACGTTGTAATTTTTATGTACTGTTTCCTTTAGCATAAGGTTTTCATTCCTTAGCATGGCAACTTAATTGTTCAGTTGCGCAATTAATCTCTCCATTTGTTCAAATTTAATTATTATTTCCGCGTTGTTTATTTTAACTGTTTGTGCACTGGGCGTGACTTCAGAAGTTGGCTTGAAGTTTTTATGCTTGATAGAAGAGGTATGTGTTTTCCTTCTCATTATTAAGTTCACACAGTGTGGTGCTCTCTGGCGGTGGAGTAGTTGGTGGTGTTCTGTGAAGTGCCGTACTTCTTCTACCAAAGGGCCATTCATTTATCGCTTGTTCCGTGCTTCCAGTAGTACTAGGAAAAGGATCAGCCTAGTTGCCTATCGACAATTTCCTTGCAGTGTCGCGTTGCTCCCTCCAGAATCCGTGAAGCAGCCCGATAAATCGGAGTGGGATTTAGAATCTAAGTTTTGACCCACCTGTGGCACTATTCTGGTTTTCCCTGGGAATAGGGAATTGGGAAAAATATTTTCATAGCATTTTGTTCTAAATTATATTTTTCTGGCCTACTGCTGGAATTAGTTGGGTGTAAATATTTTTGAAACAAAGATATATTGGGAATTATTTTTCCCTATAAAAATTTTGTGGAACAAATGTTTCCCAATCAACTTTGTTTCGAAAATATTTACACCAAACTAATTCCAGCAGTAGGCCAGAAAAATATAATTTGGAATAAAATGCTATGAAAATATTTTTCCCAATTCCCTATTCCCAGGGAAAACCAGAATAGTGCCACTGAGTGTCGATTTTGTACCAAAAATTAGAGGGCGAGCTGGCGTAGTGAACAATAATTGTGTGTACATATACACTGTATAGAATACAATTTTATATTTGTATTGTATTTTTTCTCTCATGTGTCTGTGCATTTTGTTCGTCAATTTTACGAAGGCAAGTAGCAAAATAAAAAATTTCGGTTGAACCGGTTGAATAGGTATGACGATGACGTATGCTACCACTTCTATTCGCTTGCTTTTGAGCAGTGGAACCGATTATTGGCTATGTGATTTGATATTTCATTTTCGAATATTTAAACAATACGAAAACGCATTTGACACATCAGTTAAAAGAAATATATAAACAAAATTACGCGCATGCGCTCAAGCAAACCAATGTTAATAAAATAACCACTACTATGTTTTTCCGGTTTGCTCACCTCGCGCTGTAATTTTTAGTACAAAATCGACACTCTGCAGTATGTTATTGTTTATACCCGACATCTCATCTTTTTGTTGACTATCTGCTATACTGTTTCTCAACTACGTAGGGATTGGATACCACAACCGTTCCATCTACAGTACATTGTCCAGGATGCGCCACATGGAGGCTGTCAACTAACAAACACCCCGGTTTGGTATTGATATGGTTTATTTCCTTATATAATTTATTTTACGAAAAAGAGTGATTTATATATCGACTAATAATATTTTGGGATGTTTCTACTGAAAGATAGAGATAAATAGCTTGGTAAATATATAACAAGATAATATGTGTACATATTAATGTATTCATCTCTCAATTTTAATATACAGTATATACGTAAATGCTTCTCAGTCTCACAAATAATATTATCAATGCACCAAAAGCGATCAAACATATGTAGGTATATCAGTTAAAGTTTTCTTTCACATTCAGCTGATAGTTCATTCATTTAATTTGAGAAAATCATACAGCAGCTTAAGCAATTTAGACATATTACATATACAACCTAAATCAAACGTTTAAATACCTTAGAATCTTACGCAATTCTAAAATCCACATTCCTTAACCAAAATATCGTTAACGAATAGAGACAAATCCGTTGTTATTGTATAAATTATACCAAACTTTAAATTTGTTTCTATTGAGTTTTGGATGTTTGAAGGTGCAGCAGCAACTGATCCACCAGCAGCCAAAATATTATTTTTTTAAATAGCCAAATATAATAAATTTTTTCAAAAATGCTGCTTAGAATCCATTTTAATCTTGTAGAATGGACAGATACCAAAACTTCATTTAAAATTTATCTTGCCATCCAAAATCAGTTCTAGAAACCAAATTTCATAATAATTGGTTATGAAATGGCGAAGTTTAGTGCATGAACAGATCTTAGAATTTTGTCCAAAACTCACTTTAGAATCCCTATCCAATACTGCTAACCAAATTTCATCATAATTCGTCAAGAAAAGGCGGAAGTTGAAGGAGGTCTTACGTAGGCGGTCAATCAATTTGTCAATTTAAGGAACTCTTAGCTATGGTCAGTAACGTGGATTTTCCGAGTGGGAACGACCGATGGGTTGGCTCTCAGTGTTAAGAAAATAAAATTCAAAATATACAACTTTTACGAAATTATTTTATTTTGTTACGAGTTTATTCGTTTTATTGCTGCTGGAACATTAACCAATTACTAATTTACAACACAAAAATAGTTAGCTGAAGGCGAACTATGTATGCAGTATTATGCTGATTCTTTATTTTTATAATTTTATCAATTTCCAAGAAATATGCATTTTATTAACCTTCGCTTAACGAACGTTTTATTATACGAGGACTTACATGAACTGTATCTACCCTGGTATTTTTATATACCATGCAAATATTTTTTTATATCATATAATTATATGATATAAAAAAATATTATATTATTTTTAATTATATTGTTTTTATATCATATAATTTTTGATGGTTCAAATGAATTTTATTACCTGATGTGTGGATTCTTCGTTGAGTGAAACTTGACGATACCTCATTTGTTTAGCGCGAGAGAGTTCGTTGTGAAAGAAATCGAATGGAAGAATTACGGTGAATCACCAAAATATCTGCTATGTTGTAGGTGCATTGTACAATAGAGAAAATATAAAATATGTGATTTTAGTGTTTATCTAAATTTTGAATACAACCGTTTTTATGAGTTAGCTTTTTAAGAAAAATCTAGTCACAATATACTTTCAACACTATTTGCCGTAGGCATTTTGCGACAAATTAAAAATATAACAAAGAGCTTAATATAATTCTACAAATAGCAACGATAACGAATGAAATGAAATAACGAACAATTACGGATCCCGTCCTGTTCTATTCTCACGCTCGTAATAATATGACTAATACGACGGGTAATTAAATGTACTTCAATATACCTTGAATTTTGTTACTCAGCCGATGACTAATCGCTTACCTGTTATCCTCCTCCCCCTTTTTAGATGGTTGAGTTGAGATGATTAATAGATTCATTTTTATTGCCTATTTTTTGTCTCCTTCTTTCATTTCTGTTTTCCTTTTTTCTACTATATATAACCAAACTTACTTTTACAAATCATTGGATTCTCTAATGACCCAACAACTCGAAATCGATCGAGTGATTTTTTAAAGTTTTGAACAAATTTTCTAATTAAAATATTCTAAAATTAATTTTTTTGCGAAATAAAAAAATAAAAAAACAAGTGTTAAATAGTGACAATATAGAAAACATTGAAATTGATTTTATGTTTGTATCAAATGCAGCTGTATCCAGGTTTTTTTTACAAACTGAAATTTTTAATTACAAATGAAAATTGAGAAACTATAAATGTTAAAAATTAGAAATAATTATAGTTTATGTAGTATTTTTATATGAGTAAAAATGCGTAAATATTTAGATAACTTGTGTTTGTTTTACATTATCGCATGCGGAAAGGCAAGATTATTATGTACAAATTTTTGGAGCAGTTGACTCCAACGACGACGGAGAATTAGAAGAAATTGACGTAGAATGCGACCCTGATGGGGACTATTTGCCTGTGGCGGCATCTGCTGATTCTGTTGATGGAGTAGATAATGGGGAAAAAATTATGGAAATTCAAGATGCTTCTTATTCAGAATCTGACGACAAGGAATGTTTGCAAGGCAATAGTGTCGGAGATGATGAAGATGGAACATCTTCAGAAGCAAATGATTTTTTTACAAGTAAAGATAGAACCGTGTGGTATAAGAATCCACTAGGACTGCAATGTCAGTGGGCGCATAATTTTTTTCGTGATACATCGTTTGTGGGTGCCAATCCGGCTACCAAAAATATGACAGAAAAGAACACTTTTTTACTATCACACAAGACATTATTTGCAGAAATACCAATAAAAGAGTAGAAAAAAATTACAATGAATGGAATAATCAAAATCCCAATAGAACTAAACTGGTATGGAAACCACTAAAAGAAGAAGAATTTTCGGCGTTATTTTGTTGATAATGGGATACTCTATAGGTCGAACTATGAGGAAGTCAATGAGCTTTGGAAAAATAATACTTTTCCGCTTTATCGCGTTAGTATGTCAGTAAAACCTGAGGCAACCTAAAAGAGATATTTCATCCTATGTAAACGTAAAAATTTAAACTGCGATTTCATTTTCTGTAAATAGCCGCATACAATCAAATATATTTTGTTTTTTTTGCGTATACGTATACGCAGTTTAACGAAAAATCACAGATACAACGATGACATTGGAATTATCAGAAGTTTGTTTTGTTTTCATTTTTTAGTTCAAATGAAAAATCTAATTTGATTGTCTGTGGTAAAACATTTCAAAGAAATAACAAGATTCATTTGTGTTTCTGCTATAATGGTTAAAATCCATTGTTTATCCTTACTGTTAACCTTTGTCACTTAAAAAATTGTAATTTAATACAATTAATGAAAAACACTTGTAAAAATATCCTTATTTGTTTGTTTTCAGGAATATCGATTTCGAAATTAAATTTCTTCTGCCAATTATACCAACATCGAGTTTACTGACGATGAAAATAAACTATTACAAAAGGCAAAGGGCTAAAATATAGCATACAGCCAGCCAACGACAAGAAAAATTTCAACAAGCACTTATTCAACATTGAAAACGCCATATCAAAAACATCTACACAGGACCAACAAGAAATAAGGAAAAAAAGAAGAAATTTAATTTCGAAATCGATATTACTGAAACAAATAAATATTCTCACTATAAGGAAATTTTTGGAAGTGTTTTTCATTAAGCAATTTAATTCAAGATTTATTCGATTTGACTCGAATGTTACTCGACTGATTAATGACAAAGCAGCAGCTGTATAGGATGTCTTCAAAATGATAAACGCAAACCTAAAACATTATTTCCGACCAACAGCGTCGATCACTGTGGATGAGCAATTGTTTCGTTATAGAGGACATACAAAATTTTTGCAGTATATGCCTTAAAAGCCTGCTAAATATGGTATCAAGTTTTGCAGGGCATGTGATTCAGCAACCTCGTATCCACTAAATGGCCAATTACACCGGAAAAGTGGGCAATGTAAGGATGTTAATCAAGGCGAGAGAATGTTAAAAGAGCTGGTTGATCCTTACAAAAATAGTGGTGGAAATGTAACTGTCTACAATTTTTTCACCACTCTACCGTTAGCCCAAGAACATTTTAATTGAAAAATTTCAATTGTTGGTACAATCAAAAAGAACAAACGCTATATACCGAAGGAGTTCAAGGCCTCAAAAACTAGAGAAATTGTCGACTGAGTTTGAATTCGGGCCCAAAATGATGTTATGCTCCTACGTACCTAAAAAGGATAAGGCTGTCGTTTTGTTATATACACTACACTACATCGAGAATTGTATCCGGCCCCCAAAAGAAGCCAGTAATTATAATTTATTATAATCAAACGCAATGTGGAGTAGACTCTATGGACGAAATGTTGAGTCAGTACACAACAAAAAGGAGAACCAAACCACCACTAGCTGTGTTTTACAAACTTCTAGATACTGCTGCACTTGTGGCATATACATAATATATGTCAAAAATAATCCCCAAGGAGACGGAGCTGTAAAAAAACGAGCGGCGTAAATTCCTACAATATCTAGGGGAACAATTGTGCATACTTCAAATAAGAACGAGATCGCAAAATCGAAGAGTAGTAGGGAAATTTACTATAAGAAGTGCATTTTAGGTGAATCCATTGGAAGTATGAGTGATGGAGGAGTTTCTTGTCGACCACGGTTAGCGAGACGTCAGTGGCCGTATAAAACAGAAGGGTGCATGCTATTGGTGCTATCAACAGCCTAAAAAAACGAGCAGCCCGCCATGCCTGTGTCAAATGTAGGAAACCTGTTTGCGTTGAACATAGTTTCACGCAAACAAAATGCGAACAACGTCATATGAATTAATTTATTATGCACATTTTTTTATGAAAATAATTGTAAAAATGTTTTGAATTTCATAATTTCATGGAATTCACAGCATTATATAATTATTGTCATTAGAAGGTAGGTACAGTAAGTTGATTCATGTAACATTGTTCACATTTTGTTCGCATTGTTCGCTTTTTGTTCACTTTTTGAATACCAAATAAATATAATTATGTATTTATTTTATTTTTTTGAATAAAAGTAAATATCTTTAAAAACTATGTAATTTACTTGTTTTCACACTGATTAGCTGATGTTCATATAAAACTGATGTTCATATAAAATGCACGGAAAAAATTATCTACCCGGGTAGATATTGTTATCTTAGGCCGTTAGTGAATGTGTTAAAAACCCTGTTAAAAATTAAAATTTTGACAGGAAAATTAAAAATTATTTTTTATTCATCACAACAAATTTTTACGAACTCTAGATCGTCTATAAATTTTGACAGGATGTTAAAAAAACATAACCCTAGTTTTTTGATAGTAAATAATGTGAGTAGTAGCCGCACTGATCTATATACATGGATACGACATGAATGTCAGAAACCATATAAAATAACTGCAAAAAATGGGAGCACTTTTTTTATAGTCATATCGCTCGTTTATATACACCTCTTGCTTTAAAAAAATATTTCCGAAAGATAGGACCCTATTGAGGATAGATTTAATTTCGAAAATTTCTGAAATTGGTTTTTTCTTATTATAGTCAATGAACAAATAATAACATTCAAATGATTTAAATTATAAATCATATTTTATTCATTTAATTCATGTGGTACCGTTTTTGTATGCAAATTTCTTCTTGCGATTTCCCTTGATATTTCAAATGCGCACCTGCAAATATTTCGAATAAAAAAAAGAGTTCGTGTCGTCAAAACGTCAAACGTCAAAAACTCATAGGAACCAGTTTTCTGTTTACATTATTTGAATTTCGAAAATTCGGATTCAAGAAAAAAAAGAAAATTTTTCTGTCTCTGTCACAAACGTAGAACTATTTTTTCACTACCATATAGTTTTTGTCAAGTCGTATCCATGTACATATATAGATCAGTGAGTAGCCGTAACAACAATAAAATACTTGAAATAAGGATGAAATAAATGGATTGTTTTTATTTTTGATATTATTATACTTTATTTATTATAATTGATAATTATTTATTATAATTGCCGCCATCCAGTATAAAAACACAATCAGTTCATATTCTTTGCTCCAGCCGTGTTGGTTAATTGCGAAGCCGTTCACTATGGCACATTTCAAAACAGGATGTAATAAAACAGGACATCACAAAACAATACATGGTATGGAACAGGACCGATAAAAACAGTACATCACAAAACAGTACATGGTACATGAAAGTACATGGTACGAAACAGGACCGATAAAAACAGTACATCACAGAACAGTACATGGTACACTAAAGTACATGGTACAAAACAGGCCGATAAAAACAGTACATCACAAAACAGTACATGGTACACTAAAGTACATTTTACTGAACGTTAAGCTAGAGGATTTTTTCAGCTTGATTTGTTAAATATTTTTTATTGAATACGTTTAGTAATTAGGATATTATCAAGTGGATATATGCCTTCACCTAGAGTAATTAGACAGTATACTATATAGAATTATAATTGATTTAAGTTATAAGAAAATAACCCTTCACCTTACAATATATAACATTATTTTTATTTAAATCGCTAATACTTGATCGTTGCAAAATAGATCAAAAATTCAAATAAATATATAAATAAATATATCCCTTTTTTAACCAAAAGAAAATGGCTCAATTTAAGTCCAAACCACACAAGTGAGTATAAAACCATAGTATGTAATGGCGTTTTTGATAAAAAATTTCGCTTGATTTAAAGTACAACCAACACAATTTTGTGTATAGTTATAGTGTTTTTTCGGGCGAAAATAAGTTTGAAAGGAATGTACAAATGTGTATGTTGGTTCAAAAAACATACAAAAATAAATTTTTGATATGGTACTTTTCCGTACCCACACAACTAGTTATTAAAACCGTAAAATTGACTATTAACTATTTTGTGGTGTTCTCTTTTAATATGTACTGTTTTGCGATGTACTCTTCCGTACCATGTAGTTTAGTGTACCATGTACTGTTTTAATCGGTCCTGTTCCGTACCACGTACTCTACTGTACCATGTACTGTTTTGTGATGTACTGTTTTAATTGGTCCTGTTTCGTACCATGTACTGTAGCGTATCATGTACTGTTTTGTGATATTCTGTTTTGTGACATCCTGTTTTAGCACATCCTGTTATGAAATGTGTCGTTTCGTATGAGACCCGGTTAATTGGCAATAATTCTACTATCTTTTGGAAACTGCTGGCATTGATTCGTAAATGTTTTTGGGCAATTACTGAATTTCTATTTATAATCTCTGTTACGTCATCTGAAATATTCCGTAATCTACAGTATTCTAAAGGCTAAAATTTAAAACAATTATATTAAATAATAAAAATTATAATCATCCCTAATATATAAATATATAGTTACTTCTCTCAATTTCCTTCCGTATTTCCGAACAACAGCCTCATTATTTTTATATTTTTTATAATATAATAAAATTAAAAATAATATTGGAGTATATTTCTTGGACAAGCGATTCATTTTTATGTGTCAAAATTTTAATACATTCACGCAAATTTAACTTTTTTGTTTAAAAATATTACGTCACAAAAATTTTATTTTACCAAATTTTTAACTAAATATTTTTAACACATTCACTAACGGCCTTAGAGGAAAACAAAACATAAACATCAAAAGTAAGTGTTAAGGAAAGTAAAAAAAATATTTTTTTTAAGATTTTCCGAATTCAATTGAAAAATTAGTCACATAGCTGAACGGGCATGATGATTGGATGAAAACTCATTGAGTTATTGACAAATAAAAACTGTGATATCTACCCGGGTAGATACTGTTCATGCGAAGATTAATTATTAAGAATTATGGAAAGAATTATTCTGATTTATTTTATAAGATATACACGCGCACTTTCCGTGCGACTTTATTTTGCTCGAATGACAATATTTTGCGTTGGTGATTCTAAACCTAAAGTCTTAAAACATACAGATCCGTCACAAAACACCGTTGCATTTTTGGGCGGTTGCAATAATTTGCCTATTTTGTAAATGCATTGTACAAAATGTTACTTTTTTAGCCTATAAATATGATACCACATTAAAAATTGTAAATTTTGTTAAGTTAATTTAATTTATTTAATTTAATTTAATTTTTATTATTTTTAGATTGGGTGACGGAGGCGGTTACAAAAGCGGAAATACTAAGGCTGATATACCAAGGTAGATTCCTGCATTGTAATGTAACATTAGGGGCATTAGGATTGCCTTTAGGTAAAACAACTGTAATGCATTTGGTGCCACGAGATAATTTACCTGAACCAAATTCACAAGGTAGGTATCTTTAGCTAAATGTAATATAATTCATATCAATTTTCTCAAGACATTCATTCAATTCATGGACGATTGATCGTCGAAGGAGGATATGTGTTTTAATTTTTTGTCTCCGTAAAATAAATAAACAATAAACATTAATATATTAAATCTATTTATTTTTAATGTAGTGCTATATTTTTATAAGAGAGACCTATATTTTATAATTAAATATGAGAAGTGTAGTGCTGTAATAACGCTTATTAAGCTTTTTTAATTCTTTATATTTCAGTGTTTAAACTGGGAATTAGACGTGCAATGGAGTTCACTGCTGCAGTGCCAACGTTTCGATTGTTTAGTTACATTTGTCTTCGGGGCGGAGCACGGAATAATTATACAAAGTCGTAATTTTTGCAAAGATGTTGGGGAATATATATACTATATATTGTTGAAAATGATTGATATTTTGATTTGTATTGGATTTTTGATTTTGTATCTATTTTTTGGCATTTTTATAGGAGTTGTGACTTTGTAATTTTTTTGTTTTCTGCCCTGAAAATAGTTGTGGGTAGATGGTTGAAGCGTTGGCACTGTGGCAGTGAGTTTTGCTGTGCGCTTTATTTCCGGTTTAAACATTGAAATATAAGTGTAGTGTATTATGATTGAAAAGTGAAGTTATAATGTATACATAGTGTTTTAGTGCTGATTTGAGTGTAATGCGCGTTTTATATTGTGAATTATAGTCATAATGTTTACACTCATTTTCAAGTATGTTCTAAACCATTGCGTATGTGCATACATCAAAATGTATGTGCTTAATCACTATGTATTATATTAGGTGTGAAGGTACAAACTCGATTCTGGAGTTGGTTGCATTAAAATTTATTTGGAATACAAATTAAATCGGTCCGTTTTCAAAAAGCTGATTTCCGTTGTTTCACGCAAATTAGACATCTGCCACTAACATTCAGTTTGTATTGCTTTGAGTTTCATACAAAACATGTTTTTTTACGGTGTTGAATATGTTTTGTGATAACTAAACAGCATTTGCGGGAAGTGTTATTTTTTTGTTTTATTTTGAGAAAAGCTGCAGTTGAAGCACATCGAATGCTTGTGAAGTTTCCGGTGACAATGTTCCAACCGATAAATCATGTAGAGATTTGTTTCGACGCTTCAAAAATGATGATTTCCGTGTTGACGATAAGCCTCGCTTGGGACAACCAAAAAAATTCGATGAAGATCCGACTCAAATGCAAGAGGAGCTTGCCGGTACATTGGGGGTGACCCAACAAACAGTTTCGTACGATTGAAATCTATGGGCATGATTCAAAAGCAAGGCAATTGGGTCCTTTATAAATTGAAACCAAGAGACGTGGAAAGGCGATTTCTTTCTTGCGGGCAGCTGCTTCAAAGACAAACAAAAAAGGTTTTTTTTACATCGGATGACTGGTGACGAGATGCGGATCTTCGATAACCCCAAGAGAAAACAATACTACGCTTTGCCCGGCCAATCATTGCCATCGACCTCAACATCAAAACCAAAGGCGAACATTCATGGTTTGCAAGTTATGCTGTGTATCTAGTGGGGCCAAAGAGGCGTTGTGTGTACCTTGCTACAACCTGGTGATTCGATTACGGACGAGCGGTACAGACTCATTCGTTTGAGCCGTGCATTACGAGAAAAACGACCGCAATATAAGGAAAGGCATGATGAAGTTATTCTTCTGCATGACAACGCTCGGCCTCACGTTGCAAAAGTCGTAAAAACATATTTGGAAACGCTCAAGTAGGATATTTTACCGCACCCTCCCTATTCTCTGGACATTTGTTTTCATGATTACTTGTTGTGTCCTGATTGTTACGACGGATGCAACACGATTTGCAGGTCACCGGTTCACTTCTTTCGAAGAAATAGAAAATTGGCTTCAAACTTGGATCGCCTCAAAAGACGAAACGTTTTTTCGAGGTGGGATTCGAAAATTGGCAGAGATGGGATAAATTTTTAAGCTGCGATTGACAATTAATCTGTTCATTAATTTTTTTTTAAATAAATGTATTTTTAAAATTAAAAAAACGGACCGAATTAATTTGTGTTTCCAATACTTGAACGCATCGAAATCGCCCGCCGTCTTGGATATGTAGCTTAGTCATTGCTGTTTTTATGACATAAGTTTCATTCTTGTACCAGCTGTCGTTCCCTGTGCATCAATTTAAAGAGAAGGATGTCGCTAAGCAACATGTACGTTACTGCATTCTATTCTGTTTTCAAACGAAAAAATGCTGCTCAAGCTATGGAATTAATTAATTTGACTTTGAGTGAATATTTTGTAGTAATTCAACTGTAAAACAGTGGTTTGCAAAATTTCGTGATGGTAATTTTAATGTTGAGGTTAATCCACGGGCAGGTGCATTAAAACAATTTGAAGATGAAGAACTTAAAGTTTTACTGGATGAAAATTCGTGCTAAACTTAAAAGAGCTTGCAGATAAAAATTCCCTAAATCTGCAAGCAAAATTCAAATCTTCCAATTTATGGAATAAGCTTAAGTCCATCCGTCTGGACTGTAGAGAACCGACAGCATTTAGTTCGGCACCACACATAGACAGATGCATACACATACACACAGATTTTTTAAAACCTCCTTTTCTATGCGTGAATTCCACAGTGAAACAATTTTTTCAGTAAAATTAACACAAGATAAAAATATAAATCATTTATTTGTTGGAGAGAAACAAAAAAATATTTCTGTAGAATTTACTGGCAAAATAATAGAGTAAGTGGGGAAAATGTTGTCATAAAAGTATGAATCTCAATAATTTTTGTGGCAACATTTTTAGCACACCTATCGTACGCGAACACACTATAGTACGTGATGAGAATTATTTTTCACACACTACGACAATTTTATGGTTGAAAAAATATTAGTGAAATGTCTAGAAAAAAATGGAACGCGGGATTATTTTTTTGTGCCACTACATACAACATGTTCATAAATAAATTTAAATAAAAATAAAATTTTGTGTTTCGTGGTTTATTTTCAAATTTTTTAGGTTATGTTGCCTCCAATCTGTAACTATTTTGGCTATACATTTTGCTATACAAAAACAAATAAAACTTGCTGTCTTTGTCGTTCTAACATAATTTAAAGTGCGATTTAGATGATACAAAATGTTGGCCCAGCAAAAAAAGAAACGTTTGGTATATTAAAATTTTCGTGTGTATGACAAGAAAAGAATACCATCGTGTAAAAATTTTGCTGTGCGTTTTTGTCTTTTTTTTGGGCAAATGCTGCCATAAAATAAAAATACTGCCCTAAAATATAATCGACCCGAGTATATTTTATGGCAACAAATATTATTTGTGGCAGTTTATATTTCTTTCTCAATTCAACTAATTCGAAAAATTTATATTGTGCTCTAAACACACAGCAAACATCCCGTCGATAACGCTCGTGCTCTAACATTTCGATGTCTTTTTTGTAGAACGATTAATCTTTGGTAATAAAATAGACCCAAATCTCTTTCTCTGTGGCCCTGTTCTGGTAATTCTCCAGGAATAGGGAAAATTTTCTTTTTGTAGCAGCTATTCCCCAGACATTCCTCATTTCCCCGTTTTCCAAAAGTTAATTATGGCGATTGGGGTTACGGGAAAAATAAATTTTGGTTATTAAAGTAAAAAAATTTATATTTGTGTTTCCAATTGATATTACCAGTTAAGTATAAATTTACAGCCATAATATTGCTACAATAATACTTTCCGTTAAATTATATTCCCAGTTAATTCTTTCCTAAAATAGGTATGGAATAATGAACGTCAAAACTGCTATAATGGGGAGTAATTTTTTCCCCATTTTTTTCCTAAAAGCCAGAATACACTTTTGAAAAGGGAATAAAACTGCTATAAAATTTAAAATTTGCATTCTCCGGGGATTACCAGAGTAAGGCCACTGTGGCACTATTCTGGCTTTCCCTGGGAATTAGAAAACATATTTTCATAGCATTTATGTTTAAAATAAATTTTTCTGGCCTACTGTTGGAATTATTTGGGTGTAAATATTTTTGAATCAAAGATATATTAGGAATTATCTTTCCCTATAAACATTTTTGGGTACAAAAGTTTCCCAATCAACTTTGTTTCGAAAATATTTACACCAACCTAATTCCATCAGAAGCCAAAAAATTATTTTAAACAAAAATGCTATGAAAATATTTTCCCAATTCCCAGGGAAAGCCAGAATAGTGCCACTGGAGTATTTTTTGAGGTCCGAGAACAGGCGGTGGCTGCTGCAAGCCAGATTCGGAGAATACGTTGAATGGGAAAGTAATTAAACACACCAATAACGCCATATAATATTCATTGAATCATCGGCTGTTGCATATTCAGCTGACAGGCGTTTTGATTCCGGAGTAAATTAGTGGGTTATGTTTCATCTATGGTCACATACCGAAGCAAAAAATCCTTGTTTACTTTGTTATCAAATCATCAACGCGTTGTTGTTTTTGATGCAATGTGAGCAAGCACCATGAGAGCCTTCTCATGGACAAATATGCAAAATAGTGTATACACTGCCTTTTGGGGCATCTTTAAGATGTCAGCTATCTCACGCAACCTCACTTTACGGTCATTCAAAACGATTTGGTGCATTTGTTTTTATGTTTTCATTCAACCGCCGAATTCGGGTGATCGGAGCGTTCAACAACATCGGTGTTTATACAGCCACGTTAAAACTCAGCAATCCAACTTGACAGTGGCTTTCGATGGAACAAAGTGCCTAAAAAATTTATCAAGTGATTGCTTTGCTTGAACAGTATTTTTCCCCATCAAAAAACAGAGTTTAATGAATACGCGAAATTCATTTTTTTCATAATAACAAAAGTAGCGTTACTAAAACAACTCACTTGTTCGCCAGTCCGATTTTCATAAAATGTTAATTCAAATCGTTTAATGGTTGATACTTCCCAAAAAGAGTAGTTTTTGCTATATGAGTTTTTCAATAGATGGCCGTCTAAATTATATAATGTTGATTTATTTGTACATTGAAGATTCGCGCTTAGTTCATATATCAGATGAATTTTTTATTATTATGTCATTTTAAGTATGCATTAAGTAGCTTCAGATAAGGCATAATGCATCAACCAGTCAGACCTAAGGGCTTAAGTTACATGCCGATTGCACCACTTCGGTTAGTGCTACAATCACCAAAATTTTATAGGCTTCTCGTCACAAATAAACAACTGACCTATAAAATTTTGGTGGTCGTGCCGCTCTCCTAAGTGGTCCAAAACAGAGCACATCTTAAGCTCTTAAGTTTGACTGGTTGAGGTTTAAGTCAATTTTTTTTACTGCGTCATTATAGAAAATTGAGAATTTCTCAGCCTACTTCATTTTATATAATATTGATTTTTTATTTATTTTTTTATTTATTTCCAGATCAAAGGCAGAAAAGTAAAAGTGGTACGAGTAGATGTTGTTCAACTACGTGTTGCATCTTGTAACCAATTTTTTATAAATATAAAATATTTAAAATTTTAGTATAAATTTAAACTATAATAATAATATTTATAAGTATTAAATGAAACAAAAAGTTAGAATTTAGGCACGTTCAGACTGCTGGGAGTAAAAAACAACGATAAATAAATTAATCTCCATAGCGCAATTCTGAACAAATTGCTTTATAAACTGTATGCTAGTAATTGTAAATAGATTAATTGTAATTTAAAAAATGTGACTAAAAATTTACTGTTTAAAAATACGAAAGGTTTAAATTAAAATATAAAAAGAAAATATGTTTTCAAAATTAGAACAATTATTTAAAAGAATTAAGAGCTAAATTTACGCTTTCATCACAAATAACCATATCCATTGGTTATGTGTTCCTAATATTTTCCTGGTTTTATTTTTTATACTTTTTTTTTGTTCCCTGTTCAAAGTAAAATTCACATTTGTTATCTTTTGAATATGCTGTTATCTAGCCTTTCCATACAGTGCGGCAACACGATGCGTTTTTCTTCGTCTCTTACCTCTTTGCCTCTAAACTAAATTTTAAAGTGGGGGTATCTAGCACGTTTGCAGCAATAATTTTTTGTGCGGCTCGTGCTGTATACTCAAAATAACTCTGTAGCAATTCAACAGAGCCACTTATTTATTTTTTAGCTACTTTTCAGGGGACCAAATTTAAATTTTAAATTAGTTTATGAAAAAATTATGGGAGTTTAGTTACACTAGATATTTTTGGATCCATAGTATCAGGGTTTTTAAACTACTTTTATTGACAGCATGGGTTCACCAAAAAATTTCTAAAATTTTTAATTAGAATTTAGAAAAAAAAACACTTATATCGCTTTAAGTAGATACCAAACGCAAAATTAAATTCAAAATAAAAACTTATTTCAAGATAAGTGTTTATTCTAAATTTATTTCTGATTTTACAAATAAAAATATACTTGTTTCATGCTACAATATCAAAAATTATCAATTAAGTGGTTTTCAATAAATAACAAACACCTATAACAAACATAGTGGTTTTGTTTTTTGCTTATGTTCGGTCAAAAGTTTTCGGATTTTGATGAAAAATTGAATAGAACGAAAAACGGGAAATGCTTTCTATTATAACATAGTTCAACATAACTACTTATCTCGACTTAGGTGATTATGTTAAATTGTCACAGAACTAACTATCACAAACGGAAAAACAAAATTTAGGGTCAGAATTGTTTTTGTTTACGCGATTAGTATGAAAATAATTTTTGGTAGAAAATAAACTAGATCTACTAGATTTTTTAAAATTTGTTTTTTTGTGAACACGCGTAAACACATTAAAATCAAAATAGCGGAAAATATAAAATTCTATCACAGTATTGGGGCATAAAACACATCCATAGAAATCAATATTGTCCGGTTTTATTCGGAGCCTCTCACTATGAAACATTTCATTACAGGACATCACACGACAGTACATCGCAAGACAGTACATCGTACGGGAATAGAACCGATTAAACAAACAGTACATGATAAAACAGTAGACACTATACATGGTACGGAACAGAGACGAAAATAATTTTGGTTGAAGATTGATTTTTAGTAAAAGTAAAATTCCCTTTACTTTTGCAGATACTATTTCAATATAAATCTCGTCTTTTAGTGTACTATGTAGTATTTTGTTTCAGTCGGCCCTGTTTTGTACCATTTACTTTAACTAGGAGCTGTTTTGTGACGTACTGTTTTAATTGGTCCTGTTCCGTACCATGTACTTTAGTGTACTATGTACTGTTTTGTGACATTATATTTACCGATGTTTTACAGGAAATCAGGTGAAGCCGCGTTCCGTGAAATAATGATTTTCATTTTCAATAGAGTACTTTGAGTTTCAATGGAGTAGTTTGAATTACCTATAGGAAATTTTAATTTCACATAGTGAAACTTAAAATTACTTGTGAATAATTCCAACTATTAGATTACTAATGAAAAAACATTTCGTTTTCGTTATTTCACGGAACGCGACATGCAAACCATCGGTAATATATTATATTTGGGATTAAAACAATATTTTTATTTATTTAATTTTATTTTAATTAGTTTTATTTTATTTTAATCTCTAGAAAATTTTACAGCACGCGCTTTATTACGTCCGTCTATACTGCTAATTTTTTTCTCTGTATATTTTTTTTATGTTTTTGTTGTAGTTTTCTACTGTTGATAATTTAAATTTGTAACGGCCAATGTATGTTGGCTACAATACCCCCGGCTAGACGAAAATCGGTGTTTATTTAAATCTCCCCGGGAAGTGCACATATCGACCGGATCGAGTGACTTTCGTCGATTCTGGTATCGTAGTAATAGTAGCCGGTTCGTTTGTTATTGGTCCCACCTTCGTTGCTTGATTTGGATCTGTCTGTGGTATATTGCTTATGGGTAGATACGCTGGCTTAAGGCGATCACATGTAATGTTCACTTCGCGATTAGGCAGTCGCACGCGGAAAGTTTTTGGCATTCATGCGAGTACCTCGAATGTACGGATGCATCAGGCTCGGGCGAACAATACTTTTAAACTGCCGTGCCACGCCGTTGTTGTTGGACGAATGTCGCTCCTTTCATTTCTCATGCCGATGACTGTTTGTGTCTCTGTCTTCTTTGGTGGCTGCTCGCCGAAATCACCTGTACCTCAAGTTTGTTGCCTTTTCGAGACTACAAGACTACGGGACTACGAAATATTTTGTATACGTACACTGTGTATAGTATTAATTTGTGTTACTGTGTGTTTTCAATTTTTTTATGTGTATTAATGTAGAGTGTGACGATAAGCATGAAAAATTGTCGAATCGGTTTAAATCGGTAATATTTTTGGTGCTTAGATCCATTTTTCTTGTTGTAATTTGATGGAGAATTGAAATTCAAATTTAAACACATAATACAAATGACATTAAAACTGTTTGAAATTAAAGAAATTATAATTTAATTGAAACATAATGATATGATTTTATTTATTTTATTAATTTGAATTTCATATATAAAACAAATAACCACTAAAATAGTTTCGGACTGGCGTTATTTCAAATTATCAACACAAAAGAAAAGCAAAACATAAACAAAACGAACAGCGCATAAACAAACTAATACACTCGCATTCACTAATATTATTATTTTCCGGTAATTGTTGTTCTCGTAGTCTCGAAAAGGCAACAAAATTGAGGTACTGGAATGCGAAGCGTTGTACCGAAAACGAGTTCGGCCGGTGTTGCTTTTAAATTTACATTATACCTACATTGATCGAAGGCAGAGGAAAATTGTTGGTAATTGTGTCGTCCATTTCTCGGTGTTGTGGCAGAAAATTGCTGCCTTCCGAGTGCGTTGCCATCTTTCGATGAGGCTATTTGCCTGTGAATGATACGCCATCCTGTAATGTCAAGTTCCCAGAATTCTCATCAGCTCGTCGAAAAGGTGTGACTCAAACTGAGCACCTTGGTCGGTGGTGATTGTTTTTGGCACACCGAATTCGTTCGGTCGTTTACTTTTTTGGGTTTCTGTGCAAGGCAAATGTAAGCGGCTTATGCTCGGTGTAGATGTGACAATTTCTTCCTTGCAGCATGAATTTGAAATGTTTAACGACCAATTTTTTTTTTTTTAGAAAAAACCTAACGGTTGAAGTCCGTTGTCCATGACTTAATGAAGCTCTGCCGTTTTTGATGGATGAGCGAATAAAGCGACGTTGGACAAATCGACTTTCCATTTCTCGCTTCGTCCGTCCATGTTAACAGCGTTCGATCGTTCTTATTTTTTCCAGGAGTTATCTCCAGTAATTTGACTTGCATTTTCCATTGCTTTTGGCAAAAACTTGCGGTAATAGTTGATTGTCGCCAAAAACTTTTTAGTTGATTTACCATTTGTAACGAACCTCAACGGATCCGAAAATTCGTTGTTTGAGCAGCATGGTACATATATCGAAAAAAATCGTTTCCAAAATAGTACCGTTCGTTACTGAAAAATGAGTTCATCTAATTAGAGCTTTAGCGTGGTCAAACTTTTCCTGGCTAGGTTTTAGGGTTGGTGTGGGCTTTGCCAAAGAAAAATAGATACTAGTGGACCACAAGAGGAACAGGAAAGGAACTGTGGATTCAGGCATGGATCAACTTACCATGATAGAAACTATGACCGAACTTACCTACTCATTCTCATGAAACGTCTTAGTTTTTCATAATAAAAACTCATAATAAAAACTCTTTCATAATAAAAAATCGCGCGAAATGAAAGAGAAAAAAAAATCAAATAAAAGCAAAACCAAAACTAGAAAATTGAAATTACAATACAATTTTAATTGTAAAAGTATGTGAAAATGATATAAACAATCCATATAAATGAACAAAAAGAAAATTTTATGTACTACCCTATCACCCTACTTAACTAAATGACGTCACACCAACTAACTTAAATTAACTTAACTAAGCGATTAAGAAACCAAACGAAACATTTATTGATTTTTACAGCGCCATATTATCTATGTCCTTACAGATGGAAAATCCGTTACCAGATTCCGAGCTAATCTTTATTATAACTCAAAATTTGCGTGCAGGATTATAGGACCGTCTTGCAGTAGTACAATTGATGAATTAGTACGTCAATGTGTCGCTTATGAAGACGCGTGGTAACGTAATCGGATTGTACCAGAGGTAATTTGCGAATCACGCCGATTTGTTCATGGATTACAAGGTCCCTTAGTCAAAAACAATTCACATGATTACGTTACTAACCCAATGACCCGGGTTTCCCAGCAAGAATTTTACATACCATCTTCTGAAGCTACTTTGGAGGATTCGATTTATTACCAAAGTCAAACATCTAATATAAATGTACCTGCTGTACAAAATCGTACACTAGGAGGTACCTATTCAGATAATGTAAATTTCTGGGATTATCGTCGCCCTGGTAGCTACGCAAACAATAATAACCCTGAGCACCAACCAATGATTAACTCTATTGCAGCGAATCAAAATATACATTTAACACCATCAAGGTCTTCAAGAATGAACGAGTCACACTTTGTTAAGCATTGTTGGAACTGTCACCAAACAGAACACTTCTTTAAAAATTGTAACCACTGCATCTCTCGCATATTTTGTTTTGGATGTGGTGCACCTGATGTGATCAAGAAATATTGTTCTCATTGTTGTACAGTAAGGGGAAACTTGAAGGAGGGGGGGGTAAACGTCCCAAAAATGCTCACCCCCGGCTCAGCACAACTCACGCAACGCCAAAAAAACGAGTATCGTTCAATTTTGAAGCACTCATAATTGATAAATATAGCCTCCCTAAATGTTTGCAAAGTAGAGCGGGATTCGCTAAAATAACATCTAAAGCATTTTCTCGACCTCTACAATATTTTCGATATAGGAAATTTATTAAATCTCAAATAATCGAGTCTCTCATTACCGATACGTTAGATGGAAGACCTTATGTTGGAATTGATATTTTAGGAAGGAAGATGCAAGGATTACTGGACAATGGTGTCAATATGTCACTTCTGGGTAAAAATTGCGAGGAAATTCTTAAGGATCCTACTGTTCATTTTCGTCCCCTTCCATCTTCTTTAAGAACCGCAAATGGGAATATTGAACAAATTATAGGTCGCGTGAAGACTCCTGTTACGTTTGCAGGTAAGACTCATTTTCTTACTTTACATTTAGCACCAAATCTTCAACAAGAGCTATATCTTGGAATCGATTTTTGGCGATTATTTGAATTAAAAATTGCATACAACACATCACTTTTCGATTTTTTTATTCTCTGTAATATCGGAACCCTCTGACCATATGGAACCACCTTTTCACAAACTTACTCTAATCCAGCAACAAGAATTAGAGACAGTGAAGCAAATGTTTCCATCTTCTCCTACACTGGGGCTGGGTAAAACCCATCTGTAGAACCACAAAATTGACGTTGGCGATGCCAAACCGTTCAAGCAGCGATATTATGCTGTGTCTCCAGGTGTTGAAGCTGAGATGTTTTAAGGAGCTAGATCGAATGCTCTCTCTCTTGTATCATAGAGGAAAGTGTTAGCTCATGGAGTTCTCCGATGGCCATAGTCCGCAAGGCAGACGGCAGAGTCCCCGATTGTGCTTAGACGCAAGCAAATTTAACTCGGGTACAGTGAAAGATGCTTACCATTTGCCGTTCATCGATGGGTTGCTAGGGCGTCTTAACAAGACAAGGTTTATTTCTAGCCTTGACTTGAAAGATGCCTTTTGGCAAATACCATTAGATGAGGGGTCAAGGGATAAGACAGCTTTCACTGTGCCGCGAAGTCCACTGTATCATTTTACCATGATGACTTTTGGACTCTGCAACGCGCCGCAGGCTATGTGTCGCCTCATGCATCGTGTGATACACCATGAGCTTCACACTCAGATATTCGTATACTTCGACGACCTATTGATTGCTGCTGAAACATTCAACGAACACTTATCGTAATTATTGAAAAAAGCAGGCTTAACGATCAATTTAGCGAAGAGCAAATTCCTTTTGAAAGAAATTCGCTACCTTGGTTACATTGTCGGTGACGGTGTACTCAAGATAGACCCCTCCAAAGTTTCCGCAATTACTTTTTATCCTAGTCCTAAAACAGTTCGACAACTCAGGAGATTTCTGGGTATGTCAGGTTGGTACCGGCGATTTATGAACCAATATTCGGACTTAGCAACTCCACTCACTAATATACTGAAGAAAAATCAGAAATTCAAATGGAACGATGATGCCCAGAGATCTTTTAAGTTGTTGAAACTAGCGGTTTCATCTGCCCCCGTCCTCTGTAATCCCGATTGGAACAAACCAGTCTTCATTCAGTGCGATGCTTCTATGAATGGCGTGGGAGCCGTCTTGTTCCATAAGTCATCCAGCGGCGAAGAAAGCCCTATTGGCTTTGTTTCTCAAAAACGTAATACAGCTCAGCGTAACTACAGCGTTACTGAGTTGGAATGTTACGCGGCTGTGCTAAGTGTTGAGAAATTCAGATAATATGTAGAAGGCTATCCTTTTACCATCATCACGGACCACGCAAGTTTGAAGTAGTTGATGGGACAAAAGGAGCTTTCTGGGCGTCTCGCTCGCTGGAGTCTTAAATTGCAGGGTTTCAATTTCAAATTTGATTACTGAAAAGGAAAGGATAACATCGTGCCAGACGCACTCTCACGGCAGTCTGAGGCATTAACACTAAATGGAGATGGCGATAATTCATTTTTGTGCATGGATTTTGATTCTGTTCACTTTCAAGATCCCGAATATCTTGCTCTGCTAAACCGTATCCAAACAAATCCAACAATTAATTCCAACGTCCGTATTAGCGATGGTAGAATATTTATTCTTCCCATCAGCATTGGGTTGATTTATCCTCGGATATCCCTTCCTAGAAAATGTATGTTCCAAATCCGATTGTTCCAACATTGATTGAAAAAGCTCAGTTGCCACCTAATGCTGCACATCTGGGAATACAAAAACTCTCGATGTTTTAAAGAGATACTATCGCTGGCCTAAGATGGCTAGTGATGTTCACCAATTCGTTATAAATTGTGAAATCTGTAAAGCAAATAAAGCCACAAACACAGTCATTCGTCCACCTATAGGTCAATCATATGAAGTTTCGCGACATTTTCAAAAACTCTATATTGATTTCATGGGACCTTACCCGAGATCGAAACAGGGAAATGCCTACTTATTTGTAGTTCTCGATCATTTTAGTCGATTTTAGTGATGTCAACAGTAAAAATGTGGTGAAATTCCTTGAAAACCAAGTTCTGAGTGTGTACTTAGTTCCAGATAATGCGAAGCAGTTCACTTCGAATATTTTCAAAGATTTTTTGAAGAAATATGGTATTACTCATATCTTAACTCCCAAGTTTTCACCTCAGGCGAATGTTTCGGAACGTGTAAACCGTAACATATTATCGGCCATTCGTTCATACATCAATAATGATCACACTACTTGGGATATGCATATACATGCTATCGCCTCGGTACTGCGCAACGTGACGCACGACAGTACAGATAGATAGACAATATATTTTTCTCGGTTCTTAATCGCTTAGTTAAGTTAATTTAAGTAAGTTCGGTATTATAGCGGTAAGTATCCCCACCTGTCACGCGGGAGACGGGGGTTCAATTCCCCGCCGGGGAGCCAAAATTGGGCGCCATCTGTAACGAACTGTTACGGATCTCCGACGACATACACGTGTTGTTCGGGTATGCTGCAGTTGGCTGGGAGAGTTCATGTCGCCGTTATTTAGACCGCACAAATTTTCCACGTGTTTAATATACAAAGGGAGGAAAAATCCGTTGTTCACACTAACCCCACCCCGATAAGAATCACCAATTAAAGAAACGGACTTATTCCATTTTAATAAACTTTATTGCACATCACAAAAACATGAAACTTAATTTAATCACTATAAAATTGAAAGGGTATCTTATAATACCAACTTAAATATTTAAATGTATATATATATATGTA
This sequence comes from Nephrotoma appendiculata, assembly GCA_947310385.1. Lineage (NCBI taxonomy): Eukaryota > Metazoa > Arthropoda > Insecta > Diptera > Tipulidae > Nephrotoma > Nephrotoma appendiculata. The sequence goes on from OX371225.1 coordinate 105,093,058, forward strand.
TTTTTTTTTTTTTATTAAAGATTAATCGGATTGAGAAATTAATAATAGGAAGACTATAGCAAACAATTATGTTAGCTGGAAATTATACATACTAACTATCAGACGAATCATTTTGTGTATTCGGTATGCATATGTATATATATATATATATATATATATAAAAAAAAGGTATATCTAATATAAAATAAAACTCACCAAATCCAAAACTGCTCCTCAGAGTACTCCTCGGTTCGTATATGGGGTGCGGTATAATCTAAAAAGCAATACTTGTTTTGGAGCAGAAATTGCCCCGTTCAACAATATATGTACATATATACACAATGCATGCGCTAACTAACACCAGTAATCTGCCTTTAAAATTGCACAGTACTTTTTTGGTTTTAAATTAATTTCTTAAACTAAATGGTAATTTAATATTTTTTTTTATATACTTTCTTTTAATAATTATTTGAGCACAAAAAAAACTGTTTTCACTGAGAATCACAAAATAAGAAGGTGATGAAAAAAATGTGGCTCTTATCGACCACATGTGTCGTGCAGAGCCGCGTCAAGCAAAACTATACGGTGCTATGAGATGATCCGCTATATCTTACTGTATACCAATTTATAATCCCCAGAACTTGCAAGTGTGGCTTTCCCATTAATACAGTGAGGCACCGCTGGAACCAAACATTCAATAACTTTCCGCACGGCTCACTCCTATTAGGTATTCCTACCTCCCTTCTATTCTTGAAAGCGCCTATCCGCCAAGGACTGTACGGCTCAACAAACAAATTCGACGCTACACCACGAGTCCCTTTTTTTTTTTTATTGCCACTCTATAATAAAAAAAACGAACTGTTGCTATACCTACGGGTCTACTCTATAAATACATACTTTAATGAACACTATTGGGGTTTAAGATAAACCAAAGCAAAAAAGGAATATTCACTATTTATTTTTCACAAAAAAAACTTGATTTGTGTTTTGATAATTTGGTAATAAACCAAATCTTAATTTTTTATTTATTTAATTTTTTTTTGTGTCCGACTTGAATTGTACGGAAACCTCACTATGAATAAATTTAACCAAAAGAAACAATCTGCTCATCGCAAACGAAAAAAAATGGAAAATGCAAATGTGCTAATGTATAGTATGTACTTTTAATTAATTATGTACTCGTCAACAACCTACATACTAGTACAAAACAAAAATATTGTTACTCTAAAATACTAACCCATTATGATTACCGGTATTAAAAAACAACATTATTAGAATTGTAACGTATACCACGCAAGAAGGAAGCGATTTACATAGATCACCTGATCTACGTCATTCTATACTTTTACATAGGTAGGTACATACCAAACGACTTTGTTTATCTATTGGTTACCTCTAAATCTGTATATAACTATGCACTATATATAATACTCTATACAGTCATACCATAAATAATACCAACCAATTCAAAACAACAAAACAATAAAAATCTCGTTCGAGTTCATTGACCTAACTTTGGATTGTTTACAAATAAAATACGGTACAGGGAATTCCCTGACGAAACATTTTGATCAGCTGACGTAATTTTGTATACAATCATTCGTACCTAATTAAGCAGCCTTAACAGGGCAGGTTTTACTCGACTTTTCCAATAAAGGGAAGAGTTAAAGCTGAAATAGGCCTGCTACAATAATTCCCTATGCCATAGATGTATCTTAGCTATGCACGCATGTCTTTTGCATGAAAAATACCAAGTATTTTGTTGCTTTTGTCTTTTATCTCATAGTTGACCGTTCCGATTTTCTTTACTACAACCCCTTGAACGTATTGTGGTGCCAATTTAGCAGAGAACTTATTTGCAGCGTTGCTCTGAGGATGTGTTTTAACGAAGATTGATTGACCGACCTGGAACTCGATATGACGTGTTCTAAGATTGTAACGTTTTGAACTTCGTTCGTAGGCTTGTGCTATATTTAGTTTCACTTGGTCATGAATTACTGCAAGACGAATAGGTAGAGGTAGGAGTACTTCACCCTCTGTAATGTCTCCCAACTGTTTTAACATTACATAATCGCTACCATGGTTAATCTTGTGGTATCCGAATAAGAGAAAATGTGGCGAGTTTTTTACAGTTTCATGGACTCCGTTGTGAAGTGCTGCAGCAATTTCATGCAAGTATTTGTCCCAAGTAGTGTGTTTCCCAGCTATGTATGATCTTATAGCCGCCAAAATAGACCTGTTCACTCGTTCCGACGAGTTCGATTGGGGTGAGTAAATCGCTGTTTTCGAGTCCTTCACGCCAAATTCATTCAAAAGTGCCTTGTATTCTTCACTTTTAAATTGCGGCCCATTATCAGAGTGTATGGTTTCCGGAACACCGAAAACACAGAACACATCATTTTTTAAAAATGACACGATTTGCAATGACGTGCCTTTCGAAAGTGGCTTGAGTAATACAAATTTTGTTAGATGGTCTAATACAATTAAGATCATTGTATTACCTTTTGAAGATCGAGGGTATGGACCGAGAAGATCGACATATACTCTTTGCCTTGGCCTTACAATCGAAATGAGTTGACCCATCGGTGGCCTGCTACATCTGTTGGGAGCTTTAGTTGTTGTTGTTTTTGTTGTTTTACGTAACCTTAGAAACAAACGTTGGCAAAGATTCATGAAAACCAAATCTGACTCGGATTACTCTAACTATTTAAATAGTTATAATGATTTCAGTAGTTTGTCTGACGAACTTTATGGGAATTATATCAGACTCATGCAATCCAATCTAATCGCTGAGCCTAAGTGTTTCTGGCGCTTTATCAATATGAAGAAAAAGTCTGACGGATACCCTTCCACTTTCAAATATAAGGATCATTCCTCTTATGATCCCAAAGTCATAGCAAATCATTTTGCTAACTTCTTCAGTTTGGCTTTCACAAATAGCGGTTTTGAGCCCGATGAAGGTTACTTTACACATATGAATAACTGTACTCAAACAACCTTAACTTCTATTCAAATCGATTTTGAATCCGTGGTACATAAGATTTCCAAACTTAAAGATGATTTTTCATCCGGTCCTGACGGACTACCATCCATCGTCCTAAAAAACTGTAGTGATATTCTTGCTCAGCCACTGACTACACTTTTCCAAAAGTCGCTTTCACTTGGCATTTTTCCATCTATTTGGAAAAGTTCGTTTATAGTTCCCATTCATAAGAACGGTTGCAAGTCAGACATTTGTAATTACAGACCGATTGCGAAATTATCTAGTATTCCTAAGCTGTTTGAAAGTATTGTGTATGACTCACTGTACTTTCATTGTAAACCGTTGTTTTCCGACAATCAGCATGGCTTTCTCAAAGCACGGTCCACGACAACAAACCTTATTGAATTCACATCACAAACTTTAGATACGTTGGAGGCAGGGAATGAGGTTGATGTCATTTTCACGGATTTTAGCAAGGCGTTCGACAGGATTTCTCATGAAGTCATCTTGTTCAAGCTTAAGGCCCTTGGTTTTCCTCCCCAAATTCTCCGTTGGATCGGCTCTTACCTAAAAGAGCGTATATACCATGTACTGTTCAGGTCATCAGTATCAGCTCGTATCTCAGCAACATCTGGAGTGCCCCAAGGCAGCCATCTGGGTCCAATTTTTTTCATTTTGTCAATTAACGACGTTGAATGTTTGATTAAAAATTCATCCATATCTATATACGCCGATGACATGAAGATTTACAAACTGATTTCAAACACAACGGATAAGAGCTTATTACAATGCGACCTCAACAACTTCTCCACTTGGTGTGCTAAGAACAACCTCGATTTGAACGTGGGTAAATGCAAAACAATCACCTACTCTCGAAAACGTGCACAGTCTATCCCTCGCGACTATTACATTAACAGCGACGCCGTTACCAGAGCCAGTTCTGTTCGAGATTTGGGGGTCATTTGCGACAGTGAATTGAATTTTAGACATCACATCGATCGTATTATCAGCCAAGCCAATTCTGCGCTCGGTTTCATCAAGCGTTGGTCGAAAGAATTCGACGATCCTTATGTTACGAAGGCTCTCTATTCAACATTCGTTCGTCCCCTGCTCGAATATGCTAGCCAGGTGTGGTCGCCTTATCATGAGGTTCACATTAAGAGGATTGAAGCAGTCCAGCGTAGATTTCTTCGCTTTGCTTTACGCGGACTACCATGGGTGGACATGTTTAACCTGCCTCCATATCAAGATCGTCTGCAGCTAATTCATCTACAATCACTTAGTAAGCGCCGAGTTGTTGCGGACGTGGCTTTCATCCATCAAATACTAACTGGGGGTATCGATTCTTCTGCTCTGTTAGGTAAAATCAATCTAAATATAAATTCTCGGGATTTAAGATCAGTACCTATGTTTAGAATCGAACCTCATCGAACTGATTACGGAAAGAATGAGCCCGTCTCTAGAATGTTGTACGAAGCTAATCAGCACTGCCATCTTATCGATTACAATATGACAAAACGTACGTTGAAAAAACGTCTTTATTTTTCTTGACTATAGTTTGATATTTTATTTAACTTATTTGTTTTTTTGTGTCATTTTATTTTGCTTGACTTTATCTTTTACTATTTAAATTTTTTAAAATCTATCAAATCTGTTTGTACTAAGCAGACTCGACTTCCGTTTTCCTGCCGTCTGCGACGGGTATCATCTTGCTTAACTATTCATTTAGCTATCTATTTATAATCACATTTGACTTTTTTTTTTTTGCCGCTTTAAAATCCAATTTTTTAATTTCTCTGGTTAAGCATCTCGATATCCTTGTTTATAATTCACTTGAATTATACTCAAAAAAATAATAATAATACAGATGGAGACTCCCCGCGCGCGGTTGGGAGGGGTAATAGGTCGTCGGGATAATTTATTATTATTATTATTTACATACTACACAATTGGTTACATAATTATGTACTTGCTTCCCCATAGATGGCCAATAATAGTATCTTCTTAATTTCTCGAGGGTTTTCGCGATACCCCCGTGAGCAGATAAAGGTTCATCATGAGCATCCTTTATTAATTGTACCCTCAATTCGGAAGGAATCCAGAATTTCCATACAGAAATGTCAGAGAGTAAAGCGTTTTGCTTTGGTTCTAACCGGATAAAAATTTTGTTGTCGTGAACTTTGAATGCCGGATATTTATTAGGAAATTCGGTGATATTTTTGCGTAGTTGCTCATAATCGGGATCATGCATTTTCGAAGCATCAAAGCCTAAACCACAACCAATTTTAGAAAAATTGTATGACAACTCCTCAATGGTATCACAGTACATCCGTGATAACATATCGGGCACTACATTGTCCTTGCCTTTCTGATGCATAATTTGAAATTTAAAGCCCTGGAGTTTTAAACTCCATCTGGCTAACCTACCACTAAGGTCGCGTTGCTGCATTAGCCATTTCAGACTAGCGTGGTCTGTGATTAGTGTGAAGTCATGCCCCTCTACATAGGCTCTGAACTTCTTTACAGCTAGTATTGCAGCTAAGCATTCTAACTCAGTTACTGAGTAGTTTTTCTGAGTGGGTGTTAATTTTTGTGACATATAAGCGATTGGTCGCTCGTTATCTTCGTCATCTTTTTGGTATAGGACGGCACCTACACCTGCAGTGCTTGCGTCACATCTTATGTAGAAGGGTTTGGAATAACACGGTGTGATTAACACTGGAGCTGAAGTTAAGAGATGTTTTAGTGTATTGAAGGCTTCGTCAGCCTCTTTTGTCCATTCAAATTTTCCCTTCTTTAATCGATCTGTTATAGGAGCGGTTACCGCCGAAAAGTTACCAATAAATTGCCGGTACCATCCAGCCATACCAAGAAGTCGTCGCGTTTGTCTAACGTTGGTCGGGGCAGTTAGGTTTAGTATAGCGTCAATTTTCTGTGGGTCCGGTCGAAGTCCTTTTTCTCCTACTAAATATCCCAGATATCTGATCTCTCTCATCACAAAACTGCTCTTGTCGATGTTGATGGTCAGTCCCGCCGTCCGTAATAAGTCGGAGACCAACTCTAACAATCTAAAGTGCTCCATCAATGTGCCACTGATGATCAAAAGGTCATCTAAGTATACGAAGATGTTTTCATGATACTCATGGGGAATAACTTGATGCATCAGCCGGCACATTGACTGGGCTGCATTGCACAGCCCAAACGGCATCACTTTAAACTGGTAGAGAGGTCTCCCCGGTACAGTGAAAGCCGTCTTGTCTCTGGCAGACTCCGCAAGCGGAATCTGCCAGAATGCGTCCTTTAAGTCCAGTGCGGTGATGTATTTGGTCTCAGTTAATCGTCCAAGAAGTCCGTCGATTATGGGTAGTGGGTATGCGTCCTTCTTTGTAACGGAGTTAAGCTTGCGGGCATCTAGGCAGAGGCGTGTTTTACCGTTTGCCTTGCGCACTATGGTCACTGGGGAACTCCAGGCACTCTTACTAACCTCGATGACATCCAAGCTTAACATCCGGTCTATTTCGTCGTAAAGGTCCTTCTGTACAGCAGGTGAGACTGGATAGTACCGTTGCTTTATAGGTTTGCACCCCTCAACTAGCTCTATCTCGTGTTCATGCAGAGTTGTTTTCCCAAGACCTATTTTATTGAACGATGGGAAAGAGTTTATTATCTGGTCGAGTTTTTGCCGATCCATCGTACTTAGATTATGTTTTGTCTTCTCACCAGTATCTGTGGGAGTAAGATTAGCCACTTGATCAGAGAATATATTTGGAATAATACGAAATTTTTGCCAAAAATCGATACCCAGATAAATAGGTGATTTGAGCGTGGGCACGATACAAAATTTTATGTTTTCCGTTCTATTACCGAATGTCACTGGCAGCCAGATGTAACCCTCGATATCATTGTCTGTGCCATCGGCCGTTTTTATTTTGGATTTCAATTTGTGGTATTTCAGGTTACAATCTTTTAGAAATTTTAGAGCCCCGTTACCGAGAACACTTACAGAAGCTCCACTATCTAAGAGACCTGAAAGTTTTTGAGACGCTATTGTGACTTCAGCGTACGGACGTGGATCATTAGATGATATACATCTAATAATGGAAGATATACAATGCTTTACTAGATTTCGTTTTGCTCGGAAATATTGAATCGCACGGTTGATTCGTTTTTTATGTAAAGAATGGGACAATTGGCATTGATTAGGATTGCAGGTTGTAGGTGTAATGTCTGAAACGGAACTACGGAAGTGAGGTGAATCTACTACTTTTGAGCTGAGGGGTGGGTCGTCTGCTTTGACAACGACGTTGGATGTATTATTCCCCCGGAGCGTGATCTCCTCATAAGACTCACACCCGGCTTTGGGTTTTCCGAGATTCGCTTTTGACAGTTGGGACATGATGGTTTACGTACATTAGCTGCTCCACATCCAAAACAAAATTCTTGTGAAAATGGCTTAGCACAATCCTGGTATTTATGCCCAATGTCATGGCAATTCCAGCAAATATAGTGAAGAGAAGGATCCACGGGCCTAAATTTACCTTGGTCTCGTTGTAAAGCTTCGAAAACTCCTCTTCGCAATTTGACATCGGTGTATATTGATTTTCTTGACGCGCATACTGTGGTATTTCCGGATTTAAATTCATGTTTTGAAACCCAAATTCCAGCTCATTTACCTCCCTCCATCGAACATGCTTCTCTGCAAATCGTCTCGGGTCATACCCTGTGTCGTTCCACATTTTTTCGTATCGTTGGCATAACCTCCGCAGCTCTTCTACCGTTCGTACAGAATTTTGGTAGGGTAACGTCACGTTTTTCAAGGCAGGATGCATGTTTTGGCATAACCTGTAGATGATGTGACTTTCTGAAAGACGATCTTGTAGCCGAGCGTTTAATTTCAGAACGTCTAACGAAAAATCGGAAAAGGACTCCTTAGAATTTTGTCTTCTACGCAGAATCTGTTCCTTAATTTCTTCTTCATAGTCAAATGAGCTAAAATATGCACGCATTGCTATTTTCATAACACCCCATGAGGAGTCGGGATGATCAGACTTAAATACCCAATACCAATCTTCCGCTTTTTTGCTTAGGAATAGACGTATAATTTTTGATAACTTTTCTTTTGGAAATCCATCATCCTGGGCCATCTGCTCCAACCGATAAAGAAAGTTGTGGACATTGGTGTTATCTTCGCCCGTAAATGACAAATTCCATCTTTGGCGCAATTTATAGCTGTTTTCGAGTGAGAAACTAGGACTTACTTTTCGCTCTGGGTAGATGTAGTCATGGTGAAAATCGTTACTGTCATTCAACCGTTGCCTTTGTTGAGATTGTTGAGTATTTTCAGATAGATTGTATGATAAGTTAGATGTTTTTCGAGAATTATGCTCAGTGTTCTGGCGCGATCGTGAATAAAAATCAGTTACTTTACCTATCATTTGTCTAGTTTTTTCGTCAATGAACGGGACATCGGGTATTGATACTATTTGTTTTCCGTGTGGTAGAGAGACGATATTTTCTGATCGATTTGGATTAACACGTTCCTCAGTTCCACTAGGGACTAAGCTGGGAGAAATTTCGTTTTGCGTTTGATCTATCAATCGGTCAATCTCTTCGGTAGCACTTGGAGTATTAGCGTCCGCCCAGAGTTTCTCGTACCATTTAAATTCCCGTCTCCAACTGGAGAATAAACTTGACAGAGGGGCTGTTTCACCCATTGTCTGAATAAGCCTACGAACTCTATCCTTATAGTGAATTACTTTGGCAAATGCAAGATTGATAAATTCAGTTGGTGGTGAAACCCCCTGTTCATTACCAGCCCTAACTAAATCGTCGAGACTGCATCTACATATATTAACTTCTTCTTCTAACTTTGATTTAGCATACGTATTTTTCGGTCTAATAGAATCGTCGTCTCGCTCAGCAGTTAAACTATTTAGCAAAATTTGTTTACCGTCGGATGCCTTACTTGAAAGACCTCGAATTTGAAATTCTACTTCCAATTCGGGTACAGAAAGCTGCTGCAAGTATACATTAGGATCCATTTTGCACTGTTAGATTTTAATAGAACACTAATAAACAAGTGGGTAAATCTAGATTTGGAATTTTTACTTTAACCTTAGAGAATAATGTAAATGGGTGAATATAGACGTGACTTCAAGTTTTTATACAATTTGAAGCAAGCTTATTATTTATTATAGTTAAATTTATCAAAAAAAAAAAAAAAATATAAAATAAAAGTAATATTTTAAGAAAACGAAACTTTAAGAAATTTAGCAAATACTATTAGTAAGATTCGATACTTAATAATAATATTTTAATATGAGTTTGATATTATGAAATCATTGGTGATGTCTTAATCTGGTGGTTGGTGTGTGAACAAAGTAAGTGAGATAAGTTTATGTTTACAATTAAATTTTTAAATAGAGAAATACAATCATGTATCTTGATGGGATATCATATACAAAAGTCAAAGAGATTTACTTACAGAATCTCTGTGTACTCGATCTTTGAGTTTTGCAATGAATTCAAACATCATTTTTTTAGTTGCAATTCACAAACGGTAAGCTACGACAAGGAAAATAGCTGTTAAAGAAAATCAATTAAAAAATCTTGTACAGATATTGGATCAAGGTAAAGAATTAGAAAACATTAAATCATAATGTGTCGATAAAAGGTCACCAAGGTCGTAATCAACGTACAGTTCCAAGAGATTTCAAAAACAACCATCACAAAATTAAATAAAAAAAATTGGAATATGTAGTTCTGTAATGAAAACTAGCTAACCTCCCGCTAAAACCAAAAAAAATAAATTTACAAAAAAAAAAAAAAAAATCTACAAACGGAAATAAATGTATGGAATAGAATTAAGCGGTACTTATGGTTGCAGAGTTGAGCAGAGAAGCTGCTTGGATGTCTTCTTAGGACAACCGGCTTAACAAACCAAAAAAAAATTATCTTCAAGGTTGTGTCATTGAATATTATAGCCTCATCTCACTTAAGCTAACTTAAAACTTAATAAACTAATATAAAGCACAATGTTTTAACTTCCAACGAAAATGTGCTTTATCATATTGAAACCGCAACGTATAATTCCCGTTGTCAGGTCCCTGCTCGGGCGCCATTTTGATACTGATCTCCGACGACATACACGTGTTGTTCGGGTATGCTGCAGTTGGCTGGGAGAGTTCATGTCGCCGTTATTTAGACCGCACAAATTTTCCACGTGTTTAATATACAAAGGGAGGAAAAATCCGTTGTTCACACTAACCCCACCCCGATAAGAATCACCAATTAAAGAAACGGACTTATTCCATTTTAATAAACTTTATTGCACATCACAAAAACATGAAACTTAATTTAATCACTATAAAATTGAAAGGGTATCTTATAATACCAACTTAAATATTTAAATGTATATATATATATGTATTTTTTTTTTTTTTATTAAAGATTAATCGGATTGAGAAATTAATAATAGGAAGACTATAGCAAACAATTATGTTAGCTGGAAATTATACATACTAACTATCAGACGAATCATTTTGTGTATTCGGTATGCATATGTATATATATATATATAAAAAAAAGGTATATCTAATATAAAATAAAACTCACCAAATCCAAAACTGCTCCTCAGAGTACTCCTCGGTTCGTATATGGAGTGCGGTATAATCTAAAAAGCAATACTTGTTTTGGAGCAGAAATTGCCCCGTTCAACAATATATGTACATATATACACAATGCATGCGCTAACTAACACCAGTAATCTGCCTTTAAAATTGCACAGTACTTTTTTGGTTTTAAATTAATTTCTTAAACTAAATGGTAATTTAATATTTTTTTTTATATACTTTCTTTTAATAATTATTTGAGCACAAAAAAAACTGTTTTCACTGAGAATCACAAAATAAGAAGGTGATGAAAAAAATGTGGCTCTTATCGACCACATGTGTCGTGCAGAGCCGCGTCAAGCAAAACTATACGGTGCTATGAGATGATCCGCTATATCTTACTGTATACCAATTTATAATCCCCAGAACTTGCAAGTGTGGCTTTCCCATTAATACAGTGAGGCACCGCTGGAACCAAACATTCAATAACTTTCCGCACGGCTCACTCCTATTAGGTATTCCTACCTCCCTTCTATTCTTGAAAGCGCCTATCCGCCAAGGACTGTACGGCTCAACAAACAAATTTTTTATTTATTTATTATTTCCACGTATTTTTTATTTTTTTATTTATTTAATTTTTTTTTGTGTCCGACTTGAATTGTACGGAAACCTCACTATGAATAAATTTAACCAAAAGAAACAATCTGCTCATCGCAAACGAAAAAAAATGGAAAATGCAAATGTGCTAATGTATAGTATGTACTTTTAATTAATTATGTACTCGTCAACAACCTACATACTAGTACAAAACAAAAATATTGTTACTCTAAAATACTAACCCATTATGATTACCGGTATTAAAAAAACAACATTATTAGAATTGTAACGTATACCACGCAAGAAGGAAGCGATTTACATAGATCACCTGATCTACGTCATTCTATACTTTTACATAGGTAGGTACATACCAAACGACTTTGTTTATCTATTGGTTACCTCTAAATCTGTATATAACTATGCACTATATATAATACTCTATACAGTCATACCATAAATAATACCAACCAATTCAAAACAACAAAACAATAAAAATCTCGTTCGAGTTCATTGACCTAACTTTGGATTGTTTACAAATAAAATACGGTACAGGGAATTCCCTGACGAAACATTTTGATCAGCTGACGTAATTTTGTATACAATCATTCGTACCTAATTAAGCAGCCTTAACAGAACCGCAACTGATCCGAAAATTCGTTGTTTGGACAGCATGATGGTATATCGAAAGGAATCGTTTCCAAAATAGTACCGTTCGTTACTGAAAAATGTGTTCATCTATTTAGAGCTTTAGCGTAGTCAAATTTTTCCCGGCTCGGTTTCTGTTTTTTTTGAATCGATGATCCGTCTTATTTCTAAATCCGTTCGTCTGTCAGCAAACCTTTTTATTAGTCTGTCTTAAGGAATCTGTCTTAAGGAATACCCAATGTATATGTCGATATCGACATATCAATACCAATCCGCAGCAACCCCTTTAAAGAAATAACTTAAGTCATTAGCAAGTTGTTGCAGATTAACGCAGTTCATCATCGCTTGATGTTCAACCATTTGTATGAATCGTTTTGAAGGCGTTTCGTTAGGTGTGCCGTCAACGGCCACTTTGCCGGATCTCGTTGTAACGAGTAATATTGTGCGGGATGATATGTATCGTTCTGGGTAGGTATAATGTTGTACTTTACTTATAAAGGGTGATTTTTTTGTGGTTAGGATTTTCATGCATTAGTATTTGACAGATCACGCGGGATTTCAGACAAGGTGTCAAAGAGAAAGATGCTCAGTATGCTTTGACATTTCATAATGAATAGACTTACTAACGAGCAACGCTTGCAAATAATTGAATTATATTACAAAAATCAGTGTTCGGTTCGAAAAGTGTTTCGCGATTTACGTCCGATTTATGGTCTACATAATCGACCAAGTGAGCAAACAATTAATGCGATTGTGACCAAGTTTCGCACTCAGTTTACTTTATTGGACATTAAACCAACCACACGAATGCGTACAGTGCGTACAGAAGAGAATATTGCGTCTGTTTCTGAGAGTGTTGCTGAAGACCGTGAAATGTCGATTCGTCGCCGTTCGCAGCAATTGGGTTTGTGTTATTCGACGACATGGAAGATTTTACGCAAAGATCTTGGTGTAAAACCGTATAAAATACAGCTCCTGCAAGAACTGAAGCCGAACGATCTGCCACAACGTCGAATTTTCAGTGAATGGGCCCTAGAAAAGTTGGCAGAAAATCCGCTTTTTTATCGACAAATTTTGTTCAGCGATGAGGCTCATTTCTGGTTGAATGGCTACGTAAATAAGCAAAATTGCCGCATTTGGAGTGAAGAGCAACCAGAAGCCGTTCAAGAACTGCCCATGCATCCCGAAAAATGCACTGTTTGGTGTGGTTTGTACGCTGGTGGAATCATTGGACCGTATTTTTTCAAAGATGCTGTTGGACGCAACGTTACGGTGAATGGCGATCGCTATCGTTCGATGCTAACAAACTTTTTGTTGCCAAAAATGGAAGAACTGAACTTAGTTGACATGTGGTTTCAACAAGATGGCGCTACATGCCACACAGCTCGCGATTCTATGGCCATTTTGAGGGAAAACTTCGGAGAACAATTCATCTCAAGAAATGGCCCGGTAAGTTGGCCACCAAGATCATGCGATTTGACGCCTTTAGACTATTTTTTGTGGGGCTACGTCAAGTCTAAAGTCTACAGAAATAAGCCAGCAACTATTCCAGTTTTGGAAGACAACATTTCCGAAGAAATTCGGGCTATTCCGGCCGAAATGCTCGAAAAAGTTGCCCAAAATTGGACTTTCCGAATGGACCACCTAAGACGCAGCCGCGGTCAACATTTAAATGAAATTATCTTCAAAAAGTAAATGTCATGGACCAATCTAACGTTTCAAATAAAGAACCGATGAGATTTTGCAAATTTTATGCGTTTTTTTTTTAAAAAAAGTTCTCAAGCTCTTAAAAAATCACCCGTTATAAAGGATTGTAATTTGGAAGCGGTTGAGTCATATTTGGTACAATTGGAATTGAACTATGTGGAATTTCGTCAGGTTTCCATGGAATTTCAGCTTGTAATAGCGAGTTCCGAGTGTGGGGATTATTATTAAATCCAGAATATGAGTTTCCGATGGTAGGCTTCGGAGGGCCGGATTGGTCTGTACTTTTCTTTGGAATAGAAAAATTATTATTGCGTCCTTTGGATGAAATTCGAGGTTTTTCAGATTCCCCTGTTGATTCTCCATCGGAAAAATAACTCGCATCGCTAATTTGGATCGTTTCATTCAACCCCAAAGCATCAAGCTCAGTGGCAGATTCATTTAAATCACCTGTTTCGGAATTGGGTTTTTTATGAATTCAATCAATTGGTCACATCTTTCCCTCAGTTCAGTCACACTAGATGCAACAACCTTAGAATATTCTAATCTATGCAAACGATTATGGATGTGACATATAATCGGGAATAAAATTTTGTAATCGTATCATTAATGTCACTCGTTTTATTTTCCAGGGCATATTTAATATCAGAATGAATCCTATTAACACCCCAATTACCATAGTCGCATCACGTCATATTTTGTGACTATAGTCACATCGCTTACTTTTTCTATTCTTATAGTCGCAACTTACGCCTATTGTCGTTTTATACGACTATTGTCACATCGTTTTCTTATGTGACTGTGAAATGGAGGGTCGTAAAACATGAACAAAACTATTTAAATACAATACACATTTTTATTTATGATTTTTTTTTGTAATACAATTTATTTTGTAATTCATTTTACGAATATTTTACTGCATAAGATAAATTTATCATTGTAATTTCTAATTTCATTCTAAATTCTTTCCCGTTGAAAATTTGGATGGCCCACACCACCCATTCTCAATTTTTAATTACAATGGAAAATTACAAATTTTTTACGTGGTAGATATTTTGCCTTCACCATAAATTATTGTACGGGTTCTAGAAATTAATTTAATCATTAAATAATTAGATTTTACTTACCTATTTTCAATTTACGTGCATTTACAATAAAATATTCGTAAATATTTTGATTTTAAATTTAGGGAAATTATTAGTGCTGCCCGATATTTCTACTGTAGTATGCGTGTCGTTTAAAACGACTGTGAGACAGTGATGCCAGGTGAAAATTTAATATTTCCCTACACATTTTTAAAAAATTCCCTACTTTTCCCTACAGACTGGTTTTTTCACTAAAATACATATGATGACGTCACGGCTATTTAAAATGTAAACAACTTTGTTTTTTTATTTACTTTTTATTCTAGAAATAAAACTGAAATATCACAATTCTTTCAAATTTCAATTCAAAACTCTTCAAAAAAATCACAATTAATCAAATTATATAAAATAATAAATTTGAATTTTTACTTATTATAAAATTAAAAAAATATTTATAAATTATTTCATTTACTATAATATTATCACAAAATATAAGTTTTAATGTCGAGTTCACGTATGCGATCAAAAAATGATTCGCGAATCAAGCCAATCTTTGAGCGTAATTATTTCGCATTATTTCTCATAATTTGTTATTTTTTTTTATTATGTTGGATGCTTCCGATAAAAATTTTTCCAAAGTTAAAATTATTTCATCTCGGGCGGGGAAATTTGTATATGTTTTCAATGATTTGATTTTCCTTTGATTCGCGAATCATTTTTTGATCGCACACGTGAACTCGACATAAATCTTACGGAAGTTTTCTCAGTCTCTTTCTATCAGCTAGCTACTAATAGGGAAATACCAATAATCACTTTGAATTGTTCAAAATTTGTTAAATTTATATGTAAAGTACATATACTTTTTGCATAGAAAACGATTAAGTGTAAAAATCCCTACATTTACGCCAGTTTTGAAAAATCGGTCCTTTTTTCCCTACGGCCATTTTTTCAACAAAATTTCCCTACAAGTAGGGAATTTTCCCTACGTCTGGCATCACTGCTGTGAGAATGGCAAAGTGAAGTGACACGACTATAGTCACTTCACATGAAGTGATGCGACTATGTTAATTGGGGTGTTACACGATGCATTTCGATGAAATTTCGCACACCTGGGTTTTTTCTGCGCAGAACGAAGGGGTCTGTTCGGAGCTAACATTGGATGAGCCTTTTCATCTTCCAGTGGCTTTAAAAGTTCCTTCAATTTAGAAAGAGGATCAGTATCCGCAATATCTCGAACAGCACACTCCAATTCAAACTCATCACGCTCTAAATATTCAGGATTCATTTTGGTTGCTTGGTTCAAAGAGTGGTGCAAAATGAATAAAAAAAAATATTATTTATATGTCGAAAATTCTTTGATACTCTAAGTATTCTATATACAAAATTAAAATAAAAATGAACAAATTTGGAAGTCTTATAATTTAAATATTCGTAATGATGCAAAAAAATGAATTTAATTTCATACAAAAAAAAAAATTATGAGAATTGGTTCGGTAAGTTCAATGACGTGTTTATTTGTTTTTAATTAAGTATTCCTGGTAAGTTGATCCGCCTTGGAAATGAAAGGATAAGGGTTAGAGGAAAGGGACTGAAGGTTATGATATTTAATGCGTTCATCAAATCTTGGTTCAAAAAACGTAATAGGTGACAACAGATTTGGATGAATTCACTAAACTAATATATTTTCAAATAATGTATAACAATACAACAGGTGCCGCCCCGGTGGCAAAGTGGTCAGCATGCTTGCTCCAGCGACCGGAGGTCCCGGGTTGTATTCCCGGTGGTGACAAGGAGCAATTTCACGGCTGGTTTAGGATCAATGAATTAATCACTCATTATCCGAAATGAAAATATGGTTATGAACTCATTTAAGGCGGCCAAATCCCTTGACGGGATGTATAGTGCCAGAGAGAGAGAGAGAGAGAATGCAACAGGTTCAAAACAACAAAAATAGACTACTGGTGATCATCGATATACATTATTGTTATTAATTAATAGTTCAACCGTACCACTTTCCATATTAATCAGTTTGAGTCAAATCCATAAATGGAGAATCAGTAAGTTAATATAGAAAATATCGGTTAATCGATTTTTGAAGAAGCAGTTACTGAAATCAAAACGTAAAGTTACAAAAAATCAAAACGTAAAGTTACGGAAATTCTACGGTAATTCACCATCTACTTCAAAGATTTTGTTTTAACCTTGTAAAGCCATGTAGTTTTTGGCGCTATCTGTAACGAACCGCAACTGATCCGAAAATTCGTTGTTTGAGCAGCATGGTATATCGAAAGGAATCCTTTCCAAAATAGTACCGTTCGTTACTGAAAAATGTGTTCATCTATTTAGAGCTTTAGCGTGGTCAAATTTTTCCCGGCTAGGTTTCAGCGTAGGGGTGGGCTTTGCCAAAGATAAATAGATGCTAGTGGATCACAAGAAGGGAAGAAAGGAGCAGAAAAGGAACTGCGGATTCAGGCATGGATCAACTTACCATGATAGAAACTATGATCGAACTTAGCTACTGATTCTCATAAAACGTCTTAGTTTTTCATAATAAAAACTAATCGAGCGAAATGAAAGAGAAAACAAAATTCAAATAAAAGCAAAAACAAAACTAGAAAATTGATATTACAATAAAATTTTACTTGTAAAAGTATGTGAAAATGATATAAACAATTCATATAAATGAACAAAAAGAAAATTTTATGTACTACCCTATCACCCTACTTAACTAAATGACGTCACACCAACTAACTTAAATTAACTTAACTAAGCGATTAAGAAACCAAACGAAACATTTATTGATTTTTACAGCGCCATATTATCTATGTCCTTACAGATGGAAAATCCGTTACCAGATTCCGAGCTAATCTTTATTATAACTCTTTATTATAACTCAAAATTTGCGTGCAGGATTATAGGACCGTCTTGCAGTAGTACAATTGATGAATTAGTACGTCAATGTGTCGCTTATGAAGACGCGTGGTAACGTAATCGGATTGTACCAGAGGTAATTTTCGAATCACGCCGATTTGTTTATGCATTACAAGGTCCCTTAGTCAAAAACAATTCACATGATTACGTTACTAACCCAATGACCCGGGTTTCCCAGCAAGAATTTTACATACCATCTTCTGAAGCTACTTTGGAGGATTCGATTTATTACCAAAGTCAAACATCTAATATAAATGTACCTGCTGTACAAAATCGTACACTAGGAGGTACCTATTCAGATAATGTAAATTTCTGGGATTATCGTCGCCCTGGTAGCTACGCAAACAATAATAACCCTGAGCACCAACCAATGATTAACTCAATTGCAGCGAATCAAAATATACATTTAACACCATCAAGGTCTTCAAGAATGAACGAGTCACACTTTGTTAAGCATTGTTGGAACTGTCACCAAACAGAACACTTCTTTAAAAATTGTAACCACTGCATCTCTCGCATATTTTGTTTTGGATGTGGTGCACCTGATGTGATCAAGAAATATTGTTCTCATTGTTGTACAGTAAGGGGAAACTTGAAGGAGGGGGGTGAACGTCCCAAAAATGCCCACCCCGGCTCAGTACAAATCACGCAACGCCAAAAAAACGAGTATCGTTCAATTTTGAAGCACTCATAATTGATAAATATAGCCTCCCTAAATGTTTGCAAAGTAGAGCGGGATTCGCTAAAATAACACCTAAAGCATTTTCTCGACCTCTACAATATTTTCGATATAGGAAATTTATTAAATCTCAAATAATCGAGTCTCTCATTACCGATACGTTAGATGGAAGACCTTATGTTGGAATTGATATTTTAGGAAGGAAGATGCAAGGATTACTGGACAATGGTGCCAATATGTCACTTCTGGGTAAAAATAGTAGTCGTGCAGCCCAGAGATCGATGCGTGCAGTTTCCGTTAGAGAATCGGATGCCTAATTTTTGATACAAGGGGTTGATTTTGCATCGCCAAGTTTTACATCGTTAATCGCTTCTCGGACTCTTTTTGCTGCGAATCCGACTAAAGTTGCACTATCACTGACTTTATGTTCTCGTACTTTCCCTTTTCTTGAACTTGACCTATTTCCGTTTGTATAGCTTCCACCCAGATCGCTTAGCGGAATTTGTGCCATTATCGAACAATACTTTTTATTATCCGTTGCTAGTATCCGGTAACAGATCTGGTAACGTTGCTGGTTTCGAACCAGAATTCCAGGCTTACAAAATATAGTTGCGTGCTGCTTAGACTGTCGATCAGTCTCGGCATTGGCAAACGTGGAACCGTATCATTTGCGAGTATGGAGACGGTGGACGCTCCTTCGACACCCATTTGAGTTTTTTCACTTATTTTTTACTGTATCACTTTTATTTATCACTTTCACATGTTAAAATCACGTCGGGGTTACCACTTTAGGATTAAAAACAATATTTTTATTTATTTTATTTTAACCTCCAAACAATTCTACAATATGTACGCACTTTTTTTACGTCCGTACTGATAATATTTTTTTATGTTTTTGTTGTAGTTTTCCACTGTTGATATTTTTATTGCAGGTTGCACAATTTTTTGATAATTTAAATTTGTGACGGCTATTGTTTCTTGGTATCATGCTTGATTCATTAATTCGAATCATTTTTGAGATCGACCTAGATGTAAGCCAGTATAGGAACTAAGCAGAAATTTTATTCATTAAAAATGACTCAATAAAATAAAATAAAATATGATTTTATGATCAAAACTGTATGCAAACAAAACAGCAACTAAATATTTATTTCTATTTGTTTTTTTATTTTACGTTACCAATGGCCCTATTCTGATAATTCCTCGGGAATAGGAAATGATTTTTTTTTGTATCAGCTATTCTCCAGAAATTTTCCCATATCCCCGTTTTCCAAGAGTTTAGGTTGATTTACATAAGCGACGTGCGACGTGTATGACTAGTGGAAATTAACGCGACGCTTTCTTGACAACAATTTACATTTGTGACTAGTTCCACCACGCATACTTTATAAAATGTAAACAAAACAAAATGTACCAAAAAGAAATTTAACGTTAAAAACTACATCGTTACATAAAAATTTGTATGAGTTTGTGCGACCGTGACGGAAAAGATAAAATTAAACCATCTCTCGACGTGTGGCGTGTGCCGTGTGACGAATGTCAAAATATTCGTCTCTGGTTGGCTAGAAGCTCCCGTCGCACGTCGCACGTCACATATGTAAAGCAATCTTTAATTCTTGCGATTGAGGAACAAATTTTGTGGAAAATAATTTAATTATTCATGGCGACACACGATCGCAATAAAATAAAAAAACAAATGTCTGAAAATAGTTTACTTCGTTTAATTGGTTTTTGTTGATATTTTAATCGAATTTTATTTTAAAAAAATTGTTTATAAAAATGAAAAATTGGATATTGATATTTCCAATTGATATTACCAGTTTTCAGTATACATTTATGGCTGTTCATATATTGCTATAAGTAAATACAATACATTTCCGTTAAATTATATTCCCAGTTAATTCTTTTCTAAAATAGATATGGAATAATAAACGTCAAAACTGCTATAATAGGGAATAATTTTTTTATAAAATTTTTTTTCTCAAAAAGCCAAAATACACTTTGGGGAAGGTTTCAGGTTTCAGTGGTTGACACTTAGGCCATTTTTGGCCCATTGTGATACCACGCATTCACGCTACATCATTAACCCATTCACCTACTCACACAACTACAGTATTACCACCTGCACATTGCAAGCTCCATGTCAACCTGTACATTGACATGGACGGTGGGTCGGCGCTGAATTCTGCACTCCATCAGTGGGTCTTAGTTGTGTTTATTAACATCACCGATCGTAATCGATGATGAAAATTCGATTTGCATCTAGCCTCTGATGGGACTCGAACCCAGTACCTCCCGGTCCAAGTGCCGAAGCTTTAACCACTGCACCACTTGTCCGGTTGGGGAAACTTCAACAAAATTTAAAATTTCCATTCGCCGGGGACTACCAGAATAATACCACATAATGGCACTAACTATACTTCTAGATCCCGGGGAATTGAAATTTTAAATTTTGTAGCAGTTTTATTTCCTGTTCCCCAAAGTGTATACACAAAGCTTTTGGTAAATATGTTTATTGGGGAAAAAATATTCCTAATTATCGTTTTCTGGCCCGCATACATTATTGTGTGTGTAAAAATCGTGTATGAAAGAGATTCATGTCAAAAATTTATTTTTGTGTGTATTTTGGACCAACATACACATTTGTGAATATCATTTAATTTTGTTTTCTAAAATAATCGTTTTTTTTAAAGGATTCCGATTTAACTAAGGTCCGTTAAAATCCGGAAGACATTACAAGCTGTAGTTATTTACGAACATATTTGTGTATGGTGGACTTGAAGCGAATTTGAAGCGAAACAATTTTTTTTGTGGTCTGAAAACGGTTATAGCAGTTTTGACATTTATTATTCCATATCTATTTGATTTAACTTATAGCTATATTATAACTGAACCATATATTATAAAGTATATATATACGTTACTAAGTGGACCAAAAAAAATTTGACTCTACCCTTATTGAATGTAAAAAAGTTCAGTGCACAATTTTTTTCACTACTATATTCTACCCTTTTCCATACAAACCAAGGATAAAAAAAGAGTCGAAATTTTTCCATAGAAAAATCGGGTTATGTCCCTTCTGTTTGTATTCTATATTCTGTGGTTGAACATTTATACAGAAAAATGGTAATATAAATTGGAAATATCAATACTCAATTTTTCACTTTAACAAACAAAATTTACTTTTTAAATAAAATACGATTAAAATATTATTTTTAGATATGTATGTATTTGTTTTCTTGATTTATTGCGGTCGCGTATCGACCGCGAATAATTAAATTATTTTGCCGTAAATGTATTCCCCAATTGACAAAATTAACTTTTGGAAAACGAAGAATTGGGACAAAATATCTATTTTTTTAAAAAAGAAAGTATTCATTATCCAAATGATTTAATGTTCTTTCAAGGTCAATTAATACTCCACTTTTCATTCACGCACTCATTCACCTATTCACACAATTACGAGGGCTGCCTTTTATATTTCGGGATTAGAGAACAAAATCAAATATTAATCATCGAAAATCGCTTTATTGTTTTTCAAAATATTCCCCATGAAGATCTATACACTTTTGCATGCGTTTGAACCAATTGTCGAAGTATTTTTTCCACTCTGATTGAGGTATCTCCAAAACATGCATTCTGAACGCAGCAACCGCTTCTTCAGGTGTCGAAAAACGTTGACCTCTCAGTTTGTTTTTTACGTACGGGAATAAAAAGAAGTCATTTGGTGACAAGTCAGGACTATACGGCAGATGACTCATCAAATCGATGTTTTAAGTGCTCAAAAATGCAGTTGTTTGAGCCGATGTGTGAGAGCTCGCATTGTCGTGGTGAAAAGTGATCCGTCTTCGGCAGTTGGTTTTCCTGATTTCTTGGAAGACAACTGGCAAACAAACGGTTGTGTATCACTCAGAATTGACTGTTCTGCGTTGTTCTAGTGGTACGGTTGCCTTTACATTGCGCGCAATGTACAAATTAAAATACCAAAAATTAAAATCATCGATTCAAATTAATAAGAAATAATATAATATAATTTATAAAATTAATAAAAAATTATGAAATTGTTTGGTTAGGTTGTCAATTGTTCAACCATAAAAATTTGCTATAAAAAAATAAACAAATCGTAGTTTCTCTTTCCCTCTGTTGTAAATTTGATATTTTCTTTCTCTGTTCGTTTTCTCAGTATTTTTTACTGAGATAAATTTTTTCGTAATGGAAATCGCGCTTAAATCGTGCATAAGTCGTTGCAAATCGTGCCTATTCTTTTGCATTTATATGTTTAAGAAAAACTGAGTAGCAAACCAATCCAATTAATTACTACGGTTTATTATTTACTTTTTATTGACATTTTATTCAGTCTTGTTCTATTTTTTGTAGCGGATAGCTGTGATAATCAAGAGCCGATAGACAGTGATTGAAATCACATTTAAAGTTTGTCTCACTAAAGAAATGTCGATTGATTCAATCAATTAACCTTCCTAAACGATTACAATAATTAATTATTAGATAATATTTATTCATAATCATTATAAAACGGTTTCTTACTGAGTTTTATTATTATTAGAAATTAATAAATTATAATTTGTACATAAACGTTTTAATCCTGGGTTGAGTTGGTTTAGATATATATTTTGTAGTTAAGAATTTCCTTCCTTATAAGCTCTTTCAATAGGTTTTACTTGGTGTAAAGCTTCCAAATTGATCGTGTTTGCTAACCGCCATTTTTGATTTCAGATCGAAGTTAATTTGCTTCAAGAACTGCATTGAAGTGACAATTTCCGTCTCTAGGAATATAATAGATTTCCACTATTAACCAGATAACAAATTTTTAATTATAGGTCGAATTGTAACTACAATTTAATTGTAATTTTTCTTATTTTAATTTAATTTAATTGTATATTTAAGATTTAATTTGTCTCTCGACAATTGGTTTACTAATATTATTTTAATAGATTAAATGACTATGGTTATATGTCACATTGAAGTGTTGGTGGAGGGAAACTTTATGGGTTGACTTATTTTTATCTTGGAGGTTACACAATAAAATTTATATTCAGACAAATATTGATGTACTATACATACTTAGATGTTTTTTTGTATTTTTGGGATCATGACACTTCTTTAATTAGATTATTTTCTAATAGCTACTTATTACTAATTCTGTCATCTTACAGATTCCTGATTAGCTTAATAGTTTTATTTAATTCTGACTGGGAATAAATTATAATGTGTTAATTTGTTTAGGTATTGGAGATTCTTAACCTGTGACACATTCATTAATATATATATATATATATATATATATATATATATATATATATATATATATATATATATATATATATATATATATATATATTTATATATATATATATATATATATATTGCCTTATAGATTCCAGATTAGCTATTTTTGAAACCAGATGTCTTTGTTTCATTTTTAATTTTATTAATAAACATATTGGTTTATTAGGGATGGTAAGTTTATCCGTTGAAGAGGGGATCCATCCGTTTGATACTACAATATTTGGATTCGATTTATTTTATTTTATTTGTTTTACGATAGTCAAAGTATAATTAATTTAGTTATAATAATCATTACATTACATTTATTCTATTCAAGAATAATTTAATTATATCGTACAAAATAAGGAATCTCTAATGCATAATTATGACATTTTATTTCAGGAAATTTACCATTAAGATGCCAACATTATTGATTATCAATTTTTTTAAGATGCTATAATAAAGGTGTGTGGCGGGCCCGGCGTCGCGGTTAGGAGATGGCGGAGGAAATGGTATTAAATAAAATTTAATCACTCATAATAATGAAATTTTATTTCAGGACATTTACTAATTAATAAATAAATCGTCTGTAAATTAGTGTGTGTTGCAATCTTTCCACTGCTTATTATTTGTGAGTTGGATAAATAACTGTATTTTACTGTAAGTACAGTATATACTAACTACAACAGTAAATATATCCATTCTCGTTCGATTTATTTTACTGATCAGTATATCGATTTTGTCTCGTGAATTACTCATTTAAAATGAGTGAAGCAAAAAAAATCGAATACGTACACAGTGTATAATACATAATTATGTCTTTGTATTTCTATTTTTCTTTTGTTCGTATTTGTGTCGTTTGTATGATAAACAGTACCAAAATAACGCGATCCGGGCGAATCAGTTTAATTTTTATGGTGCTTATATCCTTTTCTCAGCACATTACGTCTGCTCGAAGCTGTGGAGTATCATTATTTAACATGCTAATTTATTTTATATTTAATATTTTCTTTTATCATAAATTAATTTTATATGTATAAATAAAATTTTATAGGTAAATTTATTTTAAATTTCATAAATTTTAAAAATAAAATGTATATTATAAAAAATCTAAAATACATAAACAACACAAAAATATGGCGTTTACAATGGTTAACCCTTTGAGTGCCAGAAAGTACAATCGTGCTCCTCAATACATTAGCCGAAATCATGTTGGCACTCAAAGGGTTAAGATAAATAAACAAAAAAAGAATGACACGTGGCTTGAATATGCAGTAAAACAATCATTCGCACGAAACAAACACAAACACAAATGCTACTACTATATCTTTCCGGTTACACTCATTTCGTTTCACACATTTTGAGACAAAATCGATATACAGGTGTAATAATCGGTTAGTCTTCTTTAATACCAAAATAGAAATTTGATTAACCAAAATCCTTGTTTTGTTATAATCATGTGTGTAAAAGAAACATATGGAATCCTTAGAATATCCAATCGAAAACCCAATTAAAGCTAGGAAAACAGCAACCAATAAACTTAATTGGAATCGTTAATTGGAATTGAGAGGAAAAGAGGTAGATTTCATTCTGGCCAATAATTTTTCAAGGTTTAATCATTGCTGTGTTCGTTTCAGATATACTGCTATAAAGCTTCCTCGAATGGTTAAATAGTTAGAATGGCAATAGAGCGACCATTAAATATGATGATCGGAACAAAATAATTATTAATTTTATTAATGCCCGCTTGCACTGAAAAATGACTAATGGCCGATTAGTTGCGCGCCAGTTAAATGTTTTATATGAAATATTTTTGCCCTGTTTGTATAGCTCGAAAAAAATAAAAGCTAAACAAATCATCATCGACGTTGCACATTAAATAATTAAATATTTATTGTGAACATTGTACAACTTTTAGCGTTGGTAAGGATTACCCAGTTCTTGATTTTAAACTGAGGTTTAACCTAAGACCACCTGGAACATGGTACTTTAAATTTATGGAGTGAAAAAGAATAATACTAACCAAGAAACAGAATGGTGCTGAATGGTAGCTAGATCGGTTCAGATAAAAGGTAAAACAATCTGGTCAATACGACCAGCCACGATTCAACTACATAGGAGTGACCGTAAAAAACAGAAGCTGACAGGCGTCGACAGGATTTTACAAAAGCATTTTGGGGTTGAATGGAAAGAAATTCAGCTTTAATTTTTTACAAAGACGTAATGCAAAGTGAGCCAATTATCACTGATCGAAATGAAGATACTTTTATTTATTTTTTTAAAATTATGCTGTGAATTTTATCTGTGAAAAATTTGCTTTAAGAGGAAAGAATTATCAAAAATTATGCTTTATTTTGTATTTAAATTTACGTTTTAAAATAGAGTTCCTTCAAAAATAAATCCAATGACGTATTATTAAAGTAATGTGTTGTTTTTGGCCCAAATTAGCCTAAGTATGAAGACTCAAAACCTGGCTATTACGCATAATTAATTTGCAAAATCAGTCTATTCCTGTACCTTCGTAGCAAAACGAGCCTATTCCATTTTTATTTCAATAATACCTAAAACCAATAGTTTTTCTATTTGCAGCTTATATGATATTATTTTTTAAATCAATTTTCTACAATTTAAAGAACAAAAACAAAACATAATCCTTAAAATGTTAAAGTAATAACAAATATTAGATTTACAAGAAATCAACTAAGACGGAACCGACACCGGTTTGCTTCTAAACGACACCTATCTAAAAGATATTGCATGTAAATGATAAGATTTCTTGGGCTAATTAATAAAGTAGAGGGCTTATAGACAAACCTAAATTTATTTCTCAACACATTCGCCAAGAGTGATTACATCAAATTAGTCATTTGTTTATCCTATGACTTTCTCATTTAACCCAAAACTCCTACACTCCGGAAAAAATGGAGGTGTGAATATGTTGTGACCAACGCCCGACTCTCTTTTACCACCACCTTTTACCACTCTAGACATATACCTCGAATACACCACAATTGATTTCTGAAGCAAAACATTTTGCTTATCGGTTCTTTGGTTAAACTGTTTTGTATAGTCAAAAATCATCATGCCTGCTTACATTTCAGAAAACGAACAAAGTCAACCCTTGCTAAAAATTCAATGATTCAACAATTCAATGATTTAATGATGCAACGATCCAATGATTCAATGATTTAGTGAATCAATGATTCACTGATTCAATGATTTCGCTGTAGATGGTGCTGTCAAAACGATATTAAAAAAAATTCGATTTCTCCTACTGAAAACCAATGCATAGGATTCTGTAATACGTTTGAAATAAAATTAACACGTTTTCAATGTAAATACTCGAAATTAGTCTAAAACAAACTTTATTTCAATCTTTAATTACTGAAAAATGACTTGTCAAGAAACTACTATTATCGTAACCTAGGGACATGCGATTAAATCTGCTTTCACGCTTTGTTTTAAAAATATTTGAATAACTCGGAAATTGTTACCTGGGGCCCTATTCCTGAATATGATACGAAAATGTATTCGATACGAAAATGATATTCGATACGAAAATACTTTGGTATTCCTGAATACGATCGTACTGTTACGAATTCGCCTTGTCACTCAAGGTTCGAATCACTGGATTGTGAATAAATACAACTGCTTCAAATTTGAACTCACACAAACAACACAATAATTATGCAACACAAAATTAACAATTAATTATTACAATTATAACATACTTTTAAATTATCACTTTAATAATCGCTTTAATAATCACTTTAATAATCTTTCTATTTAACCTTCACTGTATCACGTTTAAAATAAGACTCAGCATTCCACGTCAATGTAAGCCTTTATATACCAAAATATTTGTTTCCAGAATAATCCTAAATGCGCATCGAGCAAATATGTTAGTATACAAATGACGCGTAAATGTTGAACCAAATCTATTCTAATATATTCTTTTCTAATCTAGGTGTCACCGTACAGTACGTAATTGTTTGGTGTGTGTCCTTGCTGTAAGGGACATCTATTTTAAATGGTTTTACCTGCAATAAAATTGTACAACTTGGACACTGTTTTGAGTTTTGACGTTTTGGTTTGTACTTAAAATGGATGTAATAATATTATTTTTCTTCTAGGTTTTCAAATAAACATCACTTATGATTTGGGGATTATTATAAGTTGTAATACATATAAATACAAATAAATAGTGAAATAAAATTAGAGTGTTGTGGAAGTAAAATATTTTGTATTTTTGTGTGGCCGACAAAATTGTTAGTGCCCCATTAGGCGTCTTGCAACTCCAATCGCTTAAGCCGAGCCAACAAAGTTAAAAATGTGTGATATATAATGCAAACTGTTGTTGCAAATTATTGTTGTTGTAACGTAATTGTTGTTGTACCGCCGTTTTGAGATCACACATTTTTAACTTTGTTGGCTCGGAGTCGAGCAAATTTCAAGCGGCCGCCTTTAAGTTTAAATTGTATAGCTAAATATAAATTAATTGTGTTTTCGTAAATATTTCAATATCATTTTTGGATTATGGTCCCGGGATTTTTAACAGTGCGCTTGACTCCGTTCTATATTCGGTCATGTACTATAGTACGTGCTAAGTACATATTGACTACGAGTAATTCATATATGTATTTATACCACACTGTCCACAGTACACATAATGAAGGTAATATATTGCGCATCTGTCAAACAACAAGGGCGGAACATAGAGACCTTTTTATAATAATATGTATACGTATGCTATGCATATGTATATGCCTAGTAAAGCTTAAAAAATAGAAGTTATTTTCAATAAATAAAAAAATTATTTAATTCAAATACATTTATTTATGTAATTATTTTATTTAGTTTTCGTTTATTACATAAGATAGGTCTCTAACTTTCACCACATTGAAAATTTTGCATAGCTGCGCAAAAATGAAGGAAAATAGAACCAATGAATATATTACCTCTATTATATGTACTGCGTATTTATACTAATATAAATTGACGTAAACAAATTATACGGCCATGTTTAAGTTTTAAAATAAAAGATTTTCTTTAAAATTATTATAAAATAATATCTTTTATTTAAAACTCAAATATATTTTTGATTTTTCTATGGAGTCGTTAACTAAACATTCATCGTACAAAAATTCGTTCATAGACGTATAAAATCTGTTCGAATCCGTATTGCGGAATAGGGGAAATTTTTGAACGTATCGTACATTTTCGTATTCGTATTAGAACTATACGTATTCGTATTCAGGAATACCAATCATACGAATTTGTATATTTACGATTCATATTCGTATTCAGGGCCCTTATTTCTGAATACGAAACGTATCGTGACTCGTTATGAAAGTTCTATACGATACGAATTTAAATTGGTATTTCTGAATACGATGGTACGTAATTGTTTGGTGTGTGTCCTTGCTATAAGGAAAATTTATTTTAAATGGTTTTACCTATAATAAAATTATACAACTTGTGCCATTTTGCCTTGACGAACGTTTCGGTTTGTTTGTATGTAATAAAAATGGATGAATTATTTATGATTATTATTATTATTAATATTCTAGTTTATCTTGGGCAATATTATATATTAATTATCAGTAAAATAATAAAATTATGTAAATGCAATGTTGTGTATTTTATGTGTGCCATACAAACATTTTTGTTATAAACGAACATAAAATTAGTGAATCAACGAATAATTTCTTGTGTACTGATAGTGGCACATCAGAAATTATTGCAACTCCAACCTCCGAAATATAAATTGGTATCATGGGGTTTAGTAAATTTGCGTTTAATTGTATCAATTGGGAGTATTCCAGAGACACTTGTATTGTGTTTCGTCGGGATTTTAACAGTGATCTTTAACATCCTGGAAGGTTATTTGGTGTAGAACACATTAAATCCACGTGGTCATTTCATAAATTTTATCGAAAAAGAGAATATTACGTTCATCGTTAGGCTTACAGAACTTCTATACAATTATTTTATATCGCTTTAATAAATATAATTTTGAAAATATAATATATGTGTAATTTATTAGAAATCAATTGAAGCTTTGGTTTTTCTATGGAGTCGTTAACTAAACATACATCGTACAAAAATTCGTTCATGAACGTACAAAAATCGTTCGAATTCGTTTTGCCAGATAAGGTAAATTTGTAAACGTATCAAGTAGGTACGAATTCGTGTCACAATTGCACGAATTCGTATTCAAAAATACCAATCATACGAATTCGAACAAATTTTGTTCTTATTCGTATTCAATCATAAATGAAATTGGCTGGTGAATATTTGTCGATAGGACGTGAAGTACTTGAATAAGCTGCGGCGCAATTAAAATAATTTTTGAGTAGGCGGTATATCTTGCCTCTACAACCAAGGAAGACTGGTGCAATATCCAAAAAGATTTTCGTTGTTTATGGCAAATACCCAACTGCATAGGTGCAGTTGGTGGCAAACACATAATCATGTTCAAGCCGAGAAAAACTGGATTAAAGTATTTTATCTATAAAAAAACATTCAGCTTAGTGTTGATGGTCATCAGCGATGCACAATACCAGTTTAGGGTGGTCGACATAGGCGGGCGCATATGGATCGAGTAGGGACGGTGGTATTTTTGCGGCAATTAATTTTGGGAAGGCTTTTTGCTACGGCGAGATCTAGCGTTACAATTACTTGATGATCAAGTATTACCCAGTTCTACTACAAAAACCATACTATCGCTGGTAGCTTATGAAGCATTACCGCTCCGTACATATATTTTGAAACCGTACGGTGGTTCTAAATTGTCGTACAAACAAAAAAAATCAAATAGGTAATGTATTTCCAGAGTGTCAAGTATAAAATATTTTAACTTCTTTTATTATTTTTTAGATTGTCGCGGGCATTATTGAAAATGCATTTAACATTTATGCGAAATGTTCAAAATATAGGAAGAATATATTTGCAGCCAAAGTTTGCAATAAAAGTTGTAAAAACGTGTACTATATTACATAATACGTTATATAGGTTCCCGCGCGGGATATGTAATCTGCGAATCATCAAAGAGCGACTCATTGAGGCAATTTAAATTCGCGGAGTAGTGACAAAATGGTCCATTAATGAAGGCAAATTGATTTGGCAAGACGAACGCATATATTAAACGTTTATGCTTATTTATTAATTTTAATTAAAATACAAATAATACAGAATATTTTGGAAAAATGATATTTATTCATTTAAAATTTTTAGCTTGAACCGAAATGAATATCATACCAAGTTTGTTGAATTCGAATTCGGTCTAAATTATTATTTTGAGCATCTAATCGATCAAAGAGGTCTACCAAACTTAGGACAAACTTGGTATTACTGTTTCGATTTAAATCGCTTTCATTAGATCGAGAAGTTTGTCTTCCAACTTAAAACGTTTGCGCTTATCTGCCTAGGTTGGAGTAGTATAGTCTCAACAGGATCCGGTGCGGTAGTTACTATTGTACCTGAAATCTCAATTTAAAATATCAGAATCGAACATCATTTGTTTTAAATATTCAAACTATACTTTGCACTAGATAAAGTGAGAATTAAATATTCCGGAATCCAGACCTTGTTTTTCTGTACTATTTCTTAAAAGTGTCTCTTAAGGACTTCCACCGAGATTACTATTTTGAGATATTACTATCGTACTTACCTCGCCATGAGCAAATTCTAACTATTGCATTCTATTCACTTTCTTTTTTTTATAATAATCTTCGTTTTGCAGGTCGGAGATTATTATCGGCTAGTTTGCACCAGAATAATCAATCTACCCTCAAAATCAATACTCTCACCATTTTCATCATCGAACAAATATTCTAATTCGATATACTAGTCTAACGAATCTACAAAATTGTCCATTTTATTAACTACATATATTATTTTTAAACATGTAATATGAATGCACAATTGTGAAAATTTTGAGACTTGTATTACCATTTTTAGGTTATGTTCGGCGGCAATGGACGATTTTTTTTGGCCGCACAAAAGAATACATATTTAAATTCGACGTTTGGTGTGTACATATAAAAATCAAGGTGAGGTTATCAAGACGATGGAAGTTTGGTTTCGAACTAATGAAACATTGAATTCTTTGTAAAAAAAGAATGATTCACCTTGACGTAAAAATACTATCTGTGGCACTATTCTGTCTTTCCCTGGGAATAGGGAATTGGGAAAAATATTTTCATAGCATTTTTGTCTAAATTGTATTTTTCTGGCCTACTGAGGGAACATGTTTGGTGTTAATATTTTTGAAACAAAGTGAAATGGAAAAAAATTTTCCCAATAAAAATTTTGTGGAACAAAAGTTTCCCAATTCACTTTGTTTTGAAAATTTTTGCACTAAACTTTTTCTTTCAGTAGGCCAGAGAAGTATAAATTTAATAAAAATGCTATGAAAATATTTTTCCCAATTCCCTATTCCCAGGGAAAGCCAGAATAGGGCCACTGGCTATCAATATTTAACCCAGAATTAACCCAGAAGGCTGTTAACCCAGAATTTCACATATAAAAATATTTGATTGTTATAATTTATTCATTTATTTGATTGAATTGACATTGATGTAATGTGTAATTGTTGGTTTAATTTCTGCTCTCGCCGGTCACGAGCCCTTCTATTTTGGAACCATATTTTGACTCTGGTACTAGTTAAATTTAATCTTCTTGCCAATTTGGCAGCGTCTTCCGAACTTATATAGGTTCCTATTTTGAAGGTTGCTTCTAGCGTTGATAATTGATGAATTGTGAATGGAATTCTTGGCAACCGACCAGCCTTCCGCTTAGCTAGTGGGTAAACAGCAAATTGTCCTGCAAGAAGGAACGATAATTAGCACGATTATAAAAAATCTTGGTTTTTAGTTACATCTTAATTTCGATCTCAAATTATTATTAAATATATTCGAAACTATAAAAATAGAACAAAAACAAATAATATATGAAAAATTACGAAATTGTAACAAAATTAAGTAGTTGGTTATGAAGCTTAAAATAATAACATTAACCCAAAACACTACTATTTAATTAAATTAATGCCACTATTATGGTTCTCACATTTAAGTCAGCCGGTGACTTTAAGTCGCCAAATTCAAATTTTAGTAATATTGTATCAATGAGATTTTCGTCTTTTGTTTTTTGTTTTGTTTATTGTGTTGATCAAAATAATTCCAATTACTTTACTTTTAATAATCTTTTTGTTAATTTATTCTTTTTATATTTTTTATATAATATATCAAATACAATAATATTACATGTTGCGTTCAATTAACTTTTAAATAATACAATGTACAATAGAAACATCCTTCTTGGACCATACGTCAACGCTACTGATAGTTTTTTCTATTTTTTGTTTGTCAAAGACACTCCAATGTGTTACCGTATGCAGCCAAACGCAGGTGTATAAAACCTGGTGTTACATCCTCCCCCTCTGGAGCAAACTTCCGTGAAGAGATGCGGCAGGAAAAAAATAATGAAATAAAAGTATTGTGAATATTAAAATAAAAATTGTCGGAAACTACAGCTTATTTAATAAAACGCGGTGGCTTACGAACTTCGCGACCAAACCCAGTATGTACCCTTGTAGATACGTTCGAAGTGGGTTGCCCCAGGACCTATCCAATGTTTTTCCCTTTCTACTCGAGAATTTAGTTTTAGAATATTAATCTTTAACACGAAATAGTCTTCTTGGTTTTAGGGGAGCGGTGGATTGTATACCATGGAACGGAGTCAAATGTGAAGTGTGAAATATACCTATCGCGTTTCTTTTAATATTTTCGATGACATAAGAAGTATTAGACTTCCAATAGCGGACTCGATAAGTGCAGTCTCTTCGAGGCATACATTTTGAGCTGATACCCTTCTACAAATTACTTTGAAAATTATTCTTCACCAGTACTAAATCACTACTTGTGTATGTCACATCAATACGATTGTTGCCACCGTGAAACGTTCGGAGATCCTGTTTTTGTTCGAAAGTATCCCTAACTGCCTTCATAACATCATGTAGCTTCGACAAATGCGGGGTAATCTGAGGAATTAAATTCTCGTTTCGTAGTATAGCACGGAAATCGTGATGAAGTTTGATTATTGTAAGAAGTTCTCTACCAAATGTTAAATAAGCAGAAGTGTGCCCTGTTGTGGAACATTTGTTGGTATTCATAGCAAACCGAATGGCAGGTCTTACCTACTCAGGCCAATTAGAATGATTTGTTTGCACAAGAATAGACAATTGCGTTTTTAAATCTCTATTTTTCTTTTCTACTGTGTTAGCTTCGGGAAGGTAAACCGGAATAAGCTAGTGATGTATTCCCGTACCCCGTACAATACATAACTTAGATACCCTTATTATAACAATAGACACCTTAAATTTCTGACATTCTTGACATGATTTCACATAATCTGTGATTTGCCTACTCATCCCTGTCCAATAAAATTTGTGACAGATCCTCAAAATTGTTCATTCGACACCGTAACGTGCGGCGGTGGGAGCATCATGGTATTCGCTGAATATGGACACAGTGTTGTTTTGTGGCACCACCAGCTGAGAATTGTGCATTGCAAAAATACTGATTGTGGGAAAATCTAATTGTATGGAACATATACTGAAACTATCAATATCGACACATGACGGTCGGGACAACGTATCCACTATGACGTTAGATTTTCTAGGAGTATAAGTTATTAGTTATTTGGGAATTAAACGACTGTATTGACAACGTTAACTTAAATGCCTGGTGATCGGTGCCGACGGTTACATCAATGGTTTGGTTACCTCAAATCAATGGTCGACATGTAAAGAGATTTTTTGGACATGTGGATCAAATTATCGATTCTCAGACACGAACACTGGCGTTTTCGACAAATGTAACACCTAAGTCTATAATCTCATTGACTCTTTGCAGTACTTCGTTGTTGACTTTGTATGAACTAATTACCGGATTTCTTTTACGATGGAAAGACATGATTTTGCATTTCTTAATATTTAAGTATAGTGCGAGTTTCGATCACACCACTCACTTAATCTATCTAAGTCTTCTTGAAGTTTCTCCGTATCTAACAATCCATTAATAGTACGGAAAATGTTCACAACATCTGCAAATATGAGCACGTCTCAGTTTTTGATTATCTCGGTTATTTGGTCTTTATGATGACAGATAGAATCAAATGATTTACTAAAATCCGTGTACGATACATCAACTTGACGGTGTTTTTCTATCTCGATAATTAGTTTACTGGTCAATTCAACCAGATTAGTCGATGTGGATCGGCCAGGCATAAACCCATGCTGGTTTATTGATATATGACGTGCATTGTGGATTTAAAGCTGTCGCATAATACTAACTCAAATAATTTCGGAATTGATGATGTAGTTGATATTCCTATGTAGCAAGCGATATCATCACGTTTACCCGATTTAAAAATTGGAGTAATTTTTGAAATTTTCCATTTTTCGGGAAACACGCTGGTGTTTAAGGAATGATTGAATAGATAACATAGTGGAATTGTTAAAATTTCAGGGTTCTCCTTCAGAATAGAAGAGGGTATATCATCAAGACCGCAACCATCTCTAAACCCCCTTAAAGCCGATAAAATGTTGTCCTCAAAAATAATAGGAGGAGTTATTGATGTGTTGTTGTTGCTGGGTTGTTCGTACAATCCGCTAGTAACGCTTGGTCTATAGACTGATTGAAAAAATGACGCGAACATGTTAGCTATATCTTTGGCGTTTGAAGAGCAGATATTGTTGTACGTCATAGTAGCAGGGTAAAATATTTCCAAAATTGTTTTGGATTTACTTTGATTTTGTCTTGAATTTGATCAAGATACGATCTGTATTTTGATTTGAAATAAATTTCAAATTCATTACTATGTTGTAGAAACGTAGTTACGTCCGCTTCTAACCCGCTTTTTAACATTGTGGCATACGCTTTCGACTTCCGATTTTTTAAGTTAACTAGTCTATCATCAAACCAATGAGGGTGAGCATTTTGTGGTTTACAGCACATAGGTATACATACAGTTCGAAGCCTTGAAGCATGATGTCATTAAATTTGTCCGCATTTTCGTTTATATCATTGGAATTGAGAATTATTTGCCAGTTGATGGATTCTAAGTAACTTTGTAGCCCCACACGGTTAGTTTTTTAAAGCTGTATTTGATTGGTTGTAGGTGTTCTGATCTCGCCATTTTAGTTAAGTCAAATACAATATCCAAAGATTTGTGATTGACATCATTTATGACAAAAGGTAATAGGGATTCAGAAATTTTAAAGGTGTCAATGTCGTTGCTGAGGACAAGGTCTAATAATAATATATCACGATTATTAGCAATTGTGTTTATTTGGCTCAAATTATAACCAAGCATGGCGTCTAAAATACAGTTTAGTTCTGGGTCCAAATTCCAAGTTATATTTGGAAGATTAAAAATGGAGGAGAATGGAGGAGTATGGAGGAGAATGTGTGCGGTGTGTTTGGGGTCGTTATCCTGCTGCAACACCCAATCTTGAGGTAATCCTAAGTTTTCAACCGATGCAAGTAATTTGTCTTTTAAAATGTTCAAGTAGTGCCATTTGTCAATTATCCTTTCGATAAACACCAAGTTACCGACCCCCGATCACGCCATACATCCACAAACTAGAACACTATCCCCACCATGCTTAACTGTGCATCGAAGATTAGCGATTTCCATCGCTGTTCCTTTCTTGCGTCATACTTTGAACGTCTGTCATGCCCAAAAATATTATATTTACTCTCATCTGTAAATATTACACGTTTCCAGAAGTAAAGTTCTTATCCAGGTACAATTTAGCGAATTCTATGCGCTTCTTTCTATTTATGTTACTGATTAGTGGTTATTTCCTGGCAGTTCTGGAAAAACATCCGTGCTGGTTTAAAATTGTTTGAACTGTACGATAACATACAATTGTTCTATAATCACCACATAGCATTCTTTGAATTTGTGTGCTAGATGTTTTTGGTTCTTTGCGTATGGTTCGCGCTATTACCCTTTCCATCTTCTCACTCAGAGCACGATGGCGGCCTGTTCGTTTTGTATACTCAATATTTTCATTATTTTTATATGATTCCATAATATTCTGGATTGTGGATTTTGATTTTTTTGTTAATTTTGCGATTGCCGAAAGCGACTGGCCCTCCAAATGCATGTTAATTACAACTTCTCGGAAGTCGGCACTGGTTTCTTTTCTTTTAGACATATCACGGTTATAAAAATTACTCACAGTTTAAAAACATTATATCAACTAATAGCTTTGACGTCTAAAATACTATAATGAGCGAAACTTTCACATAAGCCATCGAAAAAGAAAAGATTTGCATGTTGCCATAATTACCGTACGATGAATTTTTTCGTATACAAATGCATTCAAATTGTAAAAGTTTTGTTTTTGACCTTGATAAAAAAAATAAATAAAATAATTTTTTTTGTTTTTTGTTTACACGTTTTGACCTTTTTCATTTACAGTAGGGATGATTTTAAAACGCAGTTTTAGCTAATTTTCAAGATATTGCAAATTATTTTAGGACATTTACC
Organism: Nephrotoma appendiculata; assembly: GCA_947310385.1. Taxonomy (NCBI): domain Eukaryota; kingdom Metazoa; phylum Arthropoda; class Insecta; order Diptera; family Tipulidae; genus Nephrotoma; species Nephrotoma appendiculata. The sequence continues at coordinate 105,130,120 of OX371225.1, forward strand.
AATAAAAAATATAAATAAGACTGACTGGCACGTATATGTCCCAGAAACATTAAAGGGTTAAAGTATCACGGAAATAACTGCAAACCGCACCCTAACGTATATTATTCACTCGATCAGCATGTCGATTCTGGCTACCATAGGAATTCGGAATTTTTTTCCTACATAAGAATAAAAAAATATTGCAGTTTTTCCCTATACAATATTTCCTATAGTTTATTCTGGCATACTCAGGAAAAAAAATTAGGAATTTTTATTTTTAGTTTTAGTACTCAACGACAAGGCGCTAACATCAGTTAAAAGTGGCTAAACGTTACGTATTATGTTTTTATTTACCAAAGTGATTTGCGTATAATGTAATACATATGAGGCTGTGATTTGCAAAACTTGGTATATTCAAGACAATTAAAATTTGAGAAAATTCTAAAAACTTATAACTCTTTATATTTGTCTTACTTTTATTATACAAGTGTTTACATCGACAATGTTTCAATTCATGATATGCCACACAAGAAACGGAATATTGCTGAACATTATTTACACACCGATTCTGAAGCACAGTCACTGATTGAAAAATGGTCTTAGGTAAGACGTATGTCTTACGTAAGACTGTTGACTTTGTTTTGAGTTTTGGCTTAATTACGACACTTTTCGTATTCTGCGCATAAACTTAGTTGGCATTGGTCTTAAAAAAAGTCTTGCATAAGACATACCAATTTGGTGGTCTTATTGCTCACAGACTACACACAGAATACGAAAAGTCTCATAATTAAGACTAAACTCAAGACAAAGAAAAAAAGTCTTACCTAAGACCATTTTTCAGTCAGTGACTGTGCTTCAGAATCGGGATGTTAATATCTGAAAATAGTAATTTAATTTGGATAAAACGAGTTTTGCAGAATAACTTTGGATATACAAAGTTTTGCAAGTTACCCCTTTGGATATGGAGAGTTTTGCAGAATGAAAAATAAAAGAAACATTGTATTTCATTCGATGTTTAACTGTTTTTATTGTAAAAGTTACCTTACATCAAATAATAAGTAATTAAAATATTCATAATTCAAATGAAATAAAAGCAATTTAGGATATTACAAGTTTTGAAAAAAAAGATTGATGGATATAGAGTTTTGCAAATAATGTCAGTTTTCAACCTTAATTAAACCAAGGATATCGTGAGTTTTGCCACCACCGAAATCTAATAGATTGGTAAATTATCTTTTAGAAGTAACTGTCATCTTGCTTTTTATTAAAAATGGATATAACAAGTTTTGCAAATCACGGCCTCATATATAGTAACAACAAACGGTAAATAATTTATTAGATGATTGAGAGCAAGTAAGATATTACGGCTTTAGCCATAACGTTTACGGAACGAATCAGCTCTATTTTAAAAAATTATCTGATATTTTAATGGTGCAAAACTTTAGAAATGAAGGTGTATAATACGCAATTATATAACGTTTTAAGATAGAATTTTATACTGTTATGGATAACTTCACAATTCTTAAGGCGTTTTTCTATTTTTGAACATAAGGGTTCTGGATGTATCTTCGATCATTTAGATAAAATCTTAAGCGAAGGCTGCATTTTCATGGGAGTTTACGAAACACTTGGTTCTTTAATAATATTTCAGTAAACTTTAAGTTTTTTATTTAAATTATTAATTTTTAAATATCATGTAATAGTTATTTTAATTTATTAAATAATGTTAACAAAAATCACATTTTAATATTATGTATTTAAATCTTAAAATTAATAATTCAAATATTATCTCGTTAACTTCTGCAATAAATGAATAGGAATTATTTTCCGTACCTCAAATAGGTAAGGAATTTTAAATGTCAAAACTGCTATAAATAGGAAAAATAAATTTCCTATTCCGTATTGCCAGAATAAACATTTAGGAAAAAATTCGAAACTGCTAGAAAAATGTCAAATTTTTTTCCTTTTCCTATTCCTAAGGAAAACCAGAATCGACATGCAGAACGGATAATTTTGTAGTTATTAATGCGAAGTGACCGGCTTGTAATTTTACTGTTAAGAAATGCTTCAGTTAAAGCAAGAAAGTCAAATTTGTGCACGTCCAACATAATACCAACTTCATCATAATGCTTTACTAAGCTACGAATATTTAAATGACCAACATAAATACAGGAATGAATATTTACCTGATTATCACATGGAACAGTGTTTATATTAACTAAATTATTATAGCTTAAAATGTCGTTGAATCCGTTGCTGCAGACATTGGAAACATCTCCCGCAGAGGCATATTTGACCAAAAAATTTTCCTTTTGAATTGCCTAATAAGCACACCAGTAGGCCAGGTATTAGGATCAAGTGCTTTATATCTTTATACTAAGTTCAAAGCTGATGCCAACTTTAAAACACACATAGTCCAACAAATTCATAGCATTGAAAGAAAAGGTTTTATTCCAAAATGAAATTGTAGATCTCTAGTACCACAAATTTGTCCGTTATAGCGAATTTGTTGATTATCTAAACGATCGTTTGGAAAATTGCAGTAGTATTGCCGTACGAAGTAGAATCCGCCGTATAATTCCCGCTCGAAGAAAATGGAGAGAAAGAAGCACTTGGTTGCGGAGTTATGAACGTTTCATAGAACAATTCGGTAGTTCGATGGCTATAATCCTCACCAGGCACAGAAGGGGATATACGATCAGCAGATACTCCTATAGATGAACCACTGAATACAATTGGAATTCGTGAGCACTTATAACTGCACACGAATGCGGATCAGCACACAATCTCATCCCACCCCCCCCCCCCCACAATCCCGCACAACGAAATAAAAGGTTTTACGCCCCCAAGCAAACACTCCAGAATCCTGCTAATTTGAATTTTATTGGAGGTCACCTCATCCATTATATTCGCAAACCCAGCTTGCACCCTATCGTTGTTGTTAACACTAGTTACACCTTAGATTATACTATAGATAGAATACCGACAGTATTGTTTTGAAGTATCAATTTTATAATGTTTTTATTATTGTTTTGATATTTTTTTGGAAAAGAGAAAGAAAAATGCGGGATAACAACATTATAAATTTCATAACATCAAGTAGTGGCGGTGTAAATTGTTTTATATAGGGCGGGGGCAAAAAATAAATTAAATGAAAATTATTTTACTTTTAATTTTTTTTATTAATGTATTATAATAATAAAATAATAATTGTATAATATTAAATAAAACTTTTAAAAATAATACAATAAGTATAAGTTATAGGAAACTAACATAAGATATTTCATTACTTTAAATAAGTATGTACACATAGATTAAAACATTCTATATGTTATATCTAATGTTATGCTAAATTATTTAAACCATATTAAAATATCCTGTATCGTTAAAATTAATCGATTTATTGATATCAACAATATACTTTTACTATTAAAATTCATAACTGATTTTGAATATTTGTAAATCATATACTATATGCATATTAATTCACTATACTTGAAATTAAACGAATTAAAAAAGAAAATAAATCACAAAATTTAATACAACTAAATAGCGAATCGCTGCCCCATAAAAATTAAATATAAAATTTTAGCAACGCCACTGGATTTTCAATGACAATTTACGATTTATTTACTGTTATTTTCTAAAATGAAGAGCAACTTTTTCCCGTGTTTGTTTTTAAATCCGAATGTTTCACTTATTTTTATTCAATTAAATTTAAAATAAATCACCTTTATCACTGAACATATTTAATTATGCATATATATACTATAAATTTGTGGAATATTATTAAAATCAATTAGAAGGTTAATCAGAAAAAGCAATTAAAGAGTTTGTAAACACTGTCAAAAAAGTTACTTGTGAAAAGAAATTTCCTTTTTACTTGATAATCGTGTGTTTTCACACTGAAACACACTACACTTGGTTATTTTAGTATAATAGAGCACTTGATTATTCACTTATTTATTGTAAACTAAATAGTTTTCATTCACATCAATCACAACCAAAAAACACTTTAAAATAACGAAAATTTTCCATTTTTCACCTCATCTGTGTTTCTCTATTTTATGTATATGTACCTCTCGTTTACCCATTCATTTTTAGTACTTCTAGTTTCGCTTGTGTTTTGTATTGAAATTTGTATTGGTACGTTATCTATATAATCTAAGAGTTACACCAATTAATTTGTTGAAGGTGTGATTTATAACAAGATCCCTGCAATCATTGCAGAATCACATAATGTTACGGCATTTACTAATTAAATTACATGCCACGCAATTAATACAGACACAGTCGTAGTGGAATTTTTTACCCCAAAAACCAGAGTAACAAACCATTGTACAAGACTGTAAATTGTATTTGCCGCACTCCATATTAATTTCAACAATGTGCCTTAACGTGTAATGGGCAACAGGAAATGTATATGTATGCACTAATTTAATATGTACACACACTTAACAATGTCACAACATATACACTTAGATACATTTTGGCACACAAAAAAAAAAAAAAAATAACATATAAACTAAATTTAAATACAATTATAAAACTTGATGAGTGTATGTTCACAATTTGTGCAATCACAAGTTATCGAACTCAACGAGTTCGATTTCGAAGGTTAATTTTAATCTGTTACAAAAATTAAAAGCGACAAGTGGTTTCTGATGATCAATAGATATTCGCATTTTGTGTACAATTACCTATATATAAATCATATAGGTAAACCGTAAAATAATTCTTATAATTTATAAAATCGTTATTTCTGCTTAAATTTTCGAAAACTAATTTGACCGACATTTTTGAAATTTTAATTTAGAATATTTAGTTCATTGTCGATTATTTGTAAATGATATAATTTTCAAAATACATATGTGTATGTATATGCAAAAAATCACACATCTCCCATTTTATGGAAAAAGCTAAAGTCTGAAGCATCACCCATCAGTCAATTCGTTTGGGCTGTAGAGTGAGTACCAACAACATTTAGTTTACACTTCATAAACACATTTTATTAAACACTTGTTTTTCTATTTCACAAGAATTTTTGAATATTTTAATAAAAAAAATTTTGTTCAAAAAGTTTAAAAAATCACTCGATCGATTTCGACGACTTAGGCCATCATCAGGAGTATCTACTAATTTGTAAAAGTAAAAATATTGTTAGGCCCATGCCACACGTAAAAAAAAAATGCGGCATTTTTCTTCGTTTCTTTCCCCGTTTACCTATGATACAAGTTTTAATTGCGACTTAAACAAATTTTCTGTTCAACCACACAATTCAAACATAAATGAAATAAAAAATATTTCAAGGAAATTTTTGACTCATTTTAGTTAAAATTTTATTTAAGAGAGAGCAGAACAAAACATTGGTAGAAAAAAAATGCCAAAATACAAAAAATTCTCGTCTGGCATGGCACGTATACATGGGTGGGTGAGCAACACCAAATTCGTTAGATTGGGCTGTAAAATCGAACAGTTTTGTTACCGATGAAATTTTTTTCGAGATAAGAAGTCAAAATAAAGCAGTTTTTATAAATTTTTTGGGTCAGCTCGAAAATAATGAAGATGTAGCACAAACAAACAAAAAAAAAATAGGCCTGCTTCTTGGATCACTATTACATAAATAATATTATGCAACTAAACAAACAATTCAAAACTGAAACAACAATCTACATACATATTTGTATTTGTTTGATAAAGTTTCATTTAATTATAATTAACTATATACGCAAAGTTGTTACAATATACCCAAATTGAGTATTATCATTGAAATAAACAGCTTTTGATTGATTTCTGTAATAATTAATTACATTATAAGTTATGTAATAATTCAATGAAATTTTGTGACTAATAAAAAAATTATGGATAGTTTTTATTGAAGTCTCACTAAATTAAAAACGTGGCATAATTAATAATAATTGATAGTTTAAAAAAATTATATCTCGTAAAATCTCGACAGCACTATAAACTCATACTCCATACTTGTTGAAGCTGCATCTCGTAATTTTTTTCGAAGGAAGAATTTAATAGAAACAAACTCCACAATACATAAAATACAAAACGTGTAACTTGCGAAAGAACTATTTTTGCGTTCGTTCTACTTCGAAAATTTACATTAAAATAGAAACACATATAGCAGGTTACAAAAATTAAATTAATAGGTCGCACTTATGATAAATTTTAACACTACCAGCATCCAAAGCAGGAATACCGAAAACATCTTAAATAAATGTATAACAGTAGACTTACTTGTTATCTTTGGTGGATTGTATCTAGTAAATTGTAACCAACCGAATTGGGGTTTATCTAAACTAATTACATCTTGTCTTATTTCTGGGCAATGAGAACAATTTTCAACATTTGTGCAAGCTTTACCCGCCCGATTTAAAATATGATCAATACTAAAGTCACTTTCTTTTAATTCAGATTTATTTTGACAATCTGCCACATTAAATTTTTCGTCACAATTACAACTCATATTAACTGGTACTAAAGAGTATAGTTTCTAAAACTCAAAAGAAATCTTGCAATTGTATATTAACATTCAGATATTATTTATTGGGCGTTCCTAAAATATCACAATGTAAAACCCTCCAAATGCATAAGTATCTTATGTATCTAAATATTAGGACACACAGAATATGCTAACTAAATTGTAACCCCTCGCATCTTTCCTTTTTTATTTTATAATTTAATTGTTACAAAAACGACGTTGCATACGCAATAGTTAAACAGTATCAATTACATTGTTACTTTATTAGTCCGATTACTGCAATAGAGGATAATCATCCAATAAGTAAAGAGAAAAAGGATATTGTTTATGTACACACAACTACAAAAACAAAACATTGCCTTATCTGTAAAGTATAACGGAGAGAAGTTGGGAATTAACATTTGGATTATAGATCTGAAACCACAACAACTAAACAGTTTCGATTTGTTTTGTAAAATTCGTTTGTTTGTTTTTATCAGGAAATTTAGATCTACATTCATGCATGGGTTAAATTGTTTGGAAATATAGTTTTTCTTACGAAAGGTAAGTTTATCTTTTTTTAATTTGGAATTAATTAATGTTTATAAAAATCATAAATAAAAAAATATAGCAACAAACACAAAATGCTAGGAAAAACTTTCATTGTTTTTTTGAATTATGTATATAAATTTTATATATACATAATTAGTGATATTATATTACAATTGAGCATAAGTATTTGGAATTTTGAATTTTTGAATTATTATGCAAATTATAATTTGGATTACTTTTAAATTTTTAATATTGAGTGAAGCCTCCCTTCTTGTTTATTCACGTCATTATAACCTGAAGACGATCTAGTACTACTTAAATTCGTAATTGTTTTTATGATATTCGAGAGTTAAATTGACTTAAGCCTCTCGGATTTCATTTTCTGCCATTTGTTTCGAATTTCCGATTACATACGCCACATGTCACTTAGATTCTGGGCTTTGTAGAGACCAGTCTAAAACAATGAAGTCAGAACATTTTTGCGGTGGTCATTGTTGCAGCAAATGTTTATGAAGCAAGCACGTAAAGTTAGCATGATATTTGCGAGGGCAACGCTCTTTAGTTGAATCTTAAATTTTTAGTACAAGATAGCAAATTGTGAAATATGATATTAATTTATAAAAGTGAAAAAAAATTCAATAATTAATTGCTTAAAAAAAATTACGTTGAAAATTTATCAACTTAACCCGTTGCCGCAAATGACGGCTATAGCCGTCGGATTTTTGGGTGATATGTAGGCAAATGACGGCTATTGCCGTCCTGCATATTTTAATTAATAAAAAAGGAACATCATTCGTATGAAGTGTACTAATGCATTTATTTGTTAATTATTCAGTAATACATCGAAGATAAAAAAGATGTAACATTCCAGATAAGATATCAATTTTTTTTGTTGTTTCGATTTTCCATATTTCACAATTCGATATAGTTCCGTCTACAGAGACAAATGACGGCTAAAGCCGTCCTACCACGTTCACGCAAATGACGGCTATAGCCGTCATTTGTTCTGGGGAGAGAAAAAATGTTGTGATGAGCAAATGACAGCTATGACCGTCGAGAGTTTTCATGGCAAAACTGTGAGAAAATGTGATAATTTTCATTTCCAAACATATAAATAAAGCTCAATTTTATATGGCAATCATAAACAATTGAAAACAAAAAAGTGTGTTTCTGAGCACGGCTGTTAATTTAAAAATCTGCGGCAACGGGTTAAAATATGTATAAGAAAATTTAGCACGAAAAACGCAACGGCTGATAAAGAATACATAAAATAAAACACTTGATCAAACTTGATATAAAACCCTCTTCCAAACATTTGTCGGACATGAATTAAATTTTGTATTGTAGAAGTATCTTTAATATAAACTTTATTGACAAATTTCAAAGAAATCGTATGGGTCAGACGGAACTCAGAAGTTGGCCCAAAGTTCTAGCCCAAAAAATCGCGTTTTTAAAAGCTGGCAATACTAATGCAAGTGTCGTGAAAAAATTAAACTATCGTGATAGAAAATATTAAGATACAAAAAAGATAAATCTTTAAAAAAGTTGTTGTGGTTCCTAATGTATATGAAGTTAGGCCAAAAATGTTAACCCCAAAACTATTAAGGTTCTGTAAAATATACGAACATTTGCTGCATCAAGTATCATCCAAATATTTTGTATTTTCGATATGTTAAATCAAAACTTATTCTGTTACCACAGCAAAACCGCCATATTTTATTTCAGCCCAAAAATAAATATGTCGTAAAACTATCAAACCCGCATGATAGATAAATCAATTCTATCAAATCAAAAATAGCCGAAATAAATAATACATTTCAGTTCCGTAGCAGTTTATTTGAGACTTAACTTCTGACTCTAATTAGAATGGGTCTCATACGAAACGACAGATTTCATAACAGGATGTGCTAAAACAGGATGTCACAAAACAGGATATCACAAAACAGTACATGGTACGAAACAGGACCGATTAAAACAGTACATCACAAAACAGTACATGGTACAGTAGAGTACATGGTACGGAACACGACCGATTAAAACAGTACATCACAAAACAGTACATGGTACACTAAAGTACATGGTACGGAAGAGTACATCGCAAAACAGTACACATTAAAAGAGAACACCACAAAATAGTTAATAGTCAATTTTACGGTTTTAATAACTAGTTGTGTGGGTACGGAAAAGTAGCATATCAAAAATTTATTTTTGTATGTTTTTTGAACCAACATACAGATTTGTGCAATACTTTCAAACTTATTTTCGCCCGAAAAAACACTATAACTATACACACAATTGTGTTGGTTGTACTTCAAATCAAGCGAAATTTTTTATCAAAAACGCCATTACATACTATGTTTTTTTACTCACACATTTGTGTGGTTTTGACTTAAATTGAGCCATTTTTTTGGTTAAAAAAGGGATATATTTATTTATATATTTATTTAAATTTTTGATCTATTTTGCAACGATCGAGTATTAGCGATTTAAATAAAAATAATGTTATATATTGTTAGGTGAAGGAATATTTTATAAGCAATTATAATTCTATATAGTATACTGTCTAATTACTCAAGGTGAAGGCAAATATCCACTTGATAATATCCTAATTACTAAACGTATTCAATAAAAAATATTTACCAAATCAAGCTGAAAAAATTCTCCAGCTTAACGTTCAGTAAAATGTACTTTAGTGTACCATGTACAGTTTTGTGATGTACTATTTTTATCGGCCTGTTTCGTACCATGTACTGTAGCGTACCATGTACTGTTTTGTGATGTACTGTTTTCATCGGTCCTGTTTTGTACCATTTACTTTAGTGTACCATGTACTGTTTTGTGATGTCCTCTTTTATTACATCCTGTTTTGAAATGTGCCATAGTGAACGGCTTCGAATTAGAATTTATGTTAAAGTATACATCGGCGCATTAAACGAACTAATCATTTGCTGGATGAGGAGATGGATCAGACGTTTAAGGGGCTCCCCTTGTTATTATTAAGATGATAGAACCATTCAATGAAATAAGCAATCAGCACGACAAAGGACACCGCCGGTTTAAAGTTTTAGGAGGATGTAATTGGTATCTCATGGCGATAATGGCCCATATATAGCCACTTTGAGAACACACTCTATATCTGAATGGAAGTTGAGATTTTGGGTATTGGTCATCGGTCTCACTATGTTTTTCGAGTAGTTCTGGTCTCAACCTTTGCTATTACAAAGTTTTAGGTCGATGTGATTGGTATCTCATGGCGAGAATGGCCCACATATAGCCACTTTAAAATCACACTGTATATCTTAATGGAAGTTGAGATTTTGGGTATTGGTCATCAGTCTCACTATGATTTTCGAGTAGTTCTGGTCTCAACCTTTGCTAGTGCAAAGTTTTAGGAGGATGTAATTGGTATCTCATGGAGAGAATGGCTCACATATAGCCATTTTGAGAACACACTCTATATCTTAATGCAAGTTGAGATTTTGGGTATTTGTCATCGGTCTCACTATGATTTTCGAGTAGTTCTGTTCTCAACTTTTGCTCGTGCAAAGTTTTAGGAGGATGTAATTGTACACTCTATATTTTAATGGAAGTTGAGATTTTGGGTATTGGTCATCGGTCTCACTATGATTTTCGAGTAGTTCTGGTCTCAACCTTTGCTAGTGCAAAGTTTCAAGGCTATATAAATGATAGGCCATTGCGAGAATGACTTTTACATAAAGCTTCTTTCAGAACGCACAATATATCGTAATGGGAGTTAAGATATTATGTATTGGTCAACAGTCATTTGTGGTAAAAGTTCGTCAATCGTTGGCGATGACGAGGGATGAACCCTTCAATTTTTTATAAATTTATAAATGTGTCCGTAATTCAAATTTTTTGTGTTTTATGTATTTTATTTTTAAATTTTTTGATAGTATTAAGATAGTTAAGATGGTCGGGTGTTGGCGACGATGAATGGAAAACCCTCTTATTTTTTATAAATTCGTAAATGTGTTTGTGATTCAAATTTTTTTGTTTTTTTTTATTTGTTTTTATTTTTTTATATATTTTTTATTTTTTTTCTATATTTTTTTTTTTTTACATTGGTCATCGGTCATTCGTGTTTAAGATAGTCGAGTGTTGGCGATAGTGAGAAGTGAACCCTACAATGTTTTATACATTCGTAAATGTGTTTGTAATTCAAATTTACCAGAACAACCGATGACCAATACCCAAAATCTCAACTTCCATTAAGATGTACAGTGTGATGTTCAAGTGGCTATATGTGTGCCATTCTCGCCAAGAAATAACAATTACATCGCCCTAAAACTTTGCACCGGCAAAGGTTGAGACCAGAACTACTCGAAAATCATAATGAAACCAATGACCAATACCCAAAATCTCAACTTCCATTAAGATATAGAGTGTGATTTTAAAGTGTCTATATGTGGGCCATTCTCGCCATGAGGTACCAATTACATCGTCCTAAAACTTTACATCGGCAAAGGTTGAGACCAGAACTACTCGAAAATCATAGTGACACCGATGATCAATACCCAAAATCTCAACTTCCATTAAGATATACAGTGTGATTTTAAAGTGTCTATATGTGGGCCATTCTCGCCATGAGGTACCAATTACATCCTCCTAAAACTTTGCACTAGCAAAGGTTGAGAACAGAACTACTTGAAAATCATAGTGAGATCGATGACCAATACCCAAAATCTCAACTTCCATTAAGATATACAGTGTGATTTTAAAGAGGCTATATGTGGGCCATTCTCGCCATGTGGTAACAATTACATCCTCTTAAAACTTTGCATTAGCAAAGGTTGAGACCAGAACTACTCGAAAATCATAGTGATACCGATGACCAATACCCAAAATCTCAACTACCATTAAGATATACAGTGTGATTTTAAAGTACCTGTATGTGGGCCATTCTCGCCATGAGATACCAATCACATCGACCTAAAACTTTACATCGGCAAAAGTTGAGACCAGAACTACTCGAAAATATAGAGTGTTTTCTCAAAGTGGCTATATGTGGGCCATTCTCGCCATAAGATACCAATTACATCCTTCTAAAACTTTGCATCGGCAAAGGTTGAGAACAGAACTACTTGAAAATCATAGTGAGACCGATGAACAATACCCAAAATCTCAACTTCACTGAAGATATAGAGTGTGTTCTCAAAGTGGCTATATGTGGACCATTCTCTCCATGAGATACCAATTACATCCTCCTAAAACTTTGCACAAGCAAAGGTTGAGACCAGAACTACTCGAAAATCATAGTGAGACCGATGACTAATACCCAAAATCTCAACTTCCATTAAGATATAGAGTGTGTTCTCAAAGTGTCTATATGTGGGCCATTCTCGCCATGAGATACCAATTACATCCTCCTAAAACTTTACACCGGCAAAGCCTGAGTCCAAAACTACTCAAAAATTATAGTGAGACCGATAACCAATACCCAAAACCTCAATATCCATTCAGATATAGAGTGTGTTCTCAAAGTGGCTATATGTGGGCCATTCTCGCCATGAGATACCAATTACATTCTCCTAAAATTTTGCACTAACAAAGGTTGAGAACAGAACTACTTGAAAATCATAGTGAGACCGATGAAGAATAGTCAAAATTTCAACTTTCATGAAGATGTAGAGTGTGTTCTCAAAGTGTCTATATGTGGGCCATTCCCGCCATGAGATACCAATTACATCCTCCTAAAATTTTGCACTAACAAAGGTTGAGAACAGAACTACTTGAAAATCATAGTGAGACCGATGAAGAATAGTCAAAATTTCAACTTTCATGAAGATATAGAGTGTGTTCTCAAAGTGTATATGTGGGCCATTCCCGCCATGAGATACCAATTACATCCTCCTAAAAATTTGCACCGGCAAATGTTGAGACCAGAACTACTTGAAAATCATAGTGAGACCGATGACCAATATCGAAAATTTCAACTTCCATTAAGATATAGAGTGTGTTCTCAAAGCGGCTATATGTGGGCCATTCTCGCCATAAGATACCAATTACATCGTCCTAAAACTTTGCACTGGCAAAGATTTAGAGCAGAACTACTCGAAAATCATAGTGAGACTGATGACCATTACCCAAAATCTCAACTTACATTAAATAATTTCGGCTTAGTTCAAAAATCTGTAACGAAAAATATTTTTGTCTTTTGGGCTGACATCATTAAAATGTCGTGACATACGATTTTTTTTGGGCTGACAGTTCATACTTTACAGAAAAATATTTTTGTGTTTTGGGCTGAGATCAATAAAATGTCGTGACATACGATTTTTTGGGCTGACAGTTCTTACGTGACCGAAATTATAGTTTTCGTGTTGCCGCTCCTTTTTTTGGGGTTGACATTTGGGCCAACTTCACATACTTGTCAGACGGTAGTAGTTCGAGCTGACCTCTTCTAAAAATTTGTCGAACATGAATTTAAGTTTTTATTTTAGAATAATCCCACTGTGCTTGAATCGCAAACTTTTTTTTTGTGACAAGCTGGGCACCCAGGGAGTAAACCTAATTCAAGTATGCTGAATTCAATGGTGCTAGCCCTATTTCAAAGTTAGTCCCCATTTTTGAGATATCGCGAGTCAAAAATTAAGCTATCACGTTGATAGCTCTTGAACCATTAAGATTTTCGTTTTACTTTCTTCAGCAAAGTTGTTGCGCAAACTAAGACAAACAACTTTGCTGAACATATCGCATCGACAAATATAGATACACTAGAAACTATTTAACCAGTTAAACAGTTTCTAGTGTATCTCAAGTCAAAATCTTAAAAAAATAAAAAATAAAAAAAAATTATCAATAAATTAATAAATAAAATAATAATATTAATAATAATATTATATTTATTAATTACTTAATTTTAATTAATAAATTAATTAATTTTTTTTTAATCTTATATAAATTCCGCAGTTAACTGGTTAAAAGAAAATTAAAACGATTCAGTTAATTTTGAGTTGATTTTATGGAGATTTTTCTTAATTTTTTCCTAAAAAATTTATATTTTTCTTAACTTTTTTAATTTTAATTTTCTGATTCGTTCGTGTCGTCTTCGGGATCTTCATCCTCTTGCAAATTCCAACAAATATCACCCAAGATTGTATAGTACAGTATACAAATGTTTCACGACTCATGAGTCAAACTTTGCCCAAGATTTATACCAAGGTTTTTGTTAAATTTTTGTTGAATTTAGTGTACCTATGATTTTCAGCTTTTATGTGTTGTGTGAAACTTGATTTTATATACTTTTTTTTAGATTTGGTTATGTCATTGATGAATTCTTTGTATCTTATTTGAAATGAGCGTCCTGTTTGGCCTAAGTATGCAGACCTCCAGTTGTATTTAGCCTTACCTGTGTATACGGATTACGCACATTATTCTCTAGACGGCAAGGCAGGGGCCGGAGAAGGCTGGGTCTACAGACGAATGAGTTTATAGAAGTTGCATGGACGAAAAGGAGGAATAGACTTTAGATTACTTCCGATGCTCGTGTTCGGCACTAGCACACAGAAGGCATTGGTATTTGGGCGTGTATAGTATGGCCAGCCGTTCAGATCTCGCGGACTGTGGAGTGCGACATATTTTGCACTACGTACGTAGCTCCTCATGGTTGGAACAGAAGTAAAGGGGAAATAGGATCCTATGGTATCACAACGGACCACTACTGGTCTAAGTGTACGGAAGCAACTACTCCAGCCTAACCTAACCTTGGCCTAAGTAAAACACACATATATGGTGGATGTGGTTTTTCGGTCTTGATATGTTTGGCCAAGTTGTTTATCTTGGCTTGCCCAATAACTTTACTGAAGAAACCTTAACGAAAATCTTAATGGTTCGAATACTATTGGTGAATAAATTAAAAATAATTTTGTATGTAAAAAACCCACTGAGTGCAATTATTTGGCCGGAATAATAGGAACAACTTCGCTGAAAAAAGCAAAACCAAAATCTAAATGGTTCAAGAGCTATCAACCTGAAAATAAGTGTATATTTTGTCAAATTTTTGACTCAGTACCAAAACATGCCGAAAACGATATATCAAAAATGGGAACTAACTTTGAAATCAGACTAGCACCATTGAATTCAGCGTACTCGAATTAGGTTTACCCCCTGGGTGCCCAGTTTGTCACTTTTTTCAACTAGCACAGGGTCCTTAATGAACTTATTTGGTAAATTTCAAAGCAGTCGTATGGTTCAGACGTGTAGGAAATAGTAGTTTTACATACCTGGATTACAAACATTTAGAAATATCTTTTATTATACTGACTTTATTATTAGTCCTAATTCTCAGTCTACAATGTAGTTGATGAATTATATAAAAGTACTTTTATGGTCCTGCCATAAAATTCATCAAAATTAATCGATTCACTGAAAACTTGAAATGATGTTGAACGTATCGTATAAGCAAATTAGTTGCATCCGATATTTCGTTGCACCAATATTAAATCAGTGCCTAAGTCAAAATAGAAAAAATAAAAATTGAAGTTTACGGTTTGTGCTAGTGCCTGTGAATTTTATGTTCAATATAAATGAATTAATTCTAGTATTTTCTAATAGCACCGTGATTTGCATAATCCTATATTTATCAGGATCCATTAATTTACCCTCGTGTACGTAATTCGCTTAATTGTACATTACTCGCTAATAAAAGCCATGACAAGGTGAGGTTTACTATTTGAAATTTAAGCTAAGCGCATATTAAGCTAATGCTAGTTTTGTGTTTCGTTTACTTTAGTTAAAGTGTGCTATTAAACTGTGCCAAACGGATATCACATACACTACGTAAAACCACTTGTTTAGTGCATTAACTTATACCACCGTTCGATTCGAAAAAAAAAAATCAGTGGCCTTGATAGTGAAAAACTGATTGTTTAGCCATAAAGCAAAATATACATAAGAGGACTCATGTAGAGATTCCGAGGTTAATCTATTTTACTTTTGGCAATCTGTATAAGCCTAACAAGAGCAATGAACTATAAAATAACTATGCCGATATGTTTATAAGATACGTATATATGGATTAAATATAGAAACAAATTAAATTTGTGTATATAAATATATTAAAACTATAAAATAAGATTAACCTCGGAAAAACCTGCTTATAAAATTTGCACTACTTGATTTCTCTAATATATTTATTGCTCGATGGTTTAGCGGACTTAATGACGGTGGTGTGATTTTGCGTACCGATATTCGCGCCACCGTCTTGTTTATTTAACCACCGTCTTATTTATTTAACCACTGTCTTATTTATTTAAGTAGCATCTAAAAAAAACTATTACTAAAAACAATCACCATCTGGGAAAACACCTCCGGATTGGAAAGCGATTCGTACTACGGAGATATATGTGAAGAATTCACCAACAACAATTAAATACATCTAAAAATCGTACAAATCTACTTTGATTTAGTGTCATTATCCATATTGTAAAATAATTATGTATCGTTGTTGTAACCTTAAAGGTACAGGTTACCTACCGATTACGTTAAGTCGCATGCACTCTTCTTAGTAGTTTACTTTAATATTAATAATTTACATTTATTTAATTGACTTAACTATTTATTTTCGGATTGCTAGGAAATAATATTTATAGTTATTTAAGTAACGTATCTATTTAACTTTTTATTTCAAATAGCCTATTAAAATTATTTAAATACCTACTTTTAATTTACGTGCATAGTTTAGTATTATTATAGGTTTGTTATTTCCAATTAATTGAATTAAGTTTAAACTACCCTTCTAATTAGTATTTAGCCTAGCCGTAATATGCATAATATATATACAGTCGCCATCAGTAAAGCGCTTTGCCGGTCGGTGAATTGGTAAGTCATTTTAATTTTATTTATATTATATTTGATCATTTGAACAAATTGAAAATTTAAACTAATTTAATTAAATGAATTCCGATCACCTGCGTTAGAGTGAAAGTAAATATTAAAAATCTTTATTAACATGATACGTCGCCTTTTTTTTCTTTAAATAAAGTAAGTAAATCATAATGAATTAAAGTGTTTGTTTTTAAACGGGGTTAGAAGGAGGGTATGAATAAGGAAGAATGGGTATTGCTTGACTTGTTTTTTTGTATATTCATTTGTGAAAGCAGCTGATTACTGTTGTTGAACTCCCTTGACTCACTCCCATGCCGACTTCAGCTAGCGGGCTAATGGCTGCTACGGAATTAAAGTTCATCGACATTCTGTTAACGGGGCTATTTCACCATAGTTCCGTTACAAGTTTGGGCTTCAGAAATAAAAGTACGTGGATAGCGTTTTGTGCATTTATTGTCGGACATACAAACCGAAGTGGGATTGTGTTGTCCGCATGGTTAGTGGAGCATATTGGTCTTCACCACTTCTTGCAACTCTAGATCTCTCTCAGAATCAGGAATTTCGGCGGAAATGATGTCATCAATTTGGTCTGGCGTAATTTTGTCCACCATCCAGAAAAGAAAGTGTGCGTGCGGCAAACCTTTTTTCTGCCACTCAACTGAATACATCCAACATCGAACAGTACCGTATAAACATTGTTTCACAGTGAAGTCCATTAAACATCTTAGTTTTTGTTTAAACACTCGTGCTGTAACGTCGTAACGATCGCTTGGTGATTGACCGGGATGCAATAACTGCATAATCTCTGGCCATTTTGGATTGCAAGTAAACGTCACAAACAAATCCGGTCGTCCATAATTGCGCAGGTAGGTCATCGCGTCCTGGGCGTACTCCTGCATGTGTCTCGGACTGCCAATGTAAATCGATGGCAAAATTGTGAGTCGACCAACATCTGTAATATCTGTTTCGCTATTGACCGCATTTCTCAAGTGAATATATTCTTCAGATCGCAACTTAGCCTGATTGCATCGAATGTAATTGAGTCGTTCTGTCTCAACCTTAACGTACATATCAACTGCATATTGTTGAAACAATCGGCGATATCTCAGTAACTGGTTGTCAATGTTTTGGCAAATCATCATTCGATATGCGTAGAAGTTCATTGAACTGACCTTTTTATTTGTCTCTACTCCTAAAAATAATACTATTTATGAAGTAAAAATCAAATGCGTTTTTTTTTTGTACTAGCCATTGGCCGGATTTATCATGTTGTATCTCAAATGATATCCGTCTTCAGCACGGCAGAACATAAACGGATATTGCAGTGCATCATACGATCGACGTGTCTCACTTATTCGCTGTAGTGCGCTTCCAGTTCGGCGTTTGATGATTATATCACGCGATTCCAAATGTTCACCCACAACAACAATTGATATTTCATTAACTGTAAGTGCATTGTATTGTCGTTCATGAGTTCCTGCTGGTCGTTTGTCTGCTTTTATGACAATGCTGTGATCATCGGATGGCATCTGTTCCCACGAAGTCGTAAACAGTTTGATGAGCTCATTGTATTCGTGTAACATTTGCTGCAATTGCAGGATTATTTCACTTTTCGTTGTATTAAAGATAGCACAACGCTGATTTACTTCATCATGTGAATCTCCAAGTAAGTATAGAAAGTATATATCAGCAGGTATTTGTGTTCTTGATCTGGATGCGGCAACAGCAATCCAGCAAGATGAAAAATTTGCCCATGAATCTGTATAGTTGGAAGAAAATTTTGTAATTTTTGTCTTTTGTTAGCAAGATAAGTGTTAGATTGTGTTATATCGTGAGTATTGTGAGTGATGGGTTAGTGTATTTTGTGATGTTAGTGTTGGTGTATTAGCATTCATTGCTGATGTGTTGCATTCATTCTTGATGTGTTGCAAGAAATGGTTCAAATTAGCAGATTCACCGAAAAGCAGCGTGCGCAATGGCTCTGGTGGTGGAAGCAACTCTGGTAATTTCACCTTGCCGCTCGCGTAACACAATCCAGGCGGTTCTTTCACAAATTTAACTGCATTGCAATGCTAAACGGCAGACATCTGGCCGAATTTAACTGATGCATGCGCACTGTATTCTATGTTTGGATTATATTGAAAGGCGCACGTTCAATGTTCACCGGAATTTGTTGTTGACGTTGTCGTTCAATACTCCCACATTGTGATCTTGCTTCATCACTTTGCCGAGCACGAACATCTTTTCTTCTCAATGGTTGTTGCTCATTGTAAACTTCATTGATCTCTTCTGAATGTCGCGCACGAATTTCAATCATTCTGATTCCCTTTCAATAGCATGTTCCTCTTTCGTTCGGCGTGCCGCGGCATTTCGTATCGCGTTGCATTCTGAGAACGCCGACCGATGTTACTACGACCTCTTCTTGGCATCGTAACAAATATCGAACTGTAAATGATCGTCACTTTGTATAAATCGCACAAAAAAGTTTTCACTTATACCTTATACCTAATAATTTACCTTTATATCACTCAAAAATAGATAATCCACAGATTCGCAATGATATATTCGTAAATGTAAACTATTTGACCGCACAGCTCTCACAATTTTTTAACTTTTCTTTTTTCCTAAACCTTCGCGTATCAACTACGAACGGAAGTATCCAATTTGGTCCAGTCGTTTTAAATGTACCTTAATTTTAAATGTACCTTAATTTTCCAGGAAAATCCGTCAATATCGCTTAAATATATATTTTAATATTTCTGCCTTTGTAACTTCTGAATTTCTGACACCCGTGTGTAGTAGCCAAAAGAATAGACTGAGTTTAGCTTTCAAAAATAGCAAGTCTCGAAATTCTCCATGACTCAATTATCAACTCTCACTCCTATATTCCGTGCATTAAAGTCACGCTCAATCAAAATTGTATAAAGCCAACTCATTATGCTGAATAAACTAATCTATTATATTTTTGTTATCATGTACTAGGCATAATTGTTTTGATTTTATTTTAAAGTATATTAAACTGGATCATCAGCTGTTTTGTGTTTATAAATAGAAAATAAATATTTTGCGTTATTCGTGATAATTTACCTTGACATTGAACAAACTGAAGTTTTAAGCATCCGAACAAACCACGATCCATTTTTATAAATATAGATATAGGTAGAAGATAGAAAGGGATAGATATAGATAGATAAAAAAAACCTCCAGATCCAACTGCCGAAGCTTTAACCACTGCACCACTTGCCCCATACAAAATCTATATACAAAATTCAGATACAAAATGCAAATTTTGATTTTCCTATTTTTTCGATTTTTCGGTTTTCCGGTTTTTTTTTTTGAGTTTTTGTGAATTTTCTTTTTTTCTAAACCTTCGGGTAGCAATTATGAACAACCCTGCAGAAGGAAGTATTCCATTTGGTCAAGTCGTTTTTAAGTTTTAAGAACAAACCACGATCCATTTTTATATATGCAAATACGTCACCACAGTCATGCAATTAGTAAAGAACTAAATATTGATCTCAAAACAGTTTTAAACCATTTGAAAGTGGCTGGATACAAAAAAAAGCGAAAATAACCAAATGGCTTTTCCATTCCATCCATTCATTAAAAAGGACTAACAACGAGAATAATGTATTACTGTGCATTAACTCCGATATTGTAACAGGTTTCAATGAGTGACGGTTGTAATTAATTTGCAATACGACCCCCAGATGTAGATCTAAATTTCATGATAAAAACAAACAATCAAAATTTTGCAAAACAAATCGAA
This sequence comes from Nephrotoma appendiculata, assembly GCA_947310385.1. NCBI lineage: Eukaryota > Metazoa > Arthropoda > Insecta > Diptera > Tipulidae > Nephrotoma > Nephrotoma appendiculata. The sequence continues at coordinate 105,150,738 of OX371225.1, forward strand.
ACCGTTTAGTTGTTGTGGTTTCAAATTTATAATCCAATTATTTATTCCTATAACTATTCGCCGGTATATTCTACAGATAAGGTTTTGTTTTGTTTTTGTAGTTGTGTGTACCTAAATAATATTTTGATTTTTACGGATTGGATGATCGTCTACCACAATTGTCAGATAATAAAATAACAATGTAATTGATACTGTTTATCCATTGCGTATGCAACATCGTTTTTGTAGCAAATAAATTATAAAGAGGGGTTACTATTTAGTTAGAATATCCTTTGAATAACAATAAACATATAAATTGTTTGTGTATCCTGATAGATACGTATAAGATACATATGCATTTGTAGGGTCTTGGAATTGTGAAATTTTGGGTACGCCCAATAAATAATTTTAGAACATAACTTTGAAATACATAAGGTTTAAAAATATGTGTACCTCCTTCGGTACCAGTTAATAAAATACAATTGTGGCGGTAAATTTAATGTGGCAGATTCAAAATAAATCTGAATTAAACGCAAGCATGAGACTTTAGTATTGATCATATTTTAAATCGGGCGGTGAAAGCTTTCAACATTTAGAAAGTGATTCTCAACGCCTAAATATAAGATAGGATGAAATTAGTTTAGAGAAACTTAATTCAGTTGGTTACAATTTCCAAAGTACCATCCAAAAAAGATAACAAATAAGACTACTCTATGTTATAAATGTATTTAAGATATTTTAGGTGTTCCTGCTTTGGATGCTGCTAATGTTTAAAAATTTAATTTAATGTTTGAAGTAAATCGAAAGCAAGTAAAACTTGATCGCAAGATACAGATTTTGTGTTGTAAAAACCATCATTACATGTTAGTGCGTGCTCATTCAAGAGCTTCAAGAGCTTTCGTACCCATCCCGAAAAAAGCGTAAATGTTATAAAAGTGTAGCTCCATCCCGAAATCAAAATTTATACGAAATAGTTCTAAAATAAAACAAAAAAAAATTGGAAATCAAAGTGTATGTGGGGGATTTGCTAAGTATAAATAAAAGAAAAAATATTATGAATTAATTGTGCCTTTCCACACGAGTATGTAGTACATGACAACAGTACATGACATCACTACATCATTCGCGTTTAGACGTAAACTGAAAAACTGTTGACACCAATTGCAACTTGTGTTTGTATGCGTAAAATTATTTTTAGTAGTGTTGCTTTCGCAAATCCGCTTAGCTTAGCTAAGAAATGTGAAAACAACAACTTTTGGCTTTAATTTTTTAATGCGTTTTAATTTTTCTGTGATATTTATTTTATTTTATTTTTATTTTATGAAATAGAACAAATTAATTTCGGTATTTTGCTATCAAATAACAAATGCTAAATTATTCTACAAGATAAATTTTTCGAGAAAAATAGAAAAAATAACGCCTTGCGGTAAACACCATAACCATAAAATGATTTTATTTCCCCTAATCCTAATTTTTTTTTCTTAACATTCTAAAACAATCGGCTTGAATACAATGCAATTGTTGTTGTAATATTTTGAAAGCAACACAGCTTAATAACAAACAATTTCTCCTCATTGGCTGGTGCTACACGAGATTTTAATTTCTGGGGCGGGATCATGAAATCCGGTACCGCTAAAACGTTGACGGATTTTTTCCGGTTTTACTCAAATTGGTATCATGAATACCGTTTAAACGGTAATTTGCCGTCAAAAATTATCCGTCAAGTTGGAGTTGACGGATATTAAATTTTCAAAGACATTTATTTGGTATTTAGTATTATTATAAGTTAACCATTAATAATGATATTTTGGTATTAATTATCGACAAAAAAATTGCTATTTGGAAACGTTTATTTGTTATTTTATTTGTTAAACATCGAAAAAGCAAGAACACCTTTCTACCAAAGCAATACGTACAAGCACGTGATTATAAAAAATCTTGAGTACATATACATATGTATAATATACACAAAATAAAACAAAATCGGTAAATACGTTTTGCTTTGTTTTATATTTGGTTGGACCAATAAAAAACATCACAATACAAAAACATATGTATTTTTAGATTTTTTGTTTTTGTCTAAGCGCACGTGTATTGTGGCAAAAACCGAGTTGCTATCATAATTCCATAATTAATAAATGAAAAGTTATCAAATTCGATTTTTTTTTATTTGTAAGGTAAACTAAAATATCAATTTTTACAGTGAAGCTCGAGGTAATGTAAATGTCCATTGATTTTAGAAGATATTTAGATATTTATTTGCAACAAGCAAACAAAAAAAAAATTCCCCCATATTTTTGTCGATTTGTATGGCGCACAAAATTTTTATTATCTCCACTAATTCATTCGATTTTTGTATATATGTAGGAGAAATGCGTTTTATAAATTGTACTCGCATTGATGTCACATATGTATATAATATAATTATAACAAAAAAAAAAATTACAAAAAATAAATATGCATTTGAGGACATACATATGTACATACCTAATTACAATTTGACAAGAAAATATAGCAAAATACCACTGAACTAGAAACTTGCTCAATATTTTTCCGACCGGATTTCATGATACGGTTTCTTTACCGGTCGGTATTTCTAGCGGTGACGTTTCATGAACGACCGATTTTTCCGTCCGGATTTCATGATCCCGCCCCTGGTTTCAAACTACGTCGTAATAGATTTTTTATTGTTAATTTAAACCTTTATACTAAATGGAAACACCTAATTTTTTGTATTATTTTATTCTGTTCTCTCAAAAATAAAATTTAAACAAAAATCTACATCTCAAAAATGCCCTTAAATTTTTTTATTTTCATTTCTATTTTTGTCATTTCGGATTCACGGACAAAAATTGTGCGACATAAAATTTTTGTCCGTGAATCCGAAATGACAAAAATAGAAATGAAAATAAAAAAATTTAAGGGCATTTTTGAGATGTAGATTTTTGTTTAAATTTTATTTTTGAGAGAACAGAATAAAATAATACAAAAAAATTAGGTGTTTTCATTTAATATAAAGGTTTAAATTAACAATAAAAAATCTATTACGACGTAGTTTGAAACCAGAAATTAAAATCTCGTGTAGCACCAGCCATTGGGCCAGTTTATTATCCCTTTTGTGTTTTACTAATACAATTGTGTGGGTATGGCAAAAGTACCATGTCAAAGTTTATTTTTGTATGTGTTTTGACCCAATTTACACGTTTTCGTATTCCTTTTAAACTTAGTTTCGTCTGAAAAAAACACTATACCTATACACACAATTGTGTTGGTTGGACGTCAAATGAAGCGAAATTTTTTACCAAAAACGCCATGATTTAATTCTCACACATTTGTGTGGTTTGGCTTTAGTTGAGCCAATTTTTTTTTCTTGGTTGAAAAAGGGTTATCTCTTGTTTATTTAAATTTAAAAACTCCGACGTTCGGAACAATTTAAACAAAATCTTTCTCTTTTTCCTGCGACTTTCGAGGCGACAACATCCGCAAAATATAAAAAGCGATTACAACAAAGCGATTATTATGCCCGGTTTTCATGAGAAAATTGTTTTCTTCTGCAAATTTTTGCAGGTAAATAAGAAAGAATCCGCTATATAAAAATAATCAATGTGCCAGAAAGAAATAAACATATATAGTAATGGCGTAATTTTTTTTATAAGATCATTTTTAATTTACTTTCTATGAATTCAAATGCGAAATTTACATTTTTATCAATGGCGTCTGTTTTTATTATGAATCCTCAACATTTATAAATGCGAAATAATTTTTTTTCTTGTTGATTTTAAAAATGTTGCCATACAAATACTCGGATCGAATATATTTTATGGCAAATTTTCATTTTTTTGGTCATTTTTGCTCAAAAATTCTTTTGCAAAAATTTGTTGGGATATATTGCTTTTCTTGTCTCTCATGTGCAAAAAGTCAATGTTATATCTTATTCATTTTGCAGAAGAAAAATGTTGGTCTTATGTAAACCGGTCATTAAGGTGATTAATAATTATATAAATATGTTACGGTCAAAGTGTATAATCCAGTGATTATATGTAATTACTGGTCATTATATATAATTCCCGGTGCGTTTGGTAAATTTGAGAAATATCAATGATTTTTAATTAATTTATCATTTTAACCGGTTATTATATATAATTACCAAACCTTTTTGGTTAAACTGCTAAATATGAAAATTTAAAACTATTTTGTTAGTAGGGACTAACAGATTTACTATGCTTCCATGAGTTAGTAAAGCCATTAGTCTCTACTATTCCAAAATCCAATTTGCACTAATACCATAAAAAATACTCCATGGAGGGAAGGGTGAACCATTTCTAGAATATCGGACTCTCAATTCATAGATTTAATGAATACATCATAATGAAATATTATTGTAATAGTTTTAAACTTTCATATTTATCACTTTAACCAAAGGGGTTCGTAGTTATATATAATCACCAGTAAAATGTATAATTCTAAACAATTTATCATATTAACCGACGCAGTTGGTAATTATAATATATAATAACCGGTAATTATATATAATAACCAATTATACACTTTGACCGTAACATATACATATATAATATAATTTATTTATTTTCAATAATAAATAAAAACAAAAATAATTTTGTAAATACATGATTGTGAAATAAAACCAGCAAAATTTGAGTTTTTATTTGAAATTTAATTTTCCAACATCCCGCGATTATTACAAAAATTATACATATAACACTGCATCCCCAATGAAATTCCTTAACTTTTTCCTTACAGAAAAGTATGAAAAAAAATTTGAGAAAAAAAAATTTTTTTTTTGTTAGGTTGGTGATTTCCTTATGAAAAATGTTATCAAACTTTTAACTTTTTCCTTATGAGAAATACAATGAAGTAAACTGCATTTGCAAAATTGGTTGTTGTTGTTGTTTTTCTGCTTGTCACAAATTAAAAAATATTCAATGCATATTTGTCTTTTAACAATTAGTGTTGTATTTTGTGTCCTGTGAAAAAGTAATAAATAATATATAATATAATAATATAAAATAACAGGTAAACAAAAAATAATTTTGTAAAATGAAGTTAGCTTTACTTTGACTTTTCCCTATTCATTGGGTATGCTCTTCATAAGGAAAAAGTTAAAGGAAAAAGTTAAAGGAAAAATTATTTTGCATTGGGGATGCAGTGTAACCTAGAGTCTACACTATGCAAATTTACTGATATTTTCTATCTGGGTATCAATGTATGTGTGAGTATTTTATATAAATTTTGACATTATCAGCAAATTATCAGAAGGCTATTTCACGATAAATTATCATGATATTATTACGAAATGTCATCCTTTTGAGGTTATGTTTCATCATTATAAATTTAATTTAAAGGGTGAAGACATCAGGCTGTGTTAAATTCGAGTGTCGATTCTTGATCAGAAATTTTCGACAAACAATTTAATTTTTTTTTTTTTTGAAAAGTTTGGAATAAATAAATTTTATTTGTATTTTATTTGTGTTTTATTTGTATTTATATTTTAAATAAATAAATATATTTCCTTTTTTTCCTTTTTGTAATCGTAATGCACAAAACAAATACAACAACAAAAAGGTTTATCCTTTTATACCCCATTTACATGCGATCAACATTTTGCTTCTGCAAAATGAAAGAGATATAACATTAACTTTTGCACATGAGAGACAACTAAAGAAATATATTCCAACAAAATTTTACAGAAGATTTTTAAGCCACTACACCGCCTATAGCGAGAATTCCACAGTGAAACAGTTTTTTTTCCAGTAAAATTAAAACGAGATAAAAATTTAAATCCTTTACTTGTTAGAAAGAAACAAAAAAATTCAGTAAAATTTACTCGGGAAAATGTTGCCATAAAAACTATGAAATTCAATACTTTTTATGGCAACATTTGATGGCCTTTGTCACTCTAACGTAATTTTAATATGTATACAATACTCTCCTTTTTTCGGTTTCTCAGTATTTTTTACTGAAAAAAATTGTTTCACTGTGGAATTCACGCTTAAACCACTATTAAATGCTGCCATAAAATATATTCGATCCGAGTATTTTTATGGCAACAAATTTAAAATTAACAATTTTTTTTTCATATTTATAAATGTTAAGGACTCATAAAAGAACAGGCGCCCTAGACAAAAATGTAAATTTCGCATTTGAATTAATTAAAATTAAATAAATAATAATGCTATAAAAAAATATGGCATTATTATATACATATATTTCTTTCTTTCTCGAACATTAAGGCCCAAATCGACAGACGTAACTACAACTTTTAGATGTAGTCGCTGATTTTTCGAAATCGATTTTTGAAAATCATATATTTAGATGTAGCTAAAACTGCAACTTTACAGAGCATACCTAATAGAATTCCTTATGACTTTTTACTTACAGAAAAGTATGAAAAAAAAACTTGAGAAAAAGAAAAATTCTCAAGTTTTTGTTCATATTTTTCTGTAAGTAAAAAGTCATAAGGAATTCTATTGGGTATGCTCTGTTAATCATGCTTTTTTTGATATTTTTAAACAACAATAAAAGTACCGTTTGATTCGAAAACAAACTATCATCATAAAAAAAAAGTTTGACTCTGATTTGAAAATTAAAAACATATGGCAAATTCGTTTCAAAATAAAAATGATTTTCGATCAAAAAAAATTGCTGTCAGATCAAAAATGTTGCTCTAAATTGCCATTACACATTCTTTTCCGAAGAAAAATTGATTTATTTTTTGATCGAAATCATTTTTAAATTTTTTTTATTTTTCCGTAGATTTTTTCGATACATATAAAATGTTATCAGGTGCGCAACTAAGTTTCTGGGTTTCATACATAGATAGTATTCCGGATTCTATATATTTCTGCTGATGCTGGAATGTGGCACCCATCTATACACCCTATGTACCTTGGAATTTTGTTTTTATAAAATTCCTGATGGAACTTTAAACGTTCTTCTGGAGTTGCTGGCATTTATATAAACTGCCTTGACAATCCCGCGAACACTCTTGATACCTCTTGTATGGTGATACAAGCGGTAGACTGGGTAACACCTATCAAATATCCCGACACTTGTCTTGTTTCCATGCAGAGTTGAAAGCGGAACATGAGCGTTCATGGAAACACAGTAGAGTTGAGTTTTCGTTAAATTATTTTGAACTCGACGAAACTAATGGGATTGAGTAGAGTTGAAATTCAAAATGGCGACAATGAAAAATTTTCATTTTTAATGTCAAGGGAATTTATATTAAAAATTTTGAGCAACAAATATTTATATATTTAAAACAAAAAAGTATTTTAAAATAATTTTCAGGGCATGTACTTAGAGTATTGGTATACCTAGAGTATTATTAGGAAAAAATTAAATTAACTTTATCAAGAGGTTATCAAAATTTCAACTCAACCTAACTCTGTTCCATGGAAACGATTAACGCCATTTTGAAATTAACGCAAACCTAATTTCAACTCAACCTAACTCCAACCTAGTTCATGGAAACATGGTAACTGTTTGATAACAGCCTTTACCATAATATCGCAAAGCAATCACAATTTTTTGTTTTACGGGTAACGGAAATCCTCTGTTATCAACGTTAGTCAACTGCTTTGTTACCAATTTTTCCAAGTAACAGCGCATCCCCAATGCAAAAAACTTTTTCCTTTAACTTTTTCCTTTAACTTTTTCCTTATGAAGAGCATACCCAATGAATCGGGAAAAGTCAAAGTAAAGCTAACTTCATTTTACAAAATTATTTTTTGTTTACCTGTTATTTTATATTATATATTATTTATTACTTTTTCACAGGACACAAAATACAACACTAATTGTTAAAATACAAATATGCATTCAATATTTTCTAATTTGTGACAAGCAGAAAAACAACAACAACAACCAGTTTTGCAAATGCGGTTTACTTCATTGTACGTCTCATAAGGAAAAAGTTAAAAGTTTGATAACATTTTTCATAAGGAAATCACCAACCTAACAAAAAAAAAATTTTTTTTTCTCAAAATTTTTTTCATACTTTTCTGTAAGGAAAAAGTTAAAGGAATTTCATTGGGGATGCAGTGTAACTCAAATTTTTTTTGGAAAAACGAAACCTCATTTTAAACTCTACATCTGTGTAGTAGTTATCGTCAGTTTTTTTATTCGTTTATCCGAGTTGTTAAAAAAAACAAAATTAAGTAGTAGGCACAAATGGTAATGTGGAACTCATCTACTCACCCTATGTGCCTTGGAATTTTGTTTTTCTAAAATTCCTGATGGGATTTTAAACGTTCTTCTGGCCTTGACAATCCCGCGAACACTCTTGATACTTCTTGTATGGAGATACAAAAGTATGTATGCTGGTTTTCAATTTACACAATTCTATGTTTGACATATTCGTTTCTAGTAATCGAAATTTATATACACAATTGTGAAGACGGCCTCGAAAGGGATATTTCTTTTTTTGTCTCTCATGTGTGCAAAAAGTCAATGTTATACATAGTTCTTTCATTTTGCAGAAGAAAAATGTTGGTGGCATGTAAGTGCCCTATAACGGAGAGACAAATATGAAAATCGCATACATTTTTATATTTGTCTGTCTATTGACGGACGATTATAAAAGATGGAAAAGCGCCGCTGTTGGATCAGATTGAAACTAACTTAACTACAAAAAATGACAGGTGTGTTCAATGTGCCACAAAATCAAGGAAACACAGATTCATGTTTTTTATATTACATTAGCCACAAAATCACTAATTATACAAAACCTATATCATTTTTAATTTAAAGTTTAAACAAAATTAAACCAAGCAAAGCTAGCACAGTAAAAAAAGATGAATTATCGCGAATGTTGCTGATTGTTTATTTTCTCCATGCATGTGGCATAAATCTGTGTTTTAGAATTAAAAGGGCGTAAGTCGACTTATGCCCTAATCAACTTTTTCATACTTTCCGTCTTATTTATTATTAATCTAAATTTTAATGTACTTGAAAAACAATGAAGCAATCCAAGTACATTAAAAATATTATAATTTTGTATTAAAAATACTTATAAATAAATTGTTTATTATAAATAAAACAAAAAGTATGAAAAAGTTGATTAGAACATCCTTTTAATTCTAGAACACAGAAATGTCAAAATTTGTAGTTATCATAGTTCAAAAAAATTCCACTACGTGGAATCCGTCAATTGACGATTGTAAAAACAAGGAAAACGCTGATTCAGCGGAAAAAATGTAACTAAATTTGCTATGCCTTGACCAAAGAATTTAAAAGTACAGAATGAGTGTATGAACTGTCAAGTGTCACAAATTCGGAGGGTTAAAGAGAAAGCATCTAAATCAACGAGATTACAAAAAACAAAAAATTCTATAAGAACCCACGTCAACAACCAAAATTGTTTTCTTAATTTTTTCTGATTTATAATTTAAATTAAGGATAAATTACCACAAATCACTAGCTTCTTAGCACAATTCACATTTTATTTTATATAGACTTGGTAAACTTACTGATGGTAAAATATTCCTTTCTGTATTTTCTTAGGCGTATTTTGGCCTTTTTTCACAATATGTACACTTCCTTTTACATAAAAGTCTGTCATTTTTATTATCAAATAATGCACCACTACATAAACCACTAACTATTTGATAATGTTTTTATTATTTTAATGTACTTTAATTAATAATTTTATAAATTTATAATTTATAATTTTACTGCGCAAAAATATACGTCACATCATACAAAAACAACAACTGGTTTGACGGGTATTTATTTTGAGATATGAGTGAGCCATATGCATTTTTTATATAACCATCCTGCTCTGGTTTGTGACAGATGAAATAGCAAATTTTATATGGTTAAAATCTTGACCTTTTCTACAGTTTTAAATTCTTTGGCCTTGACGTTTATTTGTTACCCTCTAAACATTACAATTCGAAAACAATACGTAAACTATGAAACTTCTTCATACAAATCAACGTTTTCGATTCGCAATGTTTAGAGGCTATATGAATAAACAACCGTCAAAAGTATAGCCCTTTTGCTGTCCGGCATCACAATTGTGTTCCTACGGCAAAAGTACCATGTCAAAAATATGCGTGTGAAGTTTTTCACACTTTATTTCACACGTAGACGTATACGAATCATATTGGAATTCGTAAAATCCAATTGAATTCTAATTGATTTATTATTGTATTAGTGCATGTGTACACTGTTATGAACTGAATTATTTTTTCAGGAAAAATGTCATTAAAATTAACTAGGGATTTTTAAGTAAAATTTAAATATTAATTTAGTTAGAATTTGGTAGTGTTCGATATTGTGATTATTTTAATTTAACATAATATGAATATATTTTTTATATGTGTGTTGATTAAATAAAAATTCTCGTTAATCCATATTTTCCTCACCGTTCGATTGTTGTCTTGTCAAATTTTTTTTGATTACATGTTCTTATACGCATTTTGCAGCTGCAACAACATTATTGAAAGTAGCAACGAGGAAAATTTTTCATGACCAACATAACTTTTCAAAGAAGCATTCCTGAGGTTACGCCAAAAGGTTGTTCATGGCTTTTTTAATTAGTTTATGTAAATTGATAACATTTACTAACTATGCAAATGTGATACAATTCATATCGTGACGGTTCGATAACGTTATTAGGTAAAATTTGTGTAATAACATAAAATATATGTACATATATGTGTATATTTTCTGGTACTAAAATATTAGTACATGAACCAAAGACACAAACCTTAAAAGCCAAGTACTTTGCTTAGTACTAAAATCATTAACTCTAATTAGAATTCTAATTTGATTTAATTATCGTAATATAAGTACATATTAGTGTCTGTAGGGTAATAGTAAAATTGTAAGCAACAAATTTGATTTTCTTCGAAAAAAAATTCGTGAACACTTTGAAACCCAGATTAGAGGATCATATATAGGCGGAGGATCATATAAAGGATGAGGAATTTAAGTGGCTACTATACGCACTATAGGAACCTGAGGAACCCTCAACATCTCTGGTAAGGAGTGTTAATGGCCATTTTCACTTCCAAGACAAATTTAAATATGTTCGAAAAAAAATCGTGAACACTTTGGAACTGGGGTTGGGGGATCATATATAGGCTCATCCAATAAGGAATTTAATTATCTATCAGACGCACTATCGGAACCTGAATCAACATCTCTGGTAAGGAGTGTTAATGGCCATTTTCACTTCCAAGACATATTTGAGCTTCTTCGAAAAAAATCGTGGACACTTTGGGACCCTGGTTGGGGGATCATATATAGGCTCATCAGATGAGGAATTTAATTAACTATTAGAGACACTATCGGAACTTGAATCAACATCTCTGGTAAGGAGTGTTAATGGCCATTTTCACTTCCAAGACATATTTGAGTTTCTTCGAGAAAAAAATCGTGGACACTTTGGGACCCTGGTTGGGGGATCACATATAGGCTCATCGGATGAGGAATTCAATTATCTATTAGACACACTATCGGAACCTGAATCAACATCTCTGGTAAGGAGTGTTAATGGCCATTTTCACTTCCAAGACATATTTGAGTTTCTTCGAAAAAAAATCGTGGACACTTTGGGACCCTGGTTGGGGGATCACATATAGGCTCATCAGATGAGGAATTTAATTATCTATTAGACACACTATCGGAACTTGAGTCAAGATCTCTGGTAAGGAGTGTTAATGACCATTTTCACTTCCAAGACAAATTTGAGTTTCTTCGAAAAAAAATCGTGGACCCTTTGGGACCCTGGTTGGGGGATCACATATAGGCTCACCAGATGAGGAATTTAATTATCTATTAGACACACTATCGGAACCTGAGTCAAGATCTCTGGTAAGGAGTGTTAATGGCCATTTTCAGTTCCAAGACATATTTGAGTTTCTTCGAAAAAAAATCGTGGACAGTTTGGGACCCTGGTTGGGGGATCACTTATAGGCTCATCGGATGAGAAATTTAATTATCTATTAGAGACACTATCGGAACCTGAGTCAAGATCTCTGGTAAGGAGTGTTAATGACCATTTTCACTTCCAAGACAAATTTAAGTTTCTTCGAAAAAAAATCGTGGACCCTTTGGGACCCTGGTTGGGGGATCACGTATAGCCTCATCGAATGAGGAATTTAATTATCTATTAGACACACTATTGAAACCTGAATCAACATCTCTAGTAAGGAGTGTTAATGGCCATTTTCACTTCCAAGACAAATTTAAGTTTCTTCGAAAAAAATTCGTGGACAGTTTGTAACCCTGGTTGGGGGATCACTTATAGCCTCATCGTTTGAGGAATTTAATTATCTATTAGACGCACTATTGGTACCTGAATCAACTTCTCTAGTAAGGAGTGTAAATGGCCATTTTCAGTTCCAAGACAAATTTGAGTTTCTTCGAAAAAAATTCGTGGACAGTTTGGGACCCTGGTTGGGGGATCATGTATAAGCTCACCAGATAAGGGATTTAATTATCTGTTAGACACACTATCGGAACCTGAATCAACATCTCTAGTAAGGAGTGTTAATGGCCATTTTCACTTCCAAGACATATTTCAGTTTCTTCGAAAAAAAATCGTGGACACTTTGGGACCCTGGTTGGGGGATCACATATAGGCTCACCAGATGAGTAATATAATTATCTATTAGACGCACTATTGGTACCTGAATCAACATCTCTAGTAAGGAGTGTAAATGGCCATTTTCACTTCCAAGATAAATTTGAGTTTCTACGAAAAAAATTCGTGGACAGTTTGGGACCCTGGTTGGGGGATCATATATAGGCTCATCAGATGAGAAATTTAGTTATGTATTAGACACTATCGGAACCTGAATCAACATCTCTGGTATGGAGTGTTAATGGCCATTTTCACTTCCAAGACAATTTTGAGTCTCTTCGAAAAAAAATCGTGGATACTTTGGGACCCTGGTTGGGGGATCACATATAGGCTCACCAGATGAGGAATTTTATTATCTATTAGACACAATATCGGAACCTGAATCAACATCTCTGGTAAGAGGTGTTAATGGCCATTTTCACTTCCAAGACAATTTTGAGTCTCTTCGAAAAAAAATCGTGGACAGTTTGGGACCCTGGTTGGGGGATCACTTACAGGCTCATCGTTTGAGAAATTCAATTATCTATTAGACACACTATCGGAACCTGAATCAACATCTCTGGTAAGGAGTGTTAATTGCCATTTTCACTTCCAAGACAAATTTGAGTTTCTTCGAGAAAAAAAATCGTGGACACTTTGGGACCCTGGTTGGGGGATCACTTATAGGCTCATCAGATGAGAAATTTAATTATCTATTAGACACACTATCGGAACCTGAATCAACATCTCTGGTAAGGAGTGTTAATGGCCATTTTCACTTCCAAGACAAATTTAAGTTTCTTCGGTGTAGCATACCTCATTTATATAGCGGCAATGACATATCATATTAGTTTAGTTTGCTTTGCTCTTTCTATACCATATAAATTGACACTTTTTAGATACTTTTATTCTATTGGTATAAACGTGATATGTATATGTTTTTTTTTCAAAAATAATTCAGATTTAACTGAGATCCATTAAAATCCGGAATACATTACAAACCGCCAAAATATATAAAAATATATAAAAAATATAAAAATATATAAAATATATAAAAATATATAAAAATTAAAAATCTCCGGCCGTAATTTTGAAATGCAGTAATTGTAGAGGCTAACGGCTTCCATAACTCTCACGGGCACGCGGGACGTCGCTGCGTCCCCCCCTCCCCCCCGCTTAGCCCTCCGAGGGGCTTTAGATTTGAATTTCGGGGGACGTAGGAGCCGGGATCTTCAAACATGTCGCACTGCGCGCCGCACGTACGAGCGGATCATATACAATCAATTAATTACACCTGCGCTCCTCACGCTTAGCCCTCCGGAGATCTTTAGATTTCAATTTCGGGGGACGTAGGAGCCGGGATCTTCAAACATGTCGCACTGCGTGCCGCACGTAGTAGCGGATTATATAGAATCTAATAATTACACCAATATGGCGTTTTTTTTTATCTTAAAAAACAAAATGTAATATTTAATATTTTTTTAAAAATCCCGACTTTTGTCTAAAAATCATCATTATTTATTATTTCTTAACTTGTCATCTACACTTTAGCCAAAATAGTTCATATGTACAAATTCAAATTTATTTTATTTATAAAAATATCTAGATGGCAGTCAATCAAATTAACAATTTTTTAGTTAAAATTATAACCACCTAAAAAAATTGTAGAAAAATTTAATCCAAAAGCGGAAAAAATTATAAATAATATATAAAAAATTGAAATTTATCTAACATGGCGTCTGATATGTTTACATTTTTAGTTAAAATTATGACCATTTAAAAAAAATGTCGCGACAGTCAATTTTGACTGCGATACTAAAGGCTAGCCGAAAATAGAATTCAGGTTGTAACAAAAGTGTTTCTATATCCCTTATCCGGCCAAAAAATTAATATTTCTTAATTAATTTCTTATTTACCTGCTAAAATTTGTAGAAGAAAACAATTTTCTATATGTAAATACCCCATTATAGTATACATTCAAAAAAATTCGGTATCGGTATGTCCCTTTTCAGGCCAGAATTTTTCTTAAGTTTAAGTCCACCACTCACAAATGTGTATGTAAAAAATGGCGGTTTGTAATGTATTCCGGATTTTAATGGATCTCAGTTAAATCTGAATTATTTTTGAAAAAAAAACATATACATATCACGTTTATACCAATAGAATAAAAGTATCTAAAAAGTGTCAATTTATATGGTATAGAAAGAGCAAAGCAAACTAAACTAATATGATATGTCATTGCCGCTATATAAATGAGGTATGCTACACGAGATTTTAGTTTCTGGTAGTTTCAAACTAAGTCCCAAAGTGAACACAATTTTTTTTCGAAAATATTTAAATTTGTCTTGGAACTGAAAATGGCCATTAACACTCCTTACCAGAGATGTTGATTCAGGTTCCAATAGTGCGTCTAATAGATTATTAAATTCCTCATTCGATGAGGCTATAAGTGATCCCCCAACCAGGGTCCCAAAGTGTCCACGAATTTTTTTCGAAGAAACTCAAATTTGTCTTGGAAGTGAAAATGGCCATTAACACTCCTTACCAGAGATCTTGACTCAGGTTCCGATAGTGTCTCTAATAGATAATAAAATTCCCCATCTGGTGAGCCTATACATGATCCCCCAACCAGGGTCCCAAACTGTCCACGAATTTTTTTCGAAGAAACTCAAATTTGTCTTGGAAGTGAAAATGGCCATTAACACTCCTTACCAGAGATGTTGATTCAGGTTCTGATAGTGTCTCTAATAGATAATTAAATTCCTCATCTGGTGAGTCTATATGTGATCCCCCAACCAGGGTCCCAAAGTGTCCACGATTTTTTTTCGAAGAAACTCAAATATGTCTAAGAAGTGAAAATGGCCATTAACACTCCTTACCAGAGATGTTGATTCAGGTTCCGATAGTGTGTCTAATAGATAACTAAATTTCTCATCTGATGAGCCTATAAGTGATCCCCCAACCAGGGTCCCAAACTGTCCACGATTTTTTTCTCAAAGAGACTCAAAATTGTATTGGAACTGAAAATGGCCATTAACACTCCTTACCAGAGATGTTGATTCAGGTTCCGATAGTGCGTCTAATAGAAAATTAAATTCCTCATCCGATGAGGCTTATACATGATCCCCCAACCAGGGTCCCAAACTGTCCACGATTTTTTTTCGAAGAAACTCAAATTTGTCTTGGAAGTAAAAATGGCCATTAACACTCCTTACTAGAGATGCTGATTCAGGTACCAATAGTGCGTCTAATAGATAATTAAATTCCTCATTCGATGAGGCTATAAGTGATCCCCCAACCAGGGTCCCAAAGTGTCCACGATTTTTTTTCGAAGAAACTTAAATTTGTCTTGGAAGTGAAAATGGCCATTAACACTGCTTACCAGAGATCTTGACTCAGGTTCCGATAGTGTCTCTAATAGATAATTAAATTCCTCATCTGGTGAGCCTATATGTGATCCCCCAACTAGGGTCCTAAAGTGTCCACGATTTTTTTTCGAAGAAACTCAAATTTGTCTTGGAAGTGAAAATGGCCATTAACACTCCTTACCAGAGATCTTGACTCAGGTTCCGATAGTGTGTCTAATAGATAATTAAATTCCTTATCTGGTGTGCCTATACATGATCCCCCAACCAGGGTCCCAAAGTGTCCACGATTTTTTTTCGAAGAAACTCAAATTTGTCTTGGAACTGAAAATGGCCATTAACACTCCTTACCAGAGATGTTGATTCAGGTTTCGATAGTGTGTCTAATAGATAATTGAATTCCTCATCTGGTGAGCCTATACATGATCCCCCAACCAGGGTCCCAAACTGTCCACGATTTTTTTTCGAAGAAACTCAAATTTGTCTTGGAAGTAAAAATGGCCATTAACACTCCTTACTAGAGATGATGATTCAGGTACCAATAGTGCGTCTAATAGATAATTAAATTCCTCATTCGATGAGGCTATAAGTGATCCCCCAACCAGGGTCCCAAAGTGTCCACGATTTTTTTTCGAAGAAACTTAAATTTGTCTTGGAAGTGAAAATGGCCATTAACACTGCTTACCAGAGATCTTGACTCAGGTTCCGATAGTGTCTCTAATAGATAATTAAATTCCTTATCTGGTGAGCCTATACATGATCCCCCAACCAGGGTCCCAAACTGTCCACGATTTTTTTTCGAAGAGACTCAAAATTGTATTGGAACTGAAAATGGCCATTAACACTCCGTACCAGAGATGTTGATTCAGGTTCCGATAGTGTGTCTAATAGATAATTAAATTCCTCATTCGATGAGCCTATAAGTGATCCCCCAACCAGGGTCCCAAAGTGTCCACGATTTTTTTTCGAAGAAACTTAAATTTGTCTTGGAAGTGAAAATGGCCATTTACACTCCTTACCAGAGATCTTGACTCAGGTTCCGATAGTGTCTCTAATAGATAATTAAATTCCTCATCTGATGATACTATATGTGATCCCCCAACTAGGGTCCCAAAGTGTCCACGATTTTTTTTCGAAGAAACTCAAATATGTCTTGGAAGTGAAAATGGCCATTAACACTCCTTACCAGAGATCTTGATTCAGGTTCCGATAGTGTGTCTAATAGATAACTAAATTTCTCATCTGATGAGCCTATACATGATCCCCCAACCAGGGTCCCAAACTGTCCACGGTTTTTTTTCGAAGAAACATAAATTTGTCTTGGAAGTGAAAATGGCCATTAACACTCCTTACCAGAGATGTTGATTCAGGTTCCGATAGTGTGTCTAATAGATTACTAAATTTCTCATCTGATGAGCCTATAAGTGATCCCTCAACCAGGGTCCCAAACTGTCCACGATTTTTTTTGGAAGAAACTCAAATTTGTCTTGGAAGTGAAAATGGCCATTAACACTCCTTACCAGAGATCTTGACTCAGGTTCCGATAGTGTCTCTAATAGATAATTGAATTCCTCATCTGGTGAGCCTATACATGATCCCCCAACCGGGGTCCCAAACTGTCCACGAATTTTTTTCGAAGAAACTCAAATTTGTCTTGGAAGTGAAAATGGCCATTAACACTCCTTACCAGAGATGTTGATTCAGGTTTCGATAGTGTGTCTAACAGATAACTAAATTCCTCATCTGGTGAGTCTATATGTGATCCCCCAACCAGGGTCCCAAAGTGTCCACGATTTTTTTTCGAAGAAACTCAAATATGTCTTGGAAGTGAAAATGGCCATTAACACTCCTTACCAGAGATGTTGATTCAGGTTCTGATAGTGTCTCTAATAGATAATTAAATTCCTCATCTGGTGAGTCTATATGTGATCCCCCAACCAGGGTCCCAAAGTGTCCACGATTTTTTTTCGAAGAAACTCAAATATGTCTAAGAAGTGAAAATGGCCATTAACACTCCTTACCAGAGATGTTGATTCAGGTTCCAATAGTGCGTCTAATAGATAATTATATTCCTCATCTGATGAGGCTATAAGTGATCCCCCAACCAGGGTCCCAAACTGTCCACGATTTTTTTTCGAAGAGACTCAAAATTGTATTGGAACTGAAAATGGCCATTAACACTCCTTACCAGAGATGTTGATTCAGGTTCCGATAGTGTGTCTAATAGATAATTAAATTCCTCATCTGGTGAGTCTATATGTGATCCCCCAACCAGGGTCCCAAAGTGTCCACGATTTTCTTTTCGAAGAAACTCAAATATGTCTAAGAAGTGAAAATGGCCATTAACACTCCTTACCAGAGATGTTGATTCAGGTTTCAATAGTGCGTCTAATAGATAATTATATTCCTCATCTGATGAGGCTATAAGTGATCCCCCAACCAGGGTCCCAAACTGTCCACGATTTTTTTTCGAAGAGACTCAAAATTGTATTGGAACTGAAAATGGCCATTAACACTCCTTACCAGAGATGTTGATTCAGGTTCCGATAGTGTGTTAATAGATAATTAAATTTCTCATCCGATGAGCCTATAAGTGATCCCCCAACCAGGGTTCCAAAGTGTCCACGAATTTTTTTCGAAGAAACTTAAATTTGTCTTGGAAGTGAAAATGGCCATTAACACTCCTTACCAGAGATCTTGACTCAGGTTCCGATAGTGTCTCTAATAGATAATTAAATTCCTCATATGGTGAGCCTATAAGTGATCCCCAACCAGGGTCCCAAAGTGTCCACGATTTTTTTTCGAAGAAACTCAAATATGTCTTGGAAGTGAAAATGGCCATTAACACTCCTTACCAGAGATGTTGATTCAGGTTCCGATAGTGTGTCTAATAGATAATTAAATTCCTCATCCGATGAGGCTATAAGTGATCCCCCAACCAGGGTCCCAAACTGTCCACGAATTTTTTTGGAAGAAACTCAAATTTGTCTTGGAAGTGAAAATGGCCATTAACACTCCTTACCAGAGATGTTGATTCAGGTTTTAATAGTGTGTCTAATAGATAATTAAATTCCTCATTCGATGAGCCTATAAGTGATCCCCCAACCAGGGTCCCAAAGTGTCCATGATTTTTTTTCGAAGAAACTCAAATTTGTATTGGAACTGAAAATGGCCATTAACACTCCTTACCAGAGATTTTAGGGCCTGGGTCTAACAACTTATTAAATTCCTCGAGCCTGAATTCTATTTTTTAATGATTCATCTTTTTTCAATTTTTTAATGATTCATTAGGAATAAACTCTTAATAATTTTTCCTTGTCCTATTCTTAGGCAACAATAGTTAAGATCTAGCATAGTATGAAAAATTTCAGCTAGAATAAAAGCTATAAAGCATCCTTTATTTAACCTTCTACTCGACAATGGATAAATATTATTTGATCAATCAAAATATGATTTTAAATTGTTCAATAAAGGGATGAAACAATTGACAAAAATATAGTATAGTTGATTTTGCTATATTTCACTGAATCGCTATAACTTTTTTTTATTTCTATATTTTATTATATTACAATCAATTGAATAAAATTTTAGTACACACTGACGTAATTGGTTTTAGTACTAATTTTCGTATAGGAACAGTCATGTTTTCTAATTAGATTTTAATTTAACAGTGTTACACTAATACAATGATAAAAGTGTGAATTTGTGAAAAAATTCACACGCATGTCAAAAATTTATTTTTCTGTGTTTTTTGAACCAACTTACACATTTGTGCATTCCTTTCAAACTTATTTTCCTCCGAAAAAAACACTATAACTATGCACACAATAGTGTTGGTTGTACTTTCAATCAAGCGAATTTTTTTTATCAAAATCGCCATTACATACCTACCTTATTTTACTAACACATTTGTGTGGTTCGACGCAATCCAAATTTATTATGGTTGAAAAAGGGATAGCTCATTTGGTCTTAAAAAAATCCACTAGATGGAATCAATGAAAATGCAATTGTCAATTGCACTTATACTGGGCTGGGATGTTCTAACATCACCATTTTGCGATATTTTATCGAAGTCTACGTCTCTTTCTGCTAGAATTAATTTGACTTCTGTTTCGTTTATCAATTATTTCTTCTCTATTGCTATCACAACCTACTAGAATATATTTGAACAATATCTATTTCAATTATTTTCATTCTACAATCGAAAAAAAATTATCTGGTGATAGAAACACAGTAGAAACATTACAATATTGCAATCTAGCAGGCTGGTAAACGATAAAAAAATTGAAACAGAGATAAATTTTATTCTTCAGAAACGAGAAATAAACTACGATAAATTATCGAAACATGGTGATGTTAGAACATCCCAGCCCTGTTTATGTTAGAGGTTGAATCTAGGTTCAACCAGGATTGAACCTTCAACATAAACACTAAAGGTTAACTTGGAGTTAACTCGACTCAATCCAAAAAATTTCTTAGGTCGAGTTAACTCTGGTTAATATAAACGCCCAGAGTCGAGTCGAAAAACAACAACAAAAAATAATCAGTAAAGTAAAAAAATAAAAATGGCGATTTTGTATATTTTTCTTGTACGAGCGCGTCTGTGTCTAAATTCGGCAGCATTTTTTAGTGATTTTTTCGATTTTTTAGTTTTCGAAAGTTCGAAAGAAAAAGTTAGAATGATTTTTTGATAGAAAAAAATTTGAATGATTTTGACATTCATAACCTGGTTTCGACTCAACCCAAGATAACTCTCTAATATAAACACTAGAAGTTAACTTTAAGGTAAAGATAACTACAAGTTGACTCGACCTGGGTTCAACCTCCAACATAAACAGTATAACTTAAAAACAATAGAATTACATTTTTTCATAGACATTTTCTGTACCTCAATTCTGTTGCCTTTTCGAGAATCGAGACTACAAGACTACGGCTTAGGAGACTACGAAATATTTTGTATACGTACACTGTGTATAGTATTAATTTGTGTACTGTGTGTTTTCATTTTGTTTATGTGTATTAATGTAGAGAGTGACGATAAGCATGAAAATTGTCGAATTGGTTTTAATCGGTAAAACTTTTGGTGCTTACAGCCATTTGTCTCGTTGTAATTTGATGGAGAATTGAAATTCAAATTTAAACACATTAGACAAATTACATTAAAACTGTTTGACTTACACAAATTATAATTTAATTGAAGCATAATGGTATGATTTTATTTATTTTATTAATTAGAATTTCATATATAAAAGAAATAGCCACTAAAACAGTTTCGGACTGGCGTTATGTCAAATTATCAACACAAAAGAAAAGCAAAACATAAACAAAACGAACAGCCAAAACCGAACACAATTATATTCTATAAGCCGTACTGTAGCGACACGCATGTAATTTTTCACTTCTGTTTAATTGTATTGTGCGTATACGAACATGAAATTTTATTCTCTATTTACTCCAAGTTGTGCATATGTTTCGGAAATACATTTACGTAAAAAAATGTTTAAAGGGAAAATTAGAAAAAACAAAAACTAGGGGGTGTGTTTTGTTTGTTATTATATAATTCAAAAGTGCATTTCGATCACGATTTTTTGTTAATTTCTATTTTTCGTTATTGTTGTAGTCGTTTTATGCATGAATGAGGCGTGGCTACACATATTTGATCTTCAAATCTATTTTGCTTTTTGTTGTTTGTAAAAACAAAAACGAGAAATCTAGAACAAATGTGTCATATTTGATTTCTATTGGCCGTATACAAATACTATCAAACAGAAGTTAAAAATGTACGCCAATACTATCAAATAGGAGTTAAAAAGTGGCATTATCCGCGTGTATAGCCGATTATAGTACGGCTTATAGAATATGATTGTGTTCGGTTTTGGAACAGCGCATGCGCACTAATACACTCGCATTCACTAATTTATTATTTTCCGGTAATTTTTGTTCTCGTATACGGGGTAGATACTCGATCGGCTAGCAAGCAAGCAATTTGCTAGCCAAAATCCTGGATACTCAATCAATTTTACCAAGGAAATTTGAATTTCAAATTATGTTTTTCAAACAATTTTTGTTTATTTTTCAATTGCACAGTAAAACTACACAAGAATTAGCTGTTCATTTTTTGAAGCCGCAAATGTTACTGTGCGATCGCAAAAATAAACAAAAATTGTAACAAAACTTTTGTAGTCAAAAATTGTGTAGTCTCGAAAAGGCAACAAAATTGAGTTACTGATAAAAATTGGCTTTGTATACAGTGGTATTATCACATAATCTGGCACATTTGAAAAGGCTTTTTGAAATATAAACAAAATAGTTGTATAGGGTTTTTTATGTTGAATAAAATAGAATCGTCGCAGTGTCATTGTGTTAAAATTGATTGTGGTTAATGATTTCATATGAAAAAAAAAATATTTTTTCGTTGAACAGTTTTCTGGCAAATGATATAAACAATTTGTAACTAAAAGCAATTTATTAAAATAAACAGTGTTTTTGAGGTTATTTGGTGAAAATAAAATTTTTTGTATGTGTGTAGTAGTTCTTTTGATGATCAACGGAGTGGATAAAGTAAAAAACTAAATGTGATTTGTAGTAAATATTATAACAAAATTTACTAACCAACTACAAAAACAAACATGGCGATTGAAGGAGTAAAAAATTAAAATAATTGTATTTTAAAATCATGTTTAACTGAAGTAATAGTATTAATCAATAAATCACTATCGAAAATGTTTTGTTAGTTTTAAGGAGTCGGCTATGATAATACTTATACGTATTATTAAAATCTATAAAGATTTCTAATTGTGAAGCAGAATCATCTAAAATGGTAAAACGTTTTGTATAATATTATCAATTTTGCTCTTAAGGCATGTGCCATAATATTATTTTAAAATTGGATAAATTGCAATTTTGTCATAAAATTCAAATACGTTTGAAATAATGTTACTTCGGAAAATTAATTATTGTGCAATAAGTTAATTAAACATAATTTGAACTCTTTATAGGAAGTACAACAGTTGGAAATGTTATGTAAACAACTATATGAGTTTCAAGATGGGAACTTAAGATCTGAAGCTGAAAAAGCGTTAGTGGCCTTTCAAGATAGCCCGGATGCGTTAACCAAATGCCAACTTTTATTGGATCGTGGTTATTCTAGTTATTCGCAATTATTAGCAGCAACCACTTTAACAAAGTTGGTATCAAGAAATGTACAAGGATTAAATTTGCAGCAAAGAGTTGATATACGGTAAACCTAATCTTTTAATTAATGAACATAAATTTATCGTAAAATTATTAAGAATATAGGCAATCACTCGATTATAAAATCCTCAGAAAGAAGTTAACACTATGTACATCGAAACACTATATTCATAGCATTCCAACTCCACGGTAAATAAATGAAATACACACCCTTAATCCCCATCACCAAATACTCTATTAATTAATAGTGCGAACAAATTTGAATAATACCAAATAATTCTAGAATCCTGAATAATATTTAAAAAATTTTAAATTTGTGTTTTGGTTTATAAAACATTACATGTCAGGTTTTGGGTTAGTTTTTAAGGATTAGACACCAAGTGTCGACGGCGGGCGGTGAATTTAAATATGCATTAATTATACATTTTATATAGAAACGATAGTTGCTGTATTTCTTTGATAAATTTACAACAACAACTGCATATAATATCTAAATTGAGAAAACATTTAGCAAAATTGAAACAAATTTTAGATTTACGAAAGCTAAATCTAAATTTTTTCTCAATTTAGATACCGCAATTATTGTAAATTTACCGAAGAAATGCAGTAAATATAAACAATCATATACCTATTATTTATAAAAATATTACAATTGAAAAATTGTAATAATTGTGAATTTATAAATAATTGGTATATAATTGTTTATACTATCGTTTATAAAACTTAAATAAATTAATGCATATTTAAATTCGCTGCTTGCCGTCGACGCTTGGTGTCTAGTCCTTTATTGTTGAAGGTTTTTATTTGCCGCAGCAAAATGAATTTATTTACCATGATAGTTTGCTCTTTTATCAGTAGTAGTTAATTGTAATCCGAATACGCTTTATGAATCTTATATCCTAGACAGACACAAACTAAATCGCGAATTCGAGATTACGTAGTTATTTTATCAGTCTGTCAGCACACGATTTTGGCAAAACACGATTATTACGTTTATAGAACAAGATTACTACAATCGGGTTGTAGAAAGACGTTAAATGTGAAATATAAGAAAAAATCAGTAGGATTATATGGGTCTGGCCGCTGGGGAAGATAAGTCATTTTCATTGAATGTATAAAGTAAAATTATTAGATTGTAAATTAAATTTTAACATTGTTTGACTGTGACAGAAATTATTTATACATTTAGTTTATATTAACTAATGTAAATATTAATTTGAACGTTTGCAGAGTTACAAAATCGGGTTTGTGTGTGTCACCATAATTATAAAATAGTGATTTCAGTTGTTTCACATCGATTGGAAGAAATCGCGATAATTTTTGTGTCTGTCCACAGTCCTACACTATTTTCTGTGGCACACAAATTTTGATCTTCTTTTGATTGGCTGGTGCTACACGAGATTTTAATTTCTGGTTTCAAACTAAGTCGTAATAGATTTTTTATTGTTAATTTAAACCTTTATATGAAATGAAAACACCTAATTTTTTGTATTATTTTATTCTGTTCTCTCGAAAATAAAATTTAAACAAAAATCTACATCTCAAAAATGCCCTTAAATTTTTTTATTTTCATTTTTATGTCGCACAATTTTTGTCCGTGAATCCGAAATGACAAAAATAGAAATGAAAATAAAAAAATTTAAGGGCATTTTTGAGATGCAGATTTTTGTTTAAATTTTATTTTCGAGAGAACAGAATAAAATAATACAAAAAATTAGGTGTTTTCATTTCATATAAAGGTTTAAATTAACAATAAAAAATCTATTACGACTTAGACTGCGGTCCAATTCGCGACTTTTTTCAAATAATGCCCGGTTTACAAAAAAAAAAAGATAAATAGAAAGAGTAAAGTGAAGGACCATAAAAGTGAAACAGTAAATCGAGAATAACAACAACGGGAAAATGAATAAAAAAACAATAACCAGAATTAATACAACGAAGGTACAATTTGAAAAAAATGTGAACAAACCAACGGAAGCAGAAATGTTTAGATTTGCAGAAAAGTTAGGAATAGAACCAGATCAGGTGCACACAATGGAAATTAACAACTATGAGAGATGTATCTACATAAAATTCCATACAGAGCAACATTATTATGAGATGCTAGATAAGTATCAAAGATGTGAATTTGAATACACAAGCGGAACTGCAACAACAGTACAAATTGGACCAGCATCAGGGACCACCACATATGTCAGAATCTTTGGGCTACCAGCAGAAGTTGAAGATGAAGATTTAATAGAAACTATCAAAGAATATGGGAAAATAAAAAGTGTGAAACGGGAGAAATATATAAGTCATAAAAAATGGGAAGTGTATTCAGGGGTGAGAGGAGTGTATATAAACTTAGAGATGGAGATACCAAGTTTTATAATAATAAATAACTGTAGAGTAAAAGTATACCATCCAGGGCAAACAAACAAATGTTTTAAATGTGGAAAAGAAGGTCATCTAAAAGAAACGTGTACAACATTAACGGAAAGACTAAATACGCAAAAGCCAACATATAATAATATAGTAAGCGGTAAAATGACACTAAACAATACACATGAACCAAAAAAAAATACAGTATACATAAACATTGAACGGATTATATTAGACAGTTCTGAGGGAGAAAATGACAACATACACATAATAAAAAACACAGGAGAAAATATTAAAATTAGAGGAATAAAAACAACATGGCACAACATATAAGCGCCACAGTGATAATGATAATATACCAAATCCGCCACCACTCAAAAGAATACCTAATACAGAATAAATAAAGTCCAAAAGCGACTACCAATAACAATAATAATAACTACAAACAAAAAAGTAAAAGCAAAACATGACAAAATAATTAAAAATAATGCAAGTGAACATCAGAAGTTTGACAAGCAATAGAGATCTGTTACAAGTATATCTAACAAAAAAAGAAATAGACATAGTTATGTTAAATGAAACATGGACAACAAATAACCAACCACAATTGGATTTCTTATTAAGAAAAATATAGCGTACCAAAGAATAAACATAAATACAAACACAAGGCACCTAGAAGTAATTGGAATCAAAATAAAATACGGCAGCACAACCATAAACTTAATTACATTCTATAACGGATCCAGTAGGAACAGAGTAGCTGAGGAATTTACCAATTTACTAAATGAACTAGAAAATCTTAAAGAAACAATAATAGCGGGGGATATTAACGCTTATAACAATTTATGGGGGAAAGATAACAAAAGAAACAAGTTGGGAACAGAAATAGGAAACATCATAACTAGCAGCAGATACAAAATATTAAATAATGGAGAACCAACAAGATGGGATATATACAGACAAATACATTCCTCAATAGACATTACGTTGTGTTCAATGGATATAGAGAGCAAGATCAATTGGGAAAGTACAAAAGACTATATCGGATCAGATCACTTGCCCATAATAATAACATACAAAATAGGAGAAACACAACTGAACAAAGACAAGTAACAAACTGGAAGAATGCAATGGAGGAAATAAAGAAAAAACAAGTGTGGAATATGCATAACGAAAAAAACATAGAAGAACAACTAGAAGAAATAATTATAAAGAACACATCTACAAAACCATCACAACAAACAAAATACCAAAACATTGGTGGAACGGTAAAATAGAAATACTATGGAAAGCAAAAGAACAGAAGCAACAAAATCATCACACATACAAAAACAAAAACTCAGCTATACAGTTAAAACAAGCGGTCGCACAATTACGCAAAGTAATAAGACAAGCAAAAAGAGAATCTTAGCAACAACTTCTACGCAGCATAAATCCAGAAATGAACAGCAAACAATTATGGATCAAAATAAATAAAATAAAAAACAAAACTACAAGTAACTTCAAGCTATTTAATGATAACAGCACACCAAGACAGTTCGTGGACATAAATTATCCAGAGACAAAAGAGGACATAAAACTACCATTCCCAAGAGCACAGAAACCAATTAGCAATAAATTCACAAATTCCAATATAGAACAATTAATCAGCAAGAAAAAATTAACAGCACCCGGTGAGAACAAAATCAGCTACAAACTAATGAAAGACGTAATACAAATAAAACCAGAAATAACAATCGCAATAGCGAAACACTTTAATCAGATCTGGAAAAATCAAATATACCCCAACAAATGGAAGATAGAAAGAATAATCCCGATAAAGAAACCAAATAAAGATCAAGAAAATCATTTAAATTGGCGAGGAATATCACTGTTATCAGCGTTCTCCAAATTATTCAAGGGAAAGATACTAAATGACATAGAAGATCACTTGGAAAAACATAAAATACTTCCGAATAACAGCTACGGATTTAGAAAAGGAAAAGGAATTAATGACTAATTTATAAACCTATTAACAGAAATAAAAAATGTAAGAGACACAAAAAAACTAATGCTAATATCAACCGATATAAAACAAGCATTTGATAACGTTAATAAAGACAAGTTAATTAAAACAATGCAACAAATGGAGTTCCCAGAAAATGTTACTAACTGGATTTACCAATTCCTTACAAACCGCAACATTGTATTACAAAATCACACTCAGAAAATTCAACAAACCACCAACAAAGGAATACCGCAAGGTAGCAACTACAGTCCAACGCTATTCAACATCTACACCAAACAATTACATAACATAGAAGATGATAACTTATCGTTATACCAATTTGCCGATGATATATGTCTACTAATAAAAGCACCTACAAAAAACGATTTAGAATTGATAGCAAACCAAAAACTACAAATAGTCAACAATGAAGTCCAACAATTAAATTTAACAATAAACCCAGAGAAATGCAGTTATTTAAGATTATTTCAAAATAAACTGAACACAATATCCTTAAAGGTAGGCAATCATGAAATAAAAGAAGCTACACACACAAAAATTTTAGGAATCACATTCAACAACAAAATGTCCCTAACACCTCTCTCTCTCTCTGGCACTATACATCCCATCAAGGGATTTGGCCGCCTCAAATGAGGTTTCATAATCATACTTTCATTTCGGATAATGAGTGATTAATTCATTGATCCTACACCAGCCTTGAAATTTTTCCTTGTCACCGCCGGGAATCGAACCCGGGACCTCCGGTTGCTGGAGCAAGCATGCTGACCACTTTGCCACCGGGGCGGCCCTAACACCACATTACAAAATAATGGAAACAGAAATACAGAAGACCTTAAACTTAATAAAAAAGATAACTCATAGAAAAGCAGAAACACACCCAACTACCTTGATAAACGTGCAAAAAGCAATAATCAATACTAAGATAGGATTTGCAAATATAATTACGAATCTAGAGATAATGGACATACAAAGAAGACAACAAAAATTAAGAACGCCAGCTTGAGATCATGCTTAGGATTACTGAAAACAACACCTATACCAGCATTATTGGCGGAAACAGGGGAACTTCCGGTAGAATTGGATAACAAGAAACAAACACTAAATTACATAAGCAGACAAATTTACAACAACACAAAAGTAGCCACAGAAATTAAAAATCAATCATCAATAGTAAAGCTAAATAAATTATACAACGATCACCCTTTTTTGAAACACATAACAATAAAACAACAAAATCATAAGACCATACCAAAAAATTTTATAATCAAAGATGAAATCAAGGAGCTACCAAACAAAAACAGTATAAATACACAAATAACGAAACAAATAGCAAGAAACCAAATAAATACTTATAACAGACATCAACACATCTATACAGATGGAGCAATAAGAAACAATGCACGAGGAATAGGTATCTACATACCACAAATAAAAGTAGAATACTCGATATTTCTGGAAAATGCCGCTTCAATAAAAACCATTGAAACAATAGCAATAAAAATAGGAATAGAAACAGCAATAAGAAAACAAATTAAGAAAATATTAATACTCACCGATTCAAAAAGTTCCTGCGTCTCAATAAAACATGCTATAACAAGCAAGAATAATAAACACTATGAAATGGAAATAATAAAACTAGCAATGGAAAATAAAGATACCGAGATCATTATTAAATGGATTCCAGGACATACGGGGATAGAAGGAAACGAGAAAGCCGACGAGTTAGCCAAAACAGCATGTGCAAATCAAATGTACAACATAGAAAACCAGATACCAATTGAAGATACAAAGAAGATAATAAACAAAATCATACATGAAGAATGGACAGATAAATACAATCTGTGGACAAGCGAAGTTGGCAGGTACAATAAATTGATAAATGGAAAACCACCGAAAAAACCATGACACAGACAAATAAATCTAAAACCAAATGAAATAAGGCTAATAACAAGGTTAAGGACTGGACATGCGATTAACAAAAAGTACAAAAAGACAATAGGGATAGCCGAAACGGATGAATGCGACGAATGTAATGAAACAGAAGATAATGAGCACATTATAGAAAGATGCAGCAAATATAGAAGCGTAAGAAACAAATATAAGATCATTCAGAAATATACACTACAGCAAATTCTAAAATCACGTAATAGAGAATACCATAAACAATTAGTGAAATTTATAAAGGAAATAGAATATGAATTGTAAATAAACAAATGTAATATATAGGAAGTCTGTATGAATTGGAAACAGTTCAGGACGAAAGAAAAAAAAAAAAAAAAAAAAAATCCGATATATAAAAATAATCAATGTGCCAGAAAGAAATAAACATATATAGTAATGGCGTAATTTTTTTTATAGGATCATTATTAATTTACTTTCAATGAATTCAAATGCGAAATTTACATTTTTATCTATGGCGTCTGTTTTTATTATGAATCCTCAACATTTATAAATGCGAAATAATTTTTTTTCTTGTTGATTTTAAAAATGTTGCCATAAAAATACTCGGATCGAATATATTTTATGGCAACATTTTCATTTTTATGGTCATTTTTGCTCAAAAATTCTTCTGCAAAATTTTGTTGGGATATATTGCTTTTCTTGTCTCTCATGTGCAAAAAGTCAATGTTATATCTTATTCATTTTGCAGAAGAAAAATGTTGGTCTTATGTAAACCGGGCATAAGTCGACTTATTTGACTTACTCAAAATGGCGGCTTGAAATAAGTAATCTGCTGGTCCAATTCAAATAGAGACTTATTTGAACATAACCCTACATTTCAATAACTGACAATTGACATTCACCGTTCTATTAATTATTGGTGATGATGATGTTACTCCAAAATCATCAAACATGATGTAAAAATAGTGAAGTATTTGGAAACGCGTCTTATGCGAAGAGTGTATATTCAAAGCATTTATGGTTTGATTCGTATATTGTCTACTTCATATTTGGTCTAGGGTTTCAAATATTGTACAACCATCTTTAGTTTTGGGATTATTTCTAAAATTATAAGACGGAATACCAATTTAGTAAAAGAACATTTGAGAGTTAGTCTTATAACGTTTAGAAAAGTACTAGAATTTGTACCAGACAAACGTTCCTACCATCAAACGCAAATAGAACTTATAATGTTTCTCAACAAATTATAAATTAATTTTTCTACTATTGTTGTATTATCACAGCTAAATTCTATTACGAACAAAAAATATATGAAATGTGATTTTTTGTGGAAACTCTCCAAAATAAGTCAAGAAACTATCAATCTACACAAAATAAGTTATGAATTGGGCCGCAGTCTTAGTTTGAAACCAGAAATTAAAATCTCGTGTAGCACCTGCCATTCAAATTGGATTTGTTTACATTTTTTGTCCTTTTCTCTTTGAAAATGGATCAAAAAAAAAATCCAACAAATTTTTTGGATTGTTTTTTAATCCATTTTGAAAAAAAAAATAAAAAATGTAAACAAATCCATTTCGAATCAGAAAAAGATCAAAAATAGATCAAAATTTGTGTGCCACAGAAAATAGTGTTATTTTTTTTAGTTTTATGTTAAGCCATCAGCCATCGTTAATGGAGCTTTTATGCTGGAAACAGGCGTGCGAAAACGAAAGTCAAACGAAAGTCAACAAAAGCGCTTTTTTTTGACCTGACGTCGTTAATTTTGTTTCTTTTGAATGGTAGTAAATTTTTTTTCATGTTGGTTTCATACAAACTTTTGTGTGTATCAGATTGATTTCCATGTTTTTGTGCGTTATGAAAATTACAAAATGCAAATTACTAAGAATGATAATTTCAATAGACTGATTCTGGTTTATTTATGTTATCTACAACTACAATAGGCGTTTTCGGAAATATCCCATGGTAACTTTTGAGTAATTTTATTTTTGATGTTGGTAACAAAAGTTACTCAACTCTTACCCTGGAGGCTGTTCGTAAACTCTACATTGTTACGTATTGTTAACAATGATAGTCTATCATTTATGGTGTTGCCATGACAGAGTTAACCGGGATTATCTCGGATTATCTCGCATCATGGAAACGAGTCGGATTTAGAGTTTTCGTTTAATTTTCTTTCTCCTCCTTAACTCGACGAAAGTAGTTGGGTTAAAGAGATTCTATTTGTCAAAAGAAAAATTATAGTATTCAGAAAATATATATAGTATTATTGTAAAATATAGTATTATTATAAAGAAAAATATAGTATTATAAAGAAAAATATAGTTAAAATAAACACGGGTTAAAATATTCTCGAAACAGATTAAAATATTAAAAGACTGACAAAAACATAACACCGCCTGAACTGTCAAAACAAATTTAGCATGGAAACGATAGGGATTAGCTCGCCATGTTATTAACTCGACGAAACTCAACGGAACTCTTAATAATATTATTACAAATCGTAACTAATTTACAAACGGTAGAATAGAATTATTCTATCCCTTTTGCTGCCCGGTAACACAATTGTGGGTATGAGAAAAGCCCATGTCAAAAATTTATTTTTGTATGTTTTTTGAACCAACTTACACATTTGTGCATTCCTTTCAAACTTATTTTCGTCCGAAAAAAATCACTAAAACTGTGTACACAATTGTGTTGGTTCTACTTCAAATCAAGCGAATTTTTTTATTAAAAACTCCATTACATACTATTGTTTTTTACTCACACATTTGTGTGGTTTGGACTTAAATTGAGCCAATATTTTTTTTTGTTGAAAAAGGGCTATACCAGCAAAAAAGTTGGTTTAAAACAATTCCAATTTGGAATTACATATATGGGATTGTTGTTGTAAATTTCTCAAAGTAAGACCGCAATTGTTACAAATCTCATTCTCAACCCTACTCGAGACTGCCTTTTCGGCTGTCAAACTACTAATTATACTACTATCAAGCGAAAAAAATATTTTTTCACATCAATATCTAAACAAAATAATTTTTTAATAAACTTTTTTATGTGGTCAATGTGTTTGATAAAAGTAGTATGCGTATAACTGAGTATTATTTAAAAAATCATAATTTTAATATTCTAAAGAACTAGACATACCGACGTTAGCGACGTTAACGTCAACGGCGAGCGACGAATTTAAATATGCATTCATTTGTTTATGTATTATATAGAAACGATAGTATAAATGATGTAAATGGCGGGTTATTGGCGCCCTAAAACCAATACCAAACCAGCGTCTCTTCTCCAGGTTAGAAGCGGCTGAAGCGGGCGTCTGTCTTGTATCAAGCGGCTCGCTATATAAATGTGTTTCAAGGTAGGACTGGATGCCTTAAGATTCTCAGCAGTACGTGACCCACACACGTAACAAGCGGGTTGAGCGGCAGGCCAACAACCTTCGCTCATAAAAACATTTAAGTTATGAACCCTAAACAAAGGCCGCGGATTACCATATCGGATTCATTACAAACTCGACCTCGGAAATGGACAACGCTTTAAAAATGGGAACATGGAACGTGCTTAGCCTCTTAAAACCTGGAGATCTCCAGAACCTTTCGAACCAAGCAAAGAGTTACACATTAGACGTACTTGCACTACAAGAGCTTAGATGGTCAAGGAGTGGGACCCATGACACCACCAATGGTTACACTCTTCACTACGGCGGCCATCAGAATGGAGGAGAATTTGGAGTTGGCTTCCTAATCCATCGGCGCGTGAAGCATCATATCGATTTCCGCTCTATTAACATGCGGATGTGCACGGTCAGACTTCGCACTAAGAAATTTAACAACACGATCGTTAATGTGCATGCACCCACCGAAGATAAATCGGATGACATCAAAGATTTATTCTTTGTCGAGCTGGAGGATGTCATCAATAACATACCGCGACATTAAAATCATCGTGGGCGACTTTAATGCAAAAATCGGTAGGAGTGCAGAAAATACATCGCACATCGGTCCTAATAGTCTGCATCTAACTAGTAACAACAACGGCCAACGCGTCACCGACCTGGCATTAATGTACAACTTAGTTGTATCAAGTACGTTTTTCCCACATAAGAGAATCCACAAAGTAACGTGGAGATCGAATAACGAAAAACCAAATCGATCACGTCATTGTGTCTAAGAGACACTCCACCAGCATATCTGACGTTAGATCCTACAGGGGTGCAGACATGGACAGCGATCATATGCTTGTCGTATTTAAATATAAGTGCAAACTTTCATCTAAGTTCAACAGATAAGCACAAAAAACCGTTCGACGGAAGACCAAACGTCACTGCAGAGTTACCAATCAGCTGTCACTAACTATGTAGAGCGGCTCAGTAACAAAGAAGAGCTCCTTTTAACATCCAGGAGCAGTGGCACACTATACAGTCAGCCATTACCACCGCGGCGCAAAACACTATCGGAAGAAGACCGCCAAGACCCCGCAATGATTGGTTCGATGATCAATGCCGTCTGATCGTCGAAAATAAATGAAAGCTTCGTGAAAAATGGTTGGCTCGCATCGCAACACTAGAAGCACACAAGCAGAATATCTCCGCGCCAGGAAAGCCACGACTAAATACCTTCGACAAAAGAAACGCGATCATATGAAGTCATGCATTGAAAATATCAGCTTCCAAGCGGAAGTAGGAAATTCAAGGGACTATTTTGTTAATGACAGGAATCTCACTAAAGACTTCCACCCAAGAAGTACAGCAATCAAAGACGGGAATGGAGAATTGAGAACAAACGTAGCTGATGTTCTCTCATTATGGCAAACCTACTTTCAAAATCTGCTAAATCGAAATGACGACGTGACCCTCATTAGAACAATAGCTCTTCCAGGTGAAGAGGTCTTTGTCGAATATCCTTTTTGTGATTTATTAACACAATTGCGAGGGTAGGGCAAAAGTTCCATGTCAAAAATTTAGCTTTATATGTTTTTGAACCAACTTACACATTTTTGAATTCCTTTTTAACTTATTTTCGTCCGAAAAACACACTATATCTATACACACAATTGTGTTGGTTTTACTTCAAATCAAGCGAAATTTTTTATCAACGCCATTACATACTATGGTTTTTTACTCACACATTTGTGTGGGTTGGACTAAAATTGAGCCAATTTTTTTATTTTCTTGGTTGAAAAAGGGTTATCCCAGCAGAGGAAGTAGACGCAGCTATTAGTCGATTGAAAAACGGCAAGGCACCCGGTCTCGATGGAATCACCGCAGAATTAATTAAACTCGAAGACGCTACTCTTGCAACAAGTTTTTACGATCTCGTCGTTTGTATTTGGGACCAAGAAGAGCTGCCGGAGAATTGGAAGACCGTGCTCATATGTCCGTTGCATAAAAAGGCGACCGTCTTAAATGTGAAAACTATCGTGGTATAGCTCTACTGAACACTGCGTACAAAGTGTTGGCTAATGTTGTACTTGCCAGACTCATCCCTTTCGCCATAAACATCATTGGCGACTATCAGTGTGGTTTTCGTCCCAACCGATCGATCACTGACCAGTGTTTCACAATAAGGATGATCTTGGAAAAATGTTGGGAGTACAATATAACCATACATCAATTATATATAGACTTTCGTCAGGCATATGACAGTATAAACCGCGATAACCTTTGAGCCGCGCTCATATGCCTAGGAATTCCAGAGAAACTCGTTTCTCTGTGCAAATTAACAATGTCTGGGTCTGTATGTAGAATCGTAATCGAAGGAACTGTGTCAGACTCCTTTGAAATAACATCTGGTGTTCGACAGGGAAATGCACTCGCGCCTGTGCTGTTCAATTTGGCGCTTGAGTACATAGTGAGGAAAAGCAACATCGAAACTTCGCGCTGTATAATAAATCAGCCAAATTCTTGAATATGCAGATGATATCGTGCTTTTTGGCCGAAGACCTAGCGATATCAAAGACAGTTTCGTACCGCTCGATCGCTGCGCAAGAAGACTTGGTTTGAAGGTGAACAGTAGCAAAACCAAATTTGTATCAACACCCAGGAACATCTCCATGATAAATCTCGGAATACGCGACCATAACTTTGATCGCGTTGACCTCGGGTCAGTTATAACATCATCAAATGACATGCAATCAGAAATAAAAGCCCGAATCGCTGCCGCACAACGAGTTTTCTATGCCCAATCAAAATTATTGCGATCTAGACATCTATCGCAGTCGTACAAGCTCGCATTTTATAAAGCACTCATAAGACCTGTGCTGGCTTTCGGAAGCGAGAGCTGGACCATGATCACTAACGATTGTAGATTGTTATCTACTTTCGAAAGAAAGAACATTCGTTCAATCTTTGGTCCAATTAAAGTCGCGAACAATGAATAGCGGATTCGCATCAACCACGAGATAAAGCAAATTCTTGGATGTTGCGATATTACCGGATTCATCAAATCCAATCGCGTTAGGTGGCTCGGCCACGTTATTAGGTCCCCACAACAACGGATGACCAATAAAGTGTTCCATCAACAACCAGCCGGTGTGCGTCGTAGAGGAAGACCCTGAATGCGCTGGCGTGACGACGTCGAACAAGATCTACATGCACTATGATGTCGAAACTGGAGGACGAGAGCGATGAACCGAGACGGATGGAGGACCATAGTGTGGGCGGCAAAATCCCTTCGTGAGATGTGAAGCGAGAGAGATAGTATAAACAATTATATACCAATTATTTATAAATAATATTAAAATTTTTGGATTTTTAATAGAAAAATTGTAATATTAAAAATTGTGAATTTCTTAAAATTATAATTTTTTTTATTAAAAATCCAAAAATTGTAATGTTTTTTATAAATAATTGGTATATAATTGTTTACACTATCGTTTCTATATAATACATAAACAAATTAATGCATATATAAATTCTCCGCTCGTCGTCGACGCTTGGTGTGTCTAGTCCTTAAGTTTACGGATATCTGGTTTAATAATTATTTTCATATTAAGGAGAATAGAAATTAGTTTTCTGTTTTGCGTTTTACTATAGGTTTTTTTGTCATCGTCAATCATTTGTAAAATTATTGACATTTGTAACAAAATCATTGTGTTAAGCACATACGTCATACTAACAATGACAGCTGTAACAATGTTAATAATGTAGAGTTTAGGAACAGTCTCCAGGCTATACAAAAAGTAAGATTACTTTTCGCTTGGTAATATTAGTATTCAGCAAAATTCAATTATGTATTTTAACAGATTCAACATATTTGTTGTATTTTGTTTAATAGTTTAGATTTTGAAAATTTGTACTTTAATTTTTTTGACACTACTAATTTAATACAAATTGCCAGAAAGACAAATTAAAAAAACAACTAAAAGTAAATTACCCTAAAGTTACTCTACATGTTCGGAAATAGATTTGGTAATTTTTTTGTCAGTAAGTTACCCAAATGCTACCATAGGAATAGGATATTACCGAAAACGCGTAATATATCAAATTAGTTCGGTTGTGCGATCTTTGCGGAAGATCGAAAACGGGACGAGTATGGACCCGTGAAATATTTGTGGAGAATGAACGCGAGATGCATAATAGCTTCTTATCTAAACAGTTTCGTAAAATTAAAGAACAAGATCCAGACCAATTTAGGCAAACCACTAGCATGGTAAATATTGTCATGGTCTTTCGCATCGGGGGTGCCGACCGTGCGTGAAATAATATTAGAGGTGTGCCAAATAATTAGGGATGAATTGAGCAGCATCTATCTTTGTCCACCGACTGAAGGCGAGTACGAGAGAATTACTGACGACTTTTATACCAATACGGGAATGCCAAATGTCGCAGGTGCAATTGATGGGAAGCACAAACGTATAAAATGTTCACCTCATTCTGGTTCTCAATATTTCATCTATAAAAAGTATCACAGAATTGTTTTGCTAGCTGCATGTAATAGCAATTATGTATTTGCGGGCGTAGATGTTGGTGCATATGGGAGTCAGAGTGACGGTGGCATTTTGAAACAGAGCGGCTTTGTGTATCAGATTGTGAGGCAATATTGCAAGGCAATATCAATATATATTCTATTGCAAGGCAATATCAATATACCTAAGACGGGAAAATTGCCCTGAAAAAATGTAAAATGTCTATGTTTCTACATCGGTGATGCCGCATTTCTATTACGACATAATATTATGAGGCCATATTTAGGCGACTCCTTCCAAAAGATAAGGAGTTGCTTAATAAAAAATTATCTTCGGTTTGGAGTAAAATCGAAAGCGCTTTTGGCGTCTTAACCGCAAAGTTCGTGCATTCGGAAATTTTTTAAATATGCTCCCAGAGAATTTCTAGAAAGTTGTACGAGTGACATTAGTTATTTTATATTTTTATTAGGCTGAACGACTCTGCGAACTACTTCTCAAACAGTTTTGTCGATCACATTAATGAGGATAGTGAAATGGCACCAGGTGGTTGGCGAAACGAAGTCTATCCTTTATAGTGCGTTCATGACATAGTGAGTTAGGTCGGAAAAATTTCTATGGAAACACACAAAATGTATTAAAACAACAACAAAGATAAAACAATTTCAACTCGAGTTCGGAACTAGTAGGCGTGGTATAAAGCATTTCAAATAATTTGATTGGTTTTGAGTTCGTTAGCGAGTATGGAAATATTTGTTTCCGATGTCATGTACGCGACATTACATCAATGCAGGTTGTTCACAAGATTCAACGCCAGCAGAGATGCGTTTTCAATTAGAGACACTTTAAAAGAATGCCTCAATAATGTAAACGTCTAAATAACGAACATGTTCATATGAATTTCGTAAAAATGAATAATGATTATTTTTATATAGAAAAGTTTGTTTTTTATTTTTTGTTGTATAAAATATCGTTCACAACTTGTAAGACTCCCACTTACATTCTCCCAAAATCAGGATCAAACGCTCCTCATCTCTCAATTTTACTGTATACATTCGTGCAACAACCTTCTCTCCACCTCTTTGACGAAGTTGCCATTTACCGCGTACGTAAACGTAATGGTGGGGAATGTCAGTATATAGGAAATGACGTGCGTTTTGATCATTGCAGTTGAGCTGAAACCATGACTCAAGCTTCTTTCGGCCAGTTTGTGCTGCAAGCAACGCTTCATCTTCATTACCTGCTTCGAATGTAATTATTTGTTGATTCGGTAGGTGGACAGAAAGACGCATCACGGAATAAGATTGATCATGCATTTTCGACTCGATAAACAATAATTTGATATCGCGCTTTTCAACAAAATACCTGACATTTGATAAACAAAATATAAATCATAGTTTGCTATGAAGCAAGGTGGATTAAAACTGTCATAACAATGAACTTGACAATTCTCGTCCCCCTTGTAGACGTAGAAATCAGCGCTATCTACATTCGATGAAAATCGCCAATAACAAATTCTGGGGGCATATTATGAAATTGGTCGGAAAATACGACACCGTCGGAAAATACGTCGTCGTAAAATCCGATCCACGGCGGATATTCGTATTATGAAACATGTATTTTTACAGTCAAACTCGAATTTTTCAGTATATACTTGTCACATTTAAATAATTTCATAGAGATATGTACTAACATTTAAAAATTTATTAAACTTTTAAATAATTAAATAACATGTAAAAATTATGAACTACGATATATTTTCCGTGCGTATACTACAATATCCGTCACCTAACTAGCTGTCGGATTTGACAATTGAATTTTGTCGTAAAATCCGCTAACTCGGATTTTTATTTCATAATAGTATAAAATCCGCGCGGATCGGAATTTTTTTAGTTTCATAATATGAATATCCGACGCGAGACGGATTTTACGACGTCGGAAAAATTTCATAATAGGGGCCCAGGGTTTTAATAAAGCAAACTCATGGCAAATTCACAAAGCGTCAAATCTTGGAAATTTTGAAACCACATGAGGTACCCGTTTCGGATACTTCCTGGTGAAATTTTTCCGATTTTTCTAGCCTTGCTAGAAAAATCTTGCTCAGCGCAATATTTATGTCGACCTACCCTGAAAAAATCTAACGGATCGGATCATGTTTAGGAGGGGTCATTTTAGGGTTTAGTTTGAAAAAATTAAGTGTATTAGTATAATAGAAGATTTCATTTCTCATAAATTATATAAATGCATTTTATCAAATTATGAAATTTTGGGTTATTCTGGATTGATAGCCAGATGGTATTTTTACATCAAGGTGAGAGGTTATCATGATGATGGAAGTTTGGTTTCGAACTAATGAAACATTGAATTTTTTGTATTAAAAAATTCGGTCGTCTCATCAGACTGCAGTGACCAAACTACAAAAATATTGAAAATACTTTGAACTTTCATACAAAGTATAATCACAATGCCTTAGCGAATTTTAATGATTCGCTACGCAATTGCCAACCCCTTGGTAAACCTTGATTTTATCAAATTATTTTTTTACATTAAAACTTCATATTTAAAATGCTTACTTAAATGCTTATAAATTTTTATGTATTTTGTTCCATTTTAAATTTATCACAATTTTATTCTCATAGGTAAATTTGTTAACGTAATCAAAAAGGCATATTTTTATATTCAATAATTGTTTTTAAAAGAAATGGAAAGATTAGAATATACTTGAAGTCGGACGAGAGAACATCGTCCTCCATAAGAGTTTGAAGTTTAAACGTTGTGATCAATATTAATCTATAACTAAATAATAAAATTATAAAATTAAAAGAAATAAAGTTGTGAAAATAATACAAGTATTGTGTAATTAAATTTATTTGGCACAGTTGGTAGGATTGAGTCAATAGGATCCATAATCAATAAATAATAACACCAAAATATAATAACAAATAACAAAAGAATTTTTTTATGTTTTAATAAAAGTGATTTCGTGTGAAAAAGTTAGTGTGGTTATAAAACGTGTGGCTATCACTTAATTCACTAAATCGTTAGTATATAAGAACAAGTTATAAAAAAAACAAAGAATTTTTTAAGAATTGTGCTAGAAAAAATCAAAATCACTGCTAAACGAAAAACTCAATATTAAAATTGTGAAAATAGAAAAGTGTATATTTCTACAAGTGCATCGACGTCAAAGGTGACGAAGACATTCAACGGATTATTGGACTAACAAGCACATAGCATATGTGGAAAGTGCTGTATTTGTATTAGTAAGCGTTATTTTCATATATGTATGTATTTATATTTATTGAGTTCCTTTTTATCAATTCGTTTATGTCCTTTAAATTTCGATTTTTTAAAATGTGTAATTATCATCACGGAAATGAAGCAAATAGTTTAAGTGATTTAGCTAATATTAAACTAAGTTCTCCTAAGAATAATCGTTCAAATATGTTTGTCAAAGAAAGTCTTGACCTCCTCAAAATACCCGATGCAGAAGATTGACCTCACTTTGACGGAAATCGTAGAAAATTGTTTGATTTCATTGCTAACGTTTAAGAAATCTTATTACTAATAAAAAAAACCTTGATGGAACCTCAAATGGAAAATCATTTTAAGATCCATCAGGAATAAAATCATTGGAGAAGCCAATGAAATACTCAACATGTATGGTACTCCGCTAACCTGGGAACATATTAAAGCAAATCTTGTTACACACTACAGTGACAAACGTAACGAGACAAGTTTGATACGTGACCTACTCAATATCACACAGGGTTTGGATACTATAGAAATGTATTATTCTAAAATAATCGACATTTATACAACAATAGTAAATAACTTAAAATTAAACGAAAACAATGTTATTGTAATAAATTCTAAACAAGTCTTATACTCAGAGATGTGTAAAGACAAACTGTTAGAGCTATGAGACCCACCACATTAAGTGAGGTTTTCAGCTATTGCATAAAGGAACATACATAATATTAACTACATAAAAAATCATTACCTGCTAGTAATATTATTAGTAACAGAAAATTAAATGTAAATATACCGCAAAATAATCAAATTAATTCTAGAAGTAATGCACGCATAAATATACAAGATTTCCACAAAAATACATCACCTCAGTATAATAATATCGACCAAATTTTCAACCACAATATAGACAAAACTTTCAATCGCAACATCGGCCTACTTCTCAACCAAAGTTTCAATCAAACTTTCAACCTAATCTAACCCTTTTCCGGACAGTCAATTTTTTTTCCTTCAATGTAAGTCCACCGCGGACAGATATGTATGTAAAAAATTACAGGCTGTAATGTCTTCCGGATTTTAACAGATCTTAGTTGAATCGGAATTGTTTTTGAAAAAGCATTGTAATTTGATAACATATAAATTATATAACATATTAATTATTTGTTTTTGATAACCTATTATTATTTTATTATTATTATAGTTATAGTGTTATTTTTCGGACGAAAACGATTTAAGTGGTATGCAAAAATGTGTAAGTTGCTTCAAAATACATACAAAAATAATTTTTTTCCATGATTTTCTTTCGTAACTTGCATAATTTTGATCGCAAACCGGAAAAGGGTATTAAACAAAATTATAGGTTCAATCAAAAACCACCACAGAATTAACCCCAGTTTTTGGAGGTATCCAGCTATCACTCCAATAAAAATCAAATTTCTAATAATAAATTATTTAGACAAACAGGTCCATCTAAATTCCGATCCCAAGGATTATTCACCTTGGAGAATAATCCCAATAATGATTCTCAAGACAATTCAAATTCATTAAATCAAATCAACCAACCCCCTAACAGTATTACGATAATAACCAACAAATTGATTGTGAAAAGTTTCAAAATTATCAACAATTCCTAGAGGAAAGTGAAATCTACGATCAGTATTTTCACTCACCTGCCTCGGGACCCAATTAGGATATTTAGATGTTAATAAACACCAGTCTTCACTTCTACCTTACAAACATATAAAAGGCCCGAATAATTTAACCTTTAAAATTCTAATAATCGACACGGGAAGTAACAAATCGTTTATAGACCCTAATTTAATAAAACCCGAATTTATTGAAACAATTAAACCAGTTACAATTAGACCAGTTTCACGGGTCACTCCGACTCACTCCTTAAATCAACAAATAATTCAGCCAGGACTCAACGAGTTTAAAACCAACGAAAACCTCCAATTTCTACTTTTCAAATTTCATAATTACTTCGATCGTTTAATCGGTTTAGAAACCATAAACAACTACAAATAAATTAGATTTAGAAAATTCTACTCGTAAAACAAAAAAGACGGGAAACGTTCGGAGCCGAACTCTATAAGCATTTTTGTAGCCTATAAAGAACTAAATGGATTTTTGTAGCCTATAAAGAACTAGTCTCTAACGAAGGTGTCAAGCCTAATATAGACAAAATTAAAGCCATAAAAAAATTTCCCTTTACCACGAACTGAAAAACAGATTAAATCATTCCTATTACTCCTAGGATATTAGAGAAAACCAAACCCTAGACGGAATGCTTACGGAAGACAAATAAAAGAATTATAGACTCGAGATATATCGAATGATTTGAGTCCTGCAAAAACCTTTGCAACGACCCAATTCTACAGTACCAAGACTTTTCGAAAACATTTAATTTGATTATAGATGCTAGCAATTTTGATCTACGAGCCATATTATCTCAGGGACCCATCGGTTATGATAAACCCGTTTGCTACGCAAGTAGAAAATTAACTCAGACTGAACAGGGACTATTGGCCATTGTCTGGGCCACACGGTATTTCCATTCCTAGCTGTATGGCACAAAATTCAACATTATTACGGATCATAAACCGTTAACATGGTTAAAGAGCCGAATTCAAAACTAATAAGATGGCGATTATATTTTTGAGAATATTGAAGTTGATGTACGACAAATCTCTGTTGAGTTATTGTAGTTTTAGCGAACTATTGTTAAAACCATGAAATGTGTTGTTATTAAGAAGTTTGTTATAACAATTTTTCGTGGAGTGCTTAGTTTACAAGATAAAGCTTAAGAGAAGTTTACGATTGTTGTCATGTTTTTAACTAAAACTGTAATAGTCCAACAGCGATTTGCCGTACATCAACTTCAATAGTCTCATTCTCAAGGTTTCTAAATTCTCTACAAACATGGCTTATTTGGATTCGTGAATGAATCATCAGGAAAGTTCGTTGGCAGTC
Organism: Nephrotoma appendiculata; assembly: GCA_947310385.1. Taxonomy (NCBI): domain Eukaryota; kingdom Metazoa; phylum Arthropoda; class Insecta; order Diptera; family Tipulidae; genus Nephrotoma; species Nephrotoma appendiculata. The sequence continues at coordinate 105,194,272 of OX371225.1, forward strand.
TTGTTGATTTTTTTCTCGTTAAAAACACTTTTGTTTGATAAACGGACCTCAGGATCGGAAAGTAAACTAAATTTGCTACATTTTAAAAGTAAAAAAAAAATGTTTAAACCAACATTTCACCAAGATACAGCCTTTGAAAATAGGGTATTTTTTCTAAAAAAAAAATTACTGTTGTAGTTTCAACATTATTTAACGAAATCAATTCAAATACAAAAACAACAAACTTGACGCTAGAAAAATTAAATAAATAGACAACGCAAAATACCGAGGCTATTACCCTATTAGATTTTAGAAATAACACTAATACATACTATTTTTCTTATGGAAGTAATATCCGTAGTTTCAAGTATAGCAGGAGGCTGTTCGTAAACTTTACATTGTTAACATTGTTACAACTCTCATTGTTAGTATGACGTATGTGTTTAACAATGATTTTGTTACAAATGTCAATGATTTTACTGATGATTGACGATGACAAAAAAAAAATATAATAAAACGCAAAACAGAAAACTAATTTCTATTCTCCTCAATAGGAAAATAATTATTAAACCAGATATGTATGCGTAAACTTAGAGTATTAAAATTATAATTTTTAAATTATACTCAATTATACGCATAGTACTTTTATCAAACACATTGACCACATAAAAAAGTTTATTACAAAATTATTTTGTTCTGATATTGATGTGAAAAAATATTTTTTTCGCTTGATTGTAGCATAATTAGTACTTTGACAGCTGGAAAGGCAGTCTCGAGTAGGGTTGAGAATGACATTTGTAACAATGTTAAAACGAGTTTACGAATGACAAAAAGCACGTGCTCGTTGTTACAATGATAGTTTCAGAACGATTTAGAACTGTCATTGTTAACAATATCGTAACAATGTAGAGTTTACGAACAGCCTCCAGTTATAATAATAATACAGGTTGTAAGGAAATACAACCATACAAAACATAACCTGGAATCATCAACAGACCAGGACGCTCAACCAACTCACCTAAGTTCGCCATCGCTACATTCTTAGGGGGGAGGAGTTACGACATCCAGACATTCCGGATGTGCTTAACAATAATAATTACATAAAGTATTTATTATATTTCATTTCTCATAAATTATAAAAATGCATTTTATCAAATTATTATTTTGTATTAAAACTTCATATTTCAAATTCTCAATAAGCTTACATGCTTATTATAAATTTTTATGTATTTTATTTCATTTTAAATTTATTACATTTCAATTTTATTCTCATAGGTAAATTTATTAACGTAATCAAAAAGGCATATTTTTATATTCAATAATTGTTTTTAGAAGATGAAAAGATTAAAATATACTTGAAGTCGGACGCGAGTACATCGTCCTCCATAAAAGTTTGAAGTTTAAACGTTGTGATCAATATTAATTTTGTAATCTATAACTAAATAATAAAATTATAAAATTAGAATAAATAAAGTTGTGAAAATGATACAAGTATTGTGTAATTAAATTAATTTCGCGCAAACGATTGCTTAGCAACTTTTATTAATTCTTGCATTTCGTTTTTTGCAGAATCGACTATTGTATCCGAGTTGTTTTTTTTATCTTTAGATGTACTCGTCATTGGCGATGGTGTATCAGAACCTAAATGGCTCTCAAAATTCAAAACGACTCGTTGTAGTATCAATTTATTTGGCAATGGAATACTCAAATCGTGGTCCTGTCCAATTTTGTAACAGCTGTTACTCCACTCTACTTCGTACTTTGACGCATTGCTCCAATCAATTCCCAACATTAATTCCGAGTATTCGTCAATTTTATTCTTGATATAATTGCCAGTTCTAAAAATAAAAATTATTGGCGAACAGGTCATTTCGTTTGAGAAATTCTTACGTTTTCCTTTTATTTGAAGTATTCACGTCAATTAAAAATAGCATATTCGGCGTGTTCAGTCCGACCAAAATGATAAAAATTATCATGATATTTTTTGTGACCCTAACTTCACGCCGTATAATTTTATGTCAAACCCGAGTGAACAACTAAATCGGAAAAATAATTATAAAATGATTCTGGACGTCAAAACATTGTTGACGCTGTCATAACAAAAATTTACTATTTACTAATGCCTAAGTGTCTTTCACAATAGTTTAATATGTCATCTTTTCTTAGCTAATAAAACAAACCCGGATAGTACATATAGTAAAACATGCATTCAATTATAATTCACGTAGCAGAGATTTGCAGATACATATTTACATATTTAGTTACTTTCACAAATCGTTTTTAGGCTACATTTATAAGTGTAAAGGAAATCACATTCTCGCCCAATTCGTGAATACACGAATAATTTTAATTACATAACGTCACCTAATCAATCACTCAGAGGAAATGAAATGGACATTGGACAAGAATACAGAAAAGAAACTACACACACAAATCATACACAAACAATATTTGTTGTTATTTTATTCCAGACATTGATTTGATCCATTCATTGTTTTTAATGTATTATTGTGTAACAAGAAAATATAACATTAAAAATGAACAAAATGTTGTTCCTGTGTATATAAAATCATAACGCAAAAATATTAGAAATAAAATGTACACAAATTTTGACAGCCAGAACCGAAAATATTCTTGGTTTTTTTTATTGATAAATGAGTGCGTTTAATGGCAAAAGCTGATAAAAAATATCATGATATTTTTTATCATTTTTGCCCGACTGAACACTAGGATTATCATACCACATCCATTTCTTCTTAGGGTTGGATGCGCTATATCTCCCGAGGCATTTTTATTTAATTTATTGTGTTCCTTTTGGAATTTATCCCTCAAATTCTTCCATTTGGATTTTAGTTTTTCCACTACCAAATAAACAATTTTATTCACTATAAATATTTCATAATTATGTATTTGATATAAATACTTATGCTAAATTGTAGTACATACTAGGTATGTTTAATTGTTTGGATAATTCGTTAAATTTTGTATCGCGTAACAGATATTTTTATAATTTCGATCCTTTTTATTTTTTATAAAGTCAATTATAAATTCCTCCATCTTATAATTATGTTCTCGACAGTAACAGCTAATATTCAAAATTATACCGTCAAGTAGGCATAACTCATTTAATTTTGAATTTTTTGTGTGTTGTCAACACTGCTGCCACGCGATTTTTGCCTTTTTTAGAATGAGACAACTTGCGGAAAAACGCCTGCTATGCGGAGTCTGTTTCCAGCATTACTATCAACTGCTTGATAAAAACATTATATTTTTGATAAAAATGAGGTAGATAAAATATCGAGTGTAACTCGGCAGTAAACGTTGACTCTGGCTTTCGTTCAGTTATAATCCTTCCACTTCTTCACTCGAACAATAATCTCCTATTTTGCTCCCTTCTTACATATTCTAGTATTTATATTGCTTCTATTTGCTGCCCGAATAGGTAGCATATTTATAAAAATGATAAAATCATTTTCGTGTAAATAAAACAACTAAATTGTCCACAGACTAATTTAGTTTCTAGATAATAATTAGCCCTAGTTATGACAATTTTATTCGATTTACCGTAAGAACTAATGAAAATTTAGCAGTTTTCAATTTCATTTTTATGAAAGAAAATTAACAAAAATTGAAATCGTTTGTGATTATTTTGCACCCTCAATATGTTTATTCAATATTGTTTGAAATTTTTTGAAAGAAAATGTTTATAGATCCTGGTAGGATAAGAAAAAGTATTAAACAATTTAAACTTACGCATTCACACAATTATAAAATCAGATAAAAATTATATAAAAAACGAAAATATACGAAAATAAAAAACCAACCACCTAGACTTTGTTAAACGTAAACTTTTTCGTTATTTATAAAACATATTTTTAGAAAACTTGAAATTAAACTTTTTTATGGTAGTTCAGGTATTAAATTCTACAAACAAATATTTTTAATTTTACGTGATAAATTACACCAATTCTTTCATCTGTAATGTAATACCATAGAAAAATAAGTTTTACATAGATTTCTCATTTATATAAAACGAAACGAATTAAATTCCAATGTCTTGATTGTATTTGTGACTTTACATTAAGCGCAATGTACTTGTCTCTTTCTAATTAAATTTCTTTTAAATATACTATAGAAGTACGTCGGAAGAAGTATGAGTGCTTCTAAACTACTTCGAGTAATGTAATTACGTCAGACAAGAAGCTGTTCTTAATCATAATTAAAATACTTCTATAACTCGTGTTTTCTATGTGTTAAAAAATTAATTTATATGTACGGAATGTCCCTGAAGTGACTGACATGTATAGTACCGTTTAATTCCTTGATAAAAACGAGGGTGAGTTACTTCTATCACTTCCCACGTTCAAGTCCTCGTATCAACTTATTGAAGTTTAAGGAGAAGCCTTCCAACACAGCACCTTGTATTAATAAAACTTCAACTTATTGAGAAAAAAACATTTTTATTTTCAAGTACTAATTTTATTCAAAAGCTGATAACATTCTCTTTTAAGGTATAATAATTATGACTATTTACTTAAAACGTATTTCAAATTTAAACAAAACTTTTAGAACTCATTTTTTTTAAGAATATGTTTTGTTTCTGTACTATATATTCTTTACAATTACTCTACGTTAGTAAATATTTGTTGATGGACTCTAAACTCTGTTTCAGAAAAGCTAACTATTTGCCATATTTTACTATATTAAGTTATCTAACAAAAAAATTAAAAGTTCACAATAAAAATTTCGTATTTTTTTTGTTAGACACAAGTATGTATGTTGGTACATACCAATAATATGTACTAGCATTAACCGTTTGAGTCCCAGACGGTATTGAAAAAATGCTGTCGAAGAATACCAAACAGCGCGATCGCGCTTTCTCTAAATGAGTGCGAAAAAACCCAAGCTATTGCGCTGTTTTATTTTATATCCAGAAATACCAAGCGGCGCGATAGCGCTTTGTTTATTTTATATCGATGAATCCCAATCGGAGCAATTCGCTGTTTGATTAATACAAATAATACAGTATCGATTATGATGGGATTGGGTATGTTGGATGGAAATGGGATTATTAAATGAGTTTTGGAAGAAGTTCTGGAATATGGCCATCTGGGACGGAACTCGACCAATTCTTAACTGATTATGCTGGGATTTGGTATGTTGGAAGGAAATGGGATTATTAAATGATTTTTGGCAATATTCCAGAACTTTTTAATACTCAACATACCCAATCCCATCATCAGTTAAGAATAGAACGAGTTCCTTCGCAGATGGCCATATTCCAGAACTTTTCCAAAAACTGTTGAATCTCATTTCCATCCAACAAACAAAATCCCTTCATAATCGGTTAAGAGAAAAACGAGTTCTGTCCTAAAAGGCCACATTCCCGAACAAGTGCAAAATCCATAGTCGATTAAATTTTAAAACATTCGGATTTAACCGACATTCGGATTTAACGGACTCCCCAATTAGTCCGTCCGAGGTTTTACTGTATTTTTTATATTAAAATTTTTATTATTTGTTAAAATTAGTTTAATAAGTTCGTTATTGTGCGTCCTTAATTTTATTGAATATTAAAAGAAAAAAGGGTGAAGATATAAAAAATGTACGTTTGTTTTTTTTCTTCTCATTATTATATACATTTTTGTGCAATAAGTGAGAACAGAAAAAATGTTAATTAATTTAAAAGAAAATAAAAAATTAAAATTAGATTAATAATTTTAAATAGCAGTTTGTTTTCACAATATGAATATCATACACAATCGTTGATATTAATGCAAAACAACAAAGTTAACATTCGTAAAAATTTGGTTTTCGTTTTATGTTACGTTTTCCTCTTTTTGTTTTGGGGTTTCTTGACATAAAAACTCAACAACGCGATCGCGCTGCTTGGTAAAACGGTGAAATAATATTAATAATAAATAAATATGTATATCTTTGCCTAACCCGCGTACTTTCATTGATCCGATTGCGATGCAGTTTTAGGGAGTTGTGATAAACATGACCATAAATATGGCCTACATAGAAGGAGCTGGATCACATGGTTTATGACCCTGTTACAATTTGTTTCTAAAATTTTAATATTTTTAAACTTTTTCACGGGAATGAGTTTAAGCACAGAGTATGAAAATTTACACAGAGTAACGAAGCAGAGGAAAAAATTTCATCAAAAAATGCATGGGTTGCGCAATTTAAATCGATCATACAATACACTTACGCAACATTTTTTTATTTTTTGAGTATTGAATATTGTCATACTCTTGGCTATTTATAGAAAACGACAAAAATTACTTTAAAAAAAAATGCGTAAATGTGTTTTTAACGCAATTAAATTGCGTAACCCATGCATTTTTTTTGATGAAATTTTTTCCTCTGTTTCGTTACTCTGTGTAAATTTTCATACTCTTTGGTTTAAGAATAGAGTAATATAAAATTAGGAACATGCTTTCTAATCCGAGGGGTTTGCCCAGAATTAAGGGGACCCTTATAAATCTCCACACCAATTATTCAAAAATGTCCCTTTGCTTCGAATGCGCGTTTCATCTGCTTAACCGATCATCATTAAATTTTTACCATGTATTATTTGCATGTTCAATACCAACTATACGATATTTTTAAAAGACCAGTATATCGATTTTGTCTCAAAATGTGTGAAACGAAATGAGTGTAACCGGAATGATATAGTAGTAGCATATGTATTTGTGGTAGTTTCGTGTGTATGATTGTTTTTCTGCATATGCAAGTCACGTGTCATTCTTTTTTTGTTTATTCATATTAACTCTTTCAGTGCAAACATGATTTCAGCTAGTGTATTGAGGAACACGATTGCGCTTTTTGGCACTCAAAGGGTTAACCATTGTAAACGCCATATTTTTTCGTTGTTTATGTATTTTCGATTTTTTTATAATTTCTAAAACTTATGAAATTTAAAATAAATTTACCTATAAAATTTTATTATTAGATGTAAAATTAATTTATGATAATAGATAATATAAAATATATTGGCATGTTAAATAATGACACTCCACAGCTCGAGAGCAAACGTAATGTGCTAAGAAAAGGAAGTAAGCACCATAAAAATTAAACCGATTCGCCCGGATCGCGTTATTTTGGTACTGTTCATCATACAAATGACACAAATACGAACAAAAGAAAAATACAAATACAAAGCCATAATTGTGTATTATACACTGTGTACGTATTCGATTTTTTTTGCTTCACTCATTTTAAATGAGTAATTCACGAGACAAAATCGATGTGGAGGACTCGGGTCTAGGGGCCTCCGTACAAATTTTTTCTAAACTCTGGGATAAATTTCGGAAAAGAGATATTAAATTAGTATCATGCTTGAATCTGTGGGGTCCGTCCCCTCTATCAAGAGGATCGATGCTTCTTATAACTTCCCACACCATTCATCCAATTGGATTCAAATTTTGCACAGGGATTTTATACCAAAATGAGTTTTCGTAATTTTTAGAATGCGTCGGTCACCTGGGTGGTCCCTTACAATTTTTCCCAAAAATGCTTGCATTTCCGAATAGAATCGCCTCAGCGAACAAAAGAAAATACTGTTGATTCTGAAATATTATACGAACCGAATTGCGTTAGTGATCAATTGAATCGATCCGTCGAAAAGAAATGCTTCTTCTAGAGCTACTGGAAGAAGTCCAAAGTGAGACACGGCATAATTGCAATCACAGCAGAACGTTTACTTCTAGAGCTGTTGAAACAGTTGAATAGAGAGAGACACGGCTAGCTTACGATAGCGATCAATAGATAAACTAGAGCCGCTTTTAAGTTAGCAGCATTCATGTTTTTAAGTTAGCAGCATTCATATTTTCTCCCGTGCAACGCCAAGGTAATGCAGCTCATTTTAAATAATATATAAATATTTTCTTATTAAGTTCAACTGGACATTTATTTAATTGTATACGAGGGTCAATCAATAAAGTTAATAAGTGTTAAAAATGAAGACTCAAGTTTTTAAGTTTTTATTTTTTATTTGTAAGAGTTGATACTCCTGATGATGGCTTATAACAAGCCGAAATCGACCGAGTGATTTTTCAACCTTTTGAAAACGTGTTTTAATTAAAATATTTAAAATTTAATTTTTGCGAAATAAAAATACAAGTGCTAATAAAAATGTGTTTATTAAATTCATATTTTTCAACGTAATCTTCTTTTATGTTGGTATACTTTTCCCAACGTTTAGACCATTTCTTTAACTCCTCCAAAAAATATGATATTCAAACTTCAAAATACGCTTCTGTCTCGGCGATAACCTCCTCGTTTGAGCTGATTTTTTTTCTCCAAGCCATGTTTTCATGTTGGGGAACCGAAAAAAATGGCAGGGAGCCAGGTTGCCACTTTCTCACAGTTATCATTTAAAATATTAATTGCCGTTCCGTACGACACGCCTAAGGTCTCTGCCACTTCGCGCACTTTAGTTCGGCGATCAGCGAGAATCATGTCGTGGACCTTTTCAACGATTTCCTCGGTAACAACGTCTGTCGAGTGGCCTGGACGCTCATCATCAAAAACAGATGTACGACTACTTTTACATTCGTTGAACCAATATCTCTTTGGTTGAATCATTATGTCACATCTCATTGATAGCACCCAATTTCGCTTTTATTCCTTCGCATGTTTTTCCACCCAAAAATAAAAAGCAAATTGTTTCTTTATTGCTCTTTTTCCATTTTATTGAGAAACACTAGTGATACAACTGGCTGCCAAAAATAGTAACTGTAGCGAACTAGACTGAAATTTAGTATTGGTTTGACAGATGACAGTACACAATGGTAATGTCAACTTATCTCACCAACACAACCTGTTTTCAAACACGGGTACTTATCTTCGACCCTCGTATTCCTCCAGCTTCCTTCGAAACTAGAAATTAGTAGCTGAAATTTACATTTCTCTCTCTCTCTCTCTCTCTCTCTCTCTCTCTCTTTCTCTCTCTCTCTCTCTCTCTCTCTCTTTCTCTTTCTCTTTCTCTTTCTCTTTCTCTCTCTCTCTCTCTTTCTCTCTCTTTCTCTCTCTCTCTCTCTCTCTCTCTCTCCTGCTTTCAAACCCCATGAAGGGATTTTGCCGCCCACACTCCATCCGTCTCTCCGTCTCTGTCCATCGCTCTCGTCCTCGAGTTTAAACATCCTAATACAAGTAGAGCTTGTTCGACGTCGTCACGCTAGTGCAGTCGAGGTCTTCTCCTCTACGACGCGTTTGTGTTCGTTGCTTATTGGCGGCAAGGGAAATGCATTACAGCCCAAACAAAGCGAAGCAGATCATCAATGCTTGCTGTGTACTACATAACATGTGTAGATTTTATAAAGTAAATCACAATGAAGAATTTGAACAATTTAGTGATGCTCCTGGTGATGAGGATGATAATGATTGTAATGAAGGACCACAACCATCATCTAGGATGAACACATTGCTGCAGGAAGGAAAAAGAATACGCGATGAAATTTTAAATTCTTTGTAAAATTTATTAATTCAGAAAAATATCACATTTCATTTCATTGATTTCAGTTGGTACTAATTTTATAAGAAAATAATAATAAGCTTAAAACATAAAAAATGCAAAAATATGTAAATTTGTTTATCACAAAACGAGAATGTTATTCAATTTTTCAGTCATCATTTTCGGAGTTGCTGGCTGTAAAATTATTTTCATATATCCCGTATTTTCGTTCCTCCGTTTTTTTGCCATTCATCTTGATTTTATTTGTACAAAGGTTACTATGAACTCACCAATATATTGTTGGTGAGTATATTTGACACTAGAGTCACCTCACCGTAACAAGTATAATATCAAATATTTCAAAACGGTGAGTTCAAGTCACCATTATGACGTATTTCTCGGTGAGGTGAGTACCATAATAGGGGCAATCATCTTCATATTCAAGAATTTGGCCTGATTTATTGAATATACAGCACGAAGTTTTAATGGTGCTTTTCACTACGTACTCAAGCGCCAAATTGAACATAGGCGCGAGTGCATCTCGCTGTCGAGCACCAGATGTTATTTCAAAGGAGAATAATACAGTTCCTCCAATTACAATTCTACATACAGATCCAGACGTTGTTAATTTACAAACGGAAATGAGTTTCTCTGGAATTCCTAGGTTTTTGTGGTTCATACTGTCATATGCCTGTCGAAAGTATAAAAAAAAAAAAAATAAGTTAAAACAATTGAGAGCCAGTGTGCAAAACTTAAGGTAAATCGTTTACCACGGTAAAATTCGGTTTTCGGACAGATTTTTCAATTAGTTGGCCATAGAATTTTTGAAAAATAATTGAATTTACCGAAAAATTTACTTTAAAATGATTTTTACCTGAAGTTTGGCACACTGCCTTAGTTAATAAGTTTGTTTATATAATCAAGTTTAACTTACATAAAATCGAAAAATGTTTATACTGGAAAATACAACAAAAAATATAAAAAAATGCTTGTTCTGTTGTACTCCCAACATTTTTCCAAGGTCATCCTCTTGGTAAAACACTGGTTAATGGTCGATCGGTCGGTACGAAAACTACATTGGTAGTCACCGATTATGTTTTGTTCGATTATGTTTTCGGCAAAATTTACATACTTGGTCAAAATTCAACTGGTAGAAATTGCAAGTACGCTATTAAACATTTTAATATTTATTTAATTATACAATTTGAATCTCTTCACTAATATAGTTCTCTCTAATATTCTCAACCGCAATTTTTATCAAGTGCACTTTGAGATTGTAGTTCTAAATTTTCATTCTGCCGTAATGCACGGAATGCACATTAACCCTTTCGCTACGGATCTATAATTTCCATTCAATCTCAATTTTTTGCTGCTATATGGTGATCTACTATCTATCTGAACATAATCACTTTAACACATTTGGGGGGAACCTGATGGTATAGGTCCCTATGGTACATATTTGTACCAATCGTATTTTTATGTTATACACTATTGTACCAGCAGTACTGTAAGTATGGAAAACTCATAAAAACCACCAGTGTACCACATAAAAATACGATTGGTACAAATATGTACCATACCCCCCTACATACGATGAGGTTCCCCCTAAATGTGTTTAAGTGATTATGTTCAGATAGATAGTAGATCAACATATAGCAGCAAAATTTGAGATTAGGTAGAAATTATAGATCCGTGACGAAAGAAGTTTAATTTATAAAAATGTTTGTTGTCATCATCGAGTTTGGTACTAAACTGAATTGCACGAAGAGAAAAAAGGGGGTAATTATCGTAAACTACCGTTACATTTTTCGTATAGTACGGACTAGTACATTACTAATGTCATTTACAGCAAGCAGTGCAGTTTTAAACGTCTAGTGGTACAAATGTGTACCATTCCGTATCGAAAGGGTTAATAAAATATGTACAAACTTTTAATTATGCGTTCTTTATGAATCATTGCGCCACATTTAATTTACTTGACATGCATTGTAGCAATTAGATAAAGAGATGAAACATGATTGTTTCTATAGTGTCTACTCATTTTACTCTAATTTGGTGTGTGCGCGAAAAGACTTGCGATCACGGAAAATAAATTTGCAACTTGTACATTAGAGATTGATTTTTTTCTGAAATTATATAACTGGTGTTATTGCTACTTTTAAATTTAAAACAAATGATATTTAAAAAAATTTTAATTTTTCAGAAATTATGTTCTAAATTATTTAGCAACACGACCAAACCTTCAAAATTTTGTTATCCAGGCCTTGGTGACACTTTTAGCGAAAATAACCAAATATGGTTGGTTTGACACCTACAAAGAACAGTTCTTCTTTAGAAATATTGTCGAAGATGTCAAAACATTCCTTCAGGTGAGAACTTATAAAATTTGTACATTAACATTGTTGACTAATTGACTTATTAAGTCTTCATCACAGGGTTCCGTTGAACATTGTATGATTGGCGTACAAATTTTAAGTCAACTAACATGTGAAATGAATCAAATGCCCGAGGTAGATATTAATTTGTCATTTACGAAGCATCGAAAAATTGCGTCATCATTTCGTGATACCCAATTATTTGATATATTCTTATTGTCGTGTTCATTATTAAGCACGGCTCGTGATAATGCAAAAAGTTTAAATTTTTTGGATGAAGGTCAACATAATTTAATGACTCATGTGTTACGATTAGCTCGAAATTGTCTAAGTTTTGATTTTATTGGTACATCAGCTGATGAATCAACAGATGATATGTCAACTGTACAAATACCAACAAGCTGGCGCCCCGCATTTTTAAATTTAAATACGTTAAAATTATTTTTTGATTTATTCCATTTATTACCCAGTCGATTATCTAGTCTAGCATTATCCTGCTTAGTACAAGTAAGTAAGCCGTACTAGATTAAATATTTTTAGAAGATTTAGGAAGCTTAAAATGTTCCAGTCACTAATAATAGTATTTAAATTTTAGATTACATCAGTTCGTCGATCGCTTTTTAGTAATACAGAACGTGCAAAATTTTTAACGCATCTAGTTAGCGGGATTAAAAATATTTTGGAAAATTCACAAGGATTAAGTGATCCTGATAATTATCACGAGTTTTGTCGGCTTCTAGCTCGATTAAAATCAAATTATCAGCTTGCTGAATTAGTAACCGTAGACTGTTATAATGATGCTATTGCTCTAATAGCAAAGTTCACCGTCCAATCATTGCAGATGTGGCAGTTTGCTCCAAATAGTGTTCATTATTTGTTATCACTTTGGCAGAGAATGTTTGCATCAGTACCTTATGTAAAAGCAACTGAACCGCATTTGCTTGAAACATATACTCCTGAAGTTACAAAAGCTTATATTACATCACGGCTTGAGTCTGTTAATATGATTGTAAGGTATGTTGGTAAAATTATATTTTTATAAAGCTTCTAACTTTTAATTTTACTCTTGCTTGATCCTTTAGAGATTCATTGGAAGACCCATTAGATGATTTAGGTATGATACAACAACAATTAGAACAACTGTCAGTAATAGCTCGATGCGAATACGAGAAAACATGCGCACTTCTTGTTCAGTTATTCGATCAAACTGCACGGACTTACCAAGAACTATTATCAAATTCAAATCCGAATAACATTGAAATTTCGATTCATGAAGGTCAGTTAACTTGGCTCGTTTATATAATTGGTTCAGGAATTGGTGGACGAATGGCTTTTATGGCTAATGATGACCACGATGTTATGGATGGTGAACTAGTGGTTCGAGTATTACAACTAATGAGTTTAACTGATGCACGTCTACCACAAGCTGGATGTGAAAAATTAGAACTAGCTATAATGAGTTTTCTGGAACAAGTTCGGAAAATATACATAAGTGAACAAATACAAAAAATGAAAATTTGTAAAATATTATCTGAAGTCTTGGGAATTAATGACGAGCCAATGCTTTTAAGTGTTATCAACAGGAAAATGTAAGTTGAGAAAACTAAGTTATTTGTTGTTTATTCTAAAATAAAAACATCATTCATTTAACAGAATTACAAATTTGAAATATTGGGGCCGTTCTGAACAAATTGTGCGGAAAACATTGAATTTATTAAATGATTTATCTGATAGCTATAGTTGTGTCCGAAAGTTGGTGAAGTTAGATGAGATCCAATTCATGCTCAATAACCACACGGTTAGTAAAATATATTTTTAAGAAATAATTATCTAATAATTTTTTTTATCACTCTTTAGAGCGAATTTTTTTCATTTCTTGGTACTAATAATGCGGTCAGTGAAATGCGATGCCGTAGCATGTTTTATACTTCACTTGGTCGTTTGCTTATGGTCGATTTAGGAGAAGATGAAGAAAGATTCGAAAATTTCATGTTACCTTTAACAAGTAAAGAATGGAAAATACCTTTTTAATTCAGTATGAAATGTAAATGTTTATATTTGTAGATACTTTTGAATCTATTACGTTACAATTTGATTCTGGTGGATTCCCCAATGAGGACGCTAAAAAAGCTTTGATTGGACTTTCTCGCGATTTAAGAGGATTAGCTTATGCTTTTAATACAAAAGCCGTGTTTATGATGTTCTTTGATTGGATATACCCATCATACACGTCAATATTAATACACGCAGTTGAATTATGGCCACATGATCCATCTGTGACTACGCCTGTGCTGAAACTGTTTACCGAATTAGTTCAAAACCGATCACAAAGGTTACAGTTTGATGTTTCTAGTCCAAATGGTATTTTATTATTTCAAGAAGCATCTCGTTTAATTTGCTGTTATGGTAAGTTCAATTCACATTAAAAATGGGCCAGCAGTTTATTAATGCTCTTCTATATTATATTATATTGCTGGTATAGGCAACAGAATTTTTTCGTTAGACGTTCCTAAAAGCCAAGAATACCAAATGAGATTAAAAGGTATTTCAGTGTGTTTCAGTATGTTAAAAGCAGCTCTGTGTGGTAATTATGTGAATTTTGGCGTCTTTAAATTATATGGTGATGACACTTTAGACAATGTTTTGAATACGACAGTCAAGCTAATTTTATCAATTCCCCAAAGTGATCTGCTGGTATGCGAATTTTAATTAAGTTCAACAAATTTCAAAATTAATATTTATTTAATTATTTCAGGAGTATCCTAAATTATCACAATCATACTACGTTCTGTTAGAATGTTTAGCTCAAGACCATATTCTGTTTTTATCAACTTTAGAACCGCGGGTATTTTTGTATATTCTAGAAAGTATATCAAAAGGATTAACTGCCCTGGGTAAGTGAGCAATTTAATTATAAACATTTCTATAACAATTATCTTCAGTATTTAAGTCTTACTAATGGGTGAACCAGCGAATCAATAACAACTTAACGTAAAAATGCGATAAATAGGTTTTGTTGGTTACTGGCCAGCGAAACGTCAACATCTTTACGTTCAGTTTCGTTAAAATATGTACCTGTCACTTAACAGACCCAAAAATTGCGTGCAAACTGTATGAAACGTCAAATACCAAATAAAAGCGCCCTCCATTTTTAAACGATCACGATTTTAAAATCACAAGGCAATTTAATGATTTATATTATATCTATCCAGTAAAAATTCGTTCACGTAATGAAAATTAAATAAAAATTTGCCGACCATTTGTGTGCGTAAAGCATTTGACAAGTTGTGTTACAGCTGCACTAGCCAATTGGTTAAATTTTCCGTAACAAAAAACTTTCGTCGTTTTCCGTAAAGGTTTGACATGTTGTATTACTGGCTGGTTCAGCCATAACGCATTTCATCATTTTTGAGTTATCAACAATATCTGAGCTTTATATTTTCGCAATTTACATATCGCACATGATATGGAAAAGTGGCACAACAAAAAAGGAACTTTTTGAGTTAATTCACTAGAAAGATGCGCAATGTTAGATTTCACATCCCGGAATAAAAACATTTTTGTATTTCCTTCACCGAAAATGATATGGTGCGAAGTGTCGTACTTCGTTTTATGATTTTGGTTTTTTAATAACGTAATTAGTATTTTTTCTTTTTGCTCTCCTGTGGCTCTATTCTGGTAATTCCCCGGGAATAGGGAATAATTTTTTTTTTGTAGCAGCTATTCCCCAGACATTTTTCCCAATCCCCCATTTTCCAAAAGTTAGTTCTGGCGATTGGGGAATAAATTTACGGGAAAATAATTTAATTATTCGCGGTCGACACGCGATCGCAATAAAACAAGAAAACAAAAGTCTAAAAATAGTTTACTACGTTTACTTGGTTTTTGTTGATATTTTAATCGTATTTTACTTAAAAAATAATTTTGTTTATTAAAGTAAAAATTCCATGTGGATATTTCCAATTAATATTACCAGTTTTCAGTATAAATTTACAGTCATAATATTGCTATAAGTATAAAATACAATAAATTTCCGTTCAATACTATTCCCAGTTAATTCTTTCATAAAATAGGTATGGAAAAATAAACGTCAAAACTGCTATAATGAAGAATAGTTTTTTCCCCAAAAGCGAGAATACACTTTTGGGGAAAAAGGAATAAAATTGCTATAAAATTTAAAATTTCTATTCCCCGGAAATTACCAGAATAGGGCCACTGAAAAATTTTAGTTTTTGAGCTGCGTCACTTTTCCATATCAAATGGGATATCTCATGTTTTTAATGGCATCGATTATGAATATACGTAAACCGTGGCAATATAAATCCGATTAAATTCTTAATCGACGATGTACCGGTATTTTAGCAACAAATCCTGTTCAAAAAAAATTATAATACCGTTATGTTATCTAGTATGTATATCACGTAAATTAGTCTTAATAAAAATATCGAACATGTAAGTATATTGAGAAATAATAGTCATATATGATGCGTAATTTAAAAAAGTTATTATCAAAATTTGGGACAAATTCCAATAGAAATTGTGAGGCGAAGATTGTCAGCTTATATGTGTAATTTAGAATTGAACAACTTAACTAAAACTTTATTCTGGTTAGGAACGAAGGTGCAAATTTTATCGATTGAAAAAATCAAGATATTGTGCAAACAGTTTTGCTTTTTCTTCGTTACGTCGCACTCTTTCTCCATTTATGTTCCTTATAGGACTGGCGTTTGGATTTTTGGTCTCTTGTATCTTTTAGTAGCTTTCCTTTTAACTCAATTAGATTGTCCAGTTTCTCTCTAAATAATTCCTTATCAGTAAATTTATTAGTAAGGTTTAGTTTCATTTTCTTTTTAACCCGTTGCGGCAAATGACGGCTATAGCCGTCGGATTTTTGGTAATATGTAGGCAAATGACGGCTATAGCCGTCCTGCATATTTTAATTAATAAAAAAAATAACATCATTCGTACGAAGTGTGCTAATCCATTTATTTGTTAATTATTCACTAATACATCGAAGATAAAAAAGATGTAACATTCCAGATAACATATCAATTGTTTTTTGTTGTTTTGATTTTTCATATTTAACAACGATATATTTCCACCTACAGAGACAAATGACGGCTATAGCCGTCCTATCACGTTCACACAAATGACGGCTATAGCCGTCGAGACTTTTCATGGAAAAACTGAGTAAATGTGATAATTTTCACTTCCAAACATATAAATTTTATATGGCAGTCATAAACAATTTTATATGGCAGTCATAAACAATTGAAAACAAAAAAGTGTGTTTCTGAACACGGTCGTCGATTTAAAAGTGTGCGCTAACGGGTTAATGACTAATGTACTTAGTGTCATTAAGACCGGTGTGTGATCGAAAGTAAGGTCGTCAACGCCTTCGACTTCAATGTAATTTGAGGCTGTTCTTTTCGAGATATAAAATTCAATCAAATCAGGAACTTTGTTGATGTGTGTAGGCCAATAGGTTGGTTTACGCGATGAGTGAAATGTAGGATATTTTGACCACTGGGATGTAATGTCCAATAGGCTCTATATCCTTTAATTTTGATAAGGTTTTTCTCCGTAAAGTGTGTCTCTGATATTAAAGCTACATCTATGTTACAGGTCCTTAGAAATACAACTAGTTCTTGGGCTCTTGCATTAAGCCCGTTCGCATTCCAGGCATTTATACGTAGGAATGTTACAGTTATTTTCTTTTTATGTTTTATCGGTTTATTTGGTGGCTTGGAATTCTCTTCCAGTTTATCCATCCAGTTAGTGAGCTGTCTGAAATTTTGTCTCAATTCTGCCTGAAATTCGGTGAGTATTTTCATTATATTACTAATGGTTGACTCGTTGAGCACAGCTTTCTGCCTGCTTTCTTGATTTAGATTGTTATTTTAGGTTTTGGTTACCTGGGCGTAGGAAACCTCCCTCTATCATATTGTTGGTTTGGCTTTTGCTGTAGGCGCTGTGCTACTGTTATTTTCTCGGTAGTTGAGCATTTAGCTTTTTCTGATACACTAGGCATCCTATATAGCTAGCCGGATGACTTTTTCTCCTCACAATGCATAAATTGGTATAGCGGCTTTTGACATTGTTTTGTTTGATGATTCTCTGCGCATTTCACACATTTGGCTTACCTATTACAGAAGTTCTTCGTGTGTCCTAACTGTTGGCAATTTGTACACTGAGGTATACCTATTACCTTTTTAGGTGGTTCAATAGACACCTTGCAATATAGCAGGTTCTTAATTTCGTATATGTCCTTATTGTTTCCCCCCTGCAACAGGTCTAATAATTTTCTGATTATTAATTGTCGAATTTTTATGAATGTTAATAATGTTGGTTACTTTATGACCATGGTCCTCGATTGCCGCTTTGATCTTTTCGCGAACGGTAGATGACGGTAAAACCGCATATTACGACTCTATACCATGTTTTACTTTGAGCTGATAAATATGGCATTCCAACTTATATAGTGTACTATCCTTTTTATTGGATTCAGTCTCTTTTATATCGCTAAGCAGTTTTTTAATTTTACGGTAGTCATTAGCTGTGTTCCAATGGAAACAATTTGCTACTCACAAGTACTTGTGACTAGATAACCAAAGGAACGGGCAAAATTATGACAGCAACATATTTTGTTATACAAAATTAATATTTGTTTGAATATTTGCATACAATTTGGTAATAATGTCAAAAATTGGACATACCATGAAGGCAATGCCTTAATCTGTGCATACGCTGGCAGGAAAGAGGAGTATTGAGGTTTTAATAGTGAACATGTTAATAAAATTAATTTACGTATATTTATTATAAAAATCCACCGCTTTAGTAGTCGAATCAATTCCTTCCATCAGTTTAATAATTATATAATTGGATCAATTTAATAGTTGTAATTAGTAATTGTAATTTTACAAATTTTATTGTAATTTGGTAATCAATTTTCCACAAAAAACCCTTATTGTCAATCAATCGAATATAAACAAACAAAAAATTGTAAAAAATCTGACATTTCAACATAACCTAAGCATTACAAAGCAATCTCTTAGATTATTTGAAACTAATATACCTACTGTCAAATTTATGCGTAAAGGACTAGACACACCAAGCGTCGACGGCGAGCGGCGAATTTAAATGCATTCATTTGTTTATGTATTATATAGAAACGATAGTATAAACAATTATATACCAATTATTTATAAAAAAAACATTACAATTTTTGGAAAGCGCCGTAGACGCTTGGTGTGTCTAGTCTTTAACAGCTTTAAACATCTACACCATCGTTTGAGTATGAGTAGCTGCGAGTAGATACAAGTACTTGTGGGTAGTTTGCTTTCTACATTGGAACAACTATTTTTAGACTGCGTTGTTATTTTGATATCGTTATTGGATATTACTTTAAACTGAGCAGGTTTATCTGTCATTGCCAATACTTGTGCTCTGAGTATATTAAAATCTCTAACATTGCTAACATTGATTGGTGGTGGTAAGGGTTCCTTTTGGGGAGCATGTTGTGGTTGTTTAGAATTTCATTAGCTTGCGGTACGGATACCCTTGGTGATGGCGTTTTGGAGTCTCCTCTTTTTACTTACATTTACTTTATTTTGTCTAGGTTGGATTTCTTTCTCAAGTTCCTCTTCATCCATAAAGTATTCATTACCGAGACTTTGTAGGCTTTCACTTCTACCATTAGTAGACGTAGAACGTTTCTTTTGCCTCTAGTGTTTCGATTCTGTTTTGTAAGATTACCCAAATATTTATTACATTGTAATTCATATTGCTGGCATTTTGTCCTTAGTTCATTATTCTGGTGCTCAAGCGAGGCTAATTGTGATGTCATTTCTTTGCCGTCTTGAAGCAGGCGGTATATTTTCGTTGATATTGGAGAATGTATGAGTTCTAATGGAGATATATACTTCTATCTGCTGTAGTAGCTATGCTTGCCTTGCCACTACTAAAGCATTGCGGTCGCTGGATATCGACGACTGGAAGATCGCTCGCTCACTTTTCGAAGTCGCCGGTACTGGGCATCCTAATCCAATATAATTATTTTTTCACGCCATTCTGCAAATCATTATAATTTTCCTTAATTTTGGACAATAAATATAAAACACTTGCATGACTCCATTTGAATCCATCTTAATAAGGACAACAGCATAAAATTTGATAAAAGTAATAAAATACATATTATAATAAATT
The DNA here is from genome assembly GCA_947310385.1 of Nephrotoma appendiculata. NCBI lineage: Eukaryota > Metazoa > Arthropoda > Insecta > Diptera > Tipulidae > Nephrotoma > Nephrotoma appendiculata. Next base: position 105,214,294 of record OX371225.1, read on the forward strand.
AATATATAATATTTATATTTAATATGTTTCGTTTATATAAAAAACTATTTAACTTCTCGACTATTATTATTTTCCATTTTAGAATTTATTTTATTATTTTTTTATTTAAGAAAAATGAATGACATTACATATCAGGTGGTCGATTTTTTCCAAAATTCGACGGATGACACATGACGTTTTCGTATACACATAAGGAATATTGTATACAATTTTATATTATTGTGTGTAATTTTTCTGTGGTTAAATTTGTTTGTTTGCTGCGAATGTAAGCATCAAAAATTATGAATTGGTACAAATCGGTTCAGTTTTTTGGTGCTTATGTCCTTTCGACGTCATACTTTTCTGACATCTCACCAAGTATTTATTTGAGTAATGAGTTAACACGTTCGCGCAAATTGCTGCTATAGCGGTCATACAACTTTTTCGTTTTTTAACACGTTTGCGCAAACAACAGTAATTTTTTAAGGTATAATTCGACATATTTTTCAATTCTCACAATACATTCCTTCCGCGACGAAATATCATTGCAATTATAAAAGTTATCAAATGTGGTCCTGAGTAGCACACACATTTAGAAAGTGTGCGTCAATGTGCTAAGAAAAAAATATTTTAACTACACATATTTTAATTTTTTTCAATGCGATGTCGAATAAATGTTTTGTTTTCGCAGAAACACAGAATTAGAAATTACATTAAAACTAAAATTAAATAAATTTAATTTTATTTAAAGCATATTTGATTATAAATATGTATATATTTTTATTTAAAGCATAGACATGTCATCCAAAAAAAAAAAAAAATGGCGCACATTCGTACTAACACAAACACACATACCACTATTATATACTTGCGGTTATTTCATCAACTTGTCGAATTTTGGAAAAAATCGACCACCTGATATATATCTATCACAAATGTACAGCGAAAAAATTTTGTGCTCCGACAATGTTCGGATATATTAAACGAACACAAAGTATTTAATCCGATATATTCGATAACATAATAGAACGCAAAAGGCTTTTTTCCGTTAATAAATCGAACGCAAAAGAGTATTTTTTATTCTATCTACTCTCTTCGATCTAATATTCGAACGCCCCCAAAGACAAAAAATTGTTTATTAAAAATGTCAGGATTACATTTCAACTTGTTAGCATTGATATCCCTTTGCCGACCTAGGAAATTTTTTTTTGGCTCAATTGAAGTACAAAATACACAAATGTGTGAGTAAAAAAACATAGTATGTAATGACGATTTTGATAAAAAATTTCGCTCGATTTGAAGTACCACTAACACAATTGTGTGTATAGTTCTAGTGTTTTTTTCGGACGAAAATAAGTCAAAAAGGAATACACAAATGTGTAAATTGGGTCAAATGATATACAACCATAAATTTTTCACATGATTCATTTGCCACACCCACACAATTGTGTGGGCAGGCCGGTAAAGGGATATAATAAACAATCATAAAGCAAAGTACTATTAAAATTTTCAATAGTGTCTCCCGTATCTCAATTTTATTAATTTATTTATAACTCAATATCAATAATTTTTAGTTAATAATATAAAAAATTTCGCACATAAACACAACATTTTAGTACACAAGATATTTTGAAAATACATCGCACAAAATTACAAATTGTCCTAACAATTTTAATACATCTATTGAAAATTAAAATTAATTCAAAATTGAATTGTACAAATGGCGTGGTGTCTTTCTTTTGATATTTATGCTGTGACGTTTACTTTTATATATATGTATGCGTACATTTTTTAAAAATCTGACAAAATATCGCGATTTTTTAAAGTGGGGTAAATTTTACTTTTATTTTTTACTGGGTAAATTTTCCGGGTAAATTTTTTTTAAAACGAATATGTAATGTCAAAATGTTACCCTGACAGCTCAACCCGTGTAAGTTTTTTTACGCTGACTGCTGAATCTCGGTAATTGTTTGTTGATAGACATTTAAAACGAATTTCCTATTAGTTTAAATTTTATTTTGGAGAGAACAGAATAAAACAATACAAAACATTTTTGTGTTTAAATGTAAAATAATGGTTTAAATTAGCAATAAAAATCTATTACGACTTATTTTGAAGCGTGAAGCAGATTCCATTTGATAACCCGTGTGGAACGGCTGAATCAGTTACTTTTGAGAGCAAAAAGTGCTAATATTTAACTTTTTAATTTATGTTTTTCAGATACAATGGTTTGTACCGGATGCTGCACAACATTAGACCATATTGTTTCATATATATTCAAACAATTATCATTGAAGGTTTCAACATTCCCAAATAAAAAAATTCGGAGGGCATTACCACCAGAGAATGACATGTTTTTAAAAGTGTTGGAGCTACACCCAGAAATCCTCCAAGGAATTCTATCAACACTCTTAAATGTTGTAATGTTTGAAGATTGCAAAAATCAATGGTCTATGTCTCGGCCCTTATTAGGGTTAATTTTATTAAATGAGGATTATTTTAGGTTAGTAAAGTCCAAAAAATTCATAACTTAACTAATTTTATACATAATTGGTTTATTTCAGGTCATTAAAAGAAAACATAATTCGATCGCAACCAATAGAAAGGCAACAAACAATGGCAATGTGGTTTGATAATTTAATGGAGGGTATCGAAAGAAACCTTCTAATTAAAAATCGTGATCGTTTTACACAAAATTTATCATTGTTTCGACGTGACATAAATGGATCACTTAAAACAACAAGTATAAATTGTTCCTCGATAAATGATATGATTGTTTCCTAGTAGCGGAAGTTACTTTACAAAAGTTCTTTTAAAAACGGCATTTTTTATTAGTTTTAATAAAACTTGAGGGTGCGATGTGAGATAAATTAATGTTTCAAGGAAATCTTCTTGAGAATTTTAAAAATATCATTTCATCCCAATAATTGTTAAAATAAATATATGTTGAAGTTACAATCAAATAATTGTTTATATAAGTTTAATGTTACCCGAAGATAAATAAGAAAGGTTTTTCCTGTATTGTTTGTAACCGTAGGCATTTGCAAAAAAGAAATCTTTATTCAAAAGTCTTGACATAGTTTTCTTTTTTTTTTGTAAAATGTAATATGTATGTATTTTGATAATATTGTGAAATAAATTTAAAAACGTTTAATTCATTTGTAGTTACTTTTCAATTGAGAAAACAGTTTGAATGCCTGCGTTCTGCTGGTCCTCGTTCACTAATTTTAGTGGCTCCCTGAAATAAAAAAGGTTGACTTAAAAATGGTGTTTTTTCTGACTTATTAAAACCAGCGTTTTTATTTCATTTTAAAATTGACTTAAAATTTGTAATGAAAATGGAATAAACAAAGCTGACTATTAATGCATATCATAAGTCATTTTGAAAATGATTTGAGAAGTGGCATAAAAACCTAATTATTTATGTTTTATATTTTCATTAATAAAACGCATGCATTCTATGTGTATTAAAAACAAATGTAAATTTTATGTTTATAACGTGAAATAAAATATGCCTTTTTTAACTCATTTTGAAAATGAATTAAAAATATATATTTATAAAATGACATGACATAAAATATGCCTTTCTTATGTCAAATTGAAATTAAATTTGTTTTTGTAAAACACCTTGAAAATTTGTTGAAAATATAACTTAAAAAAGGTCCCATTTTTTATATAAAAACACCTTTTTTAAGTCAACCTTTTTAATTTCAGGGAGCCAATTTTAGTGAAACAGTAAGTTTCCTTCCATATACATATTCAATTCTGTGGTGAAGATATAAAAGGCAATAACTCATTTTTTCAGTTTTTCAGTAGACCATATTTAAAATTTTCTGGTGTTTCTGAAAATAATTATCAATCGTAGGAAACTTAATTTTTGCATGGTTTTGGGGGTACTTATCTAAATTTAAAATAAAAAAAAATTATCGATATAGTTTTTTATGGAAATTTCGAATTAATGAAGAGATCTAAAAAGTAACAAAATGACATATTACCTTTTATATCTTCATTCTTCACCACAGAATTGTTTTTGGTGTAAATAAAATTGTGTGAGTTAAAATTGAAGCAGTGTATTTATTCACAATCCAGTGATTCGAACCTTGATTGACAAGGCAAAATCGTAACAATATTGTTACGGTGACCCCTAGAATAGAATAGAATAAGTTAATTTCATTAATTGTTCAATTACATTTATAATTTATACTCAGCATTTAGGCGTATTTCTATACTAACATATTTGCTGCGCATTTAGGATTATTCTAGAAACAAATATTTTGGTATATAAAGGCGCGCGTTGACGTGTAATGCTGAGTATTATTTTAAACGTGATACAGTGAAGGTTAAATAGAAAGATTATTAAAGTGATTATTAAAGTGATTATTAAATCGATTATTAAAGTGATAATTAAAAAGTGTGTTATAATTATAATAATTAATTGTGAAAATTGTGTTGTATAATAAATTGTGTTGTGTAAATAAAATTGTGTCAGTTAAAATTGAAGCAGTGTATTTATTCACAATCCAGTGATTCGAACCTTGATTGACAAGGCAAAATCGTAACAATATTGTTACGGTGACACCTAGATTAGAATAGAATAAGTTAATTTCATTAATTGTTCAATTACGTGTATAATTTATACTCAACATTTAGGCGTATTTCTATACTAACATATTTGCTGCGCATTTAGGATTATTCTAGAAACAAATATTTTGGTATATAAAGGCGCGCGTTGACGTGTATTGCTGAGTATTATTTTAAACGTGATACAGTGAAGGTTAAATAAAAGGATTATTAAAGTGATTATTAAAGCGATTATTAAAGTGATAATTAAAAAGTGTGTTATAATTATAATAATTAATTGTGAAAATTGTGTTGTATAATAAATTGTGTTGTGTAAATAAAATTGTGTGAGTTAAAATTGAAGCAGTGTATTTATTCACAATCCAGTGATTCGAACCTTGATTGACAAGGCAAAATCGTAACAATTGGTGACAGCGGTGGGATTGTGAATAATAAGGAAAATGATTCTCTACGAATTAAAGCTTGCGCAATTAAAGGAGCAACTGAAGCAGCGAGGTTTGGCTAGTGAAGGCACAAAAGCTAGTTTGGTGGAGCGACTACGTGAGGCCATGGAGAAGGACGGTTTAAATCCAGATGTGTATGATTTCGAGGATTACAACACGGATGAGATCAGTGTGGACAAGAAAGAAAAGGAAGAACAAACGATGGTCGGAACAACACAAAACCCATCCGGAAGTTTCGATTTATCGCAGTTGATGGCTGCTATGAATCAAATGATGGGACAACAGTTGGAGCTACAAGGGGCGGACATTAAACATCAAATGAAACAGCAGATGTTACAAGTGGAGCAACAAGGGGCCGACATTAAACAATCGAACCAAGAAATTAAACAGAAGATTGTACAGATGGAGCAACAAGGAGCGGACATTAAAAACCAAATAGAAGTTGGTCAAAAGAAAATGGACGAGAAGTTTCTGGAGTTATCTTCTACACTACACGGTAAAGTGGAAAAACTGCAAACAGAAGTACACGCAGAAATTCAAAATGTTAAAGGGACGGTTCAACAAAAATTTGAATCGGTTAAACAAGATTTTCAAACGGAAGTTAAACGTCTCGAGAAGGAGCTCCAAGATGTCAAGTCAAATGGAACAACAGGTCAAGTGATCCAGACAGTTAACGCAGTTAAGATAAAACCACCAACATTTGATGGAACAACTTCCTTCAGTATTTTTAAGTTCCAATTCGAAACTGCGATTAAGCAAAATCAGTGGACTGAAGAACAATGTGTTGCAGCATTAATTGTGGCTCTTAAAGGCGAAGCGGCAGAAACATTACAAATCATTCCCGAGCAGGAACGGAACGTTTACATGGGAATTATGAAGGCGTTAGATCGAAAATACGGAAGCGACCACAAACGAGAAATCTATCGCATGGAATTGAAGAGTCGATACCAAAGAGCAGGAGAATCGCTACAGGAATTTTCATCGGCAATTGAGCGGCTCGCGCATTTAGTACATTCAAATATGTCGGCCGAATACATGGAGCGAATTAAAATGGATGCATTCATTGACGGTATTCGAGATCCTGAGACGCGCAGAGCGGTGATGTTGTCACCTAAGGCAACTTTCACGGAAACCATCGCTTGTGCGTTAACAAACGAAACTGCGCAAACCATCATCAAACCAGCAATGAAAATTCGTCGAGTGGAGATTGATTCCAGAATAGACACCGCACGGGCTACGCCAAGATTCAGAGATGGAAGTGGCAGGATTAAATGCTGGGTATGTAATAGAATGGGTCACATCTCACGGGACTGTTGGGAAATTAAGAAGAAACGAGGAAGATCGCCATCTCCTATGAAGCGTACACAAAACGAACAGCAAAGAGAGGCCAGAAAGGAGGGTCGGACGACATTGGAGTCGTTAAAAAGAGACGGCTTGAAGGAGCAAAAGCTGACTCCCACAATCGATTGCCCCATAACCTCCATCCAAGTTTCGAGAGTAGAAAGAGGCGATGACAGCTTGACAAAAGAAGCCAATGTGGAACATCGAAAGGAAAACGCACATGGAAATGCCGACGCATTATCAAGAAGGCCATGTCCCGTGGAATGCAAGCATTGTGGGCGTGTGGAGGGTAAGGAAAACATCATCGATATTCGGCTTATGCAAGTGCTACCTGATGAGGAATGGACTGATGAAATGATCAAGAAGGAGCAATTACGGGATGCTGACCTGTCATTCATCATGAAACATAAGGAAAAGGAACACCGGCCCACATGGAGTGAGATAGCTGACAAAGCTCCCATTGTAAAAGCATATTGGGCTCAATGGGATAGCCTCCACATAGAAAATGGATGTTTAAAACGAAAGTGGGAAAGCACGGATGGTAAAGTAAAACAATTGTTGGTAGTGGTGCCAAAAGATCGGATAGCGGAAATCCTCAAGGAGTATCATGGAGGAGCAAGTGGAGGTCACCTAGGGATTAATAAAACATTGGCCAAAATTCGACAACGTTTCTATTGGTCCGGATGTAGACAGTCAGTAGTAGAATGGTGTCGAAGATGTGACCAATGTGCGGCAGTAAAGGGACCAGCACGAAAAAGCCGTGGAACCATGAAACAATATAATGTCGGGGCACCATTTGAGAGAATTGCAATGGATGTGGCGGGGCCATTTCCGACCACCGAGAGCGGAAATAAATATGTGCTAGTAATAATGGATTATTTCAGCAAATGGCCGGAAGTGTACCCCATACCCAATCAGGAAACAACAACAATAGCTGATGCCGTGGTCAACAATTGGATTAGCAGATTTGGTGTACCTATGGAAATTCACACGGATCAAGGCAGGAATTTCGAATCGGTGGTATTTCAGGAGATATGTCAGATGCTTGGAATCAATAAAACAAGGACGACGCCTTTACACCCACAGTCGGACGGTATGGTGGAAAGATTCAATGGCACATTGGAGGAATATCTAGCAAAAGTTGTGGAAAGGAACCAACGCAACTGGGATCGACATATACCAATGTTCCTGATGGCTTACCGATCAGCGGTACATGATACAACAGGAGTGACACCAGCTAAAACCATATTTGGGAACAATCTGCGATTACCAGGAGATTTAAAATTTGGGGCTGTTCCATCAGCAGCTCTATGCGGACAGGATTACGTCGACCGAATGAAAGAGGAACTTAATGAAATACATCAATTTGTACGGGAGAAAATTCGAATATCAAGTGATCGAATGAAAGCTCGATATGACATACGAGCAAATAATCAAGGCTTCGAGGAAGGGCAATTGGTATGGCTTCACAACCCACAACGGCACAAGGGATTATCACCGAAGTTGCAACCCACATGGGAAGGACCTTACACTGTCATTAAAAAGTTGAACGACGTGGTTTATCGCATACAGAAAGGACGGAAAGGTAAACCAAAGGTGGTGCATTTAGAGCGTTTGGCGCTCTACAGAGGAGGTGATCTGGATCCTGTTCGGGACGAACAGGCTTAGGTGGGGGGTAGTGTTACGGTGACACCTAGATTAGAATAGAATAAGTTAATTTCATTAATTGTTCAATTACGTGTATAATTTATACTCAACATTTAGGCGTATTTCTATACTAACATATTTGCTGCGCATTTAGGATTATTCTAGAAACAAATATTTTGGTATATAAAGGCGCGCGTTGACGTGTATTGCTGAGTATTATTTTAAACGTGATACAGTGAAGGTTAAATAAAAGGATTATTAAAGTGATTATTAAAGCGATTATTAAAGTGATAATTAAAAAGTGTGTTATAATTATAATAATTAATTGTGAAAATTGTGTTGTATAATAAATTGTGTTGTGTAAATAAAATTGTGTGAGTTAAAATTGAAGCAGTGTATTTATTCACAATCCAGTGATTCGAACCTTGATTGACAAGGCAAAATCGTAACAATATATTGTTACGGTGACCCCTAGAATAGAATAGAATAAGTTAATTTCATTAATTGTTCAATTACATTTATAATTTATACTCAACATTTAGGCGTATTTCTATACTAACATATTTGCTGCGCATTTAGGATTATTCTAGAAACAAATATTTTGGTATATAAAGGCGCGCGTTGACGTGGAATGCTGAGTATTATTTTAAACGTGATACAGTGAAGGTTAAATAGAAAGATTATTAAAGTGATTATTAAAGTGATTATTAAAGCGATTATTAAAGTGATTATTAAAAAGTGTGTTATAATTATAATAATTAATTGTGAATTTTGTGTTGTATAATAAATTGTGTTGTGTAAATAAATTGTGTGAGTTCAAATTTGAAGCAGTGTATTTATTCACAATCCAGTGATTCGAACCTTGATTGACAAGGCAAAATCGTAACAATTGGTGACAGCGGTGGGATTGTGAATAATAAGAAAAATGATTCTCTACGAATTAAAGCTTGCGCAATTAAAGGAGCAACTGAAGCAGCGAGGTTTGGCTAGTGAAGGCACAAAAGCTAGTTTGGTGGAGCGACTACGTGAGGCCATGGAGAAGGATGGTTTAAATCCAGATGTGTATGATTTCGAGGAGGACAACACGGATGAGATCAGTGTGGACAAGAAAGAAAAGGAAGAACAAACGATGGTCGGAACAACACAAAACCCATCCGGAAGTTTCGATTTATCGCAGTTGATGGCTGCTATGAATCAAATGATGGGACAACAGTTGGAGCTACAAGGGGCGGACATTAAACATCAAATGAAACAGCAGATGGAGCAACAAGGAGCGGACATTAAACATCAAATGAAACAACAGATGTTACAAGTGGAGCAACAAGGGGCGGACATTAAACAATCGAACCACGAAATAAAACAGCAGATGTTACAAGTGCAAGTTGGCCAAAAGAAAATGGACGGTTTATGGTTTATGGAGTTATCTTCTACATTACACGGTAAAGTGGAAAAACTGCAAACAGAAGTACACGCAGAAATTCAAAATGTTAAAGGGACGGTTCAACAAAAATTTGAATCGGTTGAACAAGATTTTAAACGTCTCGAGAAGGAGCTCAAAGATGTCAAGGCGATTGGAACGACACAGCAAGTGATCCAGACGGTTAATGCAGTTAAGATAAAACCACCAACATTTGATGGAACTAAGACGACGATTATGCGAAGCACCAATCCTCGCATACCCTATACCCAACGTTAAATTCATTTTGGACACCGATGCAAGTAATGATGGTATAGGAGGAGTATTATCACAGGCAACAAATGGTGAGGAGCGAGTTATTGCATATTACTCCAAGATGTTATCAAAACCGGAACGGAATTATTGTGTAACACGGAAACAGTTGTTGGCTATAGTGGAATGTGTTAAGCACTTCCATAAGTACTTCTATGGCCAAAAATTTCTTCTACGGACGGATCATGGAGCTTTGCGCTGGTTGTTACAATTCAAAAATCCAGAGGGACAAGTAGCACGTTGGATCGAACGTTTGCAAAGCTACGATTTCCAAATTGAACATCGGAAGGGAACCGCACATGGAAATGCCGACGCATTATCAAGAAGGCCATGTCCCGTGGAATGCAAGCATTGTGGGCGTGTGGAGGGTAAGGAAAACATCATCGATATTCGACTTATGCAAGTGCTACCTGATGAGGAATGGACTGATTAAATAATAAAGAAGGAGCAATTACGGGATGCTGACCCGTCATTCATCATGCAACATAAGGAAAAGGAACACCGGCCCACATGGAGTGAGATAGCTGACAAAACTCCCATTGTAAAAGCATATTGGGCTCAATGGGATAGCCTCCTCATAGAAAATGGTTGTTTAAAACGAAAGTGGGAAAGCACGGATGGTAAAATAAAACAATTGTTGGTAGTGGTGCCAAAAGATCGGATAGCGGAAATCCTCAAGGAATATCATGGAGGAGCAAGTGGAGGTCACCTAGGGATTAATAAAACATTGGCCAAAATCCGACAACGTTTCTACTGGTCCGGATGTAGACAGTCAGTAGTAGAGTGGTGTCGAAGATGTGACCAATGTGCGGCAGTAAAGGGACCAGCACGAAAAAGCCGTGGAACCATGAAACAATATAATGTCGGGGCACCATTTGAGAGAATTGCAATGGATGTGGCGGGGCCATTTCCGACCACCGAGAGCGGCAATAAATATGTGCTAGTAATAATGGATTATTTTAGCAAATGGCCGGAGGTGTACCCCATACCCAATCAGGAGACAACAACAATAGCTGATGCCGTGGTCAACAATTGGATTAGCAGATTTGGTGTACCGATGGAAATTCACACGGATCAAGGAAGGAATTTCGAATCGGTGGTATTTCAGGAGATATGTCAGATGCTTTGAATCAATAAAACGAGAACGACGCCTTTACACCCACAGTCGGACGGTATGGTGGAAAGATTCAATGGCACATTGGAGGAATATCTAGCAAAGGTTGTGGAAAGGAACCAACGTAACTAGGATCGACATATACCGATGTTCTTGATGGCCTACCGATCAGCGGTACATGACACAACAGGAATGACACCAGCTAAAACCATATTTGGGAACAATCTGCGATTACCGGGAGATTTAAAATTTGGGGCTGTTCCATCAGCAGCTCTATGCGGACAGGATTACGTCGACCGGATGAAAGAGGAACTCAATGAAATACATCAATTTGTACGGGAGAAAATTCGAATATCAAGTGATCGAATGAAAGCTCGATATGACATACGAGCAAATAATCAAGGCTTCGAGGAAGGGCAACTGGTATGGCTTCACAACCCGCAACGGCAGAAGGGATTATCACCGAAGTTGCAACCCACATGGGAAGGCCCTTACACTGTCATTCAAAGATTGAACGACGTGGTTTATCGCATACAGAAAGGACGGAAAGGTAAACCAAAGGTGGTGCATTTGGAGCGTTTGGCGCTCTACAGAGGAGGTGATCTGGATCCTGTTCGGGACGAACAGGCTTAGGTGGGGGGTAGTGTTACGGTGACCCCTAGAATAGAATAGAATAAGTTAATTTCATTAATTGTTCAATTACATTTATAATTTATACTCAACATTATGCGTATTTCTATACTAACATATTTGCTCGATGTGCATTTTGGATTATTCTAGAAACAAATATTTTGGTATATAAAGGCGCGCGTTGACGTGGAATGCTGAGTATTATTTTAAACGTGATACAGTGAAGGTTAAATAGAAAGATTATTAAAGTGATTATTAAAGCGATTATTAAAGTGATTATTAAAAAGTGTGTTATAATTATAATAATTAATTGTGAATTTTGTGTTGTATAATAAATTGTGTTGTGTAAATAAATTGTGTGAGTTCAAATTTGAAGCAGTGTATTTATTCACAATCCAGTGATTCGAACCTTGATTGACAAGGCAAAATCGTAACAATATTGTTACGGTGACACCTAGAATAGAATAGAATAAGTTAATTTCATTAATTGTTCAATTACGTGTATAATTTATACTCAACATTTAGGCGTATTTCTATACTAACATATTTGCTGCGCATTTAGGATTATTCTAGAAACAAATATTTTGGTATATAAGGGCGCGCGTTGACGTGTATTGCTGAGTATTATTTTAAACGTGATACAGTGAAGGTTAAATAAAAGGATTATTAAAGTGATTATTAAAGCGATTATTAAAGTGATAATTAAAAAGTGTGTTATAATTATAATAATTAATTGTGAAAATTGTGTTGTATAATAAATTGTGTTGTGTAAATAAAATTGTGTGAGTTAAAATTAGAAGCAGTGTATTTATTCACAATCCAGTGATTCGAACCTTGAATGACAAGGCAAAATCGTAACAATTGGTGACAGCGGTGGGATTGTGAATAATAAGAAAAATGATTCTCTACGAATTAAAGCTTGCGCAATTAAAGGAGCAACTGAAACAACGAGGTTTGGCCAGTGAAGGCACAAAAGCTAGTTTGGTGGAGCGACTACGTGAGGCCATGGAGAAGGAAGGTGTAAATCCAGACAAGTATGATTTCGAGGAGGAAAAAACCGATGAGATCAGTATGGATAAGAAACAAAAGGACGTACAAACGGTGGTCGAAACAACGCAAAACCCATCTGGAAGTTTCGATTTTTCGCAGTTGATGGCTGCTATGAATATGATGGGACAACAGTTGAAGCAACAAGGGGCGGACATTAAACAATCGAACCAGGATATGAAACAACAGATGTTACAAGTGGAGCAACAAGGAGCGGACATTAAACATCAAATGAAACAGCAGATGGAGCAACAAGGAGCGGATATTAAACAATCGAACCAGGAAATTAAACAGAAGATTGTACAAATGGAGCAACAAGGAGCGGACATTAAAAACCAAATCGAAGTTGGCCAAAAGAAAATAGACAAGAGGTTTCTGGAGTTATCTTCTACACTACACGGTAAAGTGGAAAAACTGCAAACGGAAGTACACGCAGAAATTCAAAATGTTATACAAGATCTACAAACGGAAGTTAAACGTCTCGAGAAGGAGCTCCAAGATGTCAAGTCAAATGGAACAACAGGTCAAGTGATCCAGACAGTTAACGCAGTTAAGATAAAACCACCAACATTTGATGGAACAACATCCTTCAGTATTTTTAAGTTCCAATTCGAAACTGCGATTAAGCAAAATCAGTGGACTGAAGAACAATGTGTTGCAGCATTAATTGTGGCTCTTAAAAGCGAAGCGGCAGAAACACTACAAATCATACCCGAGCAGGAACGGAACGTTTACATGGGAATCATGAAGGCGTTAGATCGAAAATACGGAAGTGACCACAAACGAGAAATCTATCGCATGGAATTGAAGGGTCGATACCAAAGAGGAGGAGAATCGCTACAGGAATTTTCATCGGCAATTGAGCGGCTCGCACATTTAGCACATTCAAATATGTCGGCCGATTACATGGAGCGAATTAAAATAGATGCATTCATTGACGGTATTCGAGATCCTGAGACGCGCAGAGCGGTGATGTTGTCACCTAAGGCAACTTTCACGGAAACCATCGCTTGTGCGTTAACAAACGAAACTGCGCAAACCATCATCAAACCAGCAATGAAAATTCGCCGAGTGGAGATTGATTCCAGAATAGACACTGCGCGGGCTACGCCAAGATTCAGAGATGGAAGTGGCAGGATTAGATGCTGGGTATGTGATAGAATGGGTCACATCTCACGGGACTGTTGGGAGATTAAGAAGAAACGAGCAAGGTCGCCATCTCCTATGAAGCGTAGATCAAACGAGGAGCAGATAGAATCCAGAAAGGAGGGTCAGACGACAGCGGAGTCGTTAAACTAAAAAGAGTCAGTTTGAAGGGGCAGAAGCTGACTCCCACAACCGATTGCCCCATAACCTCCATCCATGTTTCGAGAGTAGCAAGATGCGGTGACAGCTTGACAATTGAAGCCGATATTGATGGGAAGAAATGCATGATCACGCTGGATACGGGAGCAACTCATACGATTGTTCGTGAGGATATTATTGATGGAATTATAGAACCAGCTAATGGAATGAAATTACGAACGGCGACTGGAGAAAATTCAGCAATAAAAGGGAAAAAGGTCGTAAAAATAAGGATTGGGCGAAATCACTTTCAACACGAGGTGCTGGTTGCAGATATTGTAGACGAAGTCATCTTGGGAATGGACTTCATGAGAACGAATGGCTTCGTGGTGGATGTTGGACGGGGTGTATTAACCTACGATAATATCGAGTTGCCACTTCACGTCAGCGCAATAGGAGAAACGACCAGGCAAATTATAATGGATCATCGGGAGAAGCTGCCACCGAACTCGGAAACAATAGTATGGGCAAGATTGGAGGGAGGTTCTGGGCCACCCAGGTTGTGGGTTGTGGAAGCCAATGAAGCGGAGAGCGGAGCCAGAGAAATTATGATCGGGAAAGTTTTAGTGAAACCAGACAACGATAATAAAGTACCAATTAGGACTCTAAATCTCTCGGATAAGACGAAAACCATCAAGAAAGGGACAATAATCGGAAAATGTGAAGAAATATCGGCGATAGTGAAGTGCGAGCAGAAAAATCCGATTAAGACGGCTAACTCGCAAGTGCAGAAAGAGATTATAGATAAACTTATGGAGAAATGGACCGAAGATCTTACCATGGAACAGAAAAATTTGGCAAAACAATTGCTCGAGCGGTACATGCCAATATTCTGCAGTACACCGGACAATAATGGGAGAACCACAATGGTAAAACATCGAATAGATACAGGAGCAGAAATGCCGATTCGCCAACCACCCAGAAGATTACCATTGGCAAAGCAAGGAGAAGTGGATCGAATGGTAAAAGATATGCAAGCAGCAGGGGTAATCGAAACATCAAGCAGTCCATGGAGTTCACCAGTGGTGTTAGTCGAGAAAAAGGATGGTAGCATGAGATTCTGCGTGGATTATCGAAAATTAAATGCTGTGACGAAAAAGGATAGTTACCCATTGCCAAGGATCGATGACACGTTAGACACATTATCGGGTGCTCGAATATTTTCGACATTAGATCTGCAAAGCGGCTATTGGCAAGTGGAAGTCCAGGAGGAAGATCGCGAGAAAACGGCATTCAGTGTGGGTAACGGATTATGGCAATTTAACGTTATGCCATTCGGATTATGTAATGCCCCTGCGACTTTTGAACGGCTAATGGAGCGCGTGCTAAAGGGATTACATTGGAGGACGTGCCTCGTATATTTGGATGACATCATCGTTATGGGCAAGGATTTCGACGAGCATTTAAGGAATTTGGCAGAGGTTTTGGATCGGATACAAGCCGCCGGATTGAAGCTAAGCCCAAAGAAATGCAAACTATTTAGAACGGAAGTAAAATATTTGGGTCATAAGGTAACAACCAATGGAATCCATACCGATGAAGACAAGATCGCAGCAGTGAAGGAATGGCCACGACCTAAAAACTTACATGAATTACGGAGCTTCCTTGGATTGTGTACCTATTATAGACGATTCGTGCCAGGATTCGCCAATATTGCAAAGAGTTTACACGAGTTAACCAGGAAGAACAAGGCATTCGAATGGAAGGATGATCAGGAAGAGGCATTTGTGGAACTAAGACGTCGATTATGCGAAGCACCAATCCTCGCATACCCTATACCCAACAATAAATTCATTTTGGACACCGATGCAAGTAATGATGGTATAGGAGGAGTATTATCACAGGCAACAAATGTTGAGGAGCGAGTTATTGCATATTACTCCAAGATGTTATCGAAACCGGAACGGAATTATTGTGTAACACGGAAAGAGTTGTTGGCTATAGTGGAATGTGTTAAGCACTTCCATAAGTACCTCTATGGCCAAAAATTTCTTCTACGGACGGATCATGGGGCTTTGCGCTGGTTGTTACAATTCAAAAATCCAGAGGGACAAGTAGCACGTTGGATTGAACGTTTGCAAAGCTACGATTTCCAAATTGAACATCGGAAGGGAAACTCACATGGAAATGCCGACGCATTGTCAAGAAGGCCATGTCCCGTGGAATGCAAGCATTGTGGGCGTGTGGAGGGTAAGGAAAACATCATTGATATTCGGCTTATGCAAGTGCTACCTGATGAGGAATGGACTGATGAAATGATCAAGAAGGAGCAATTACGGGATGCTGACCTGTCATTCATCATGGAACATAAGGAAAAGGAACAGCGGCCTACATGGAGTGAGATAGCTGACAAAGCTCCCATTGTAAAAGCATATTGGGCTCAATGGGATAGCCTCCACATAGAAAATGGTTGTTTAAAACGAAAGTGGGAAAGCACGGATGGTAAAGTAAAACAAATGTTGGTAGTGGTGCCAAAAGATCGGATAGCGGAAATCCTCAAGGAGTATCATGGAGGAGCAAGTGGAGGTCACCTAGGGATTAATAAAACATTAACCAAAATTCGTCAACGTTTCTACTGGTCCGGATGTAGACAGTCAGTAGTAGAATGGTGTCGAAGATGTGACCAATGTGCGGCAGTAAAGGGACCAGCACGAAAAAGCCGTGGAACTATGAAACAATATAATGTCGGGGCACCATTTGAGAGAATTGCAATGGACGTGGCGGGGCCATTTCCGACCACCGAGAGCGGAAATAAATATGTGCTAGTAATAATGGATTATTTCAGCAAATGGCCGGAAGTGTACCCTATACCCAATCAGGAGACAACTACAATAGCTGATGCCGTGGTCAACAATTGGATTAGCAGATTTGGTGTACCGATGGAAATTCACACGGATCAAGGAAGGAATTTCGAATCGGTGGTATTTCAGGAGATATGTCAGATGCTTGGAATCAATAAAACAAGGACGACGCCTTTACACCCACAGTCGGATGGTATGGTGGAAAGATTCAATGGCACATTGGAGGAATATCTAGCAAAAGTTGTGGAAAGGAACCAACGTAACTGGGATCGACATATACCGATGTTCCTGATGGCCTACCGATCAGCGGTACATGACACAACAGGAGTGACACCAGCTAAAACCATATTTGGGAACAATCTGCGATTACCGGGAGATTTAAAGTTTGGAGCTGTTCCATCAGCAGCTCTATGCGGACAGGATTACGTCGACCGGATGAAAGAGGAACTCAATGAAATACATCAATTTGTACGGGAGAAAATTCGAATATCAAGTGATCGAATGAAAGCTCGATATGACATACGAGCAAATAATCAAGGCTTCGAGGAAGGGCAATTGGTATGGCTTCACAACCCGCAACGGCAGAAGGGATTATCACCGAAGTTGCAACCCACATGGGAAGGACCTTACACTGTCATTAAAAGATTGAACGACGTGGTTTATCGCATACAGAAAGGACGGAAAGGTAAACCAAAGGTGGTGCATTTAGAACGTTTGGCGCTCTACAGAGGAGGTGATCTGGATCCTGTTCGGGACGAACAGGCTTAGGTGGGGGGTAGTGTTACGGTGACACCTAGAATAGAATAGAATAAGCTAATTTCATTAATTCTTCAATTGCAATTATAATTTATAGTCAACATTTAGGCGTATTTCTATACTAACATATTTGCTGCGCATTTAGGATTATTCTAGAAACAAATATTTTGGTATATAAAGGCGCGCGTTGACGTGTATTGCTGAGTATTATTTTAAACGTGATACAGTGAAGGTTAAATAAAAGGATTATTAAAGTGATTATTAAAGCGATTATTAAAGTGATAATTAAAAAGTGTGTTATAATTATAATAATTAATTGTGAAAATTGTGTTGTATAATAAATTGTGTTGTGTAAATAAAATTGTGTGAGTTAAAATTAGAAGCAGTGTATTTATTCACAATCCAGTGATTCGAACCTTGAATGACAAGGCAAAATCGTAACAATATTGTTACGATTTTGCCTTGTCAATCAAGGTTCGAATCACTGGATTGTGAATAAATACACTGCTTCAAATTTTAACTCACACAATTTATTTACACAACACAATTTATTATACAACACGAAATTCACAATTAATTATTAAACTTATAACACACTTTTTAATTATCACTTTAATAATCGCTTTAATAATCACTTTAATAATCCTTTTATTTAACCTTCACTGTATCACGTTTAAAATAATACTCAGCAATACACGTCAACGCGCGCCCTTATATACCAAAATATTTGTTTCCAGAATAATCCTAAATGCGCAGCAAATATGTTAGTATAGAAATACGCCTAAATGTTGAGTATAAATTATACACGTAATTGAACAATTAATGAAATTAACTTATTCTATTCTAATCTAGGTGTCACCGTAACACTACCCCCCACCTAAGCCTGTTCGTCCCGAACAGGATCCAGATCACCTCCTCTGTAGAGCGCCAAACGTTCTAAATGCACCACCTTTGGTTTACCTTTCCGTCCTTTCTGTATGCGATAAACCACGTCGTTCAACTTTTTAATGACAGTGTAAGGTCCTTCCCATGTGGGTTGCAACTTCGGTGATAATCCCTTGTGCCGTTGCGGGTTGTGAAGCCATACCAATTGCCCTTCCTCGAAGCCTTGATTATTTGCTCGTATGTCATATCGAGCTTTCATTCGATCACTTGATATTCGAATTTTCTCCCGTACAAATTGATGTATTTCATTAAGTTTCTCTTTCATTCGGTCGACGTAATCCTGTCCGCATAGAGCTGCTGATGGAACAGCCCCAAATTTTAAATCTCCTGGTAATCGCAGATTGTTCCCAAATATGGTTTTAGCTGGTGTCACTCCTGTTGTGTCGTGTACCGCTGATCGGTAGGCCATCAGGAACATTGGTATATGTCGATCCCAGTTGCGTTGGTTCCTTTCCACAGCTTTTGCTAGATATTCCTCCAATGTACCATTGAATCTTTCCACCATACCGTCCGATTGTGGGTGTAAAGGCGTCGTTCTTGTTTTATTGATTCCAAGCATCTGACATATCTCCTGAAATACCACCGATTCGAAATTCCTTCCTTGATCCGTGTGAATTTCCATAGGTACACCAAATCTGCTAATCCAATTGTTAACCACGGCATCAGCTATTGTTGTTGTCTCCTGATTGGGTATGGGGTACACTTCCGGCCATTTGCTGAAATAATCCATTATTACTAGCACATATTTATTTCCGCTCTCGGTGGTCGGAAATGGCCCCGCCACGTCCATTGCAATTCTCTCAAATGGTGCCCCGACATTATATTGTTTCATGGTTCCACGGCTTTTTCGTGCTGGTCCCTTCACTGCCGCACATTGGTCACATCTTCGACACCATTCTACTACTGACTGTTTACATCCGGACCAGTAGAAACGTTGGCGAATTTTGGCTAATGTTTTATTAATCCCTAGGTGACCTCCACTTGCTCCTCCGTGATACTCCTTGAGGATTTCCGCTATCCGATCTTTTGGCACCACTACCAACAATTGTTTTACTTTACCATCCGTGCTTTCCCACTTTCGTTTTAAACATCCATTTTCTATGTGGAGGCTATCCCATTGTGCCCAATATGCTTTTACAATGGGAGCTTTGTCAGCTATCTCACTCCATGTGGGCCGGTGTTCCTTTTCCTTATGTTTCATGATGAATGACAGGTCAGCATCCCGTAATTGCTCCTTCTTGATCATTTCATCAGTCCATTCCTCATCAGGTAGCACTTGCATAAGCTGAATATCGATGATGTTTTCCTTACCCTCCACACGCCCACAATGCTTGCATTCCACGGGACATGGCCTTCTTGATAATGCGTCGGCATTTCCATGTGCGGTTCCCTTCCGATGTTCAATTTGGAAATCGTAGCTTTGCAAACGTTCGATCCAACGTGCTACTTGTCCCTCTGGATTTTTGAATTGTAACAACCAGCGCAAAGCCCCATGATCCGTCCGTAGAAGAAATTTTTGGCCATAGAGGTACTTATGGAAGTGCTTAACACATTCCACTATAGCCAACAACTCTTTCCGTGTTACACAATAATTCCGTTCCGGTTTTGATAACATCTTGGAGTAATATGCAATAACTCGCTCCTCACCATTTGTTGCCTGTGATAATACTCCTCCTATACCATCATTACTTGCATCGGTGTCCAAAATGAATTTAACGTTGGGTATAGGGTATGCGAGGATTGGTGCTTCGCATAATCGTCGTCTTAGTTCCACAAATGCCTCTTCTTGATCATCCTTCCATTCGAATGCCTTGTTCTTCCTGGTTAACTCGTGTAAACTCTTTGCAATATTGGCGAATCCTGGCACGAATCGTCTATAATAGGTACACAATCCAAGGAAGCTCCGTAATTCATGTAAGTTTTTAGGTCGTGGCCATTCCTTCACTGCTGCGATCTTGTCTTCATCGGTATGGATTCCATTGGTTGTTACCTTATGACCCAAATATTTTACTTCCGTTCTAAATAGTTTGCATTTCTTTGGGCTTAGCTTCAATCCGGCGGCTTGTATCCGATCCAAAACCTCTGCCAAATTCCTTAAATGCTCGTCGAAATCCTTGCCCATAACGATGATGTCGTCCAAATATACGAGGCACGTCCTCCAATGTAATCCCTTTAGCACGCGCTCCATTAGCCGTTCAAAAGTCGCAGGGGCGTTACATAATCCGAATGGCATAACGTTAAATTGCCATAATCCGTTACCCACACTGAATGCCGTTTTCTCGCGATCTTCCTCCTGGACTTCCACTTGCCAATAGCCGCTTTGCAGATCTAATGTCGAAAATATTCGAGCACCCGATAATGTGTTTAACGTGTCATCGATCCTTGGCAATGGGTAACTATCCTTTTTCGTCACAGCATTTAATTTTCGATAATCCACGCAGAATCTCATGCTACCATCCTTTTTCTCGACTAACACCACTGGTGAACTCCATGGACTGCTTGATGTTTCGATTACCCCTGCTGCTTGCATATCTTTTACCATTCGATCCACTTCTCCTTGCTTTGCCAATGGTAATCTCCTGGGTGGTTGTCGAATCGGCGTTTCTGCTCCTGTATCTATTCGATGTTTTACCATTGTGGTTCTCCCATTATTGTCCGATGTACTGCAGAATATTGGCATGTACCGCTCGAGCAATTGTTTTGCCAAACTTTTCTGTTCCATGGTAAGATCTTCGGTCCATTTCTCCATAAGTTGATCTATAATCTCTTTCTGCACTTGCGAGTTAGCCGTCTTAATCGGATTTTTCTGCTCGCACTTCACTATCGCCGATATTTCTTCACATTTTCCGATTATTGTCCCTTTCTTGATGGTTTTCGTCTTATCCGAGAGATTTAGAGTCCTAATTGGTACTCTATTATCGCTGTCTGGTTTCACTAAAACTTTCCCGATCATAATTTCTCTGGCTCCGCTCTCTGCTTCATTGGCTTCCACAACCCACAACCTGGGTGACCCAGAACCTCCTTCCAATCTTGCCCATACTATTGTTTCCGAGTTCGGTGGCAGCTTCTCCCGATGATCCATTATAATTTGCCTGGTCGTTTCTCCTATAACGGCGCTAACGTGAAGTGGCAACTCGATATTATCGTAGGTTAATACACCCCGTCCAACATCCACCACGAAGCCATTCGTTCTCATGAAGTCCATTCCCAAGATGACTTCGTCTACAATATCTGCAACCAGCACCTCGTGTTGAAAGTGATTTCGTCCAATCCTTATTTTTACGACCTTTTTCCCTTTTATTGCTGAATTTTCTCCAGTCGCCGTTCGTAATTTAATGCCATTAGCTGGTTCCATAATTCCATCAATAATATCCTCACGAACAATCGTATGTGTTGCTCCCGTATCCAGCGTGATCATGCATTTCTTCCCATCAATATCGGGTTCAATTGTTAAGCTGTCACCGTTCCTTGCTATTCTAGAAACATGGATGGAGGTTGTGGGGCAATCGGTTGTGGGAGCCAGCTTCTGCCCCTTCAAGCTGACTCTTTTTAGTTTAGCGACTCCGCTGTCGTCTGACGCTCCTTTCTGGATTCTATCTGCTCTTCGTTTGGTCTACGCTTCATAGGAGATGGCGACCTTGCTCGTTTCTTCTTAATCTCCCAACAGTCCCGTGAGATGTGACCCATTCTATCACATACCCAGCATTTAATCCTGCCACTTCCATCTCTGAATCTTGGCGTAGCCCGTGCGGTGTCTATTCTGGAATCAATCTCCACTCGACGAATTTTCATTGCTGGTTTGATGATGGTTTGCGCAGTTTCGTTTGTTAACGCACAAGCGATGGTTTCCGTGAAAGTTGCCTTAGGTGACAACATCACCGCTCTGCGCGTCTCAGGATCTCGAATACCGTCAATGAATGCATCCATTTTAATTCGCTCCATGTAATCGGCCGACATATTTGAATGTACTAAATGCGCGAGCCGCTCAATTGCCGATGAAAATTCCTGTAGCGATTCTCCTGCTCTTTGGTATCGACCCTTCAATTCCATGCGATAGATTTCTCGTTTGTGGTCACTTCCGTATTTTCAATCTAACGCCTTCATAATTCCCATGTAAACGTTCCGTTCCTGCTCGGGAATGATTTGAAGTGTTTCCGCCGCTTCGCCTTTAAGAGCCACAATTAACGCTGCAACACATTGTTCTTCAGTCCACTGATTTTGCTTAATGGCCGTTTCGAATTGGAACTTAAAAATACTGAAGGATGTTGTTCCATCAAATGTTGGTGGTTTTATCTTAACTGCATTCACCGTCTGAATCACTTGCTGTGTCGTTCCATTCGCCTTGACATCTTGGAGCTCCTTCTCGAGACGTTTAACTTCCGTTTGAAAATCTTGTTTAACCGATTCAAATTTTTGTTGAACCGTCCCTTTAACATTTTGAATTTCTGCGTGTATTTCTTGTACTTCTGTTTGCACTTTTTCCACTTTACCGTGTAGTGTAGAAGATAACTCCAGAAACCTCTCGTTCATTTTCTTTTGGCCATCTTCTATTTGGTTTTTAATGTCCGCCCCTTGTTGCTCCATCTGCTGTTTCATGTCCTGGTTCGACAATTTCATTTGATATTTAATGTCCGCTCCTTGTTGCTCCACTTGTAACATCTGTTGTTTCATATCTTGGTTCGATTGTTTAATGTCCGCTCCTTGTTGCTCCACTTGTAACATCTGTTGTTTCATATCCTGGTTCGATTGTTTAATGTCCGCCCCTTGTTGCTTTAACTGTTAGCCCATCATATTCATAGCAGCCATCAACTGCGAAAAATCGAAACTTCCAGATGGGTTTTGCGTTGTTTCGACCACCGTTTGTACGTCCTTTTCTTTCTTATCCATACTGATCTCATCCGTGTTGTCCTCCTCGAAATCATACACGTCTGGATCTAAACCTTCCTTCTCCATGGCCTCACGTAGTCGCTCCACCAAACTAGCTTTTGTGCGTTCACTGGCCAAACCTCGCCGTGTCAGTTGCTGCTTTAATTGCCCAAGCTTTAATCCGTAGAGAATCATTTTCCTTATTATTCACAATCCCACCGCTGTCACCAATTGTTACGATTTTGCCTTGTCAATCAAGGTTCGAATCACTGGATTGTGAATAAATACACTGCTTCAATTTTAACTCACACAATTTTATTTACACAACACAATTTATTATACAACACAATTTTCACAATTAATTATTATAATTATAACACACTTTTTAATTATCACTTTAATAATCGCTTTAATAATCACTTTAATAATCTTTCTATTTAACCTTCACTGTATCACGTTTAAAATAATACTCAGCAATACACGTCAACGCGCGCCCTTATATACCAAAATATTTGTTTCTAGAATAATCCTAAATGCGCAGCAAATATGTTAGTATAGAAATACGCCTAAATGTTGAGTATAAATTATACACGTAATTGAACAATTAATGAAATTAACTTATTCTATTCTAATCTAGGTGTCACCGTAACAATATTGTTACGATTTTGCCTTGTCAATCAAGGTTCGAATCACTGGATTGTGAATAAATACACTGCTTCAAATTTTAACTCACACAATTTTATTTACACAACACAATTTATTATACAACACAATTTTCACAATTAATTATTATAATTATAACACACTTTTTAATTATCACTTTAATAATCGCTTTAATAATCACTTTAATAATCTTTCTATTTAACCTTCACTGTATCACGTTTAAAATAATACTCAGCAATACACGTCAACGCGCGCCTTTATATACCAAAATATTTGTTTCTAGAATAATCCTAAATGCGCAGCAAATATGTTAGTATAGAAATACGCCTAAATGTTGAGTATAAATTATACACGTAATTGAACAATTAATGAAATTAACTTATTCTATTCTAATCTAGGTGTCACCGTAACACTACCCCCCACCTAAGCCTGTTCGTCCCGAACAGGATCCAGATCACCTCCTCTGTAGAGCGCCAAACGCTCTAAATGCACCACCTTTGGTTTACCTTTCCGTCCTTTCTGTATGCGATAAACCACGTCGTTCAACTTTTTAATGACAGTGTAAGGTCCTTCCCATGTGGGTTGCAACTTCGGTGATAATCCCTTGTGCCGTTGCGGGTTGTGAAGCCATACCAATTGCCCTTCCTCGAATCCTTGATTATTTGCTCGTATGTCATATCGAGCTTTCATTCGATCACTTGATATTCGAATTTTCTCCCGTACAAATTGATGTATTTCATTAAGTTCCTCTTTCATTCGGTCGACGTAATCCTGTCCGCATAGAGCTGCTGATGGAACAGCCCCAAATTTTAAATCTCCTGGTAATCGCAGATTGTTCCCAAATATGGTTTTAGCTGGTGTCACTCCTGTTGTGTCATGTACCGCTGATCGGTAGGCCATCAGGAACATTGGTATATGTCGATCCCAGTTGCGTTGGTTCCTTTCCACAGCTTTTGCTAGATATTCCTCCAATGTACCATTGAATCTTTCCACCATACCGTCCGATTGTGGGTGTAAAGGCGTCGTTCTTGTTTTATTGATTCCAAGCATTTGACATATCTCCTGAAATACCACCGATTCGAAATTCCTTCCTTGATCCGTGTGAATTTCCATAGGTACACCAAATCTGCTAATCCAATTGTTAACCACGGCATCAGCTATTGTTGTTGTCTCCTGATTGGGTATGGGGTACACTTCCGGCCATTTGCTGAAATAATCCATTATTACTAGCACATATTTATTTCCGCTCTCGGTGGTCGGAAATGGCCCCGCCACGTCCATTGCAATTCTCTCAAATGGTGCCCCGACATTATATTGTTTCATGGTTCCACGGCTTTTTCGTGCTGGTCCCTTTACTGCCGCACATTGGTCACATCTTCGACACCATTCTACTACTGACTGTCTACATCCGGACCAGTAGAAACGTTGGCGAATTTTGGCTAATGTTTTATTAATCCCTAGGTGACCTCCACTTGCTCCTCCGTGATACTCCTTGAGGATTTCCGCTATCCGATCTTTTGGCACCACTACCAACAATTGTTTTACTTTACCATCCGTGCTTTCCCACTTTCGTTTTAAACATCCATTTTCTATGTGGAGGCTATCCCATTGAGCCCAATATGCTTTTACAATGGGAGCTTTGTCAGCTATCTCACTCCATGTGGGCCGGTGTTCCTTTTCCTTATGTTTCATGATGAATGACAGGTCAGCATCCCGTAATTGCTCCTTCTTGATCATTTCATCAGTCCATTCCTCATCAGGTAGCACTTGCATAAGCCGAATATCGATGATGTTTTCCTTACCCTCCACACGCCCACAATGCTTGCATTCCACGGGACATGGCCTTCTTGATAATGCGTCGGCATTTCCATGTGCGGTTCCCTTCCGATGTTCAATTTGGAAATCGTAGCTTTGCAAACGTTCGATCCAACGTGCTACTTGTCCCTCTGGATTTTTGAATTGTAACAACCAGCGCAAAGCTCCATGATCCGTCCGTAGAAGAAATTTTTGGCCATAGAGGTACTTATGGAAGTGCTTAACACATTCCACTATAGCCAACAACTCTTTCCGTGTTACACAATAATTCCGTTCCGGTTTTGATAACATCTTGGAGTAATATGCAATAACTCGCTCCTCACCATTTGTTGCCTGTGATAATACTCCTCCTATACCATCATTACTTGCATCGGTGTCCAAAATGAATTTAACGTTGGGTATAGGGTATGCGAGGATTGGTGCTTCGCATAATCGTCGTCTTAGTTCCACAAATGCCTCTTCTTGATCATCCTTCCATTCGAATGCCTTGTTCTTCCTGGTTAACTCGTGTAAACTCTTTGCAATATTGGCGAATCCTGGTACGAATCGTCTATAATAGGTACACAATCCAAGGAAGCTCCGTAATTCATGTAAGTTTTTAGGTCGTGGCCATTCCTTCACTGCTGCGATCTTGTCTTCATCGGTATGGATTCCATTGGTTGTTACCTTATGACCCAAATATTTTACTTCCGTTCTAAATAGTTTGCATTTCTTTGGGCTTAGCTTCAATCCGGCGGCTTGTATCCGATCCAAAACCTCTGCCAAATTCCTTAAATGCTCGTCGAAATCCTTGCCCATAACGATGATGTCGTCCAAATATACGAGGCACGTCCTCCAATGTAATCCCTTTAGCACGCGCTCCATTAGCCGTTCAAAAGTCGCAGGGGCGTTACATAATCCGAATGGCATAACGTTAAATTGCCATAATCCGTTACCCACACTGAATGCCGTTTTCTCGCGATCTTCCTCCTGGACTTCCACTTGCCAATAGCCGCTTTGCAGATCTAATGTCGAAAATATTCGAGCACCCGATAATGTGTCTAACGTGTCATCGATCCTTGGCAATGGGTAACTATCCTTTTTCGTCACAGCATTTAATTTTCGATAATCCACGCAGAATCTCATGCTACCATCCTTTTTCTCGACTAACACCACTGGTGAACTCCATGGACTGCTTGATGTTTCGATTACCCCTGCTGCTTGCATATCTTTTACCATTCGATCCACTTCTCCTTGCTTTGCCAATGGTAATCTTCTGGGTGGTTGTCGAATCGGCGTTTCTGCTCCTGTATCTATTCGATGTTTTACCATTGTGGTTCTCCCATTATTGTCCGATGTACTGCAGAATATTGGCATGTACCGCTCGAGCAATTGTTTTGCCTGGTCGTTTCTCCTATAGCGCTAACGTGAAGTGGCAACTCGATATTATCGTAAGTTAAAACACCCCGTCCAACATCCACCACGAAGCCATTCGTTCTCATGAAGTCCATTCCCAAGATGACTTCGTCTACAATATCTGCAACCAGCACCTCGTGTTGAAAGTGATTTCGTCCAATCTTTATTTTTACGACCTTTTTCCCTTTTATTGCTGAATTTTCTCCAGTCGCCGTTCGTAATTTCATGCCATTAGCTGGTTCCATAATTCCATCAATAATATCCTCACGAACAATCGTATGTGTTGCTCCCGTATCCAGCGTGATCATGCATTTCTTCCCATCAATATCGGCTTCAATTGTTAAGCTGTCACCGCTCCTTGCTATTCTCGAAACATGGATGGAGGTAGTGGGGCAATCGGTTATGGGAGTCAGCTTCTGCCCCTGCAAACTGACTCTTTTTAGTTTAACGACTCCGCTGTCGTCTGACCCGCCTTTCTGGATTCTATCTGCTGTTCGCTTGGTCTACGCTTCATAGGAGATGGCGACCTTGCTCGTTTCTTCTTAATCTCCCAACAGTCCCGTGAGATGTGACCCATTCTATCACATACCCAGCATTTAATCCTGCCACTTCCATCTCTGAACCTTGGCGTAGCCCGTGCGGTGTCTATTCTGGAATCAATCTCCACTCGACGAATTTTCATTGCTGGTTTGATGATGGTTTGCGCAGTTTCGTTTGTTAACGCACAAGCGATGGTTTCCGTGAAAGTTGCCTTAGGTGACAACATCACCGCTCTGCGCGTCTCAGGATCTCGAATACCGTCAATAAACGCATCTATTTTAATTCGCTCCATGTAATCGGCCGACATATTTGAATGGGCTAAATGCGCGAGCCGCTCAATTGCTGATGAAAATTCCTGTAGCGATTCTCCTGCTCTTTGGTATCGACCCTTCAATTCCATGCGATAGATTTCTCGTTTGTGATCACTTCCGTATTTTCGATCTAACGCCTTCATAATTCCCATGTAAACGTTCCGTTCCTGCTCGGGAATGATTTGTAGTGTTTCTGCCGCTTCGCCTTTAAGAGCCACAATTAACGCTGCAACACATTGTTCTTCAGTCCACTGATTTTGCTTAATCGCCGTTTCGAACTGGAACTTAAAAATACTGAAGGATGTTGTTCCATCAAATGTTGGTGGTTTTATCTTAACTGCATTAACCGTCTGGATCACTTGTTGTGTCGTTCCATTCGCCTTGACATCTTTGAGCTCCTTCTCGAGACGTTTAAAATCTTGTTCAACCGATTCAAATTTTTGTTGTACCGTCCCTTTAACATTTTGAATTTCTGCGTGTACTTCTGTTTGCAGTTTTTCCACTTTACCGTGTAGTGTAGAAGATAATTCCAAAAACCTCTCGTCCATTTTCTTTTGGCCAACTTGCACTTGTAACATCTGCTGTTTTATTTCGTGGTTCGATTGTTTAATGTCGGCCCCTTGTTGCTCCACTTGTAACATCTGCTGTTTCATTTCCTGGTTCGATTGTTTAATGTCCGCCCCTTGTTGCTCCACTTGTAACATCTGCTGTTTCATTTGATGTTTAATGTCCGCCCCTTGTAGCTCCAACTGTTGTCCCATCATTTGATTCATAGCAGCCATCAACTGCGATAAATCGAAACTTCCGGATGGGTTTTGTGTTGTTCCGACCATCGTTTGTTCTTCCTTTTCTTTCTTGTCCACACTGATCTCATCCGTGTTGTCCTCCTCGAAATCATACACATCTGGATTTAAACCGTTCTTCTCCATGGCCTCACGTAGTCGCTCCACCAAACTAGCTTTTGTGCCTTCACTAGCCAAACCTCGCTGCTTCAGTTGCTCCTTTAATTGCGCAAGCTTTAATTCGTAGAGAATCATTTCTCTTATTATTCACAATCCCACCGCTGTCACCAATTGTTACGATTTTGCCTTGTCAATCAAGGTTCGAATCACTGGATTGTGAATAAATACACTGCTTCAATTTTAACTCACACAATTTTATTTACACAACACAATTTATTATACAACACAATTTTCACAATTAATTATTATAATTATAACACACTTTTTAATTATCACTTTAATAATCGCTTTAATAATCACTTTAATAATCTTTCTATTTAACCTTCACTGTATCACGTTTAAAATAATACTCAGCAATACACGTCAACGCGCGCCCTTATATACCAAAATATTTGTTTCTAGAATAATCCTAAATGCGCAGCAAATATGTTAGTATAGAAATACGCCTAAATGTTGAGTATAAATTATACACGTAATTGAACAATTAATGAAATTAACTTATTCTATTCTAATCTAGGTGTCACCGTAACAATATATATTGTTACGGTGACCCCTAGAATAGAATAGAATAAGTTAATTTCATTAATTGTTCAATTACATTTATAATTTATACTCAACATTTAGGCGTATTTCTATACTAACATATTTGCTGCGCATTTAGGATTATTCTAGAAACAAATATTTTGGTATATAAAGGCGCGCGTTGACGTGTATTGCTGAGTATTATTTTAAACGTGATACAGTGAAGGTTAAATAGAAAGATTATTAAAGTGATTATTAAAGCGATTATTAAAGTGATAATTAAAAAGTGTGTTGTAATTATAATAATTAATTGTGAATTTTGTGTTGTATAATAAATTGTGTGGTGTAAATAAATTGTGTGAGTTCAAATTTGAAGCAGTGTATTTATTCACAATCCAGTGATTCGAACCTTGATTGACAAGGCAAAATCGTAACAATTGGTGACAGCGGTGGGATTGTGAATAATAAGAAAAATGATTCTCTACGAATTAAAGCTTGCGCAATTAAAGGAGCAACTGAAGCAGCGAGGTTTGGCTAGTGAAGGCACAAAAGCTAGTTTGGTGGAGCGACTACGTGAGGCCATGGAGAAGGACGGTTTAAATCCAGATGTGTATGATTTCGAGGAGGACAACACGGATGAGATCAGTGTGGACAAGAAAGAAAAGGAAGAACAAACGATGGTCGGAACAACACAAAACCCATCCGGAAGTTTCGATTTATCGCAGTTGATGGCTGCTATGAATCAAATGATGGGACAACAGTTGGAGCAACAAGGGGCGGACATTAAACATCAAATGAAACAGCAGATGGAGCAACAAGGAGCGGACATTAAACATCAAATGAAACAACAGATGTTACAAGTGGAGCAACAAGGGGCGGACATTAAACAATCGAACCACGAAATAAAACAGCAGATGTTACAAGTGCAAGTTGGCCAAAAGAAAATGGACGAGAGGTTTATGGAGTTATCTTCTACATTACACGGTAAAGTGGAAAAACTGCAAACAGAAGTACACGCAGAAATTCAAAATGTTAAAGGGACGGTTCAACAAAAATTTGAATCGGTTGAACAAGATTTTAAACGTCTCGAGAAGGAGCTCAAAGATGTCAAGGCGATTGGAACGACACAGCAAGTGATCCAGACGGTTAATGCAGTTAAGATAAAACCACCAACATTTGATGGAACAACATCCTTCAGTATTTTTAAGTTCCAGTTCGAAACGGCGATTAAGCAAAATCAGTGGACTGAAGAACAATGTGTTGCAGCGTTAATTGTGGCTCTTAAAGGCGAAGCGGCAGAAACACAACAAATCATTCCTGAGCAGGAACGGAACGTTTACATCGGAATTATGAAGGCGTTAGATCGAAAATACGGAAGTGACCACAAACGAGAAATCTATCGCATGGAATTGAAGGGTCGATACCAAAGAGCAGGAGAATCGCTACAGGAATTTTCATCGGCAATTGAGCGGCTCGCGCATTTAGTACATTCAAATATGTCGGCCGATTACATGGAACGAATTAAAATAGATGCATTCATTGACGGTATTCGAGATCCTGAGACGCGCAGAGCGGTGATGTTGTCACCTAAGGCAACTTTCACGGAAACCATCGCTTGTGCGTTAACAAACGAAACTGCGCAAACCATCATCAAACCAGCAATGAAAATTCGTCGAGTGGAGATTGATTCCAGAATAGACACCGCAAGGGCTACGCCAAGGTCCAGAGATGGAAGTGGCAGGATTAAATGCTGGGCATGTGATAGAATGGGCCACATCTCACGGGACTGTTGGGAGATTAAGAAAAAACGAGCAAGGTCGCCATCTCCTATGAAGTGTAGATCAAACGAAGAGCAGATAGAATCCAGGAAGGAGGGTCGGATGACATTGGAGTCGTTAAAAAGAGACAGCTTGAAGGAGCAAAAGCTGACTCCCACAACCGATTGCCCCATAACGTCCATCCAAGTTTCGAGAGTAGAAAGAGGCGGTGACAGCTTGACAGATGAAGCCAATATTGAACATCGAAAGGAAAGCGCACATGGAAATGCCGACACGTTATTAAGAAGACCATGTCCCGCGGAATGCAAGAATTGTGGGCATGTGGAGGTCAAGGAAAACATCGTCGATATTCGACTCATGCAAGCGTTACCTGAGGAGCAATGGACTGATGAAATGATCAAGAAGGAGCAATTACGGGATGCTGACCTGTCATTCATCATGGAATATAAGGCAAAGGAACACCGGCCCACATGGAGTGAGATAGCTGACAACACTCCCGTTGTAAAAGCTTATTGGGCTCAATGGGATAGCCTCCATCTAGAAAATGGATGTTTAAAACGAAAGTGGGAAAGCACGGATGGTAAAGTAAAACAATTGTTGGTAGTGGTGCCAAAAGATCGGATAGCGGAAATCCTCAAGGAATATCATGGAGGAGCAAGTGGAGGTCACCTAGGGATTAATAAAACATTGGCCAAAATCCGACAACGTTTCTACTGGTCCGGATGTAGACAGTCAGTAGTAGAGTGGTGTCGAAGATGTGACCAATGTGCGGCAGTAAAGGGACCAGCACGAAAAAGCCGTGGAACCATGAAACA
The DNA here is from genome assembly GCA_947310385.1 of Nephrotoma appendiculata. Classification (NCBI taxonomy): domain Eukaryota; kingdom Metazoa; phylum Arthropoda; class Insecta; order Diptera; family Tipulidae; genus Nephrotoma; species Nephrotoma appendiculata. The sequence goes on from OX371225.1 coordinate 105,246,318, forward strand.
ATATAATGTCGGGGCACCATTTGAGAGAATTGCAATGGATGTGGTGGGGCCATTTCCAACCACCGAGAGCGGAAATAAATATGTGCTAGTAATAATGGATTATTTCAGCAAATGGCCGGAAGTGTACCCTATACCCAATCAGGAGACAACTACAATAGCTGATGCCGTGGTCAACAATTGGATTAGCAGATTTGGTGTACCGATGGAAATTCACACGGATCAAGGAAGGAATTTCGAATCGGTGGTATTTCAGGAGATATGTCAGATGCTTGGAATCAATAAAACGAGAACGACGCCTTTACACCCACAGTCGGACGGTATGGTGGAAAGATTCAATGGCACATTGGAGGAATATCTAGCAAAGGTTGTGGAAAGGAACCAACGTAACTGGGATCGACATATACCGATGTTCTTGATGGCCTACCGATCAGCGGTACATGACACAACAGGAGTGACACCAGCTAAAACCATATTTGGGAACAATCTGCGATTACCGGGAGATTTAAAATTTGGGGCTGTTCCATCAGCAGCTCTATGCGGACAGGATTACGTCGACCGAATGAAAAAGGAACTCAATGAAATACATCAATTTGTACGGGAGAAAATTCGAATATCAAGTGATCGAATGAAAGCTCGATATGACATACGAGCAAATAATCAAGGCTTCGAGGAAGGGCAGCTGGTATGGCTTCACAACCCGCAACGGCAGAAGGGATTATCACCGAAGTTGCAACCCACATGGGAAGGCCCTTACACTGTCATTCAAAGATTGAACGACGTGGTTTATCGCATACAGAAAGGACGGAAAGGTAAACCAAAGGTGGTGCATTTGGAGCGTTTGGCGCTCTACAGAGGAGGTGATCTGGATCCTGTTCGGGACGAACAGGCTTAGGTGGGGGGTAGTGTTACGGTGACCCCTAGAATAGAATAGAATAAGTTAATTTCATTAATTGTTCAATTACATTTATAATTTATACTCAACATTTAGGCGTATTTCTATACTAACATATTTGCTGCGCATTTAGGATTATTCTGGAAACAAATATTTTGGTATATAAGGGCGCGCGTTGACGTGTATTGCTGAGTATTATTTTAAACGTGATACAGTGAAGGTTAAATAGAAAGATTATTAAAGTGATTATTAAAGCGATTATTAAAGTGATAATTAAAAAGTGTGTTATAATTATAATAATTAATTGTGAAAATTGTGTTGTATAATAAATTGTGTTGTGTAAATAAAATTGTGTGAGTTAAAATTGAAGCAGTGTATTTATTCACAATCCAGTGATTCGAACCTTGATTGACAAGGCAAAATCGTAACAATTGGTGACAGCGGTGGGATTGTGAATAATAAGGAAAATGATTCTCTACGGATTAAAGCTTGGGCAATTAAAGCAGCAACTGACACGGCGAGGTTTGGCCAGTGAACGCACAAAAGCTAGTTTGGTGGAGCGACTACGTGAGGCCATGGAGAAGGAAGGTTTAGATCCAGACGTGTATGATTTCGAGGAGGACAACACGGATGAGATCAGTATGGATAAGAAAGAAAAGGACGTACAAACGGTGGTCGAAACAACGCAAAACCCATCTGGAAGTTTCGATTTTTCGCAGTTGATGGCTGCTATGAATATGATGGGCTAACAGTTAAAGCAACAAGGGGCGGACATTAAACAATCGAACCAGGATATGAAACAACAGATGTTACAAGTGGAGCAACAAGGAGCGGACATTAAACAATCGAACCAAGATATGAAACAACAGATGTTACAAGTGGAGCAACAAGGAGCGGACATTAAATATCAAATGAAATTGTCGAACCAGGACATGAAACAGCAGATGGAGCAACAAGGGGCGGACATTAAAAACCAAATAGAAGATGGCCAAAAGAAAATGAACGAGAGGTTTCTGGAGTTATCTTCTACACTACACGGTAAAGTGGAAAAAGTGCAAACAGAAGTACAAGAAATACACGCAGAAATTCAAAATGTTAAAGGGACGGTTCAACAAAAATTTGAATCGGTTAAACAAGATTTTCAAACGGAAGTTAAACGTCTCGAGAAGGAGCTCCAAGATGTCAAGGCGAATGGAACGACACAGCAAGTGATTCAGACGGTGAATGCAGTTAAGATAAAACCACCAACATTTGATGGAACAACATCCTTCAGTATTTTTAAGTTCCAATTCGAAACGGCCATTAAGCAAAATCAGTGGACTGAAGAACAATGTGTTGCAGCGTTAATTGTGGCTCTTAAAGGCGAAGCGGCGGAAACACTTCAAATCATTCCCGAGCAGGAACGGAACGTTTACATGGGAATTATGAAGGCGTTAGATCGAAAATACGGAAGTGACCACAAACGAGAAATCTATCGCATGGAATTGAAGGGTCAATACCAAAGAGCAGGAGAATCGCTACAGGAATTTTCATCGGCAATTGAGCGGCTCGCGCATTTAGTACATTCAAATATGTCGGCCGATTACATGGAGCGAATTAAAATGGATGCATTCATTGACGGTATTCGAGATCCTGAGACGCGCAGAGCGGTGATGTTGTCACCTAAGGCAACTTTCACGGAAACCATCGCTTGTGCGTTAACAAACGAAACTGCGCAAACCATCATCAAACCAGCAATGAAAATTCGTCGAGTGGAGATTGATTCCAGAATAGACACCGCACGGGCTACGCCAAGATTCAGAGATGGAAGTGGCAGGATTAAATGCTGGGTATGTGATAGAATGGGTCACATCTCACGGGACTGTTGGGAGATTAAGAAGAAACGAGCAAGGTCGCCATCTCCTATGAAGCGTAGACCAAACGAAGAGCAGATAGAATCCAGAAAGGAGCGTCAGACGACAGCGGAGTCGCTAAACTAAAAAGAGTCAGCTTGAAGGGGCAGAAGCTGGCTCCCACAACCGATTGCCCCACAACCTCCATCCATGTTTCTAGAATAGCAAGGAACGGTGACAGCTTAACAATTGAACCCGATATTGATGGGAAGAAATGCATGATCACGCTGGATACGGGAGCAACACATACGATTGTTCGTGAGGATATTATTGATGGAATTATGGAACCAGCTAATGGCATTAAATTACGAACGGCGACTGGAGAAAATTCAGCAATAAAAGGGAAAAAGGTCGTAAAAATAAGGATTGGACGAAATCACTTTCAACACGAGGTGCTGGTTGCAGATATTGTAGACGAAGTCATCTTGGGAATGGACTTCATGAGAACGAATGGCTTCGTGGTGGATGTTGGACGGGGTGTATTAACCTACGATAATATCGAGTTGCCACTTCACGTTAGCGCCGTTATAGGAGAAACGACCAGGCAAATTATAATGGATCATCGGGAGAAGCTGCCACCGAACTCGGAAACAATAGTATGGGCAAGATTGGAAGGAGGTTCTGGGTCACCCAGGTTGTGGGTTGTGGAAGCCAATGAAGCAGAGAGCGGAGCCAGAGAAATTATGATCGGGAAAGTTTTAGTGAAACCAGACAGCGATAATAGAGTACCAATTAGGACTCTAAATCTCTCGGATAAGACGAAAACCATCAAGAAAGGGACAATAATCGGAAAATGTGAAGAAATATCGGCGATAGTGAAGTGCGAGCAGAAAAATCCGATTAAGACGGCTAACTCGCAAGTGCAGAAAGAGATTATAGATCAACTTATGGAGAAATGGACCGAAGATCTTACCATGGAACAGAAAAGTTTGGCAAAACAATTGCTCGAGCGGTACATGCCAATATTCTGCAGTACATCGGACAATAATGGGAGAACCACAATGGTAAAACATCGAATAGATACAGGAGCAGAAACGCCGATTCGACAACCACCCAGGAGATTACCATTGGCAAAGCAAGGAGAAGTGGATCGAATGGTAAAAGATATGCAAGCAGCAGGGGTAATCGAAACATCAAGCAGTCCATGGAGTTCACCAGTGGTGTTAGTCGAGAAAAAGGATGGTAGCATGAGATTCTGCGTGGATTATCGAAAATTAAATGCTGTGACGAAAAAGGATAGTTACCCATTGCCAAGGATCGATGACACGTTAGACACATTATCGGGTGCTCGAATATTTTCGACATTAGATCTGCAAAGCGGCTATTGGCAAGTGGAAGTCCAGGAGGAAGATCGCGAGAAAACGGCATTCAGTGTGGGTAACGGATTATGGCAATTTAACGTTATGCCATTCGGATTATGTAACGCCCCTGCGACTTTTGAACGGCTAATGGAGCGCGTGCTAAAGGGATTACATTGGAGGACGTGCCTCGTATATTTGGACGACATCATCGTTATGGGCAAGGATTTCGACGAGCATTTAAGGAATTTGGCAGAGGTTTTGGATCGGATACAAGCCGCCGGATTGAAGCTAAGCCCAAAGAAATGCAAACTATTTAGAACGGAAGTAAAATATTTGGGTCATAAGGTAACAACCAATGGAATCCATACCGATGAAGACAAGATCGCAGCAGTGAAGGAATGGCCACGACCTAAAAACTTACATGAATTACGGAGCTTCCTTGGATTGTGTACCTATTATAGACGATTCGTGCCAGGATTCGCCAATATTGCAAAGAGTTTACACGAGTTAACCAGGAAGAACAAGGCATTCGAATGGAAGGATGATCAAGAAGAGGCATTTGTGGAACTAAGACGACGATTATGCGAAGCACCAATCCTCGCATACCCTATACCCAACGTTAAATTCATTTTGGACACCGATGCAAGTAATGATGGTATAGGAGGAGTATTATCACAGGCAACAAATGGTGAGGAGCGAGTTATTGCATATTACTCCAAGATGTTATCAAAACCGGAACGGAATTATTGTGTAACACGGAAAGAGTTGTTGGCTATAGTGGAATGTGTTAAGCACTTCCATAAGTACCTCTATGGCCAAAAATTTCTTCTACGGACGGATCATGGAGCTTTGCGCTGGTTGTTACAATTCAAAAATCCAGAGGGACAAGTAGCACGTTGGATCGAACGTTTGCAAAGCTACGATTTCCAAATTGAACATCGGAAAGGAACCGCACATGGAAATGCCGACGCATTATCAAGAAGGCCATGTCCCGTGGAATGCAAGCATTGTGGGCGTGTGGAGGGTAAGGAAAACATCATCGATATTCGGCTTATGCAAGTGCTACCTGATGAGGAATGGACTGATGAAATGATCAAGAAGGAGCAATTACGGGATGCTGACCTGTCATTCATCATGAAACATAAGGAAAAGGAACACCGGCCCACATGGAGTGAGATAGCTGACAAAGCTCCCATTGTAAAAGCATATTGGGCTCAATGGGATAGCCTCCACATAGAAAATGGATGTTTAAAACGAAAGTGGGAAAGCACGGATGGTAAAGTAAAACAATTGTTGGTAGTGGTGCCAAAAGATCGGATAGCGGAAATCCTCAAGGAGTATCACGGAGGAGCAAGTGGAGGTCACCTAGGGATTAATAAAACATTAGCCAAAATTCGCCAACGTTTCTACTGGTCCGGATGTAGACAGTCAGTAATAGAATGGTGTCGAAGATGTGACCAATGTGCGGCAGTGAAGGGACCAGCACGAAAAAGCCGTGGAACCATGAAACAATATAATGTCGGGGCACCATTTGAGAGAATTGCAATGGACGTGGCGGGGCCATTTCCGACCACCGAGAGCGGAAATAAATATGTGCTAGTAATAATGGATTATTTCAGCAAATGGCCGGAAGTGTACCCCATACCCAATCAGGAGACAACAACAATAGCTGATGCCGTGGTTAACAATTGGATTAGCAGATTTGGTGTACCTATGGAAATTCACACGGATCAAGGAAGGAATTTCGAATCGGTGGTATTTCAGGAGATATGTCAGATGCTTGGAATCAATAAAACAAGGACGACGCCTTTACACCCACAGTCGGACGGTATGGTGGAAAGATTCAATGGTACATTGGAGGAATATCTAGCAAAAGCTGTGGAAAGGAACCAACGTAACTGGGATCGACATATACCAATGTTCCTGATGGCCTACCGATCAGCGGTACATGACACAACAGGAGTGACACCAGCTAAAACCATATTTGGGAACAATCTGCGATTACCAGGAGATTTAAAATTTGGGGCTGTTCCATCAGCAGCTCTATGCGGACAGGATTACGTCGACCGAATGAAAGAGGAACTTAATGAAATACATCAATTTGTACGGGAGAAAATTCGAATATCAAGTGATCGAATGAAAGCTCGATATGACATACGAGCAAATAATCAAGGCTTCGAGGAAGGGCAATTGGTATGGCTTCACAACCCGCAACGGCACAAGGGATTATCACCGAAGTTGCAACCCACATGGGAAGGACCTTACACTGTCATTAAAAAGTTGAACGACGTGGTTTATCGCATACAGAAAGGACGGAAAGGTAAACCAAAGGTGGTGCATTTAGAGCGTTTGGCGGTCTACAGAGGAGGTGATCTGGATCCTGTTCGGGACGAACAGGCTTAGGTGGGGGGTAGTGTTACGGTGACACCTAGATTAGAATAGAATAAGTTAATTTCATTAATTGTTCAATTACGTGTATAATTTATACTCAACATTTAGGCGTATTTCTATACTAACATATTTGCTGCGCATTTAGGATTATTCTAGAAACAAATATTTTAGTATATAAGGGCGCGCGTTGACGTGTATTGCTGAGTATTATTTTAAACGTGATACAGTGAAGGTTAAATAGAAAGATTATTAAAGTGATTATTAAAGCGATTATTAAAGTGATAATTAAAATGTGTGTTGTAATTATAATAATTAATTGTGAAAATTGTGTTGTATAATAAATTGTGTTGTGTAAATAAAATTGTGTGAGTTAAAATTGAAGCAGTGTATTTATTCACAATCCAGTGATTCGAACCTTGATTGACAAGGCAAAATCGTAACAATATTGTTACGGTGACACCTAGATTAGAATAGAATAAGTTAATTTCATTAATTGTTCAATTACGTGTATAATTTATACTCAACATTTAGGCGTATTTCTATACTAACATATTTGCTGCGCATTTAGGATTATTCTAGAAACAAATATTTTGGTATATAAAGGCGCGCGTTGACGTGTAATGCTGAGTATTATTTTAAACGTGATACAGTGAAGGTTAAATAGAAAGATTATTAAAGTGATTATTAAAGCGATTATTAAAGTGATAATTAAAAAGTGTGTTATAAGTGTAATAATTAATTGTGAATTTCGTGTTGTATAATAAATTGTGTTGTGTAAATAAATTGTGTGAGTTAAAATTTGAAGCAGTGTATTTATTCACAATCCAGTGATTCGAACCTTGATTGACAAGGCAAAATCGTAACAATTGGTGACAGCGGTGGGATTGTGAATAATAAGGAAAATGATTCTCTACGAATTAAAGCTTGCGCAATTAAAGGAGCAACTGAAGCAGCGAGGTTTGGCTAGTGAAGGCACAAAAGCTAGTTTGGTGGGGCGACTACGTGAGGCCATGGAGAAGAACGGTTTAAATCCAGATGTGTATGATTTCGAGGAGGACAACACGGATGAGATCAGTGTGGACAAGAAAGAAAAGGAAGAACAAACGATGGTCGGAACAACACAAAACCCATCCGGAAGTTTCGATTTATCGCAGTTGATGGCTGCTATGAATCAAATGATGGGACAACAGTTGGAGCTACAAGGGGCGGACATTAAACATCAAATGAAACAGCAGATGTTACAAGTGGAGCAACAAGGGGCGGACATTAAACAATCGAACCAGGAAATGAAACAGCAGATGTTACAAGTGGAGCAACAAGGGGCCGACATTAAACAATCGAACCACGAAATAAAACAGCAGATGTTACAAGTGCAAGTTGGCCAAAAGAAAATGGACGAGAGGTTTTTGGAATTATCTTCTACACTACACGGTAAAGTGGAAAAACTGCAAACAGAAGTACACGCAGAAATTCAAAATGTTAAAGGGACGGTACAACAAAAATTTGAATCGGTTGAACAAGATTTTAAACGTCTCGAGAAGGAGCTCCAAGATGTCAAGTCAAATGGAACAACAGGTCAAGTGATCCAGACAGTTAACGCAGTTAAGATAAAACCACCAACATTTGATGGAACAACTTCCTTCAGTATTTTTAAGTTCCAATTCGAAACTGCGATTAAGCAAAATCAGTGGACTGAAGAACAATGTGTTGCAGCATTAATTGTGGCTCTTAAAGGCGAAGCGGCAGAAACATTACAAATCATTCCCGAGCAGGAACGGAACGTTTACATGGGAATTATGAAGGCGTTAGATCGAAAATACGGAAGTGACCACAAACGAGAAATCTATCGCATGGAATTGAAGAGTCGATACCAAAGAGCAGGAGAATCGCTACAGGAATTTTCATCGGCAATTGAGCGGCTCGCGCATTTAGTACATTCAAATATGTCGGCCGAATACATGGAGCGAATTAAAATGGATGCATTCATTGACGGTATTCGAGATCCTGAGACGCGCAGAGCGGTGATGTTGTCACCTAAGGCAACTTTCACGGAAACCATCGCTTGTGCGTTAACAAACGAAACTGCGCAAACCATCATCAAACCAGCAATGAAAATTCGTCGAGTGGAGATTGATTCCAGAATAGACACCGCACGGGCTACGCCAAGATTCAGAGATGGAAGTGGCAGGATTAAATGCTGGGTATGTGATAGAATGGGTCACATCTCACGGGACTGTTGGGAGATTAAGAAGAAACGAGAAAGGTCGCCATCTCCTATGAAGCGTAGACCAAACGAAGAGCAGATAGAATCCAGAAAGGAGCGTCAGACGACAGCGGAGTCGTTAAACTAAAAAGAGTCAGCTTGAAGGGGCAGAAGCTGGCTCCCACAACCGATTGCCCCACAACCTCCATCCATGTTTCTAGAATAGCAAGGAACGGTGACAGCTTAACAATTGAAGCCGATATTGATGGGAAGAAATGCATGATCACGCTGGATACGGGAGCAACACATACGATTGTTCGTGAGGATATTATTGATGGAATTATGGAACCAGCTAATGGCATTAAATTACGAACGGCGACTGGAGAAAATTCAGCAATAAAAGGGAAAAAGGTCGTAAAAATAAGGATTGGACGAAATCACTTTCAACACGAGGTGCTGGTTGCAGATATTGTAGACGAAGTCATCTTGGGAATGGACTTCATGAGAACGAATGGCTTCGTGGTGGATGTTGGACGGGGTGTATTAACCTACGATAATATCGAGTTGCCACTTCACGTTAGCGCCGTTATAGGAGAAACGACCAGGCAAATTATAATGGATCATCGGGAGAAGCTGCCACCGAACTCGGAAACAATAGTATGGGCAAGATTGGAAGGAGGTTCTGGGTCACCCAGGTTGTGGGTTGTGGAAGCCAATGAAGCAGAGAGCGGAGCCAGAGAAATTATGATCGGGAAAATTTAGTGAAACCAGACAGCGATAATAGAGTACCAATTAGGACTCTAAATCTCTCGGATAAGACGAAAACCATCAAGAAAGGGACAATAATCGGAAAATGTGAAGAAATATCGGCGATAGTGAAGTGCGAGCAGAAAAATCCGATTAAGACGGCTAACTCGCAAGTGCAGAAAGAGATTATAGATCAACTTATGGAGAAATGGACCGAAGATCTTACCATGGAACAGAAAAGTTTGGCAAAACAATTGCTCGAGCGGTACATGCCAATATTCTGCAGTACATCGGACAATAATGGGAGAACCACAATGGTAAAACATCGAATAGATACAGGAGCAGAAACGCCGATTCGACAACCACCCAGGAGATTACCATTGGCAAAGCAAGGAGAAGTGGATCGAATGGTAAAAGATATGCAAGCAGCAGGGGTAATCGAAACATCAAGCAGTCCATGGAGTTCACCAGTGGTGTTAGTCGAGAAAAAGGATGGTAGCATGAGATTCTGCGTGGATTATCGAAAATTAAATGCTGTGACGAAAAAGGATAGTTACCCATTGCCAAGGATCGATGACACGTTAGACACATTATCGGGTGCTCGAATATTTTCGACATTAGATCTGCAAAGCGGCTATTGGCAAGTGGAAGTCCAGGAGGAAGATCGCGAGAAAACGGCATTCAGTGTGGGTAACGGATTATGGCAATTTAACGTTATGCCATTCGGATTATGTAACGCCCCTGCGACTTTTGAACGGCTAATGGAGCGCGTGCTAAAGGGATTACATTGGAGGACGTGCCTCGTATATTTGGACGACATCATCGTTATGGGCAAGGATTTCGACGAGCATTTAAGGAATTTGGCAGAGGTTTTGGATCGGATACAAGCCGCCGGATTGAAGCTAAGCCCAAAGAAATGCAAACTATTTAGAACGGAAGTAAAATATTTGGGTCATAAGGTAACAACCAATGGAATCCATACCGATGAAGACAAGATCGCAGCAGTGAAGGAATGGCCACGACCTAAAAACTTACATGAATTACGGAGCTTCCTTGGATTGTGTACCTATTATAGACGATTCGTGCCAGGATTCGCCAATATTGCAAAGAGTTTACACGAGTTAACCAGGAAGAACAAGGCATTCGAATGGAAGGATGATCAAGAAGAGGCATTTGTGGAACTAAGACGACGATTATGCGAAGCACCAATCCTCGCATACCCTATACCCAACGTTAAATTCATTTTGGACACCGATGCAAGTAATGATGGTATAGGAGGAGTATTATCACAGGCAACAAATGGTGAGGAGCGAGTTATTGCATATTACTCCAAGATGTTATCAAAACCGGAACGGAATTATTGTGTAACACGGAAAGAGTTGTTGGCTATAGTGGAATGTGTTAAGCACTTCCATAAGTACCTCTATGGCCAAAAATTTCTTCTACGGACGGATCATGGAGCTTTGCGCTGGTTGTTACAATTCAAAAATCCAGAGGGACAAGTAGCACGTTGGATCGAACGTTTGCAAAGCTACGATTTCCAAATTGAACATCGGAAGGGAACCGCACATGGAAATGCCGACGCATTATCAAGAAGGCCATGTCCCGTGGAATGCAAGCATTGTGGGCGTGTGGAGGGTAAGGAAAACATCATCGATATTCGGCTTATGCAAGTGCTACCTGATGAGGAATGGACTGATGAAATGATCAAGAAGGAGCAATTACGGGATGCTGACCTGTCATTCATCATGAAACATAAGGAAAAGGAACACCGGCCCACATGGAGTGAGATAGCTGACAAAGCTCCCATTGTAAAAGCATATTGGGCTCAATGGGATAGCCTCCACATAGAAAATGGATGTTTAAAACGAAAGTGGGAAAGCACGGATGGTAAAGTAAAACAATTGTTGGTAGTGGTGCCAAAAGGTCGGATAGCGGAAATCCTCAAGGAGTATCACGGAGGAGCAAGTGGAGGTCACCTAGGGATTAATAAAACATTAGCCAAAATTCGACAACGTTTCTATTGGTCCGGATGTAGACAGTCAGTAGTAGAATGGTGTCGAAGATGTGACCAATGTGCGGCAGTGAAGGGACCAGCACGAAAAAGCCGTGGAACCATGAAACAATATAATGTCGGGGCACCATTTGAGAGAATTGCAATGGACGTGGCGGGGCCATTTCCGACCACCGAGAGCGGAAATAAATATGTGCTAGTAATAATGGATTATTTCAGCAAATGGCCGGAAGTGTACCCCATACCCAATCAGGAGACAACAACAATAGCTGATGCCGTGGTTAACAATTGGATTAGCAGATTTGGTGTACCTATGGAAATTCACACGGATCAAGGAAGGAATTTCGAATCGGTGGTATTTCAGGAGATATGTCAGATGCTTGGAATCAATAAAACAAGAACGACGCCTTTACACCCACAATCGGACGGTATGGTGGAAAGATTCAATGGTACATTGGAGGAATATCTAGCAAAAGCTGTGGAAAGGAACCAACGCAACTGGGATCGACATATACCAATGTTCCTGATGGCCTACCGATCAGCGGTACATGACACAACAGGAGTGACACCAGCTAAAACCATATTTGGGAACAATCTGCGATTACCAGGAGATTTAAAATTTGGGGCTGTTCCATCAGCAGCTCTATGCGGACAGGATTACGTCGACCGAATGAAAGAGGAACTTAATGAAATACATCAATTTGTACGGGAGAAAATTCGAATATCAAGTGATCGAATGAAAGCTCGATATGACATACGAGCAAATAATCAAGGCTTCGAGGAAGGGCAATTGGTATGGCTTCACAACCCACAACGGCACAAGGGATTATCACCGAAGTTGCAACCCACATGGGAAGGACCTTACACTGTCATTAAAAAGTTGAACGACGTGGTTTATCGCATACAGAAAGGACGGAAAGGTAAACCAAAGGTGGTGCATTTAGAGCGTTTGGCGCTCTACAGAGGAGGTGATCTGGATCCTGTTCGGGACGAACAGGCTTAGGTGGGGGGTAGTGTTACGGTGACACCTAGATTAGAATAGAATAAGTTAATTTCATTAATTGTTCAATTACGTGTATAATTTATACTCAACATTTAGGCGTATTTCTATACTAACATATTTGCTGCGCATTTAGGATTATTCTAGAATCAAATATTTTGGTATATAAAGGCGCGCGTTGACGTGTATTGCTGAGTATTATTTTAAACGTGATACAGTGAAGGTTAAATAAAAGGATTATTAAAGTGATTATTAAAGCGATTATTAAAGTGATAATTAAAAAGTGTGTTATAATTATAATAATTAATTGTGAAAATTGTGTTGTATAATAAATTGTGTTGTGTAAATAAAATTGTGTGAGTTAAAATTGAAGCAGTGTATTTATTCACAATCCAGTGATTCGAACCTTGATTGACAAGGCAAAATCGTAACAATATTGTTACGGTGACACCTAGATTAGAATAGAATAAGTTAATTTCATTAATTGTTCAATTACGTGTATAATTTATACTCAACATTTAGGCGTATTTCTATACTAACATATTTGCTGCGCATTTAGGATTATTCTAGAAACAAATATTTTGGTATATAAAGGCGCGCGTTGACGTGTATTGCTGAGTATTATTTTAAACGTGATACAGTGAAGGTTAAATAAAAGGATTATTAAAGTGATTATTAAAGCGATTATTAAAGTGATAATTAAAAAGTGTGTTATAATTATAATAATTAATTGTGAAAATTGTGTTGTATAATAAATTGTGTTGTGTAAATAAAATTGTGTGAGTTAAAATTGAAGCAGTGTATTTATTCACAATCCAGTGATTCGAACCTTGATTGACAAGGCAAAATCGTAACAATTGGTGACAGCGGTGGGATTGTGAATAATAAGGAAAATGATTCTCTACGAATTAAAGCTTGCGCAATTAAAGGAGCAACTGAAGCAGCGAGGTTTGGCTAGTGAAGGCACAAAAGCTAGTTTGGTGGAGCGACTACGTGAGGCCATGGAGAAGGACGGTTTAAATCCAGATGTGTATGATTTCGAGGAGGACAACACGGATGAGATCAGTGTGGACAAGAAAGAAAAGGAAGAACAAACGATGGTCGGAACAACACAAAACCCATCCGGAAGTTTCGATTTATCGCAGTTGATGGCTGCTATGAATCAAATGATGGGACAACAGTTGGAGCTACAAGGGGCGGACATTAAACATCAAATGAAACAGCAGATGTTACAAGTGGAGCAACAAGGGGCCGACATTAAACAATCGAACCAAGAAATTAAACAGAAGATTGTACAGATGGAGCAACAAGGAGCGGACATTAAAAACCAAATAGAAGTTGGTCAAAAGAAAATGGACGAGAAGTTTCTGGAGTTATCTTCTACACTACACGGTAAAGTGGAAAAACTGCAAACAGAAGTACACGCAGAAATTCAAAATGTTAAAGGGACGGTTCAACAAAAATTTGAATCGGTTAAACAAGATTTTCAAACGGAAGTTAAACGTCTCGAGAAGGAGCTCCAAGATGTCAAGTCAAATGGAACAACAGGTCAAGTGATCCAGACAGTTAACGCAGTTAAGATAAAACCACCAACATTTGATGGAACAACTTCCTTCAGTATTTTTAAGTTCCAATTCGAAACTGCGATTAAGCAAAATCAGTGGACGGAAGAACAATGTGTTGCAGCATTAATTGTGGCTCTTAAAGGCGAAGCGGCAGAAACACTACAAATCATTCCCGAGCAGGAACGGAACGTTTACATGGGAATTATGAAGGCGTTAGATCGAAAATACGGAAGTGACCACAAACGAGAAATCTATCGCATGGAATTGAAGGGTCGATACCAAAAAGGAGGAGAATCGCTACAGGAATTTTCATCGGCAATTGAGCGGCTCGCGCATTTAGCCCATTCAAATATGTCGGCCGATTACATGGAGCGAATTAAAATAGATGCGTTTATTGACGGTATTCGAGATCCTGAGACGCGCAGAGCGGTGATGTTGTCACCTAAGGCAACTTTCACGGAAACCATCGCTTATGCGTTAACAAACGAAACTGTTCAGGCCATCGTCAAACCAGCAATGGAAATTCGTCGAGTGGAGATTGATTCCAGAATGGACACCGAGCGGGCTACGCCAAGGTTCAGATATGGAAGTAGCAGGATTAAATGCTGGGTATGCAATAGAATGGGTCACATTTCACGGGACTGTTGGGAGATTAAGAAGAAACGAGGAAGATCGCCATCTCCTATGAAGCGTAGACCAAACGAACAGCAGAGAGAGGCCAGAAAGGAGGGTCGGACGACGTTGGAGTCGTTAAAAAGAGACAGCTTGAAGGAGCAAAAGCTGACTCCCACAACCGATTGCCCCATAACGTCCATCCAAGTTTCGAGAATAGAAAGAGGCGGTGACAGCTTGACAGATGAAGCCAATATTGAACATCGAAAGGAAAGCGCACATGGAAATGCCGACACGTTATTAAGAAGACCATGTCCCGCAAAATGCAAGAATTGTGGGCATGTGGAGGTCAAGGGAAACATCGTCGATATTCGACTCATGCAAGCGTTACCTGAGGAGCAATGGACTGATGAAATGATCAAGAAGGAGCAATTACGGGATGCTGACCTGTCCTTCATCATGAAACATAAGGAAAAGGAACACCGGCCCACATGGAGTGAGATAGCTGACAAAGCTCCCATTGTAAAAGCATATTGGGCTCAATGGGATAGCCTCCACATAGAAAATGGTTGTTTAAAACGAAAGTGGGAAAGCACGGATGGTAAAGTAAAACAAATGTTGGTAGTGGTGCCAAAAGATCGGATAGCGGAAATCCTCAAGGAGTATCATGGAGGAGCAAGTGGAGGTCACCTAGGGATTAATAAAACATTGGCCAAAATTCGACAACGTTTCTACTGGTCCGGATGTAGACAGTCAGTAGTAGAATGGTGTCGAAGATGTGACCAATGTGCGGCAGTAAAGGGACCAGCACGAAAAAGCCGTGGAACCATGAAACAATATAATGTCGGGGCACCATTTGAGAGAATTGCAATGGACGTGGCGGGGCCATTTCCGACCACCGAGAGCGGAAATAAATATGTGCTAGTAATAATGGATTATTTCAGCAAATGGCCAGAAGTGTACCCCATACCCAATCAGGAGACAACAACAATAGCTGATGCCGTGGTTAACAATTGGATTAGCAGATTTGGTGTACCTATGGAAATTCACACGGATCAAGGAAGGAATTTCGAATCGGTGGTATTTCAGGAGATATGTCAGATGCTTGGAATCAATAAAACGAGAACGACGCCTTTACACCCACAGTCGGACGGTATGGTGGAAAGATTCAATGGCACATTGGAGGAATATCTAGCAAAGGTTGTGGAAAGGAACCAACGCAACTGGGATCGACATATACCGATGTTCTTGATGGCCTACCGATCAGCGGTACATGACACAACAGGAGTGACACCAGCTAAAACCATATTTGGGAACAATCTGCGATTACCGGGAGATTTAAAATTTGGGGCTGTTCCATCAGCAGCTCTATGCGGACAGGATTACGTCGACCGGATGAAAAAGGAACTCAATGAAATACATCAATTTGTACGGGAGAAAATTCGAATATCAAGTGATCGAATGAAAGCTCGATATGACATACGAGCAAATAATCAAGGCTTCGAGGAAGGGCAATTGGTATGGCTTCACAACCCGCAACGGCACAAGGGATTATCACCGAAGTTGCAACCCACATGGGAAGGACCTTACACTGTCATTAAAAAGTTGAACGACGTGGTTTATCGCATACAGAAAGGACGGAAAGGTAAACCAAAGGTGGTGCATTTAGAGCGTTTGGCGCTCTACAGAGGAGGTGATCTGGATCCTGTTCGGGACGAACAGGCTTAGGTGGGGGGTAGTGTTACGGTGACACCTAGATTAGAATAGAATAAGTTAATTTCATTAATTGTTCAATTACGTGTATAATTTATACTCAACATTTAGGCGTATTTCTATACTAACATATTTGCTGCGCATTTAGGATTATTCTAGAAACAAATATTTTGGTATATAAAGGCGCGCGTTGACGTGTATTGCTGAGTATTATTTTAAACGTGATACAGTGAAGGTTAAATAAAAGGATTATTAAAGTGATTATTAAAGCGATTATTAAAGTGATAATTAAAAAGTGTGTTATAATTATAATAATTAATTGTGAAAATTGTGTTGTATAATAAATTGTGTTGTGTAAATAAAATTGTGTGAGTTAAAATTGAAGCAGTGTATTTATTCACAATCCAGTGATTCGAACCTTGATTGACAAGGCAAAATCGTAACAATATATATATTGTTACGGTGACACCTAGATTAGAATAGAATAAGTTAATTTCATTAATTGTTCAATTACGTGTATAATTTATACTCAACATTTAGGCGTATTTCTATACTAACATATTTGCTGCGCATTTAGGATTATTCTAGAAACAAATATTTTGGTATATAAAGGCGCGCGTTGACGTGTATTGCTGAGTATTATTTTAAACGTGATACAGTGAAGGTTAAAAAAAAGGATTATTAAAGTGATTATTAAAGCGATTATTAAAGTGATAATTAAAAAGTGTGTTATAATTATAATAATTAATTGTGAAAATTGTGTTGTATAATAAATTGTGTTGTGTAAATAAAATTGTGTGAGTTAAAATTAGAAGCAGTGTATTTATTCACAATCCAGTGATTCGAACCTTGAATGACAAGGCAAAATCGTAACAATTGGTGACAGCGGTGGGATTGTGAATAATAAGGAAAATGATTCTCTACGAATTAAAGCTTGCGCAATTAAAGGAGCAACTGAAGCAGCGAGGTTTGGCTAGTGAAGGCACAAAAGCTAGTTTGGTGGAGCGACTACGTGAGGCCATGGAGAAGGATGGTTTAAATCCAGATGTGTATGATTTCGAGGAGGACAACACGGATGAGATCAGTGTGGACAAGAAAGAAAAGGAAGAACAAACGATGGTCGGAACAACACAAAACCCATCCGGAAGTTTCGATTTATCGCAGTTGATGGCTGCTATGAATCAAATGATGGGACAACAGTTGGAGCTACAAGGGGCGGACATTAAACATCAAATGAAACAGCAGATGTTACAAGTGGAGCAACAAGGGGCGGACATTAAACAGAAGATGGTACAAATGGAGCAACAAGGGGCGGACATTAAACAGAAGATGGTACAAATGGAGCAACAAGGAGCGGACATTAAAAACCAAATAGAAGTTGGTCAAAAGAAAATGGACGAGAAGTTTCTGGAGTTATCTTCTACACTACACGGTAAAGTGGAAAAATTGCAAACAGAAGTACACGCAGAGATTCAAAATGTTAAAGGAGAGGTTCAACGTCTCGAGAAGGAGCTCCAAGATGTTAAAGTGAATGGAACGACACATCAAGTGATTCAGATGGTTAACGCAGTTAAGATAAAACCACCAACATTTGATGGAACAACATCCTTCAGCATTTTTAAGTTCCAATTCGAAACGGCGATTAAGCAAAATCAGTGGACTGAAGAACAATGTGTTGCAGCGTTAATTGTGGCTCTTAAAGGCGAAGCGGCAGAAACATTACAAATCATTCCCGAGCAGGAACGGAACGTTTACATGGGAATTATGAAGGCGTTAGATCGAAAATACGGAAGCGACCACAAACGAGAAATCTATCGCATGGAATTGAAGAGTCGATACCAAAGAGCAGGAGAATCGCTACAGGAATTTTCATCGGCAATTGAATGCTCGCGCATTTAGTACATTCAAATATGTCGGCCGAATACATGGAGCGAATTAAAATGGATGCATTCATTGACGGTATTCGAGATCCTGAGACGCGCAGAGCGGTGATGTTGTCACCTAAGGCAACTTTCACGGAAACCATCGCTTGTGCGTTAACAAACGAAACTGCGCAAACCATCATCAAACCAGCAATGAAAATTCGTCGAGTGGAGATTGATTCCAGAATAGACACCGCACGGGCTACGCCAAGATTCAGAGATGGAAGTGGCAGGATTAAATGCTGGGTATGTGATAGAATGGGTCACATCTCACGGGACTGTTGGGAGATTAAGAAGAAACGAGCAAGGTTGCCATCTCCTATGAAGCGTAGACCAAACGAAGAGCAGATAGAATCCAGAAAGGAGCGTCAGACGACAGCTGAGTCGTTAAACTAAAAAGAGTCAGCTTGAAGGGGCAGAAGCTGGCTCCCACAACCGATTGCCCCACAACCTCCATCCATGTTTCTAGAATAGCAAGGAACGGTGACAGCTTAACAATTGAAGCCGATATTGATGGGAAGAAATGCATGATCACGCTGGATACGGGAGCAACACATACGATTGTTCGTGAGGATATTATTGATGGAATTATGGAACCAGCTAATGGCATTAAATTACGAACGGCGACTGGAGAAAATTCAGCAATAAAAGGGAAAAAGGTCGTAAAAATAAGGATTGGACGAAATCACTTTCAACACGAGGTGCTGGTTGCAGATATTGTAGACGAAGTCATCTTGGGAATGGACTTCATGAGAACGAATGGCTTCGTGGTGGATGTTGGACGGGGTGTATTAACCTACGATAATATCGAGTTGCCACTTCACGTTAGCGCCGTTATAGGAGAAACGACCAGGCAAATTATAATGGATCATCGGGAGAAGCTGCCACCGAACTCGGAAACAATAGTATGGGCAAGATTGGAAGGAGGTTCTGGGTCACCCAGGTTGTGGGTTGTGGAAGCCAATGAAGCAGAGAGCGGAGCCAGAGAAATTATGATCGGGAAAGTTCTGGTGAAACCAGACAGCGATAATAGAGTACCAATTAGGACTCTAAATCTCTCGGATAAGACGAAAACCATCAAGAAAGGGACAATAATCGGAAAATGTGAAGAAATATCGGCGATAGTGAAGTGCGAGCAGAAAAATCCGATTAAGACGGCTAACTCGCAAGTGCAGAAAGAGATTATAGATCAACTTATGGAGAAATGGACCGAAGATCTTACCATGGAACAGAAAAGTTTGGCAAAACAATTGCTCGAGCGGTACATGCCAATATTCTGCAGTACATCGGACAATAATGGGAGAACCACAATGGTAAAACATCGAATAGATACAGGAGCAGAAACGCCGATTCGACAACCACCCAGGAGATTACCATTGGCAAAGCAAGGAGAAGTGGATCGAATGGTAAAAGATATGCAAGCAGCAGGGGTAATCGAAACATCAAGCAGTCCATGGAGTTCACCAGTGGTGTTAGTCGAGAAAAAGGATGGTAGCATGAGATTCTGCGTGGATTATCGAAAATTAAATGCTGTGACGAAAAAGGATAGTTACCCATTGCCAAGGATCGATGACACGTTAGACACATTATCGGGTGCTCGAATATTTTCGACATTAGATCTGCAAAGCGGCTATTGGCAAGTGGAAGTCCAGGAGGAAGATCGCGAGAAAACGGCATTCAGTGTGGGTAACGGATTATGGCAATTTAACGTTATGCCATTCGGATTATGTAACGCCCCTGCGACTTTTGAACGGCTAATGGAGCGCGTGCTAAAGGGATTACATTGGAGGACGTGCCTCGTATATTTGGACGACATCATCGTTATGGGCAAGGATTTCGACGAGCATTTAAGGAATTTGGCAGAGGTTTTGGATCGGATACAAGCCGCCGGATTGAAGCTAAGCCCAAAGAAATGCAAACTATTTAGAACGGAAGTAAAATATTTGGGTCATAAGGTAACAACTAATGGAATCCATACCGATGAAGACAAGATCGCAGCAGTGAAGGAATGGCCACGACCTAAAAACTTACATGAATTACGGAGCTTCCTTGGATTGTGTACCTATTATAGACGATTCGTGCCAGGATTCGCCAATATTGCAAAGAGTTTACACGAGTTAACCAGGAAGAACAAGGCATTCGAATGGAAGGATGATCAAGAAGAGGCATTTGTGGAACTAAGACGATGATTATGCGAAGCACCAATCCTCGCATACCCTATACCCAACGTTAAATTCATTTTGGACACCGATGCAAGTAATGATGGTATAGGAGGAGTATTATCACAGGCAACAAATGGTGAGGAGCGAGTTATTGCATATTACTCCAAGATGTTATCAAAACCGGAACGGAATTATTGTGTAACACGGAAAGAGTTGTTGGCTATAGTGGAATGTGTTAAGCACTTCCATAAGTACCTCTATGGCCAAAAATTTCTTCTACGGACGGATCATGGAGCTTTGCGCTGGTTGTTACAATTCAAAAATCCAGAGGGACAAGTAGCACGTTGGATCGAACGTTTGCAAAGCTACGATTTCCAAATAGAACATCGGAAGGGAACCGCACATGGAAATGCCGACGCATTATCAAGAAGGCCATGTCCCGTGGAATGCAAGCATTGTGGGCGTGTGGAGGGTAAGGAAAACATCATCGATATTCGGCTTATGCAAGTGCTACCTGATGAGGAATGGACTGATGAAATGATCAAGAAGGAGCAATTACGGGATGCTGACCTGTCATTCATCATGAAACATAAGGAAAAGGAACACCGGCCCACATGGAGTGAGATAGCTGACAAAGCTCCCATTGTAAAAGCATATTGGGCTCAATGGGATAGCCTCCACATAGAAAATGGATGTTTAAAACGAAGGTGGGAAAGCACGGATGGTAAAGTAAAACAATTGTTGGTAGTGGTGCCAAAAGATCGGATAGCGGAAATCCTCAAGGAGTATCACGGAGGAGCAAGTGGAGGTCACCTAGGGATTAATAAAACATTAGCCAAAATTCGCCAACGTTTCTACTGGTCCGGATGTAGACAGTCAGTAGTAGAATGGTGTCGAAGATGTGACCAATGTGCGGCAGTAAAGGGTAGTATTTAAAACATAAATATGTGCTAGTAATAATGGATTATTTCAGCAAATGGCCGGAAGTGTACCCCATACCCAATCAGGAGACAACAACAATAGCTGATGCCGTGGTTAACAATTGGATTAGCAGATTTGGTGTACCTATGGAAATTCACACGGATCAAGGAAGGAATTTCGAATCGGTGGTATTTCAGGAGATATGTCAGATGCTTGGAATCAATAAAACAAGAACGACGCCTTTACACCCACAATCGGACGGTATGGTGGAAAGATTCAATGGCACATTGGAGGAATATCTAGCAAAAGCTGTGGAAAGGAACCAACGCAACTGGGATCGACATATACCAATGTTCCTGATGGCCTACCGATCAGCGGTACATGACACAACAGGAGTGACACCAGCTAAAACCATATTTGGGAACAATCTGCGATTACCAGGAGATTTAAAATTTGGGGCTGTTCCATCAGCAGCTCTATGCGGACAGGATTACGTCGACCGAATGAAAGAGGAACTTAATGAAATACATCAATTTGTACGGGAGAAAATTCGAATATCAAGTGATCGAATGAAAGCTCGATATGACATACGAGCAAATAATCAAGGCTTCGAGGAAGGGCAATTGGTATGGCTTCACAACCCGCAACGGCACAAGGGATTATCACCGAAGTTGCAACCCACATGGGAAGGACCTTACACTGTCATTAAAAAGTTGAACGACGTGGTTTATCGCATACAGAAAGGACGGAAAGGTAAACCAAAGGTGGTGCATTTAGAGCGTTTGGCGCTCTACAGAGGAGGTGATCTGGATCCTGTTCGGGACGAACAGGCTTAGGTGGGGGGTAGTGTTACGGTGACACCTAGATTAGAATAGAATAAGTTAATTTCATTAATTGTTCAATTACGTGTATAATTTATACTCAACATTTAGGCGTATTTCTATACTAACATATTTGCTGCGCATTTAGGATTATTCTAGAAACAAATATTTTGGTATATAAAGGCGCGCGTTGACGTGTATTGCTGAGTATTATTTTAAACGTGATACAGTGAAGGTTAAATAGAAAGATTATTAAAGTGATTATTAAAGTGATTATTAAAGCGATTATTAAAGTGATAATTAAAAAGTGTGTTATAATTATAATAATTAATTGTGAAAATTGTGTTGTATAATAAATTGTGTTGTGTAAATAAAATTGTGTGAGTTAAAATTGAAGCAGTGTATTTATTCACAATCCAGTGATTCGAACCTTGATTGACAAGGCAAAATCGTAACAGTAATAATATTGTTACGGTGACACCTAGAATAGAATAGAATAAGTTAATTTCATTAATTGTTCAATTACGTTTATAATTTATACTCAACATTTAGGCGTATTTCTATACTAACATATTTGCTGCGCATTTAGGATTATTCTAGAAACAAATATTTTGGTATATAAAGGCGCGCGTTGACGTGGAATGCTGAGTATTATTTTAAACGTGATACAGTGAAGGTTAAATAGAAAGATTATTAAAGTGATTATTAAAGCGATTATTAAAGTGATAATTAAAAAGTGTGTTATAAGTGTAATAATTAATTGTAAATTTTGTGTTATATAATAAATTGTGTTGTGTAAATAAATTGTGTGAGTTCAAATTTGAAGCAGTGTATTTATTCACAATCCAGTGATTCGAACCTTGAGTGACAAGGCAAAATCGTAACAATTGGTGACAGCGGTGGGATTGTGAATAATAAGGAAAATGATTCTCTACGAATTAAAGCTTGCGCAATTAAAGGAGCAACTGAAACAGCGAGGTTTGGCCAGTGAAGGCACGAAAGCTAGTTTGATGGAGCGACTACGTGAGGCCATGGAGAAGGAAGGTTTAAATCCAGACAAGTAATGATGGTATAGGAGGAGTATTATCACAGGCAACAAATGGTGAGGAGCGAGTTATTGCATATTACTCCAATATGTTATCAAAACCGGAACGGAATTATTGTGTAACACGGAAAGAGTTGTTGGCTATAGTGGAATGTGTTAAGCACTTCCATAAGTACCTCTATGGCCAAAAATTTCTTCTACGGACGGATCATGGAGCTTTGCGCTGGTTGTTACAATTCAAAAATCCAGAGGGACAAGTAGCACGTTGGATCGAACGTTTGCAAAGCTACGATTTCCAAATTGAACATCGAAAGGGAACCGCACATGGAAATGCCGACGCATTATCAAGAAGACCATGTCCCGTGGAATGCAAGCATTGTGGGCGTGTGGAGGGTAAGGAAAACATCATTGATATTCGGCTTATGCAAGTGCTACCTGATGAGGAATGGACTGATGAAATGATCAAGAAGGAGCAATTACGGGATGCTGACCTGTCAGTCATCATGGAACATAAGGAAAAAGAACACCGGCCCACATGGAGTAGATAGCTGACAAAACTCCCATTGTAAAAGCATATTGGGCTCAATGGGATAGCCTCCACATAGAAAATGGATGTTTAAAAAGAAAGTGGGAAAGCACGGATGGTAAAGTAAAACAATTGTTGGTAGTGGTGCCAAAAGACCGAATAGCGGAAATCTTCAAGGAGTATCATGGAGGAGCAAGTGGAGGTCACCTAGGGATTAATAAAACATTAGCCAAAATTCGACAACGTTTCTACTGGTCCGGATGTAGACAGTCAGTAGTCGAATGGTGTCGAAGATGTGACCAATGTGCGGCAGTAAAGGGACCAGCACGAAAAAGCCGTGGAACCATGAAACAATATAATGTCGGGGCACCATTTGAGAGAATTGCAATGGACGTGGCTGGGCCATTTCCGACCACCGAGAGCGGAAATAAATATGTGCTAGTAATAATGGATTATTTCAACAAATGGCCGGAAGTGTACCCCATACCCAATCAGGAGACAACAACAATAGCTGATGCCGTGGTCAACAATTGGATTAGCAGATTTGGTGTACCGATGGAAATTCACACGGATCAAGGAAGGAATTTCGAATCGGTGGTATTTCAGGAGATATGTCAGATGCTTGGAATCAATAAAACAAGAACGACGCCTTTACACCCACAGTCGGACGGTATGGTGGAAAGATTCAATGGCACATTGGAGGAATATCTAGCAAAGGTTGTGGAAAGGAACCAACGTAACTGGGATCGACATATACCAATGTTCCTGATGGCCTACCGATCAGCGGTACATAACACAACAGGAGTGACACCAGCGGAAACCCTATTTGGGAACAATCTGCGATTACCGGGAGATTTAAAATTTGGGGCTGTTCCATCAGCAGCTCTATGCGGACAGGATTATGTCGACCGAATGAAAGAGGAACTCAATGAAATACATCAATTTGTACGGGAGAAAATTCGGATAACAAGTGATCGAATGAAAGCTCGATATGACATACGAGCAAACAATCAAGGCTTCGAGGAAGGGCAATTGGTATGGCTTCACAACCCGCAACGGCAGAAAGGATTATCACCGAAGTTGCAACCCACATGGGAAGGCCCTTACACAGTCATTAAAAGGTTGAACGACGTGGTTTATCGCATACAGAAAGGACGGAAAGGTAAACCAAAGGTGGTGCATTTAGAGCGCTTGGCGCTCTACAGAGGAGGTGATCTGGATCCTGTTCGGGACGAACAGGCTTAGGTGGGGGTAGTGTTACGGTGACACCTAGAATAGAATAGAATAAGTTAATTTCATTAATTGTTCAATTACGTTTATAATTTATACTCAACATTTAGGCGTATTTCTATACTAACATATTTGCTGCGCATTTAGGATTATTCTAGAAACAAATATTTTGGTATATAAAGGCGCGCGTTGACGTGGAATGCTGAGTATTATTTTAAACGTGATACAGTGAAGGTTAAATAGAAAGATTATTAAAGAGATTATTAAAGCGATTATTAAAGTGATAATTAAAAAGTGTGTTATAATTATAATAATTAATTGTGAATTTTGTGTTGTATAATAAATTGTGTTGTGTAAATAAATTGTGTGAGTTCAAATTTGAAGCAGTGTA
Source organism: Nephrotoma appendiculata (assembly GCA_947310385.1). Classification (NCBI taxonomy): domain Eukaryota; kingdom Metazoa; phylum Arthropoda; class Insecta; order Diptera; family Tipulidae; genus Nephrotoma; species Nephrotoma appendiculata. The sequence goes on from OX371225.1 coordinate 105,271,666, forward strand.
TTTATTCACAATCCAGTGATTCGAACCTTGATTGACAAGGCAAAATCGTAACAATATATATATATATATATATATATATATATATATATATATATATATATATATATATATACACTATATATATATATATATATATATATATATATATATATATATATATATATATATATATATATATATATATTTCTTGCCGATTTTCTAAGGTAAATTTTTGCTGACAATTTAGTCTGCAAGTGGTTTTACACCCAGGCCCAATTCGACGCGCGTCTATAAGCTTACCCTTAAGATTTATATGTTCAACACCTGCATTATGCGCCGCCTTAATTTTTTTGGTTTTCCATTTTTTTGTTTGTGGTTTCCGTTTTCGGCCGGGTCCCTTATTAATTTCGGTTTTATTCCGTTTTCTTTCAGAAATTGGTGTTGTTTCAATATCTCTATTGTTACAGTTTACCATGGTCATACATAACTGTGGATCCGGCCCATGTGGAGTAAACGTGCTGAAATCTGGTGATGCTTCGGTGGAATCTGATGATTCGCTTTCCGGAACGTACTCTGTACCGCTGTCTTCAAAATCTTAAATATAAAACCAATTATTAGCATATAACTTAATGCGTTATGTATTGTTTTATAGTATTTACCTGAAAACTCAAGAAGTTCTATATTTTCATTATTTTGTAACTCTTTTGATTGTTCTTTGTCGGAAATAGGCGATGTAACAATTATTCCGATATCAGGTACATTCCCCGAGCCATCAGTAAAATTATCATCTAAAATAATTTTTGGTAAGGAAACGATAAAAAACGTTTTATAAAAATAACAGCTAGATATTTACCTAACAGATCATCTAATTTTTCATTATCATTTTTATTTATGAAATTCATGTTGTATTTTATTGTATGCTAATTTCACTATTTTTTATAAATTTTTGTTATAATTATTATTAATATAACAAAATTTGAAATAAATATTAAATATTTAATATTTTGATTTTCCTTATTGGAATTGGTTTTTATTCGATTTAATATCGATTTCGATGTATATAATATCGATGTATATTGAGATATTGATTAACGATATGACATTGAGTAATTTATTTAATACAATATGAAAATTTTTCGAATATTTTTGTTTCCTACGGAAAACATTTTCTACTTAGCTAACGTTGTTTTCAAAATTTTATTATTTATGTACTTGTAATTTCAAAAATAAATCATATTTAAATAATTATACTTAAAATTAATAAATTAATATGAAAATATTAATTATAAAATAATAATAAAAGTCATAGTTATCATTTTTTAACATTTTATTTTCGGCCATCCGCACCACTAATTGCGCTCTACACGACATTTGTGCTTATCAAAATACAACTTCTTCCAACAACTATCACAAAAATACAGAATTATTCATATTAAATAATAAAATTGTACAAATTAATTTCCATTGTATTTGACATTCAATTTCCATATCAGTTTAAAGTATTACAAGTTGTATTGTCGTTTACAAAGTTATAGAAATTGGTCAGAAAAAGTATGATAAGTTTACATATCAGAGGCATAATTATACATTTTTATCTAAATATTCCAGAAAACTATGACAAGTAGTTTTGTATTCTATATATTTTGTATTTGTTATTACTAAACTAAAACAAAATTAAATAACATAGTACTTCAAATTTGACGGTTTAAAAACGAACAGGCTAAATTATGTCAAAAAAAATTGTTTTGGTTATAACTTTCTCAATATTAAAGCTAGAGAAAGGAAATTTTGACATTTTATCGAGTATTTATAGAACTATTGATTAGTCAAATCAAAACAAACTATGACAATTTGACTAGTCATAGTATTAATTGGGCGGTGCGATATATATATATATATATATAATTATGAGTCTTGCGATTAATTAAACATAAAAAAAATTATTTATTTTTACTTTCTTTTATTTTTTCCCAATTAGATGTTTAACCATTTAATACACACTTAAGACATAACTTTAATTTCTAATTAATTTCTTATCAAAGTCAATATGTTGACTTTGCTTAAACTATATTCTACTTAAAAATTATAAATTGCATATCCTTCAGTTTATACTCATGTTATTAATTAGTGTTAACTAGTGATCATTATGCAACTTGCATCGATGCGATTGATGAAGTTATTAATACAACAAACTCGTCAGATTTAGTTCTTGTGCTTGGTGATTTTAATCTTCCAAATATAACTTGGAACTTGGACCCAGAACTAAACTGTATTTTACCTTGCAATATAACAACAGATGCGGAATCTTTATTTGTGGACGCCATGCTTTGTTATAATTTGAACCAAATAAACACAATTGCTAATAATCGTGATAGATTATTGGATCTTGTCTTCAGCAACGACATTGACACCTTTAAAATTTCTGAATCCCTATTACCTTATGTCATAAATGATGTTAATCACAAATCTTTGGATATTGTATTTGACTTAACTAAAATGGCAAGATCAGAACACCTACAACCAATGAAATACAACTTTAAAAAAACTAACCGTGTGGGGCTACAAAGTTACCTGGAATCCATCAACTGGCAAATAACTCTCAATTCCAATGATATAAACGAAAATGTGGACAAATTTAATGACATCATGCTTCAAGGCTTCGAAATGTATGTACCTATGTGCTGTAAACCACAAAATGCTCACCCTCATTGGTTTGATGATAGACTAGTTAACTTAAAAAATCGGAAGTCGAAAGCGTATGCCAAAATGTTGAAAAGCGGGTTAGAAGCGGACAAAACTACGTTTCTACAATATAGTAATGAATTTGAAATTTATTTCAAATCAAAATACAGATCGTATCTTACTCAAATTCAAGACAAAATTAAAATAAATCCAAAACAATTTTGGAAATACTTTAGGAATAAACGCGAAATTGAAGGATACCCTGCTAATATGACGAACAACAATACCTGCTCTTCAAACGCCAAAGATATAGCTAACATGTTCGCGTCGTTTTTTCAATCAGTCTATAGACCAAGCGTTACTAGTGGATTGTACGAACAACCCAGCAACAACAACAACACATCAATAACTCCTCCTATTATTTTTGAGGACAACATTTTATCGGCTTTAAGGGGGTTTGGAGATGGTTGCGGTCTTGACGATATACCCTCTTCTATTCTGAAGGAGTACGCTGAAATTTTAACAATTCCATTATGTTATCTATTCAATCATTCCTTAAACACCGGCGTGTTTCCTGAAAAATGGAAAATTTCAAAAATTACTCCAATTTTTAAATCGGGTAAACGTGAGGATATCTCATGCTACAGAGCAATATCAACTACATCATCAATTCCAAAATTATTTGAGTTAGTATTATGCAACAGCTTTAAATCCACAATTGCACGTCATATATCAATAAACCAGCATGGGTTTATGCCTGGCCGATCCACATCGACTAATCTGGTTGAATTCACCAGTAAACTAATTAACGAGATAGAAAAACACCGTCAAGTTGATGTAGCGTACACGGATTTTAGTAAAGCATTTGATTCTATCTGTCATCATAAAGCACTCCAGAGTTTATTCAATTTTGGGTTTTCTCTCGATTACATAAATTGGTTTAAATCATATCTATCAAACCGGTGCCAATTTGTGATAATGGGAAATGAGAAATCAAACGTTATTAAAGTTACATCTGGTGTTCCCCAAGGATCACACCTCGGGCCCTGGATTTTTATTGTTTTCATAGACCGAATAACCGAGATAATCAAAAACTCAGACGTGCTCATATTTGCAGATGATGTGAAAATTTTTCGTACTATTAATGGATGGTTAGATACGGAAAAACTTCAAGAAGACTTAGATAGATTAAGTGAGTGGTGTGATCAGAACTCACTATACTTAAATATTAAGAAATGCAAAATCATGTCTTACCATCGTAAACGAAATCCGATAATTACTTCATACAAAGTCAACAACGAAGTACTGCAAAGAGTCAATGAGGTTATAGACTTAGGTGTTACATTTGTCGAAAACGCCAGTTTCAATAGGCATATTGAAAATTGTATTGCGAAAGCGAATGCCATGTTTGGATTTGTTAAAAGATGGACAGGTGAATTTAAGGATATTCAAACCTTATGTTCACTCTATTTCGCTTATGTTCGATCTCAACTGGAATACGCTGTAACGGTCTGGAATCCATACTATGCTGTACACATAAAAAGAATTGAAAGCATTCAAAAGAAGTTCCTGATTTTTTTGTTAAAGAAAAGTGACTGGGATTACGACCACAACTTACCACCATTCCATGAAAATGTGGCTCGCTTACCTCCATACACAACAAGATGCACAGATTACAAAATATGCACGCTTGAAAATAGACGACTTCTCTTGGGAGCAGCTTTTATTGGTAACGTTTTGCTTGGATCTTGGAAAACATATCAATTCACGTGCCATGCAGAACATTTCGAAACCATAAATTTTTAGCACTTGAACACCATTCCACCAACTATGGAGAAAACAACCCAATTAATAGGATGTCTAAATCTTTCAACTTAATCGACGACCTATTTGACTTCAACTTATCAAAGGACAACTTTAAAAATATCCTTAAAGACTTTTTTCTAAATTTTTAATTGTTTAAACCAAAATTTGGTTTATATTTTTTTTTTATTCTGTTTTAAAGTTTTTTGTTGTTTTAATATAATTTTAACTATAACTGTAAATAATCTGAAATCATACATGTATATTACAAAATAGATTTCTTTAAATAAATTAATAAATAAATAAAAATAAATAAATTGACGAATGGAATGTAATGTTATCTCATTACAAGGGTAATAGCAAAGATTATAGAGCTTTATAAAGATTGCCGAAACAGAAGAAAAAATTTCATCAAAAAATGCATGGGTTATACAATTCAAATGGGTTATACACTCACACCAGTTTATTTATTTTATATAATTGTATTTACGGGTTATGCACTTACACATCTTTGCGACTTTGCGTATATTTTTCTACTTCTAATTTGTTTTTTGTATAGCCGAATAAACATCGCACGAATTCGTACACGAGTTTTTTTTATTTATATTTTGGTTGGTTTACATATTTTATATTTGTGTAGTTTTCGTTTTTTGATTTTCGATTCACTCCTTTTTCGTATTGTATAAAGACAGCTTGTGTACAAACAAAAATTTCAAGTTTGTTATCCCGTTATGAATATACGCATATTATATAGATACATATTTTTGTTCTCGAGATATAAATAAGTTAGCTCGATTATTTTATGTACGTATGCAACTAAGTAGATTTCATGTAGTTTAAGAAATATTGAATGATTCTCGGTTACAAATAATTGGGAAACGATTATTAATTAAGTACAAATATAATTATTAATGTTCGATCAACATAGATTAAAATAAGTAACGATTATTCTAAATGACAAAACTTCAATTTGATTAGATTTTTGGAATGAAAGGAGAATTCTTGGATTATGAAACGATTTTTATGGAACGATATTACCACAATGACAATAACTATGAATGTTTTAACAGATTTCTCATTTATGAATAATTGGCTGCATATTTTTCAATTATATTAATCAGCTATAATGTAAAATATCACACATTTGCATCCAAAATAATAAATTTTCAATTATTAATCAATTTAATAAAAGGACAATATTTTGTCGATGTTGCCGTTTCTAGAAATGGTAAAATTGCAAAATTGTGATTTATATGTTAAAATTATTAAATAGATATAATTGTTTTATTTTTTCAATGCTGATTTGAGATGTTCTACATTGTATCTGATTAATTGGGGAGTCCGTTAAATCCGAATGTCCGTTAAATTCGAATGTTTTTAAATTTAAACGACTATAGATTTTGCACATGTTCTTTAATATGGCTATCTAGGATAGAACTCGTTTATCTATTAACTGATTATGAAGGGATTGTGTTTGCTGGATGGAAATGAGATTCATAAACAGTTTTTGGAAGAAGTTCTGGAACATCTGGGAAGGAACTCAGGCATTTTTTAGGTGATTATGATGGGATTGAGTGTGTTAGATGGAAATGGGATTCTGAAATTATTATCGAATGAATTTCTGGAATATGGTCAAATGGGACGGAACTCGATAATGGGATTCTTAAATGATTGTTGAAAGAAGTTCTGGAATTAGGCCATCTGGAACGGAACTCGTTCAATTCATAACTGATTATGATGGGATTGGGTATGTTGGATTGAAATGGGATTCTTAAATGATTTTTGGAAGGAGTTCTGGAATATGGCCATCTGGGACGGAACTCGTTCAATTCATAACTGATTATGATGGGATTGGGTATGTTGGATGGAAATGGAATTCTTAAACGATTTTTGGGAGAAATTCTGGAATATGGCCACCTGGCACGTAACTCGTTTAATTATGAACCGATTATGATGGGATTGGGTATGTTGGATGGAAATGGGATTCTTAAACGATTTTTGGAAGGAGTTCTGGAATATGGCCACCTGGGATGGAACTCGTTCAATTATTATCTGATTATGATGGGATTGGGTATGTTGGATGGAAATGGAATTCTTAAATGATTTTTTTCTTAAATGGAATTCTTAAAGTTCTGGAATATGGCCATCTGGGACGGAACTCGTTCAATTATTAACCGATTATGATGGGATTATTGGGTATGTTGGATGGAAATGGGATTCTTAAACGATTTTTGGAAGGAGTTCTGGAATAATACAATAATTAATAACCAATATAAAATAAATAAACTGATGTTAGTGTATAACCAATTGGAATTGCATAACCTATGAATGATGCAATTTTTTCTTTTGTTTCGGTACTCTTTATAAAACTCTATTCTCTTTGCTTTTAGGTTTCGGTGAGAAAAGTTCATAGCCGTTGAAATTACACCGATAGGTTCTTCCTGGGCTGAGCTGTGGCGGATCAAAGTTTCAGAAACTTTCAATTGAAAATACATGGGATTCAAAAGTTGCTATTTCTTATATCTCTTACGATTGGTTAGATCGATTTTTTTGATTTGTAAAAATATTCCGATTTCTCAGATTAGTTCTAGTTTACCTAGCTTCACGTAATTTAAATTCAAATCTAGATTATCATTCTCATCATTTTTGTTTGTTTTTGCAAACGTATTAAAATCGAAACAGAACATTTTTTTAATTATTATTGTATATTGATTTTATTAAATAATGAAATAATTATTTTATACAGCTATATTTTTTTATAGAATATTTGCAAGAAGTGGTACAATTTCACATTCGTGGTACAATTTCCTCAGAGCAAATAATAAGTAATAATAATTTATTTGTTTTAGTCGTGTATTTTGTTGACAGTTGATAATTTTTTTGATTTACCAAATCTGAAACCTGTTTGAAAATCTGCTCGATCTACAGATTTAAATAAGAAACACAGCTTTAATGTTTACTTCGAGCGCGAAAAATATAATTTTTCAACCAAGGAAGCAGTTTTCGCAGCAAATAATAAATATTTTTTACTATACGAATAAATCAAAAAACATAATTTTACGCATATACATCCCAAGTATAACAAAATTCGACTTTTTTGTAATTTTTCTAAGTAAAAACTTATATTTAGTTTCGACTTTGATCTAGTTTTGCTTTCGACTTAGAATAAGATCCTGTATGAAAAATGTATGTATTATATGTATATATGTGTGTTTATGTATGTATGTACATCAAAAATACAGTGGTTTTTCGCGTCAAAAGAACATCACATTAATGTCGCTTATGTATATGTATTAAATTTTATTTGTTGTGTCAATTATAATGCAATGCAAATTTTAATAAACCTGGACCTAGATTCTGATCAAGTGACAAATGACAATTTTTTGTGACATTGTACTAAAAATTCTGCTACAATTTTGTGACAAATACTTGTGAGTACTAAATCGCGATTGGCATGCGGTGACTTTTCTGAAATGTTACAAAAAATAAGCTGACAATTTTAATTATATAATTATGTCATTGTTTTTTATTATCGTGATTTATGTTTCCATACAAAACATGTGTGAGTATTTATAATTTTAAAAACATTATAATATATCTGATATAACTTAAAAATGCAACTGCTGTAAATGTCATAAATCGTTTTATCCGAATCGTAAATTTTCAGTGACTTCAATTTGTACCAATAAGGAAATGTCACGATAAATCGTCATTTTGTCAGAATCTACAAAATATAATAATCTGTTCCCTTCTGTTAATAACTTCTAAAAATTTTATTGTTAACGATACAATTCGACCGGATTTTTTTACCGAGAGATTAGACTTATTACATATCAATACACAAGCTGTTGCAGCAGTGTAAAATATGAAAGTGATGTACTTAAAACTTTTGTAAAGGTAAATAATGATAAATCGAAAAACTTCAATCCTGTTAATTTAACAGGCTTTTGCGATCGATTGATCGTGACAGTATTAAGCATTTTAAATTTATTGCTCATATTAAAAACTGATTTTCTATTATTTTGTTGCATCCATTCATGTCCTTCCCAATTGCATTGATAAAAATGTAACGCTGTATTTGTACTCTAGAAATTAAATTAACAAGATTAATATTAAAATGTATTTTAGTCTTAAAAAAGAAATAATTATAGGTTTTTGATAAAATCTAAATATGTAAACTAAACTTTGTGTCCTAAAATGGTATCATTGAATTCCTGAACAAATAAAAATTGAAAATGTTTAAAATCAATAGATACATTCTCTTTTATAGCAAAGACATCTTGTAAAAAGAACAAAATTTTACAAAATAAAAATAGTTTATACAGGATGTTCCAATTTAAGGTTAATTTTTAAATTTGCCGCCATTTATTTTGTTTGTGCTAGAGCGTCATATGGTATGGCCCTATTCCATGGAAATAATCTGCTGTCAGCAAAAATAAAAGCGAGAAAAAATTATAGATATTACTGGTTGTGTACGAAACAAAACATGCTGTCAGTAAAATTTTACTGAGAGGGGAAGTGTGATAGGGGAAGTTTACTGCCATAATGCTGTCATAAAAAATGTAAATTGGAGTATTTTTTATGGCAGCATTTTTCACACATCTACAAAAAATATGTGTAAAGATAAGAAATTTTTCTCACACTCATATAAAATAAGTTGTTCGCCATTTTTATACCCAAATGTCGATTTGCTTTTTCTTTTTGTGTTGAAATTTGTTAACGTTAGTGGTTTTTTGTGATATATATATTAAAATTAAAATATATAAAAAAAATCGAATTGTGCGAAAATGTACAAATTAAAAATTTTATGATATTTTTAGGTTATGCCAACCATAAAATTTTTCTATAAAATGAAATAAAAATTTTTTTTGTTCTTGTCACTCTTATGAAAATTAATTTTTTTTTTGCGTATTATCAGCAAAAAAATTGCTGTCAGCAAATTTTATCCATGGAATTAAAGCATTATTTTTCAAATGACAAGCAGAAACATTACGGTTCTTAATAAATGGAGAGGTGAATATGTTTTGGCCAACACACGATTTTCTTTTACCACGAATATATTCATAGATGGTACGAACTTTTAGTAAAACTGTTTTGTATAATCTAAAAACATTATCCCTTCTTAAATTTCAAAAAACCAACCGAATGTGTCGAAGGGCCGAATGTATCAAAGAGCCGAAAGGCCGAATGGGTCGAAGGGCCGATTTTTTTTTTGTTTTTAGACATATAATTTTTTAAATTTGTTGTTTTATGGAATATTTTGTATTTTTTTTTTTATTAAGCATAAATGAATTTCTTATTTCTTATGTATTTTACTATTTTTCATCTCTGGATATTCATGTATAATACATATTCAAGTATCCAGTCAGCGATACATTTTGGTGAAGGAAAATTTTGTCATGCGCCAGCAGAGACATTCGACACTATGTGTCAGACTTCTTTACAAAAAATAAAAAATAATAATTAAATTAAATAGAAAAATATATTTCTAAAAACAAAAAAAAATCAAAAAAAAATCAGCCCTTCGACCCAATCGGCCCTTCGACATTAGGTCCTTCGACACATTCGGCCCTTCGACAAACTCGGACCTTCGACATTCGGCCCTTCGATATTCGGCCCTTCGACACATTTGGCCCTTTGTAATTCGGCCCTTTGTAATTCGGCCCTTCGACATTCGGCCCTTTGATATTATACCGTTCAAATAACTCTATTTTGTTAAGTAAAAACAAAATAAGGAGACGTATTGACCATGCATTACATTTCAAACGAAAAAGGAAACGGAAATGAAAACAAAAATGATCGTCATACGAATATCATAAAAAATTGTATGACTATTTCGACAATATATTGGAATAAAGCAAACATAAGATTGAAATTGGAAGAAAAAACAAAATTAAAAAAGTAAAATATTTATTTTTTTCATTTGGGCTCGACTCAGACTCAGCGAGTTTTCAACTCGCCTATTCCTGAAAACTCTTGTCTTACGAAGCCCTAATTTTTTTTAAATTATATACTATATGCTTAATAAATACAAATTTTATTTACCACTTGTTTTCTATTTCGCAAGATATACTATATGTTAATGTTGATGAGAGTTAAAAGGCAAAAGCTGCGTTGCTTTCGCAAATATCACTTAGCTTTAATATTAGAGACCAATTTTGGTTTCAGCAATATTAGTTTATGAATTTCCAGTAACGAAAATAATTGTTCATTATAGTTGGCGTATTTCTCAGTAGTAATTAAAGTAGAGTTGTTTCATAAAGCAAAATATACATAAGAGGACTCATGTAGAGATTCCGAGGTTAATCTTTTTTACTTTTGGCAATCTCTATAAGCCTAACAAGAACAATGAACTATAAAATAACTATGCAGATATGTTTATAACATACGTATATATGGATTAAATATAGAAAAAAATTAAATTTATGTATATAAATATATTAAAACTATGAAATAAGATTAACCTCGGAAAAACCTGCTTATAAAATTTGATACTTCTTACTACTTGATTTCTCTTATAATATGTATTGCTCGATGGTTGGCTTTAAATAAAACAAAAAAAAAAGATTTTCATAAAACCGATTCGGATTACAATTACTACTGACATAGAAGCCAACTATGATGAACAATTATTTTCCGTTACGTTCCGGAAATTCACAAACAACTATTGGTGAAACCAAAATTGGCCTCTAATATTAAAGCTAAGCGGCTTTGCGAAAGCAAAACAGCTAAAATTTGGGTTTAATTAAATAAAGAGCAGTAGAGCAAATGTGAGATATTTGGAGACATCCATTATAATAAACATGTACTCATAAATTACACAACGGTTTTAGTGCAAATAAATAATAAATTAGCTTTAATACCTGTTCAATTAATTTATCTCCATTCCAGCATAAAATGAATAATTGATTTAGAACAGAGATTATATAAATAATAAATTTCAGAAGATTTGCGTTACTCATTTTCACCTAGAATATAGAAATAAATAAGTTATAAAACTATGCAGATTCGAATGTGGGTCTAAATTGATAATTCAAATCTTGGGATGTGTATATCTTGTGTAGACGAATCGAGAGAATTATCCTCTTTATAAATTTAAGAAAAAGTATTGTGGCGTTTAAAGTGAAAGTATATGTAGTTGTGTGATTTATTGTAATTTTTGTTGTGTCTGTGTTTTGTTCAAACAATTAAGAAATAAGTGGCTGTTTGTAATGATGTAAACTGTCCTTATAAAATCTGGCTGGACGTCTTTTGTTGATGTTGAATCTTCCACGTTGTCATATTTGAATCTTCCACGTTGTCTAAATAATAGTCGTTTGTTCCGAAATTTACGATATGGAAGCTCCTTGATGTTGATAGATATTGTTTGTTTTGTTGCTGTTCGCTTTGAGACCTAGTCGATTCGCGTGGAGGATAAGCGGTATTAATTTATCCTTGATATCATTAGGTCACCGACCTTGATGTTCCATATCATCTGCATATCCAAGAATTTCATCGTTCCTCATTTATTCAATTGCATTTAATTTGCAGCGCGAAGATTCAATACAGAAGATATCCAACATCCTAACGCACACCTGATGTTATCTCGTAGGGATCAGACACAGTCCCTTCCACTACAATCCTACACAACGAGCCAAATATGTCAGCTTCTTTCGTATTCCAAGAAATATGACTGTAATGGTGTCCGCGGTTGATGCTGTCATATGCCAGTTGAAAGCTTGTATAGCAAAGCAAGGATTAGCAAGCAAGTGTTAAATAAATAAAATTTGTTTGTACTAAAATTTTAACTGCTATAAAGAGCGAAGTGAATACAAAAAGTATTTACTTTTAAGTAAAAGTAAATGACCAGATTTGTGTGAATACTTTTACTTTAAAGTATCAATTGGGAAATATTCAAAGTATTTTTTTTAGTCATTTTAATACTTAAAATTCTCAAAAATATTGTGACTGAAGTGACATACCAGTACAACGTATTTTTTATTATTAAAAATACAGTGATAATTTGCGTATATAATAATAATTGCTTATGTATAAAAATGGATACTTTCGAAGTGAAAATTGTAAAAGAGAAATCCGTGCTAAAAACTATCAAATTCTGCTAAGTAAATCACAACTTCCGAACATATAAAAGGCAAAGGAAAAGGCAATGATGAAAATGATCGATGAACCAAAATCTCAACGTGCGTGTAATCGAGTGCCCCAATATCGTTCGGAATCTTAAACATTTTCAGCCATAAATCTTTTGCGGGAATCATTTCTCGATCAGTTTTGGTGGATACTACAAATTCATGTGATTTTGCAATAACGTTATCTAGCACTTGAGAAAATTTTTAGTCTGAAGTTCTACGCACCTCCTCCTCTTCTCCTACTCCTTCTTGAAAACCCGAATCACTCAAGCAGCGTAAAAATATTTCCATTTTTATTTTTTGTTTATTTTACCACCTCGCGTTTCATTTGGTAAACCGATAAATATTTTTATAATTGTCTATCCGATAAATATTTATCTAACAATTATGTTTACTCGGACGATAATTTTTTTCCTTAATTCTAACTCTTAATAATTTACTCATTTTTACCATTCAAAGTTGTTATCTACTTTACTTGTATTTTTCAAGTGTTGAAATGTCATGTAAAAGTAAAAGGTAGTCTTTATTCACATAATTTTAAGTAAATGCTGGGAAATTTTAGGTTAAATTATTAAGTACTTTTGCTAGTAAATGTTATTCACTAACTCGGTAGTACTCACTTGAAAAAGGTATTTTTTTTTATTCACTTAATCCAAAATGTCAATTTAGTAGTGAATTTGAAATGGTCTTTGCAGTCATAATTTTTTAGTGCATCGATATTCCACACAAGGTTTTTTTCCTTGTCTGTTAAATGTAGAGTATAATTTGCACTTATATTTAAATAGAACAAGCAAATGATCACTATCCATGTCGACGGCTCTATAAGATCTAACGTCGGTTATGCTGGTGGAATGTCTGTTCCTTGACCGTGCATGATTAATTTGGTTTCCCGTTCTTCCATCATTCGATCGGCAGGTGACCATGTGAATTTCTTAATATTGTAAGACTGTATTTGATACGTTTAGCTTATATATTATGAGCAGTTCTATGACGCGTTGCCCGTTGTTGTTATTCAGCTGATGTAAGCTGTATGGACTAATTTGGATGCTGTATTCGCACTTTTATCGATTTTTACGTTGAAGTCGCCTGCGATAATTTTGATATCAGAGTGCAGGATGTTAATTATGTTTTCTAGCTCAACAAAGTAAAAATCTTTCACATCATCTGATTTGTCTTCGCTATGGGGTGTCTGAGCATTAACAATCGTTATATTAAATTTCATGCGTAGAGTCAACCCGAGCATATTCGCATGATAGTTGGACGGAAGCGATTATTACACTGTTATACTCGCCGGTGGATGAGAATTCTCACCTGTTCTGATGGCCGTTATAGTGCAGAGTGGAATCATTGTTTATATTATGGGTCACACTAACGGACCAGCTAAGCTTTTAGTGAAGTACGTTCAATGTATAAATTTCCGCCATGGTTGCAAGATCCTAGAGATCTCCAGTGGCCCTATTCTGGTAGTTCTTGGGGAATGGAAATTCTAATTTTCTAGCAGTTTTTTCCTCCAAAGTGTATTCTTTTTTTTGAAAAAAAATTATTCCCCATTATAGTAGTTTTGACGTTTATTATTTCATACCTATTTTAGGAAAGAATTAACTGGGAATAGAATTTAACAGAAATTTATTGTATTTACTTATTTACTGAATCAATTTAACTTTCTTTTAAATAGTTTGTATTGTATCTATATTTGTCGATGCGATGTTTATTCGATCGATTCTAATCGCTTTAAATTCAACAAAATGATAAAAATGATAAAAACAATGTTTTTCGTCGAAATGAAAAACAAAAAAAATAGATGTGGTTTTTCGGCCTTGATATGTTCGGCAAAGATGTTAGTCTTGACCTGCGCCACAACTTTGCTGAAGAAAGCATAACGAAAATCTTAATGGTTCAAGAGCTATCAACGTGAAAATGAGAGTATATTTTGACTCAGAGCCAAAACATGTCGAAAGCGATATCTCAAAAATGGGGACTAACTTTGAAATGAGACTAGCACCGTTGAATTCAGCATATTCGAATTAGGTTTAACCCCAGGTGCCCAGCTTGTCACGAAAAAAAATTGCACTTCAAGCACAGTAATTTGCGGTTTCTCACCAAACGAAATCACATTTAGTTTTCCGCTCTCGAGCAGAGTTAACACCTGCGCTGCAATACCAACGATATTGATTCTAGTGTGACATATTTGGACTGGTTGTGGTCCATCAATTTCGAATCATCAATGGCGATTGTGATTTTATAATCACGCTGGGCTGGTTTGGTGTTGCACCGCAACAAAATTTTGTTTTGCGAAATTGGATAGCATTATATGGAATAATTTGGATAATCGTGTGAGATAAAAATTCCGCCTTAAATCGTCAGTCAATATAAAATTTTGGAAATACGTCATTGATTTCTCAACATCATTTATACTGTTTATATTGGAGGTTGAACCCAGGTCGAGTCAACTTGTAGTTAGGTTAACCTTGAAGTTAACTTCTAGTGTTTATATTGGAGAGTTATCTTGAGGTTGAGTCGAGACCAGGTTATAATTTCAAAATCATTCAAATTTTTTTCTTTCAAAAAATCATTCTAACTTTTTCTTTCGAACTTTCGAAAAATAAAAATCGCAAAAATCACAAAAATATGCTGCCGAATTTAGACACAGACGCGCTCGTACAAGAAAAATATACAAAATCGCCATTTTTATTTTTTTACTTTACTGATTATTTTTGTTGTTGTTTTTCGACTCGACTCTGGGCGTTTATGTTAACCAGAGTTAATTCGACCTAAGAAATTTTTTGGATTGAGTCGAGTTAACTCCAAGTTAACTTTTGGTGTTTATGTTGAAGGTTCAACCCAGGTTGACCCTAGGTTCAACAACATAAACAGTATAATTGTCTGCAGATCAGCAAACGTTCGATTTTGAATATTATCAGAAGAATGACTGATAATAAATATATAACAATACTAAACAATACTAAAATATAACAAACCAAAATTTATTGAGAATTGGTTAAATCATATCGGATCAATTAAATTACATAATTGTTCCTGGACATTACGTGCCCCTCCTATACATATACTGTTCGTTAAAAGCAAATTGAACAGGTTAGCACCGATACGAAAATTTACGAAAGAGAAAATCCCGTTTCAAAGTGTCCAGTCAATATAAAAATTTAGAAATACATCATTGGTTTCTCAATATTATTTTCTCAATATTTTTTGCTACCTTAATATCACAAAGACACAAAATCACATCATACAGTACCCCGCTTTTCAGTATGAAACGGTTGAGTTCAATTCGTCGTTTATATTAAATTTTAACAAATATTAAATAGTAATAAAATTAAATAAAAATAAAAATTTATAAATTTTTATGACAGAAATTTTTATGGCTTGACACGTTTATTTACTTTTTATTCTGACAACTAAGCTACACAGTTAAATTTAGTTTTACTTTTTAGCTAGTGTTGATTATCGGATTTTTTTCAAACTTGTACTAAACAGCTAACTTCGTTCTTGTCCTATAGAAAAAAAAATTGGAACACGATTTTATGAGGTAGTGTCCTATATTGATACTATTTAATATTTGTCCATACTATCAACGAAATTCTCTGCATACTGTGGTAACAAATTATTCCATATCTATAATTTTGTATGTGGTACATTTTCAGCTTAATCTTCATGAGCGCCCTCATAGAATACATTTCGATCGGATTTGCATCAGGTGACTGAGATGGCCAATCCAATGTTGTTATGCCCTTTTTGAATTTAAATTCCGAACAGAGTATGCTATGGTGGTTTGGATCGTTGTCTTCCTGCAAGATCCAATTAGAGTTCCCCGCCTCAAACCATTTACGGACTTAATTATGGTAATAAACCTATGGTAACAACCTCGAGAAAAATTTTTATTCATCAAAAGTGCGTTTAGGTTCCGTGTTAAACGATTAATTTATTAAAACCTTGCTTGGTGAAGCATCCCCATACATGGAGCTAATCTAGTGCTTCACAGTTCGGACAATCCTATTTTTGCTCAGTTGACCAAACACGGTTTTTAACAATAAAACTCCAAGAGGATAACTCATCGGTAAGCACAACATTCGTCCAATCTTTGTATATATGTTCATTCGCCCACTGTAGTCGCTTTTCAATATATTTTTGTGTTAGCAGTGGTTTGACCAAAGTATTTCGATATGCGCGTAGCCCATGTTCCATAATTCTTTGTCGCCAATTTTTCCACCGTAAGCGAAGAATTTTCATCAAATAACTGTATGCTGGCGTAATCCTCCTCTTTTAGTGGTTCGAATTTTGCCTCTATCTGGTAAATCGTCATTTTTATGCATTGAATAATGTGTAATCTTCTTCTGTACAAATGTTTTCGACTGTTTTATACTTGTTTGGTCCTTTCGGGTGTACACTTAAAAACACCGCTTCAAATCGTTTTTTATAAATCGCTTATCCGCTAAACAAGTGCAGTTAAACTAATTTTTATTGAGGAATGAATAGAAAACCGATTTGTCCCGCCCTTATTTGTTCCTATAGTTTTAAGTACAGTTAAGCCGTACACGCTCTTGTTGAACCTACTGTATGTTTTTATTTAGGTCTTCTATAATTTATATTTTTGACATTAAAATTTTAGTATATCTTGCACTATTAATGGATTGTGTTGGTTGAGGAACAAATCTTATATATTAAATGTGTAACAAGAGGTTATATTTTGTTCCAAGGAATGGGAAAACGCTACCGGTCTAAACTACCTATTAAATTTAAATCTTTTTACAATCCCTGCTTTGCACAGCACCAAAACGATAGAAATCAATGAAAAACAAATTTTTGCATCTTATTTATCTAACTGCAATTATATGTTAACCAATATTACTAATGGTAATTCCAATTCTTCGAAGCTTTCTCGCAAATTTTCGTTTGCCAAAATACTCCAATTTTTTAAAGTTGGGCCGTAGTACCTTAAGCGGACCATAAATTAAAACGTGTGATTCTCTCTGCCTTTCTCGTGGATTTGTAGAAAAATATTACACCCACGGTTTGAATTACCAAAAAGACACTATAATCTCAATATATACCGTGACAATCTGAAATCCGACAAAACATATAAGAAAGGAGTTGATAAGTAAATTCATGAAAAGCACAGGACTGAAGAGGTGTTCCATACTGTTACAAAATCTGCAAAAATCCAAAAATGTTAATATTTTACAAATATTGTTTTTTTTCGTAATTAGCAGCACTTACTCCATCACTACGTTTTGATGAAGAATTATTCTTTTCAAAAAAGCCATGCATTCATTTTGCAACGCTTTATTAATCTTATATCTGGAAAAGACTCGTTTTTCTTCGCGGAATCTCTTAATCACTTTTAATAAGCTACTTTCAATAATTCCATCAATGTCTTGATGAATCATTTTAAAATGGCCACAAATATATATAATCAAAAAGCACATAAGACCATCTTCAGCTAATAATGTTATGACAACAGCAAATCCAGCTATTGAAGTAAAGAAATACGTAATACCGTAAACTGTTGTTGTATTAGTTTCAAACGGAAACACCATTTTATACGGAAATGGTTTGGACGTTAAATATGAGTTACTTTGTATTGTAAATAACTCAAGTACGGGTAAAACAACGTACATACAAATCAGTATAGATAACATAAAACCCATAATGTTAACTGGTACCATTTCCTTTCTACATTCCTTTGAAATGTTAGCATTAGTTTCACTATTATATTAAATTTTATTTTAAAGTTTAAATGATTTTAATGTATTTTTAAATTTTGAAATAAATTACCTTGAGATCCATATATGTTTTGAAAACATTTTTAATAAAGAATGCAACGATTTTTGAAAACATTTTAAATGAACCAATCGAAATAAATTGTGAATTCCCATTAGCACAGTACAACCACATTCGGTAACATTAAGGATATCACCCCACGTATTTATAAAATACTTAACTTGTGCCAAACAAGTTAATGTAATTAAAACGATTAAGTTATAAGACCACATATGGTACAAAAATGAGTGCAATTTTTTTTTATTTTCAACTGGCCATACCCCAATCACTTTTAACATTTTACATTGAAACGGTAGTATAAATTGATAAACCATTTTAATACAAACTTTAAGAGAACAAATGCAATGTGGAAAACTAGCATATACCTAGTGCTTTTATATAAATCTTCACTGAAAGAAATCCATTTATTATTTATAAAGGAAATTATTTTCAATTAAGAGCAATTAATAGAATAAGTGCATTGAAATCACTTAGTAGAAACGTTATATTATTCATGAACAAAGAAATGTGAAGACTGTGGCTATAGTGGTATAAGTACCACCTACAAATCGGTTGAACTGTCCTCCCACATTTTATCACGTATATAAATTGAATGGAATAAATACTGTAGAATATACCTCGTATGATACTCGTAGGTCTAGCAGGGAAAACAATCGTACATTTAGGTATAATCGTCGGCAATAAATCAATTTTTGTTAGATGATATAATAATGGTTAATTCATAAAAACATTTCTTTACCCTCTAATTCTAATTACAACAAATTAATTCCTTTGGTCCTTCGCTGTTGGCATCGGGTTTCAGCAAGCGTAGATGTTCTTCAGTGTTATCACATCAGCGTAGTATCCCTGGGAAAACGAGAGTTAGGATTGGTCGTAGGGATACTGACAGGACACTGCCTTTTTTGGGGAACATGCAAGAAGGCTGGGTCTACAGACGAATGACTTCTGTAGAAGTTGTTTAGACGAAGAGGAGGAAGAGACGCTAGATCACTTCCTATGCTCGTGTCCAGCACTATCATACAGAAGGCATAAGTATTTAGGTGTGTACGGTATGGACAGCCTTTCGGAACTCGCGGGCTGTGGAATACGAGATATTTTACGCTACATAAGTAGCTCTGGATGGTTTCAGCAGCAGTAAAGGGGAGATAGGGTCCTGTGGTATCACAATGGGCCAATACTGGCCTAAGTGTGCGATAGCAGCCACTCTAACCTAACCTAACCTAACCTATCACATCAGCGTAGTCTAGATAGTCTTTCTATGAAACTCTTTCGGTAATATATCCGATAATACCCATAATCCGACAAATTTTACCCGATTTTTTTAATCAACCTTTTCATTGTTATAAAATTATTTGTATTTTAATACAAAGATACTGATAAAGTTGATGACTGCCACGCCAAGCACGAGGTCAAAAGCAGCTGATGTTCACACTATCACAAATCTAATAATTCGGAACGACGAAGTGGCCCATATTCGAGCCATTGCTCCCCCGATCGAGGTTACATTTGTCCTGTATCCTACAGTAGACTAATTATATTAAATTAAATATTCAAATTTGAAAGTTTTGACAGAACCCCCGCAGAGTTATTAAAACACGGAGGTGCTACTCTTGCGTTTAAACTTTATGATATTATCGTTGCGATCTAGGTGAAGTTTCACGAGGAATACGGTCCGTTTTCATTGAATTATGAACACCATTAATATAGTGAAAAACTTCAGTATTTGTCAAAATATAAACAAAAACAAGATTTTTTTTAAATGTTTTAATTTTTTAAAATTATATAATTTTGAGTATAAACAAATTGGAAAACAATTAAAATTTGATTAAACTACCTTTATTTTTAATCACAGCTTTTAATCTTTCAGGCTTGCTACATATACAAGTATTGATCATATTGCGAATTTGATCACTATTTCTCCATATTTTTTCAATATTTTTTTTTAGGGTGGACGCTATAGGATTGGAGGTTTAACCCAATAAACATTTCACAAATAACTCAATTTGCTTTTTCGTACGAAATACATAATGTTTCCATGGAAAGAAACATGAAAATAACACGGAATTTTGTTTATCCTGTCAAAAAAAACTGTCCCAAAATTCCGGTGTCTTATGAATGTGTTAGTAAATATAAAAAGAAAAGAGAAAAAATCAAATTGGAAAAGAGGTGGATTTTTGTTGAAATTTCTCGTTTTTTCCTCCGACTTTTTCATTCTAATTCACGTCACTTTTCTGTATGCAACTAGAGCAAATTTCCATAATGGTTTTAACTGGAATTAATAATAGTTTTCTTCCGAAATTAAAAAAACATTTTGTTGTACATATTTCAATTTTATATAAAAGTTTTATTTTTTATTTAGATAACAATGGCTTAATTTTTTTTTTAATTTCATAAAATTCGCTCTGTATTGGCATCCGTATAACGCACCATTCAAATCTTCAGCATATTTATATTAGCATCTGAAAAAAATTAGAACAAGAAAATTATACAACAAAAATTTGCATAATCAAAATTATGTATGGATATGGCGACGCCATTTTAAAATTGATTTTTATAACTTTTTAGTTCAATTTTGATGATAGCTATCACTTAACGCCATTCCATAATATCTAAATTAAATAATATATATTTTTTTTATTATTATTAACAACATATTATACACATTATAATTAAACACTTAAGAAAATAAAATTAAAAAAAAACGTTCACTTGAATGTGATCGCTCGTCGACTTGTCATATAAAACTCAAAATACAAAACAAAACTAAAAATCGCGAAAAAAATTAATTTAGTCTAAAATCGATATTTTTGTGTCTCTGATATTTTGTAGTACGGAATTTAGTATGTAATTAGAGCTATTTATTCCACACAGTGGAAAAATTGCATACTGGAAAATTAAGCCATTATGAATATTTATCTAAATAAAAAATAAAACTTTTATATAAAATTGAAATATGTACAACAAAATGGTTTTTTAATTTCGGAAGAAAACGATTATTAATTCCAGTTAAAACCATTATGGAAATTTGCTCTAGTTGCATACAGAAAAGTGACGTGAATTAGAATGAAAAAGTCGGAGGAAAAAACGAGAAATTTCAACAAAAATCCACCTCTTTTCCAATTTGATTTTTTCTCTTTTCTTTTTATATTTACTAACACATTCATAAGACACCGGAATTTTGGGACAGTTTTTTTTGACAGGATAAACAAAATTCCGTGTTATTTTCATGTTTCTTTCCATGGAAACATTATGTATTTCGTACGAAAAAGCAAATGGAGTTATTTGTGAAATGTTTATTGGGTTAAACCTCCAATCCTATAGCGTCCACCCTAAAAAAAAATATTGAAAAAATATGGAGAAATAGTGATCAAATTCGCAATATGATCAATACTTGTATATGTAGCAAGCCTGAAAGATTAAAAGCTGTGATTAAAAATAAAGGTAGTTTAATCAAATTTTAATTGTTTTCCAATTTGTTTATACTCAAAATTATTTAATTTTAAAGAATTAAAACATTTAAAAAAAATCTTGTTTTTGTTTATATTTTGACAAATACTGAAGTTTTTCACTATATTAATGGTGTTCATAATTCAATGAAAACGGACCGTATTCCTCGTGAAACTTCACCTAGATCGCAACGATAATATCATAAAGTTTAAACGCAAGAGTAGCACCTCCGTGTTTTAATAACTCTGCGGGGGTTCTGTCAAAACTTTCAAATTTGAATATTTAATTTAATATAATTAGTCTACTGTAGGATACAGGACAAATGTAACCTCGATCGGGGGAGCAATGGCTCGAATATGGGCCACTTCGTCGTTCCGAATTATTAGATTTGTGATAGTGTGAACATCAGCTGCTTTTGACCTCGTGCTTGGCGTGGCAGTCATCAAATTTATCAGTATCTTTGTATTAAAATACAAATAATTTTATAACAATGAAAAGGTTGATTAAAAAAATCGGGTAAAATTTGTCGGATTATGGGTATTATCGGATATATTACCGAAAGAGTTTCATAGAAAGACTATCTAGACTACGCTGATGTGGAAAAATTACATACGTTGTAAGGCAGTTTTCGATAGGGTTTTAATCCGAAGAATTTCCAGTAAAGAGAGAATATCAATATTTTGGTTAAGGAGGCCATTCTCTATTAGTTTTGCGGTATGGCACGGACCTCCATCTTACATAAAAGGGTAAAAGTATTGGCCTTGAGGTAGCGACCTCATGTAAGGAAATATGACGTCTGTTAGCACCTTTTAATATTGTTCTTTTCTCATGGCTTCCTCTACGAAGGTCCTTCTCCACTAATGCAGCTCCATATCATTACTGATGGTGGATGTTTTATGCTCCTGATACGAAGTGTCTGCCTAAATCTCTCTCCTGGACGTAGATTCTGATCAAGTGACAAATGACAATTTCTTGTGACATTGTACTAAAACATCTGCTACAATTTGGTGACAATTCATTGTGAGTACTAATCGCGATTCGTATGAAGTGACATTTCCGAAATGTCACAAAAAATAAGCTGACAATTTTAATAAAATTGTCATCGTTTTTTATTATCGTGACATAAGTTTTTATACAAAATATGAAAGACTTTATACTATTTTTTTCATATAAAATCGTATATTTTATGTGGTCAGTTAAAACGGGATATGTATACATATATATATAGATATCTATTTATGTATATCTCGTCCTTGATTTCCGTGTTATACACAAAAAAAACTTTTTGGTTTTATTTTGATTTTTAGCGCCGTTCAAAAATACCGACAACCTTAAATTATTTAATAAAACAGATTTATACTTAATTTCTGTATTATCTGAAATCTTATTTACCAAGTTTTGTAAAGAATTATTTTAGGGTTTAATTGAAATTTATTAAAATAAAATTCATTGAAAACAATTTTTTATTGTTATTTTTCGCCGATCCATACTGATCCATATTTTATTAGTTATGTGAGAACAAAATGGCGGTTTTTATAATTTTTCTGTGTTAAAAATTGATTTTTTGGAGTTAAATAATTATAATTAATGCTAAGACTGTGTGCCTGAGAGCGATTTTTTCGACTAAATTGCCGACTAAACTAAATTAATGTGTACTTATGCTATTACCCACCAGTTTCTATCATTTAGACTCCTGCTGAAGTTGCTTGACTATTTAGTTGTCATTTTCATTTCTTGTTTTTATTATTTTTTTATCGAAAACATTCGAGTAAAAATGTCTAAAAGGAAATACTCTAATAATTATGTGATTATAATCACATTCATGAATAAGATTCCCATATCCATATTTGTTTTATTTTTTCTATTCCCTTGATTTTAAATAATAACAAATCGGTGTTAATAAATAACAAATTTAGTTTAAATTTTTTTTGACTTATAGATGGCTAATGTGTAAGAATCACAACAATCAGTTTCGAACAGACGAGATTAATGATTTGAAAAAATCAGTCTTCTCATCAGGTCGCGACGACTGATGTTGTTTATTACATTGAAATATTTTCTATATATATAGACCATACCATGTAGTTGTACTACTAGCGAATTACTGCGTAGCGTACGAAATTTTTGATTCTTTCACATTTCCATCTATATTCTATTTTAACAATTAACTTTTCGAATTCACGAATTTTTTATATTTTACTTTGGTTTTTATCAATTGTAATGGTGTATTGTGATTGTTCCGTATATTGGTCTATTTCAGCACTCTCGAATTAATTACACAACCGTAGGAAATTCTTCCATTTGCGTCAATCTGTATGACAACGACCATGATAATCGACACCTACTTATACACAATCAACTTCCCAACCACCCCATACATTTTTCTTTCCTTTAACGCTGGATCGCGGATAAATTTGAATTTTTTGACTTATAGATGGCTAATGTGTAAGAATCACAACAATCAGTTTCGAACAGACGAGATTAATGATTTGAAAAAATCAGTCTTCTCATCAGGTCGCGACGACTGATGTTGTTTATTACATTGAAATATTTTCTATATATATAGACCATACCATGTAGTTGTACTACTAGCGAATTACTGCGTAGCGTACGAAATTTTTGATTCTTTCACATTTCCATCTATATTCTATTTTAACAATTAACTTTTCGAATTCACGAATTTTTTATATTTTACTTTGGTTTTTATCAATTGTAATTGTAATGGTGTATTGTGATTGTTCCGTATATTGGTCTATTTCAGCACTCTCGAATTAATTACACAACCGTAGGAAATTCTTCCATTTGCGTCAATCTGTATGACAACGACCATGATAATCGACACCTACTTATACACAATCAACTTCCCAACCACCCCATACATTTTTCTTTCCTTTAACGCTGGATCGCGGATAAATTTGAATTTTTTGACTTATAGATGGCTAATGTGTAAGAATCACAACAATCAGTTTCGAACAGACGAGATTAATGATTTGAAAAAATCAGTCTTCTCATCAGGTCGCGACGACTGATGTTGTTTATTACATTGAAATATTTTCTATATATATAGACCATACCATGTAGTTGTACTACTAGCGAATTACTGCGTAGCGTACGAAATTTTTGATTCTTTCACATTTCCATCTATATTCTATTTTAACAATTAAAACTTTTCGAATTCACGAATTTTTTATATTTTACTTTGGTTTTTATCAATTGTAATTGTAATGGTGTATTGTGATTGTTCCGTATATTGGTCTATTTCAGCACTCTCGAATTAATTACACAACCGTAGGAAATTCTTCCATTTGCGTCAATCTGTATGACAACGACCATGATAATCGACACCTACTTATACACAATCAACTTCCCAACCACCCCATACATTTTTCTTTCCTTTAACGCTGGATCGCGGATAAATTTGAATTTTTTGACTTATAGATGGCTATAATGTGTAAGAATCACAACAATCAGTTTCGAACAGACGAGATTAATGATTTGAAAAAATCAGTCTTCTCATCAGGTCGCGACGACTGATGTTGTTTATTACATTGAAATATTTTCTATATATATAGACCATACCATGTAGTTGTACTACTAGCGAATTACTGCGTAGCGTACGAAATTTTTGATTCTTTCACATTTCCATCTATATTCTATTTTAACAATTAACTTTTCGAATTCACGAATTTTTTATATTTTACTTTGGTTTTTATCAATTGTAATGGTGTATTGTGATTGTTCCGTATATTGGTCTATTTCAGCACTCTCGAATTAATTACACAACCGTAGGAAATTCTTCCATTTGCGTCAATCTGTATGACAACGACCATGATAATCGACACCTACTTATACACAATCAACTTCCCAACCACCCCATACATTTTTCTTTCCTTTAACGCTGGATCGCGGATAAATTTGAATTTTTTGACTTATAGATGGCTAATGTGTAAGAATCACAACAATCAGTTTCGAACAGACGAGATTAATGATTTGAAAAAATCAGTCTTCTCATCAGGTCGCGACGACTGATGTTGTTTATTACATTGAAATATTTTCTATATATATAGACCATACCATGTAGTTGTACTACTAGCGAATTACGCGAATCCGCGATCCAGCGTTAAAGGAAAGAAAAATGTATGGGGTGGTTGGGAAGTTGATTGTGTATAAGTAGGTGTCGATTATCATGGTCGTTGTCATACAGATTGACGCAAATGGAAGAATTTCCTACGGTTGTGTAATTAATTCGAGAGTGCTGAAATAGACCAATATACGGAACAATCACAATACACCATTACAATTACAATTGATAAAAACCAAAGTAAAATATAAAAAATTCGTGAATTCGAAAAGTTAATTGTTAAAATAGAATATAGATGGAAATGTGAAAGAATCAAAAATTTCGTACGCTACGCAGTAATTCGCTAGTAGTACAACTACATGGTATGGTCTATATATATAGAAAATATTTCAATGTAATAAACAACATCAGTCGTCGCGACCTGATGAGAAGACTGATTTTTTCAAATCAATAATCTCGTCTGTTCGAAACTGATTGTTGTGATTCTTACACATTAGCCATCTATAAGTCAAAAAATTCAAATTTATCCGCGATCCAGCGTTAAAGGAAAGAAAAATGTATGGGGTGGTTGGGAAGTTGATTGTGTATAAGTAGGTGTCGATTATCATGGTCGTTGTCATACAGATTGACGCAAATGGAAGAATTTCCTACGGTTGTGTAATTAATTCGAGAGTGCTGAAATAGACCAATATACGGAACAATCACAATACACCATTACAATTGATAAAAACCAAAGTAAAATATAAAAAATTCGTGAATTCGAAAAGTTAATTGTTAAAATAGAATATAGATGGAAATGTGAAAGAATCAAAAATTTCGTACGCTACGCAGTAATTCGCTAGTAGTACAACTACATGGTATGGTCTATATATATAGAAAATATTTCAATGTAATAAACAACATCAGTCGTCGCGACCTGATGAGAAGACTGATTTTTTCAAATCATTAATCTCGTCTGTTCGAAACTGATTGTTGTGATTCTTACACATTAGCCATCTATAAGTCAAAAAATTCAAATTTATCCGCGATCCAGCGTTAAAGGAAAGAAAAATGTATGGGGTGGTTGGGAAGTTGATTGTGTATAAGTAGGTGTCGATTATCATGGTCGTTGTCATACAGATTGACGCAAATGGAAGAATTTCCTACGGTTGTGTAATTAATTCGAGAGTGCTGAAATAGACCAATATACGGAACAATCACAATACACCATTACAATTGATAAAAACCAAAGTAAAATTTAGTTTAGTTTGCAATTTAGTTTACAATCAGAGGCACAGCATATTTAAAAGATACTAGTGCCACCTTTGAATGAATGATATGAATCAGTCATTAATTTAGTTTAGTCGGAAATTTAGTCGAAAAAATCGCTCTCAGGCACACAGTCTAATAATCAATTGAATTTATAAATTTTCATACGGTAAATAATTATATTTTTCTAAATGCAAATTAACTAAGACTTCACAGTTCACAACAAATAACAAACGTCAAAACTACAAAATAATCTTTTAAATACCAGTGCCTATGTATGTGCATACAGCAATCTTTCAATTATGGACTTTGTATAGATGCGGGTTCAAAAAACGTAAACACGGAAAAACACTTTCATAAAAATGCTATTGATTGATTGATTGATTCTGAATGCACGACCAAGTTCTTACACAGGAGCTCCCGGGTGATGCCGCGCCCACCGTACACTCTTTTTTACATATAACAAAACCGAAGGATTGGATAGGTTAGTTAAGTGGGACAGAATCGGCCCGGTTACAGACACCTAGGTATAGCCGATAGTTAGTAACACAAAGACAGCACAATACTAATCTACTAAGGAAGGATAAAGGTTTAATAGGTTTAATGGATAACGATGGTATTGGTCTTCAACAGTAGTTCTCTAAATCAGCAACCTGAGAAAAAATTTGTATTATTTCACGTACATCTGGAAATTTCCTGAAATGTAATTGTAAATTAATGCAAAATTTAATTGATTTAATTGATTTAATTGATTAAATCGACCCTTAAATAAAGTCGATAGTTATTAATGCAATGACAACACCATTCTAATCTACACAATCAACAATTAATATTTCAAAGAAATATTATTTCACGTCTGTAGATTTCCTGAAATTTAATTCTAAATTAATATTTTCCGGCTTCCTAAATAATATAAACATTTATTAATTTAATCCTCCTGCAATTCCACGACTTACAAAAGGATTTCCTGTATCCATAATTATTTAAATTATATCAAACTTAGTCTAAAATTCATTAGTATTTAACCCTTAAATCGAGAAAAAAAAAAAAAAAAAAAAACAACAATTTTTATATGTAAAGAATTTTTACAGTTTTTACACAATTTTTAAAGGCAATGGTTCCCGGAAAAATATCAATGTTATTCAATACCAGATTAACTACCTGATAGGATATTTCAAACAATTTTAATTTAATTCAAAAATTTCAAATATTTTATTAGTTTTGTTCACCAAAGAAGAGAATATTCCATTAATTGCAAAGTATAATTATAGTGCACAGGATATTTATATCATGCTCAATAGAACTTTACTATTCCTCAACCAATAACTGTTAAATATGGTACGCAGAATTGGATTGGCACTGTAGCATGTTCAATGGAACTAAGCAAACTCAAAACAAATGATGATCAAATTCGGGTGCAAAGCCGAATTTGACGAAATTTTCGGATTCAGCTATAATGAATGAAACATGCCGTTTCCAACCGAAATTTTCCAGTTCAGATTGTAGAGCTGGGCTAGGATTCTAATAAATTAGGATCAACTTGTATTGGGATTTTAATGTGTCTTTTTGATTTTGATAAAGTTCTAAAATTCGATAATTCTGAATGGAACTTGGCCATACCCCGACCAATTATTGTCAAATCAGGTAAGCAGAATTAAATATGAATGTAAAAATGGATTTTAGAGAAGTTCTGGAGTTCGGCCGTGCTAAGCAATGTCTTAACTAATCATGTTTGAATCTGATATGTTGAGCTGAATCGGGATTTCAACATAAATCCCGGGTGAAGTACTGGATTTTTCAACAAAATAAATCCGAAAATAATCGGCCAAGGAATTTTCCTATTTCTCCATTTACACGCCAAAACAGCCAGTTGACAGATGACCCAGCCGAACTAAGCCTCTCCCAAATTAATGCTAATTGCTAGAATTGCGATTTGCTAGAATTCCAATTAAGCCCAAAAATGATTTTATGCATCTTCCGCAGTATATTGTCTCAATCAAACAAAACGATCATGATTTATGTGAGGTGATGACACGAATCTTCCGCAGTATATTGTCTCAATCAAACAAAACGATCATGATTTATGTGAGGTGATGACACGAACGGAAAATAGAACCACGCGGAAGGCTTTTTACACAATTGGTACATGAGCAGGTCGTTGATTAGGATTTAGAATTCAAATCAATCGATATTCGTATATATCATTCCCATGCAAAGACGAACCTGTTTCGAGAAATATTATTGAGCCAGAAATTCTTTTAGATAAAATAGTGCCAGCATTAAGCAATTTTAAAAAAACAGTCAACATTAAAAGGCTGAAGGATATCACATCAAAGATTTAATTGTCATTACAAATGGAAATAAAAAATTAAAAACCATTTTCCCTTTGCCATGCCGTAACACATATGAGGTCTCATCCCTTTAAATCAATCTACAAAAAAGTCATGAATATTTATATATATATATACACATATACATACATATCTACACACATACACACACATATACATACATATATATATAAAATTTTACTATAAAATGAAATAAAAAATATTTCTGTTCTTTGTCACTCTTATGAAATTTTAAAGTTTTTCTTTTGCGTATTATCAGTAAAAAAATTGCTGTCAGCAAATCTTTCACGGAATTAATGCATTATTTGTAAAACTGATCAACAAGAAATATGTAAAAGAACAAAAAATATTTTGTTTTACTATTCACTTATCAAGAATAAAGTAGAAAGAAATGATATGTATTCTCTATTCGATCGTTCAATACAGGCAACAATACATTTTATCCAATCAGTAACTACAATGAATTTTCGCTTTCTTATTAGAATAGAAAAGTAAAACCAAAAGAGCAGTAGATCCCGTTCGCTAACACAAAAAATAAGATCAACCTTTTTAGTTTCTCATTATTCGCTCATTAGACACTATTCGTTTTCTACTGCATAACATTTCTGAAAATTCATTTTACTATTCAAGAGCGAAGAGAAATTAGCATAAAAAATTCATTTAAAAATGAACGGAAAATGAATGACAAGCAACAGAAGAGTATTTTTATTTTCATCCTTTTTGTCTTATTTGACTAAACTAAACTACGTGAATGTACGTACATATATCCATACACACACACACAATCGCAAACGATACGACACATCACAAATGCGTATATTAAAAAATATTTACATTAATAAAATTAAAATTTATATAAATTTTTTACAAAAAATAAAAATTAAACAAAATATAAACTAAACAAAGTATAAATAAAAATATGAAACACAAAAGCACTTAGCTTGTGATGCGTTCACCATTGCTGCGTCAGTGCATCACACAAATAACAAAACAACCCGTCATAACAACCTAGACACTTTCACGTTTCAATTTACTAACACCAATTTATTAACACTTTATATTATATATTTAATATTTAATTTTAATAACTTTTATATATAAAATATTATTTATTTATTTATTTAAAACAGAAAAAAAAATTTAAGTTTCAATTTTCTATACAGAGAAAGACAAAAACGCGTCTTTCTCGTACGACGATCGATCGCCGACCTCCACTTTCATAAAAATGCTATGTAAATTTTTTTTTTGATTTTATTTATATAAATATATCTCGTAAATGCGGCAGAAAAATAAATTTGTATTCTTCTGAGAATGAACTTTATTTATTTTTTTAATTATGTATAACGAGATATAAATGAATAACTTAAAATTGTAGCTGCTGTAAACTGCTGTAAATGTCATTTGATCCGAATCGCAAATTTTCAGTGACTTTAATTTGTACCAATAAGCAAATGTCACAAAAAGTTGTCATTTGATCAGAATCTACGCCCTGGCCTCCTTCTGACGAACTGAGCCGATTCTGTAACGGCCTCTAGCCCTAATTCGTCACTAAAACTGTGTCCGAATTGTGATAAATATTTTTTAGTACTAAATTTGTAAAAATACCGAACGCACTCGAATTATCACAGTCGTTAGGTATAATAATTTTTGACAGTTGCATTGCGTGGTAATTTAATCGGAGAAAAATTGTCCTAAGCACTTTTCAACAGATTATTATGATTAGAAACTGATTAAAGTGAATGATCTGGACTCAAGGATGTAATACTAAACAGCAATATTGTATTTTGCTTTATAAAATTAATTTAATACAAAGTTAAAATAAAATAAATAAAATTGTGTTTATTATTTAAATCTTTTTCTTATTTACAGAGTTATCTTAAATTTTTAAATCAAAACAATCATAATTTGTAAATGAAAATTAAATTAAATGGCCGGAATTTTAATCAAAAAAAAAAATATCACACAATTCAGGCAACAAAACGACAAAAATTTCACAAAAGAAAAAATTGTTCACGTTAGTGTCAAATATTTTTGCTAGAAAATATTTATCACTCAATACGGACACAGTCTATATAAACTATAAATTAAAAAAAAACTTTAATTTCGGATTTTTTTTATTTAATTTTTGAAAATATATAATAATTGCTTAAATATTCGATTTACCTACTACTAGTCGTCATGTCCAGTGCATATGAAGATAAGGCCATATAAGACGTCTTTTCCGCACTTTTTCAGTGAGTTTGGGTTTCTTTGCTCGACGCCTGCATTTCAAATTATTTTCATATAGCCTTCGTCACAATGTCATTTCTGATATATTTATCTCTTCTTCACTAAGATGCTTTTGTCGCTAGCTCGCTACAGTTTCCGCTCTTGGTCTCATAAAATGCCCCAAGATTAAAAAATCTTTACCAAATTACTTACTGCTAAGGGGACACATTTATTAATCCAAAAATAGACTGCATTAAAAATCCGAATGATATTAGAGATCATTGGCAGCACCATCAACGATTTTTAATTAACCGTGCTCAATCACAGGGAAAAGCAGTTTGATCATATGAATCTTGGTTTAAAAGAGAAGACATACTATATATGGTTCAACCAACCTTAATCTTCAAACAAATAATTATGCGTCTCATACTTAATCCAACGGAAAATATTTGGTGCAGATCTTGGTTAGAAAAACATACCACAATTTCTCGGACCAAAACAACACAATCAGAATTTCATAAAACATTTAGCAGTGCACTTTATTTGTGGCAAAGTGATATAGTTATCCCGGAAAAAAGTCGCCGTTATTAATATACAATTTTGTGCTTGACAAAGCGGAGAAATGGCTCTGAGCGTCTCCGTCGTAATAATTAACATGAAGAAAAATGGGAATTTATCTAAACGGATTACAGAAGTTGAACTGATGGAAATTCTGCTAGAAAATATGAATCAGGTAATAAGAAGTTTTAAGAAGAGTGGTCTTCCAACAGTATAAACAAATTTTGATTAGCTCTGATTATGATCTAAGCCAATTGGACGAACAATACGGCGATTCAGCCAGTATCAACGAATCGTCGAACAAGTCGGATATGGGATTCCAAATCTTGTCTCTGAACGCAGATAAGCCGGAATATAATTTAAATTCTAGAATTTTTTATTATAATTTTATTTACAAAACTCCGACTTTTGACGGTATATTCCGGTAAATAATATTATCGTAGTAATTCAACAAAATTGTGGAAACTTCTTGGACGTTTAATAAATTTCGAGAAGAATTTTCTTATATAAGTAAATAGTTTAAAAACTTTGCTGCTTAATAAGTTTTTGTTCCTTGTTATCTATAGACATTGAGTGACCATGTCCTCGAAGATCATTGATCAGCACTTTTTGACGCAATATAAAAATATAATCATGAGTAGCCTCTTATGCTGGTACACCCTCATCTTTGAATTTTGTTTGGTTTGTCCAACAGATTAGATCCGTTTTAATTTGGTAAAAAAGGAAAATTGTATTTACGAAATT
Source organism: Nephrotoma appendiculata (assembly GCA_947310385.1). NCBI lineage: Eukaryota > Metazoa > Arthropoda > Insecta > Diptera > Tipulidae > Nephrotoma > Nephrotoma appendiculata. The sequence continues at coordinate 105,304,689 of OX371225.1, forward strand.
AAAAGATAAAATTCTAAAAGCTTTGTATTAAATTTAATATATAAATTATACATATATATATATATATATATATATATATATATATATATATATATATATATATATATATATATATATATATATAAATATATAAGTTATATATAATACACTGCATCAAAAAAAACATACACCATTTATTGAAACATTTTTTTTGTTTTCTTTAAATTCAAATATTTTCTTTACACAGCATCTTTAGTATTTGATTTTTTTTTCTATTTACTAACCAATAATATCACATTTTAAAAAAACATACAAATTAATTCATTTACTTAACAAAAGTATAACAGAACTTAGTCAAAGAAAAAACACATAAAAAAAAGCATAGTATTATTACTAATAAATATAATTAATAATTTGTGTACCACCCTTTCTGAGCTATGTCCTATTTTAGGCGATTCTGCATTGAATGCACCAGTTTTACTGTTCTTCCGACGTATTTGGTGTCACTCGTCGATTAATTTAGATTTTAAATCGTCTTTTGTTCTAACATCATGTAGTCTCCCCCGTGTTTTCCAAATTACCCCATAGATGTTCGATGGGGTTGAGATCTGGTGGTTATGGAGGGTTCGATAAAATGTATTTGACATTATAGATCAACTATAGTCTTTTACGAAGTGGGATGCATGTTTCAACCAAGCTAATATGTCCAGATATTTCAATTTCTGTCGCACTCTTTTAAAAGATTCTGTAAAATTTGCAAATATTGTTCTTTGTTCATGGTAGTCTCAACAAACACCAGATCCACGACCCCCACGGTTCCCATTGCACCCCATACCATGACGTTTCCTCCACCGTGTTTGACGATGGGGATGATATTCTTACTATTTAGTGCAGTACTTTTTTGACGTCATATGACGTCAAAAAAAAAGTTCTACGGCCATCTGAAAATGTTGAATAATTATTGAAGTTCTGTGCGAATACGAATTATAAAAAAATATCATTTAAAGCCAATATTTGGTTTAAAGAAAAATTAGAAGAGCTGCATATTTTAAATTCTAATGTTCTTATTAGGCATGTATGTATGTATGTAAAGAGAAAATGTTTGCTCATTTACCTGCAAATTGTGGGAACCTAAATGTTACGCCATTTTTAAAGACTCCTTCTTATTACTAAAATACTCTTGCAGGTTAATGTTATGGTTTGATCGAAATACTATAATGTTATTGAAATGAAGATTCCAATTTGAAGATTCTTTGCTCGTACGGAAAGTAACAATAATGATATGATTAAAAAGGATTGTTTACTTTAGGTGATATTCAACTTTCTAAACCTCAAATTAAAATCGATGGTTCAAGAAAATTAATTCGGCTTTTTCAGCCATTTCCGAAAATTCAAATCAATAAATAAAATTTTTATATTTGATTAAACAAAATAATATTTTATATTTCATTTTAAAATTGGTATGATTTCTTTCAATTTTATTTGTAAAATGGATAATCATTAATTTTTAGATAATTTTCTATTTGCGATAACAATCTAAATATTGATAAAATTGAAAAATATTGATAAAAAATAAAAATTGCTATTTAAAATTGTTTGGTTAAACTTCAGGTAGGCCAGCTGTGATTTGACTTTCAATCCCACAATGATCCGCACCACGTAGAATTTTAAACAATCCATTATCACCCCAGTCTGTATTCCAAGAATTAGCTACTAACCAGTAATCTGTAGAATTTTCCTCACCCCAACCTAGTATGCGAATAGCATGACCACCCATTGCTTTTCCTTTAACGTGTTGATATACTCCACTTTTGTAATAAATAAAATCGGAGTAAACTGTAAAAGCAGCTTCAACTGGGCCGTTTGTCATAACTTCAGTTTGAATTTGTTCTACTTTATTCCGTATAGAATAAGAAGATTTTCCCTTAATTAAATCATCATTATATTTAACTTTATAATCGGTTTCACATTCTCTCTGACACTTTGGTGTATGTCCACTAATTTTATCACACTGCTCACGTGTTCCATTTACATGATGTTCGCAGGGTTGCAATGTATAAGGACGACAACCTTGTTTTGAATTATATGGACCACCACTTACAATGCCTTTCTTAACCCAGTAGCTCCAAGCCGCTCCTGGGAAGCCGCCACTACACCCAAATCCACAAGTTTTGCAACAAGATACTAAGTCCTCAGCAGAAAATCTAAAATGCACCTTACCGCTAGAATGAATGCATACACGATCAGACATCGATTCGACTGCACCGAATGCCCAACATGAGCCACAAGGCCCTTGGTCCCGAATTTCGTTTATGGTTGGACATTGAGGCCATTGGTCACGAGCATCAAAAGTCAATGGTATTTTTTGATCATTCACGGTATGATGTTTGAGTGGTGGGAGAAATTTAGCAGAATCTGGGTGAACTCCTAATAAACTTTTTAAATACGATAAAGGAGTTTCAGGATGAAAATTTCGACCAGCCTGCAAAAAAAAAACATAATTATTGTTTTATGTTATTATTCATTAAAATTTGTTATTTATTTACGAATACACATGTACGAGTATGTATATTTATTTTATTAAAAGTTGACATTAACGATATTTTAGAAGATTTGGTTTCAAAATAGTTCGATGTTCAAATAGTGCTTCTAGTTTCTTAATTTCTAGTTTGCTTTAATTTATTCTATAACTCTTACCTGGCCGGAGCACCTGTACGTTAATTTTAGCCGATAATTGAGACGAAGGGAGTTTGAAAACGCAAATTACCGATAGCGTGTACGCGTATTTATTTGGTGCAAAAATTGTTTCCCTAAAATGCATGTCGAACACAATTTATTTTACAAGAATCGAGTTTGTGGACCTCCTATAAACACAGTCTCAAAACGATCAACACTTGCGATCATCCGATATATTTCTTACGGGTCCCATTTGAAACGCGATATTTTAAAATGCGAATTATAAAAACGCGATTTACCATATCGCGTTTTGTACCATATCGCGTTTTGTACCATATCGCGTTTTGTACCATATAGCGTTTTGAAATATGGCATTTTGAAATATTGCGTCTTGTACCATATCTCGTTTTGTCATATCAAGGGGTCGATTTTTTCCAAAATTCGACGAACGACGAATGACGTTTTCGTATACGTATAAGGAGTATAGTATACAATTTTATATTAGTGTGTGTGTAATTTTTCTGTGTTTATATTTGTTTGTTTTGTGCGAACGTAAGCATCAAAAATTATGAATCGGTACAAATCGGTTCAGTTTTTTGGTGCTTATGTCCTTTCGTCGTCTCAGTTTTTTGACATCTCACCAAGTATTTGAGTGGTGAGTTAACACGTTCGTGTTAATCACTGCTATAGCGGTCATACAACTTTTTCGTTTTTTAACACGTTTTTAACACATTTTAAGGAATAACTCGACATATTTTTCAGTTTTCACAATACATTCCTTTCCGCGAAGAAATATCATTGCAATTACAAAAGTTATCAAATGTGTTCATGAGTAGCGCACACGTTTAGAAAGTGTGCCTCAATGTGTTAAGGAAAAAATATTTTAGCTACGCATTTCAATTTTTTTTCAATGTGATGTCGAATAAATGTTTTGTTTTCACAGAAACACAGAATTAGAAATTATTTTAAAATTAAAATTAAATAAATTTAGTTTTATTTAAAGCATATTATTTGCATTTACAAATTTTAAATGATAATAGGAAATGATATCTAGAAATGTCATATCCAAAAAATTAAATGGCACACATTCGTACTAATCCAAATACACGTACCACTACTAATATACATGCGGTTATTTCGTCAACTTGTCGAATTTTGGAAAAAGTCGACCCCCAAGTTTCGAAATATCGAGTTTTAAAATATCGCGTTTCGATCGGATCCCATTTCCAATTTTTGTTAAACAAATCTCTAATATGGTTAAGAAATCGTTGTACTTGATTTTTTACGATTAAAATATTATTATTAGGATTACTTTTAAATAATGAAATAAACAAATTATTTTTTTAAAACTCCAAAACGAAGCGTTGGCCATATTCAGCACTTTGAGATTTAAGCTTAGTACTCAGTTCAAAGTGATGTGCAATTTTAACGCGGTCTCCAAAAGCCTTTTTATTTTCTAGTGAAATAGAGATGAAATTTTATTTGGAGAATTTTTATTTTTAACGTATAAAATACATAGATGAATTTGTTTATTTTCCGTGAATAAATTTATTTAATTGATTTTATTTAAAATTTAAAGATTTATGGTATTTAATTTTTTTTTTACTGTCAAACACCGGTGAAAATAATGTGCCGAAAGATTATTTTCACCTGAAAATAATTTGGAAAGTTTATGCGCTCCATCTTTGATGTATTGAGCACACTTGGCTTTTTCCCTGGTGAACTGAGTACTACAAAATGAAAAGAGAAGTGGAATTTTTCATTTCTAATTTCACTTTAGTAAAATCGTATCACGTGAAATCGAACGGAGTACTAGGCTTTAGGTCTGAGATATTCTAAAATGGAGAATAGTCTCACTGATAGACTATCTACATGTGTTGGATGGAAAATATGCATTTTAAGTTGGAATCTTTGCTTCTGAATTATTCGTATCCATTTTAATTTAATTTTTGCATTTATAACTTGAATTTTTGCGTAATAAGTCACTTTTTGTTTTGTACATAAAATATACTATGTTGTGAAAAAATAGTGAAGGCTGACAATAACAAAATAATCCAATCTGTAGATAAAAAATTCACCACACAAAAGCTGGCTACAGATTTTGTACGAGTTTCGCACGAAATTCTCATGAGAAATTATGTACGTACAGTGTATAATATTCACTTTTAATATGTCCCTCCAGGCGCAAAAATGTATACACGAAAAATGTGCGGTTTACGAACATTTTACGCACGTTAATTTTGATACCAATAGGTGGCAATATTTTACCCATATAAAATTTGCTATTTTATCTGCCACAAACCAGAATAGGATGGTTAAATAAAAAATCCATATGGTTTGCCCATATCTCGCTATAAGAACCCGTCAAACCAGTTTTTGTTGTTGTACGAAGTGACGTTTTAATTTTGCGCGTTAAAATTATAAATTATAAATTTTTAAAATTGTTATTTATAATACATAAAAACAATAAAAACTTTACAAATAGTTATTTGTTTATGTAGTGGTGCATTATATGATAACAAAAATTAGAGAATTTTGTGCAAAACGAAGTGTATCGTGAAAAAATGCCAAAATACGCCTAAAAATACAAGAAGGAATATCTTAGCATCAGTAAGTTTACCGGTAAATTTATCCTTAATTTAAGTTATATATCAGAGAAAATTTAAGAAAAAATTTTGGTTGTTGGCGTGGGTTCTTATAGATTTTTTGTTGTTGTAATCCCGTTGTTTAGATGCTTTCTCTTTTACCCTCCGAATTTGTGACACTTGACAGTTGCTTAGGCTCATTCTGTACCTTTAACTTCTTTGATTTTTATTATCACATATTACAGTATATTTTGCTTTCTTTGTATATTTTATATTTTAAAGAGTAGCTTAAGTTTTTGTGTGCAATAAATTTATTCGTGATTGATCATTTGTTGGTCGAACTTTTGCCTTAAAAATAAGGGCGTTTTTTGTGATGCCCCAGTAAGAGCATTCCTATTAGGTAAGAAAAACAGTGTAGCTTCATGCTTTAAATTTGTAATGCTTTTCTTGTGTTTCAAGTATGAATAGTCATTTGGGGTATTACAGCTAGACTAAATGTACGATAAAGAGTTGCTATTTAGAACATATCATTTAATAATATGCGTTTTTTAATTAGTGATAAAATATTTGTGAATTAAAATTAAGTATTATTACTTTATGCGGCAGAATTAAAAGTCCTTATGAAATTAATTTTATTATTATATTATTAATTAAGATAGATTTTATTTAAATAAATACAAGATGAAAATATTATTGGTTTTTTATTAGACAATAAAGTAGTTTCGACGAATTAAACCGAGCGTAAAAGTCACGCGCAGGTGTTTTGCAGCAGGTAGTTTCTACAACTATAAGAAACTTCGCACAATTATTCTCAACGGACAATAATCCGTTCACATAATTCTTTATAAACTGACAATTCTCCATGTAAAGAATTATTCCAAAAATATACAATAATCTTGTATATACAAATAATGTACAGATCAACTTGTACATAGATAATCGTACAACAACACTTGTACATAACGAAATCAGTGTAAGCAAAATATAATTGAAAATTATATTTCGGTTACACACAGTAATTTCGCATTGCATTAACCTCTACAATCAAATCATTTAGAAATGCATAAAAATCGTATTGATTTTGCAAACCGAAAATCATGTAAAACGCATTCAACACATACACATTGCCATCGTTCAACAGATAGCATTGCAAACATTTATGTTTATTAAACATAATTTTAAACGGGTGCACCTTAATATTTTGGTACATGTTAAATGGATTTAAAAACCAGAAAATACGGTTTTGAATTTTTAAGTTTTTGGATGATGATGAAAATAAAAAAAATATCTTCATTCTATTAAAAATTGGATTTTTGCCGGACACACATCGAAGCCGTATCACTCACCACCGCAAAAGAAATTAATTTGGATTAAATAAAAATTCAATCAAAATTAAAACTTGTAGTTTTTTATTTGAAATTACATACCCCATAGATTCGACAAAGATACGCAAATACGGCTCATAAATGTTACGTTTTTGTCTGATTTTATAAATGTGCACTAATCGGTTGAAAAAAAATAGTTTAAGATAATTTTTCCACTGCTCTCGAGCAACCAATACGTACACCACTACTATGACGTTCCGGTTAATATACAGTGAGATGGAAAAAACGCGAACAAAATTCATAGCCTGGTATATCACTATACCCAACAAATTTTAAGTTGGTTGGTAGATCCCATTATGACTTACTATTTTCCACTTCTATGGAAGCTATGTAACCTTACCAGAAAATGTTCATCAGATCTCAAATGCATAATCGCAGAAACTCTCACAAACATACTAATTATATAGATTTTAGATTTAGTATTGGAAAATCTTTAGATTTCATGTATCCGAATCTTATGTAATACCCTTGACAGACTAGCGATTAGGTAAACGCGTTTAATCATTTTTTCGAGTTTATCTCTTAATGTGTCAACTTCGAGATTAGCTAAACGGGTTTTGTTTTAGGTTTAGTAACTAAACCGGTTTAGTGCACTAATCTTTCAATATTTTGAAGTTTATCGCATAAAAATGGGTTTAGTGAGATCGCCATCTAACAATGAAGGTTAAAATTTATAAATAGGAAAATGTCATTTAGTGCTGTGATACAATGATAGATGCCGCTTACTTTTTGAGTTATTCCTGTCGAGTTAAATTTTTTTTTGCTTCAATTTAAGTTCAACATACACAAATGTGTATTTAAATAATGACAGGTAGTAATGTTTTCCGTATTTTAACGGATCTTAGTTAAATGGGAATTCTTAAAACAGAGCACAATAATTTGATAATACATAAATTATATAATACATATTAATTATTTGTTTTTGATAACATTAATTATTTTATTATTATTATAGTTAGTGTTATTTTTCTGAACAAAACAAAATTAAATGGTATGCACAAATGTGTATACTGGTCTTCAATTTAAACATAATTCTATTCTGACACATTCGTTTCTCGTAATCAAAATTTACACAATTGTGTATACCGGCCGTCAACGTTACATCCCTTTTCCTGCTGGCCATCACAATTGTGTGGGTAACGAAAACGAATCATGACAAAATTTGATTTTTGATTTGAAATAATGTATATATTTGAAATAATTAGCTAAACGCGTTTAGCTAAACCCTAGTCTGTCAAGGGCATAAGTCAAGCAATTGATGTAACTACAAGTGAAATTTTCGATGATAATCTGGATCAGAAGGTTGTAATGATTTGTTAATGGTGGTTGATGTTGTAATGATTTTTATGCTTGTTCAACTAAATAAATTAATGAATACGTTCACAAAATTCATTAGTGGGAGTGGGTATTATTGCTTTTCTAACAGTAAATCCGGTTGTGCCTAACGGAAGAATTTGTTGTTTTAAAGTTCTTTTAATTATTCTAGTTGATAATTTATTTATTATTACCATTTACAATATTTTTTTTTATCAAAAATCATTCATAATGATGCGTGAGTATGAAGTCTACCACATAATTTCAAAAGAAAATTCACAAATGATAATAAAATCAGACAACTTTTTGGTTCTCCTATGGGTTCACCCACTAGTCCTGCCGTAGTGGACCTCGTTACGGAAATATTGGAAGTAGTGTTTTTAGTACTCTTAATATTTCACCAGCCTTTTTCTTTAAATATGTTGATGACATTATAACTGCTGTACCAGTTGAACTTACAATTGAATTGGAATCCAATAATAGTTTACCTTTTTTGGATTTAATATTAAAACATTCTAGTGTTGGTTTCATGTTGACTGATTGGCACCACAAAAAAAACTTGGTCAGGCAGATATATAAATTTTAATTAGCATTTTCCTTTAGCATATAAACGAAACACAGTCATATTTTTATCTCAAAAAATTATACAATTATCTGACCCAATTTTTCATTTTCCGGCTTTTATGTTCTCATTAAAAATAACTATCCAAATTCTATCGTTAAACCTCTAATACATTCTATTTATCATAATTCACAAACAAATTTTGGCCAATCTGGCGAAAATTTACCACCATTTACACCAAAAAATATATTTTAATTCATTTCGTTAAATCACTTTTTGCGTTTGATGTTTGTGATTTTGGGATTACCTCGAAGTAATTTGTTCTAGTGCAAATAATAATTAAGAATAATTAATTTAACATTAGTCGAAAATGTGTATTATACAAAAGCATAATATTAATACGTTGTCCGAATCAAAGGTTTTGGGCGTAAATAAAAACGAGAACTTCATAAATTGTCGTGATCCTACCATAAATTACGTGCGCTGATGGTGTGTGCTGAAATCGTGCATTGATAATTGGTCTGTGAACTGGCACCTGTACATGATGCCACTAACGATATGAATTGCAGTGAAACTACGATTACGTGCGCCGATGGTGTGTGTTGAAGTCGTGCGTGGATATAATTGTGGTGTGAACTGGCTAGCTTATTGTATTGTATTGGTATAGTCGGAACTGAAGCCTTGGTGTTCCTCTAAGGCAACGGATGTGCCTTGCTGGAAACTTTGGCGTCGATTTTTTTTTTCTTCGGTATCCGGAGCTATTTTGAGGAACGAGCGGTTGGCAAGGTCAAGGACGTGGACGCATAACTGCATGCAGCGAGGTTGAGAGGTCGGCGGCGTTTTTCGGACGGCTTTTTAAGCCAACGATGAGTCTAAGTTTTTTTTTATTTTTTTTTTCTACTATGTATAGACATGTATTATAGTTATCGTCAAAACAAATTTTATTTGTAAACTTTTTATTTTTTGAACATCGAATAGGAAAGAGCAACTGTTTGCCATAGTGCGACCACTTGATTATAAAAAAAAATCTTGAGTGAGATTAAATATACACAAAACAAAAATTAAATCAGCAAATACATTTTACTTTGTTTTATATTAACGCCCCGATTCAAGGTAACAAACACGTGGTCGTTTTTCATAGGTAAGATACAAAACACTGGTTTATTTTATAATAGCCGTACAGTATCATTTTGAATTTTTCATTCAATTTATATCATTTGTAGTTTTTTGTTTTATTTTTATCTTTTGTACGCAGTGCAATTGATGCAATTATCAATGCAACATTGTGCAAATTGCTCTCCTGATCTTCTGTACACTCTTCCTCGTCCATCGTTGAAAAGTAAACACATCCTACACTCGTCAGAGAACAGGACTGTTCTCCAATGTTCTTCTGTCTAATCAAATGCTCTCGAGCGAACTGAAGGGCTCGTCGGTGAGCTGAGATCAATTTCAGCTCGTTTGCTGATTTGTGTGCAGTCAGATCTCCTTCTCGAAGTCGTCTTCTAACTGCCCACCGAATGACGTCGGTTCCACGAACTTCTTTCAGCCGCTGTCCCAGTTGCGCCGCATTCAAACGACGATTTCGCAACGTAGTAAGCACAATAAAGCGACCATCACGCGGTGTTGTAACACGTGGTCGGTTCGATCCTTGTCACCCTCTGTAGCAGCCGGTTTCTTGATATCTCTGCCACAGTCGACGAATCGGCTCAAATTTAGTTGTCGAGCCACTTCACTTTGGTTCTGCTCCACATCAATTAGTGCATCCACTTCAGCTTCTGCCTCTGGTGTGGTACTCATTTTCTTGTTCCGGATGAAGACGCAATCGATAGAAAACCGTTCAGACTAAGCTTTGTTATGCGAATGATGACAATTCCCTTTAAACGCATCCTTTTCACTAATTTGGACAAGCGAGGAACGATAGGTCATATGGATAGAAATATCTGTCGACAAAAAATGGAAAACCAAACAAACATGCTTATTTATGATAATTACCAGATTTTGTTGCTGGAAAATAGTAGTTTACATTGTCCAATTTGCCTTGGAACTTGAAGCCTCTTTAATTGTTTTCCAAATCGGTGGAATGAGAACGTATTTTTAAGTCAGATTTAGGAATTTCTTGTCAGTAAAATCGTTGGGCTGTAAACGGCGCCATTTTATCACGATTAGCTTTCCTATCCTATTCTTCAGTTTTCTTTAAATGGGTACATGATTAACCTGAAAGTCGTATACATACGACGGATAAAAATCTCGGATTTTTCTATCCGATTTTTTTTCAATTTGTTTGTATGAAAAGAGGCGTGTCTGTTTTTAATTTACGTGATGTAGTTGGTTAAAACACAAGGATAGAAAAATCCCGGATTTTTATCCGTCGTATGAAAACGACCTAAAACCGTGTTACGGGTATAGAGTTCCCCATGTCATTTTTAATAATAGGTAGAGGCAAAAGGACGTGGCCTTTTTCCCGGTAGATGGCTTTACATTCATATATCTCACTAACCATTGATCGTATCGGGAAATTCAATGTGTGTTTGAAAGATATTTTAACTTGCACTTTGACATACAAAACATTAAAATAGGTGAGGTGAATAAAAAGTTAGAACTTTTTAAACATGGAGATAAATAATGAAAAAATCGGTATTTTTTACAATTTTATTAAGACGGTTCAAAGATAAATAAATATTTTGTGCAGTTTAATAAGTAAAGTGAAAAATTGTACGTATAATAACACAGTACAGTTATAATAATTTGTGTATGGTGCGCTTGCAATGGTCTAGAATATGTACATAAAGAATCATTTTTGAAATTTAAGAGTGATCGGTCGTACGCTAAGATTTTTAAGCTATATGATTACACGGTACGTTTGTGATCTGTCATGGATTTATCACGGCTTTGTAAAGCATGGGTTTTGTTGATTGGTGATGTTGGTGGGGGATTACTTGGGGGGTAGTAGAATTTTCGAGGAGAGGATTCGAGTCTATTGAGATCGTTTCGGAAATAAATTTGTGTTTGTTTGGTTGTTTGATTATTCTAAAAGAACACATTTCGAGTACGCCTAGATAAACATTACACATTATTCTTAATACATTTTACTATGATTATTCATAAAAATGATTCCTTCCACAGTTTGATTTCGGAGATTGGTTAATTTTAAATAATATTCCTACATCCAATTTTTCAGCGTTTGAGTAATAAATTATTATATTTATTATATCTCTTTAGTGATCTACTAACACAATTGTGCGGGTAAGGCAAAAGTATCATGTCAAAAATTTAGTTTTGTATGTTTTTTGAACCAACTTACATATTTGTGAATTCCTTTTTAACTTATTTTCGTCCGAGAAAAACACTATATCTATACACACAATTGTGTTGGTTTTACTTAAAATAAAGTGAAATTTTTTTATCAACAACGCCATTACATACTATGGTTTTTAACCCACACATTTGTTTGGGTTGGACTAAAACTGAGCCATTTTTTTGTTTTCTTGATTGAAAAAGGGATATGTATTTTTATAGCCAAAATTCTTTTTACTCTATAAGAAAATCGTACTCCATTGAATGTATGATTATAAATATGACGAGAACGTGTCTGGATCTTTTCCTAAAACTACCGTTAACTCATTTTTTTTTGAAAAGTGAATTTATACCACTTTCAAAAATAACAGCCCAATTATAAATTTCTTTTAGGATGCTGATTGGTGAATATTTATTGCCAAAAAATTAAAAATAATTGTGCTGTCTTGTGCTAACCCGCCTTACATTATATTTTTAACTAACAATTTGCTAACTGTTGACTACTTAGGCTTTCGCTCTAGAAATATGGATGTCAAAGATACACCGCGCTCTGGTCGACCAACCATTGGAAAAGTCGATGAAGTCATGCAGAAAATTGAAGAAGACCGGCATTTAAGCAGCCATGCAATTGGTAAAGAACTAAATATTGATCACAAAACAGTTTTAAACCATTTGAAAATGGCTGGATATAAAAAAAAACTTGACGTTTAGGTACCCCATGAATTAACAGTTCAAAACTTAATGGACCAGATTTATATCTGCGAAACGCTGCTGAAACGGAACGAAATCGAGCCATTTTGAAAGCGAATTACTGGTGATGAAAAATGTATAAGATACGACAACATTGTGCAAAAAAGATCATGGACGAAACCAGGTGAAGCTTCCCAAACGGTATCAAAGCCAGGATTGACGCCAAGAAAGGTAATGCTGTGTGTTTGGTGGGATTGGAAAGGAACCGTGCATTATGAGGTGCTGCCACCGGGCCAAACGATTGATTCTAATTTTTACTGTCAGCAACTAATGCGTTTAAGACAAGTAATTCAGTTAAAACGTCCAGAATTGATCAACAGAAAGGGCGTTGTGTTCCATCATGATAACGCTAGACCGCACACATCATTGTTGTTGACTCGGCAGAAACTGAGAGCTTGGCTGGGAAGAGTCGATGCACGCATCAGTCCTGACCTTGCACCATCGGACCACAATTTATTCCGGTCCATGCATAACCATCTTAATGGTTTTAAATACATTAAATTCAAAAGCACCATCGGCCTGTGAAAATGAGTTGTCTCGATTTTTTGCCTCTAAACCACAGAAGTTCTAGTGGGATCATGGCTCGACCAAAAAATGGCACATATTTCTTTTAATACAGTTCATTTGAATCAAGAAAATTCTTTATTTCAATGCCACCCAAAAAAGGCCACGAACTTTTGCCCTAAGCCTATATTATATATATGATGAATAACTAAGTGAATTTGTTATACATGATTTCTTATATAAATCTACAACGTACTTTGAATTAAATTTGTCGATTTTTTATATAAAGTATTTATTCACTAATGAACTTGACGTACTTTTAATAAAATAATAGTGGGGAATTCTATTCCCCATAAGTCATAACACGGAGTTTAGTTGCTAAACATGCACAGTGTTCTAAGGTTAAAAGGCCACCATTATATAGATAATTATTTTAGCAAATCTAATTACGACGTATAAACTGAACTTTTATGTATTACAATTGACTCAACCAAATATTACCTGCCAGGTGCTTGCTAAGTCATTAACTGATGAAATGAAATCATCTGTTAAATAATAGGCTTCATCGATTTCGAGAGTAGAAACTGGAACATCACCAGCTACTAAATAACAGCTTAATAGTGAAATCATTAACGGGAATTTCATTATGGATGATCCAACAAAATACTGAAAATAAATTAGCGGTTATTTTAGGCAGGATATATAAGGAATTAATAATCACAACTTTCACTCGGTGCTTTAATTATAAAGTTTAATTTACCTATCGACCACGCAATATCGTATAATCACTTTGAACCGTACTGATTTTTATGTAAAAGTTATGAATTATGTTTTACGGAATAAACAAAGAGATTTGACTATTCAATAATCGCACTGTCATGACTGTCACCTTATCTTTTAAAGCGGCCTCACACTTTCAACAAATATACAAAGAATTTAAATTATTTATATAGAATGCATGAGAGTAGCTGTCAAACGAGTCAAATTCGGTGGGTAAAAGAGAAAGCATCTAAATCAATGGGATTACAAAAACAAGAAACCAATATAGGCACCCCACGCCAACAACCAAAATTGTTTTGTTAATTTTTTCTGATTTTTAACATAAAGTAAGGATAAATTTATCACAAATCACTTGTTTCTTAGCACAATTTACATTTTACTTTATACAAACACTTATAGATGGTAAAATATTCTTTTTCGAATTTTTCGATGCGCATTTAGCAACATTTCACAAGACACTTCATTTTATTTAAAATTGTTTATAATTTTAATTATCAAATGATGCAATACCACGCACTCTACATAAACTACTAATTATTTTATAATTTTATTATTATTTTAATGAATTTTAATTAATAATTTTAAAACCACAAAATTAAGTCGTCAACGTATGTTGTCACTGCGCACATAAATAAACAGATGATTTGGGGTGCCTATAGCGAGATATGAGTAAGCCATATGCATTTTTTATATAACCATCCTGTTCCCACGTGACTCAAAAGAGATAGCAAATATTATATGGATTTTTATATGGGAAAAAAATAGTTGCTGCTCTTCAGTATTTTCCTCTAAGCAAATATATTGAAAATTAAAAGGTATCACTTATGCGGTTTACATTGGGTCTGTTCACTGCAAAAACTGGTTGTCGTAGTTAGAAATGTCAAATAGACTGGTGTTAATCGGTAGTAACTTTATCGCAGTGAACGACATTTTGTCATTTATGTCAATTTTAAATTATATTCATAATATATATTATAGTTTGCGTGTCTATAGAAGTCTGTCTATAATTATTAATAAAGGGTCAGAATAATAAAAATAATTATTACTTCTATGACTGTGGACCATGGATAAACTAATAAATATTATTGCAAATATTTCCAAATTAAATATGTTATATTTCCAAATTAAATATTTTATGTTGTTAAATATACATATATATTCCCAAATTAAATATACAAATTAAATTTTTTTGTTGAATAAAATTGTTTTCTTTCTCAATTAATACTGAAATTCCTTATCTATTTTGAAAATGGCAAGAATGACATCTGCAACTTTCATTAACAACACTCTCAACTGCAGTTAAAAAATGTCATTTGGTGTCGATGACAACCTAAGCAGTGAACACAAAAGTTGTCGTTTGGTGTCGGTGACAACCGATGCAGTGAACGACAAGTAGTCAAAAAAAGTAACTTTTAGTTACTTTTAGTCGCGCAGTGAACAGACCCATTGAAGTCGAGTCAAGTTGTACCCAAGTACAACAAAATGGAACTCACAAAGAAGTTAAAAGTACAGAATGAGCCTAACCAACCGTCAAGTGTCAAAAATTCGGAGGGTAAAAGAGAAAGCATCTAAATCAACGGGATTACAACGACAACAAAATCTATAAGAACCCCACGCCAACAACCAAAATGGTTTTCTTAATTTTTTCTGATTTATAACTTAGGACCTGTCCGAATACTGTAATAATTATTTCTATTGTAATAATTGTGACAGGATTCTGAATGCAACCAAATTATTACGACAGCTATGCGTAATAATTTTTGACGTAACTGAAATAATTTTTGTATTATTTCATTGTTGTTGTTGCAAATGCGCCATTTTTTGAATTACGAAATTTTATTTGCTTAAGTTATGAATGTAACAAATTATGATTTGTTCAACTAAATTAATACAATTATTGAAATATTGGATCCAAAATAAGTTTCCGTTATCTTGTTTTCTGTATGCAATAACGAATATTACAATTTTTTAAAAGTCAAAAATATTTCAGTATTCGGACAGCAATCGAACTCTAACAAATTATGGAAGAGAAAATTATTTCAACAATTTCAAAAATAATTCCAGAAAATTAAATTATTACAGTATTCGGACACGTCCTTAGATTAAGGATAAATTTACCACAAATCACTAGCTTCTTAACATAATTTACATTTTATTTTATTTAAACACTTGGTAAACTTACTGATGGTAAGATATTCCTTCTTGTATTTTTTAGGCGTATTTTGGCATTTTTTCACGATACACTCATTTTGCACAATAGTTTGTAATTTTTGTTATGATATAATGCACCACTACATAAACAAATAACTATTTGATAAAGTTATTATTGTTTTTATGTAATATAATTAATAATTTTTACAATTTATAATTTATAATTTTAAACCGCAAAATAAAAACGTCACTTCTTACAACAACAAAAACTGGTTTGACTGGTCTGACTTATAGCGAGATATGAGTAAACCATATGGATTTTTTATATAACCATCCTATTCTGGCTTGTGACAGATGAAATAGCAAATTTTATACGGGTAAAATATTGCCACCTATTCTCTAGTATTTTAACTTCTTTGGGAACTCATTTTGACCCAGCTTTCGTTACATTTTTGAGATATTTCAATAGAGTTACATTAACTAGAGCTGCAACTGTTTTTTTTTGCCATATAAAATCAATATAATATTTGCTATCTCTTTTGCAATTGTAAAAAAGGCATATCGTACCATCAGTAAGTTTACGATGTCTTTATATAAAATAAAATGTAAATTATGTTAAGAAGAAAGTGATTTGTGGTAAATTTATTCTTAATTTAAGTTATAAGTCATAGAAAATTAAGAAAACAATTTTGGTTGTTGGCGTGGGTTCTTATAGATTTTGTTGTTGTTGTAATCCCGTTGATTTAGATGCTTTCTCTTTTACCCTCCGAATTTGACTCACTTGACGGCTGCTGTCATTCATTCTTTTTATTTTATTCTAATTCTATGGATATTTCATGAAAGACATGGAACTCGCATTATATCCAGTTCCTTGAGTTACAAGTTTTTGTTCCACAGTTCATAGTAAAACTTGTAATAAAATGATGGAACTGGAAGTTTTTGTTGCTTCAATTTAAGTCCAACTCACACAAATGTGTGTGTAAAAAATGACTGGTTGAAATGTCCGGGATTTTATCGGATCTTAGTTTAAGCGGAATTATTTTTGAAATAAACATTATAATTTGATAACATATACATTATCTAACATATTAATTATTTGTTTTTGTTTTTGATAACATATTAATTATTTTACTATTATGTATTATATAGTTATAGTGTTATTTTCAGACGAAAACGAAGTACAAAGCATACCCAATAGAATTCCTTATGACTTTTTACTTACAGAAAAGTATGAAAAAAAAACTTGAGAAATTTTTTTCTTCAAGTTTTTTTTTTCATACTTTTCTATAAGTAAAAAGTTATAAGGAATTCTATTGGGTATGCTCTATTAAGTGGAATGAACAAATGAGTATGTTTGTCCAAACAACGTCACAAAAAGAAATTTTTGACTTGATTCTTTTTCGTTACTCACAATATTGTGATGGCAGGCAGGAAAAGGGATGTCCCTTTTCTGGCCAGATTTTTGTTTTAAGTTCACGGTGCATAAATGTGTATGAAAATAATGATTCTCGATTTTAACGGATCTTAGTTAAATCAGAATTATTTAAGAGGAATTTAAGAGGAATGCACAAATATGTATGTCGGTCCAAAACTCATACAAAAATAAATTTTTGACATGATTATTTTTCGTAACCACACAATTGTGATGGCACGCAGAAAAAGGGATATGGGTAAAATCTTTACATACATTCTATAGTATACAATTCTATGATCAAGAATAAAAACTTAAATAAAAATTAAATATTTAACGATACCAATTGTCTTTCTTTTTTTTTGACATTCCACATTCCAACAATACACAACTTATATTACAACTTATTACACAACTTATTAAGTAATTTACAACTTTTATGAATACAACATGAATAGATTTTTATGTATTTTGATTACTCATTATAACAAACATTTAATAATAGAAAAGCCATGACTAATATTTAGTTTTAACCTTTTTAAACAACGTGCACAATTCAATCTATTTTTTAGGTTAGGTTACATAAATTCAAAAATATCATATATAAGTGAAACATGCATGTACAATTATTCAAATAATTTTATATATTAATTTAGTAATTAATTATACAATTAAAATAATTTCCGCCTTTATATTTAATAAAAAATCAGATTTTCAATACAATTTTTTAGGTTTTTATTATTTTTCGGGCGAGAAATAGCGCACACTATTTTGTTTAAGTAACTGCTAAATTGAACAAAGTTTCTTTGGGTACCTTAACTAAAAGCTTTGCTGCTCATTTTTTTAACCATCGCTATTTAGACTCATTTTTTTAATCTTGGTTCTCGTTAAGGTAGGACAAATTCGTTATTTTTGAATATTTTTATTTCAAATAAACAATTATGGACTCATAATGAAGCTTTGGCGGCATATTTCAACAAAAAATAGTTAGTTAACATAAAATAATTGAATATTTTCAGGAACAACATTTTGTTGATGCCGCAACAAACAGTAATATTTACCATTTAAAAGTTCATGGTGTACGGAGATTAAAACATCAGCTTATGAGCTCAAGAAATTATATAGTGTTATTCTTATGATGGTTTGCATACCATTTCCACGGTTGCAGATGTAGTGGATGCGTGATTTTTGCCTCGATAGACTCATGCTCTGTTCGGTGACATAACCGCATGGGTTGTTAGGCGTACAACTACTCTACTCATATAAAGGTAAGTATTTTGTTGGCGATAACAAGATAGTTTTTGAAACATTTTATTATTTTACATCACAATTTTATGAAGAATTTGTCTATGATACGAAAAGTAACAAACCGGTGAAAGAAGTTCTGGAGTTATTTTTCTAGTGGATGACAAATCTATATGTAAGTATTTCCTAATGTACTTGGATAATTGGACGGAACCATATCTAGATTGAAATGATGCTTCATAAACTCAAACGCGTTTAACATTTACATTAAAATCATCCATTAAAATTATTGGAACCTCTTTACCCACTGTACACCGTTTATCAATTAATTTTGAACTTTCTGTGTATTCCTATTAATGCCACAAGGAAGAACACAATTAAATCGACCTCTTTAGCATGCGGATGATTGTAAATGGAACCAAGTATAAATTTTAACGAACCATTCACAGTAACATCCACTAGACAAATATCACCAACTGAATCGATCAACTGTCTTCTAACATTAATATCAAACTCAATAGGCTGACGATCTGCTACACTATTTCTATAAATTGCTACTCCACTTGCTTTACGCTGTTTATTTATCAATTTCGAACGAAGAGTGTTGTTCATGTATGATTTCAATTCAAATCCTCTAATTTTAATCGGGTGATCTTCGTACATCCAAGTCTCACTCAGAGCAAGAAAATCAGACTTTGATAATATCTCGTCAGTTTCAATATCTAAGTGATGAGCAACTAATCTTTGAACGTTTAAGTTAACTATAATCAATAGTTTTTAAATTTTTTTTTGCCGTTCTTTATTTTCATTTATACCCGCTACTCCCATATTAGAAATGTGCCAACAAAAATCGTAATGTTGTCATAACTTTTGACATTATTGTCACATTTGTATTTTATTTATTATTTTAGAGTCAGCCTCGATCTTTCCAATGAGATATTAATCACGTTTCTACTATTAATAGTTTTGAAAATATAAACGTGTATGTAGACATCAAAATCGCGCTCGCGTTTTCTTAGATTGCACACTTGATCGACGTAGTTCTACGTCAAAAACCCACCAATTATTTTTTGTTGTCGGTGTGGGGTTCTTATTTTATTGTTGTAGCAGTGCCGCATTTTTCTTATTTATACGTGCTTACGACGTATATATTATTACGTGCTTTTCTTTTCATAATTACTTTTTATTTTTGAACACCATAATTATTAGTTTTAGAGAGAAATGTAAAAATGAGTAAACATTAAATTATTTGCTCGTTACATTTTGAAAATAATTTTTTTATGACGCAGACAAAATAGAGTAGGTAAATATTTTTAAGAAACAAGTCATTCTCTTCTGGTTGGTTAACGAGCCAACGACTAAATTTGACGGCAAGTAAAATAATATTAAGTTTAATAGGACCAACAACTGTTTGAATATACACACGTTTAAATCTACAATATATTGTACTTAAAGAAAAAACAATTAATTTTTTGTATTGGATGGATAAAAATATAATTCAACGACTTTGCTACAGCTAAAGCCAATCCGGTTTGACAGATTTTTGCCGCTATCCGTTGGTGCCCCATGCGGCATTGGTTCCCGCAGCTCAGTCTAGTAGAGGGGAACGGTGTGAGTTTTGGGGCACCCGATAGTGGCCTAGTTTACCGCATCAATGTAAAAAAAAATAAGTTGGAGGAGGAGGAGGGGGTTATCGGAGGGGGTTATTGGGGTATCGGACCCCGAAGTAGTGGGTTAGCCCATCAGCCCATCACGTGTGTAGCACTGATCATAGTTGTATTTGTAAAATGTTTAAGTAAACATTTTACCCCATACTACACTGAAAAAAATTTTGTGTATTTTTTTTACGAATATCATTCGTTAACTCGAATTCCTACTATTAATGTAAAAATCTTTATATAAACGTAGAAAATAAAATAAACAAAACAAATTCTACAACTGCATGCATTAATAGTAAGAATCGCAGTTCGTAAATTTATAGTTCAATTAATAGTTTTTTTGTATTGTTGCATTATATTTATATTTGTTGTTAAAGGATACTTTCAATTGTAAAATTGTGTTAAAAGTCTTTATACGAATAGGTTCGCAATAATGAATTTTTATTCCTTAAAAATATGAAATTATACGTAGTAAAGATACAATAGCGAAATTCGAAAATTATGGTATACGAGTATCTCGATATTCATATCGATGTTAACTTTTACGAATTTTATTATTAATATTACAAATTATAATATATAGTAGCTAATTATGACAAATATATAAAAATTTTATAGAACATGTTTAAAAATATTTATTAAAGATATAAGGCTGTAACGAACACACAATTATTTACATAGTCTCTTTTTATCATTAATGACTTGAACATGTAGAAGTTGTATGCAACATAATATTAATTACATACTGGTATAGTTTATTGAAAATGTAATTCAAATGATCGAATTTGTTCATAACATATTCATCCAAACGATTCATCTTTTTTTAAATTTGTCTTCTGTTTACGCACATTTTCTTTGACCATAACTTATCTTCGACTCTCTTTATAATTTACCCATCCACAATTATAAAATAATCAAGAAGCACGCGCATGATTAATCTTTAGAACGAGATTCGGAAGGTGTGCCTTTTTACGATATAAGTTGAGGATGTATTCACATACCACAACCACGAGTAAAACTTTAGGCTTTGTAACCAATGTATTTTAGAGTGTGCGGATAAATTACCGTTTTGAAAAAATGCTGTTTTGAAAAATCCTGTCTTATTTTGAGAAATACAGTTTTGAAATATGTATTTGAGAAGATATCCTTCTATACACCACCCCAACGTTAAATAAAAATTAATTTGTTTGTACTCGTTTTGAAATTTCATCAAATATTTACGCACTATCCACGAATTAGTTCGTATTATAGATGACGATAGAAAAATATTCATAATATATACGAAAAGTTCGTATATCTACGAATTAGTTCGTATTATAGATGACGATAGAAAAATATTCATAATATATACAAAAAGTTCGTATATCTACGAATTAGTTCGTATTATAGATGACGATAGAAAAATATTCATAATATATACGAAAAGTTCGTATATCTACGAATTAGTTCGTATTATAGATGACGATAGAAAAATATTCATAATAACTATATACGAAAAGTTCGTATATCTACGAATTAGTTCGTATTATAGATGACGATAGAAAAATATTCATAATATATAGGAAAAGTTCGTATATCTACGAATTAGTTCGTATTATAGATAACGATAGAAAAATATTCATAATATATACAAAAAGTTCGTCATATTTATATTTTATACGTATTATATTTCATAAAACGGTCATTTAGTTCATTCGTTCTTAAAATTTGTTGCAAGTTTGTTGTGTCTTGGTGGTAAATTAAAAAGAAATAATTTATTGAAATCATAGTGTTTTATTTCGTTTTCATAATTAATTATAAAATAAAAACAACTATTATTTTGTTTGTGTAATAAAATAGTGATAATTTTAGTTGCATATCAGATAAGTATTATATTTAAAGGTATTTTTTTGGATCATCCGGATAGAACAGCATTCATTTTTATTTCACTACGTAGTCACAAAAATTTATTTATTTATAGGCATTTATTATTAAATAATTCTTAAATAATTTTATAGATCCGAAAGTTGACGCTGCTTTGCTTGCTTAAAAAGCACATTAACTACGACGATGTATCAGCTAATGAGTTCGGGAGTATTTGGCACGCTTGTAGCCGATACAAAATTAAGGAAATACAACACGACCTAACATCTCTTCAAAATATTTTAATAAATGAGGAAAAATCAATTAATGAATAAAATCAATTAAAAGGGTTTCTATAAAGGTAAATTAAATTCAGAAATTAACGTGAAAGTCAATTCAATATGTTAATAAATAATTCAAACAGTACATTTATTCTAACTCTTTTTTACTTTTAGACGATGCCGCTCTTCAGCTTTTCTGGTGCTTCCATTGATTCCTAACTTCTATTCAAAAGTAATATTAAAAAGGATGATACCGGACAGGAATCAATAATTTACACAGGAATTTCCAGGAAAATTAGATGAAGAAAAATTAGAATGCATTTAGCCATTTGTACTGGGTATAGGAAACGTGGTGCAGTGTGAAAAATATTTTATGTTCATTTTTTAACAAATCTTACCATATTATAAAACAAAACAAAAATCCTCTAAAGCCAGTCTGATATTACAAGAGCTTACAAGTTAGAGTACTGTTGGTTTATATTTTTTATTATCCTAACTGATTATTTTTACTATTTTAATGCTGAGCTGATAGACATTTTAACTTATTTTGTATTATTCAAAGTATATTATTAAAATAATATTGATCATTTGATAAATACTTAATACTTGTATTTGTAGAAAACATTGAATAAATTTCTATGTTTCTATTATTTTATTAAGTTACATAATTACAGTTACATAATTAAGTAATAAATCATAAGGTGAAGCAAAACTGAAATTTACAATTAAAAAAATAAAAATATGATTCAAATAAAACTAATAAAAATACAAAAATAGTTAAAATTAATTAATTATTTGAATATAAGTGTAATGGTAATAGCTGTTTTGAATAATTTTTGATTTATTATTTTACTTAGTATTAATTATGCATTAAATTATATTTTATTGTGAATATTTTGTAAAGATATTATAAGTGTTAAATTATGATTTAATAAATAAAACATTCTCGTCGTATGAAATTAAGAAAAACATAATTGTGCTTATTATTCATGAACTGCATCTTATATTTGAATAATCGTCATCAATATATTTACGAAAATAGATGTTTTATTTATGAATTATTTCACATTCTATGGGCATTGTCAACTTACATATAACATTAGTTTCGTAAATATCAGTATTGATACGTATATAAAATGAATTTATTTAGTTACATGTATGAATTAGACGTTATTAAAAATTTTAATTTCCAAAATGTTATGAAAAATTTCGTGCTATCTATGAATTTAATCTTTCAACAAATCATCATTTTGTACTATTTTACAATGCCTTACGTTAATAATAAGAAATTATTCATCCATAAACGCTTGCAATTGCATTAAAATTTTAAACTTTTTCGTATCGTACATGAATCAAATCATAAATAGTACAGACTAATTCGTAGCTACAACAATTTATTAATTTGTCAGTTTTATGTTATTAATGAACGTAATTCGTAATATTATAGAACTCCTGCATTGGCGCTGTTTTCACGTATTTTTCGTACTATTAATGCAGCTTTTGTCTCTATAGATGCAGGATTTTTTTGAGTGTAACTAAAATGAACTGGCCCATAGGCTCTAATTGGGGAGATGGTGTTAATAAAAAAGGTTTGATAGTAGTATGCTATCTAGGTCCGTGAAAAGAAAAGAGCCGCTTGGCGTCAACAATTTCTTTTTCACGGGCTGTTAATAGCAACCCACTACTGTTATTTAACTGGTTAATAACGCCTTCCACACTTCTTACTTACCAAAAATCTGGAACGAAAGTCTGCCAGCAAAACAAAAACAAACAAAATCAAAAAAACAAGAAAAACACCTAAAGCTAATTTTATGATTACTATTTTATTACCAAAAACAAACAAAAAATATAAATCTTATTTAAAAACACAACTCACCAAATCAATAAAAATTTAACACTTATATATAAAAAAAATGACCACACGTTGGTCTAATTAAAAAAAAATCTCACTTAACAAAACTAAATCGACCACTCGTTGGTCTATCCAAAAACTGACTGTCTTCCTCCACTAAAGTTTCCAACCACGGTAAGTTTATTTTCTCATCAAAAATTTGTTTGAGAGGGGGGGGGGGGGGGGGGGGGAATAACATTTTTAGTACATAAATTGAAATCACTCTCAATCATGTCATACAATTTTTTGATGATAATTAAAAATAAACTTCAATTACCGCGCGTGTTAGATTTTTGTACTTTTATTAAATCGTGCCTAACAACAATTACAACATTTTCAATAATGTATCGGTCATTGTCACTTACCTATAATGCACAAGTATATAAAAATACATTTCAACCATGTGCATAAACATCATTCTTGAATTACATTCATGCACATACATATTTAAGTTCATTTAACCCGCGGCACATAAAGTATTCTAGCATGAAAAATTCTAAAATTCCGTTACACATCATTGCCGGTCGAAAAAAATTCTCTGTTAATTTATTCGCTTTCTGTTTTACCCTCCGAATTTGTGACGCTTGACAACTGCTTACATCCATTCCGCCATTCCACACGAACTTCTTTTAAAGTTATAACTTTTGTAGTTCTTTTGAAGTTATTTATAGGTAAACGGAGAAAGAGACGAAAAAGAATAATATATTTATTTTCCGTCTCTTTGCCCGTTTACCTATAAAACCTATAAAACAATAAATATTAGTCCATCACGCATAAGTGTGTATGTATAAAATGACAGGTTGTCCGTCTTCCGGATTTTAACGGATTTTAGTTAAATCAGAATTCTTTTTGGAAAAAGCATTATAATTTGATAACATATTAATTATTTGTTTTTGATAACATATTAATTATTTTATTATTATTACAGTTATGTGTAGTGTTATTTTTCGGACAAAACGATTTAAGTGGTATGTGGAATGCACAAATGTGTACGTTGGTCCAAAATACGTACAAAAATATAGTTTTTTTCCATGATTCTCTTTCATAACGTGCATAATTTTGATCGCAGGCCGGAAAAGAGACATCTTATAAGTGAGATAAAATTTAGGATAAAAGACGAAAATAATTTAATCCAACACTTGCTACACCGCCCTCTTTTCTTTCTCTCATTTTTTCGATCGCCAACATCCGATCTTCAATTCGACCTACGTTTTTACAACACCGCAAATGTTGCTCGATTATTCATTGTGAAGTAAGGCTGGATTCGTAGTTCTTCGTTCATACATTCAAACAATTGTATTCGACCAATCATATTGCTCCAAAATGACGATTATTTTTTCTTCTGCATTTTTTCACAAGGTCGAAAAAATTGTTTGAATGAATGAATGAAAAACTATGAATCCAGCTGAATGGGCTTAACCCAAGGAACCCTACGCACGGATTCAAGGTGATGAAGGAAGCCACAAGTACAAAGCAAAATTATTTGTTTATTCGAGAATAAATATTTTTGCACTTACACCATAGATTTATAATTAAGTATTTTTAGTTATTGAAAACAAATATTAAATAATATATAAATTTATAATTAATTAATTTTATTTATAATTCTTCCATTTATAAACACATTTGTGTGTAAATCACTTTCGATAAATTATATCGCATACGAAGCGAACTATGCGAACACATTTCAAAAGTAGTAGTCTTGGTATGGAGGCAGGTTAAACATATCCACCCTCGATACCTTGCGTAAATCAAAACGAAGAAATCTACGTTGGATTGCTTCAATCCTCTTTATCGAATCTCATGATAAGGCGACCACGCCTGACGCCTGGCTAGCATACTCGAGCAGGGGACGAACTAATTTTGAATAAAGCGCCTTCAACCAACGCTTGATGAAACCGAGCGCAGAGTTTGCTTGATTTTTGATGTGATGTCTGAAATTCAATTTGCTATCACAAATGACACCCAAATCACGAGCAGAACTGGCTCTGGTAACGGCATCGTTGTTATTATAATAGTCACGAGAAATGGACTGTGGACGTTTTCGAGAGTAAGTGATTGTTTGGCATTTGTCCACGTTCAACACAAGGTGTGAATACCATGTGGAGAAGTTATTGAGGTAGGATTGTAATAGGCTTTTGTCGGTGGTGTTTGAAATCCATTTATAAATCTTTATGCCATCGGCGTATATTGATATGGATGTAATTTTAATTAAACATTCAACGTCCTTTTAGATAGAATGAAAAAATCGACCCCAGATGGCTGCTTTGCGGCACTCCAGATATTGCTGCGAAATGAGCTGATACTGATGACCTGAATAGCGCACAAAATATACGGCTTTTTAGATAAGAGGCCACCCAACAGAGAATCTGTGGAGGAAAGCCAATAGCCCTAACTTTAAACAAAATAACTTCATGAGAAACCTTGTCGAACGCCTTACTAAAATCGGTGAAGATAACATCAACCACATTCCCCTCCTCCATCATATTTAATGTTTGTGAAGTAGTGAATTCAATAAGGTCTGTGGTCGTGAATCGTGTTTTGAGAAAACTATGCTGATTGCCAGAAAATAATGGTTTACAATAAAAGTACAGTGAATCATACACAATACTATCAAAAAACTTAGGAATACAAGACAGTTTTGCAAATGGTCTGTAATTACAGATGTCTGATCTGCAGCCGTTCTTATGGATTGGAACTTTCCAAATAGATGGAAAAATTCCAAACGAAAGCGACTTTTGGAAAGCCGTCATCAGCGGCTGAGCAAGAATGTCACTGCAGATTTTTAAGATGATGGATGGTAGACCGTCAGGACCGAATGAAAAATCATCTTTAAGTTTAGAAATCTTTTGTACCACGAATTTATAATCGATTTGAATTGAAGTCAAGGTTGTTTGTAAAAACCAGACTGAAAAAGTTAGCAAAATGATTTGTTATGATTTTGGATCATTAGAGGGATGATCTTTATACTTCAGAGAGGAATTTCCATCGGATTTTTTCTTCAAATTAATATATCGCCAAAAACTCTTCAGATCAGCAATTAGATTGGATTGGATGAGTCTAATATGATTCCTATAAGGTTCGTCAGTCAAACTACTGAAATCATTATAACTATTTAAATAGTTAGAGTAATCAGAGTCCGATTTGGTTTTTAGAAATTTTTGCCAACGTTGGTTTCTAAGATTACGTAACGTGTGAAAACCACTATTATACCAAGGAGGGGGTAGCGGTACAGTTTTTTGGCGAGTATATGGTATGGTCTATTTACAACATTCAAAAACTGCAGAATAAAAGTTAACAGTTGGGCTCTATGCCAATCATTTAAAATTGTATCAAATTCGATGTTTACCAATAAAACACTATAAGTTTCACAATGTCGGCCTTACGAAAATTGAATCGTGGTGGAGTTTCAGAGTCGAGACTAAGACTACCTTTTTCCAGACAAAAGTTGATTAAAATGGAAGGTTGGTATACATCTGTGGCACAGAGGATTGTTTTCATAAGCGACGCTATTGTTGATAAAAGAGAAAAACACCAAATCGAGCTGCCTTTTTAGACTGTTCTGAACGTCACTGATCTGAAATAGTCCAAAGTTGGACAGTATTGTCAGTGAATAAAGGTTCTTTGGCGGTTAGTGCATAAGAAGTAACATAATGTGTGTTATGTCGTTATGTGTGTTACAAAGATGTCTGCTTGCGAGGATCCATTAGGTCAAACACGAAATCAACAGCATTAGTAAGAAGCTGATAGCTTGCGATCTGACTAAGAGGGCGAATATATAGAAACACAAAATAAAAACATTGTTTTTAATTTTGACACACATTAGCTCGATATTATCAGGGTTGGGAATGGTAAAAATTTTCAAAATCAAAATTGATGAGTTTGTGCAATAATTACTCTCTAACGGTTAAATTTGTGTCTGGACAGTAAACATTATTTTTCAGGAAGACGTTGAAATTCGAGGTAAAAAGAACTCGTTATTGTTGAAATCATTATTCAAATTAGTCTCAGTGAGTGCAAAAATATCAAATGGAAGTCTTTGAATTGACGAGATTTCTTCGCAATTGCCGCGAGATTTTGTTCAAGAACTAAGGTCCCCTTACGTTCTGGTAGTAGAGGGACAAGAGTGTAAGTTTTTTGGTACTGCCATGTTATTGTTATTATTTTAGAAATTAACAAATTCTTTAAGATAAGTTCGGGTCATGTTTCTGGGGAAAGTACAATTTTGTAAGAATTTTATTAGAGAAGTGCACTCCTTTATATAGGTACATATTATTATAATTTGAATAGGTTCAAATGTCTACCATTCGATAGTCATTACAAAACTTTGTAATATATTTTTTAAATCAATTTTTAAGAATCAATAACTTTAATTTATAAAGAATCTCCAGGATCAAAACACCGAGTGATATAAAATCCGATCGAGCTGTATAGCAGTTATTCGTAGTAGTATGCAAGTTCTCATGTAATTTAGTTGCTCCGCCGCTAAAGAATTATATAAACGATAAACTCTATACTAAATTATACTAAACTACTACCATGTGCTACCATGCTGTTTGATACTCTTTGCATTACTATTAAACTAGTTTATCAGTAAAGTAGATCGAAATCCGAGTAAACAACTGATTCAATTTTAATTTGTAATCTATGAATTTGTTAGCAATTAGATGCCGGGGTTATTCTCATAATTTTCTTTCTGGTAAAGCTAGTTGGTTTACTAAGAACTTCTATTTCTAATACAGTCCAAAAATGTTTAACCTTTACCTTTACAATAAGCACTCAGGTATGTCCATATAATTCCATACATTTAGTATTGAATGATAATTTGGAATTTCATTATAAATTGACAAATACATTTTGACAAAATCTAATCTAATAATTGTTAATCTTAATAATTGTTAAGATACTAAAGATTTCAAGCTGATAAGTCACCTAAATCCATAAAATTTTGGTCAATAAAACACGAAAACTTACCCGGGTATGCAGTTGTAAACATAAGGGTTAATATAGGTTTCGTGTCTGGTTTACTATCTTGAATAAGTCATTGTATATTAGAGATTGTAGATATCACAATTTTTTTGTAGATATCACAATTTTTCAAATGTCAGACGCTGTAAGAGTCGGGAAAAAAGCCAGTGTCATAATACTGAAGGTAATTAGAGAATCGCGAATTAAAATTAAATTTTTTTTAAAGCTAAATTTGAAATCAAGCGATAGTATTACTCGTAAATCGTATGTTTTAAACGTAAATAACTGTATTGTGAAAATTTAATTTTGTGACTAATTATTAGATTTAACAACCATTTATCTGTTTTCATTTGAATCGCAATAATCTGTAATTTTATTGCCGAATAGTTTGAATATATAGATGCCATAAAATTAAAATTGTGAAACAGTTTATAAATAGTAAAATAAAAATTACATTATATGTAGATTATTATGTATACATTATATGTAGATAAATATTACATGTACGTAAATATTAATATGTATTGTGATATATTTTAGTAGTGAAATCTTCTTAAACGGTCTTTTTAGTTTATTTTTATATTTGACAAGTGAATTTCAGCAAAGGTAAGTTTTCAAATGTGTTAATGAAAGTAACTCTTAATGTGCATCAAATGGCGTAGTTCTTTATGTATATCCTAGTCATGTGATAAACTCAATCTATATTTCGTAACAGAAACAATAAACGCAATTACCAACTAAAATAATCAGAATATTAGTTATTTACCTGAGTGAATTTTCTTACTTAAGCTTCTCGTCTAACGTACTATTAACATTTTAAATTAATTAATTAAATAAATTCTTGTAAAATTATATAAATTTTAAAATAAAATTTCATTCTTCTGAAAATCGAATATGCTTCTGTATTCGATTTGTTTGTGAATTGTGTTTAAGTTATAATTAATTAAATTTTCGTCTTTCCCCGAACAAAACTTCGATATTTACAAGTGTGTACCTACGAAAAATTATCATAAAGTTTTCGTTTAAGCCGAAGTTTCAGTTGGAAATCAAAAATGGTTCAAAACAAAAATAAATTTGGAAAGACAATTTGTTTGCAATTTAACATACAAATGAAAGATCATTTTCAATCGTTTTTCGTAAATGCTTCAAAATATTTGCAATAACGTAAACGTTTATATGGAAGCTGCCAGTTCCAGTGGGTCGATCTCGTTCAAAAATCACTGAGATTTCCCAATTTATAAACAAAGTGTCATCCCGATCAATCAATCCGCCTGGATTGTACAGGAACCAAATTTTTACTAAAAAACATTTTTTTGACAGAAATCGCCGTTTCCGCTTAAATTTTGGAAAATTGATCTTTGTTGCGAAATCAAGTTGGAATCTGTTAGATCATAACCGTTTTTATGTAAATGATATACTTTTAAGAATACAAACGAATCAGCTCGTATTGAAATTGTATCTTTTGGTGGAAAACAAAAAAGCTCTAATAGAACCGGGTTCATATCATGATAAGATAAAGCTTTGGTTACAATTTCAAGGCTATATCCTATGATTGAGATTGGGATTAGTAAAAAGTGAAAAGTAGACAGCAATGCTAAAAGTAGTGAACATCTAAAGCAAACTAATGAGCAGTAAACGAGTGTAATAAGTGAATAAATAATTTAGAAATTAAAAATATTGGACAAGAAAGTTTGAAACTTAAATCGCTGAGTGTTTTTATTTGCAAAACCCAGTACGAACCCATATCGAACGTCCGAAATTCATATCATTTTGTGTCAGAAGTGGTATTTTGCAAATACCAGCAACGAAATCGAGAGAGCGAGCTGCTTTCGAGACTACAGGGCGTCAGGGAGGAGGATACTGAAACTGGAGTTGTGTTAGGAGCAGTGTTATGTAGAATCGTTTTGGGATTTCTAATTTTAAACACAAGTATTTAGATTTTATAATTTTAATTTTAATGTATAATTTTTTTTATCATTTTTTATTCAATAATTATTTATTTATTTATTCAAAATCTTTTTGTTACATTTCACTAGATAGCTATAGATATTCTTCTTTTTACTTCATTGCCACCTAACCCTTTTGTACCTTTTTGTGTATAAGTATTAGTAACTAAATACAATAAGATTTATTATATACAATTATGAAAGTTTCATACATACTAGTAATTAAAGGAATCAATTTAAATATAGTTACTGAAAATACATTATAGTCTTAATGACTAATTAATTCACAACACCAGGAACATTAGGGATGCCTCCAGTTAGCCTAAACGATGAGCAGGAAGTCCAACCTTGCGAAGAACAAGTGAAAAATGTGAGGCAACCGGAGCGATGAAGCAAAAAGAAACAACCATATCAGTACAACCGCTTACTCCCACGGAACAACAAGAAAGCTTCTTCAACATGGGATACATGATGCAGATATTTTTGCTTCAACTAAAGAGAATGGAAGGTAAATTAAATCAACTCTGAACAAAACAAGGCGATAAATTAGATCTACTCCGCATAGAGCAAGTCGTCAAATTTGACAAGCAAGGTGCAAAAATCGACCAACAAGACGAACAATTTGCTGAGCTTCGTAAGGAACATAACGTCCAATTTGCAGAACTACGAGCAAAATAAGGTGGGCGGTTTGCTGAGTTAGACTGGAAGCTCAACCAAAATCAGCACGCTCAAGATCTCCAAGTTAAAGAGGTAAGAGAAGAAATAGAGTCTCTGGAGGTGAAAGTCGATAGACAGTTCAAATTGTTTAAAAATAACATTAAGCAAATGAAAGCCCGCTTCGCAACAAACCCATCGCAAGTTATTCCAGATGGCCAGCTAAACAAAACATTTTCAACATAACCAATTGGGGAATAACCTCAAGGGGAATTATAAGCCTCCAACATTCGACGGTGAAATCCCATTCAAGAATTTTAAAGTGCAGTTTCTAGTGACAGTGCAGTACACTTGTTGTTGTGCAGGCGAGCAGCTCAACGCACTCATTCTGGTACTTCAAGCGAAGCTGCAGATGTTTTTCAAACCGTCTCTGCAACAGAAAGGAGCTATGAGTGGGTCATGACTGAATTGGAGCTAAGATATGGGCAGTCATACATCGGAGAACCATACATGATTCAAGTCCAAGACAAGTGACAGTTACGCGGAGATAGCCTGCAAAGCTGAAGCCTGTGAAGCTTATGGCAATGCACCTGTGTTAAGCGTCCTAACAGTGGACGCGTTTGTCAGTGTTGTCAAGGACGACCATCTGAAATTTTAATTAATAACGAATACTAAAGGTGAAACCATGAATGAAGTATTGACGTTGGCATTTGAATATGAGGCAGCTAGAGCATGTTTAGTCATAGACACAGTAAAGTTGCGCAAGCTAGATTTCGAGGATATTACGAAAATAAAGGCTTAAATTAGAGAGGAGTTACGGCAACTGACACTGAGCTATTGGAGTCACAGAAAATTAGAACAGTCAAGTGGTGCGCCCCGTGACATCAAAAGTCAAAGAAGATACTTCAGATGCGGGACGTTAGGTCACTACATATACATGAGAATAAAGAAACAACCAAGTCCAGAGGCAAACGCTTGAATCTAGCTCGAACAGTGCAAGTTAGCATAAAGAGAGTTTACTGCCAGAGAGAAGGAAGGACGCATTGGCTTATCAAATGGAGCAATAATATTCTTTGGAGCGGCACAGCAGAAGTTTCCAGTACGATTGTTGAGGGTGAGTGCGGCAGTGGACTTGATTGCCAAAACATCTAAAAACGAAACGAAAGCTATGTGCGTGAGAATCTACAAAAACTTATTGAAAACGAAACGAATCTGACCGAAAGGAAAACTATGTGCCTCAACCTTTAGACAATTATATCATATTGATATCAATTTGCCGCCCCGGTGACAAAGTGGTCAGCATGCTTGCTCCAGCAACCAAGGAAAAAATTTCACGGCTGGTTTTAGGATCAATGAATTAATCACTCATTATCCGAAATGAAAATACGATTATGAAACCTCATTTGAGGCAGCAAAATCCCTGTATGGGATATATAGTGCCAGAGAGAGAGAGAGAGAGAGAGAGAGAGAGAGAGAGAGAGAGAGAGAGAGAGAGAGAGAGAGAGAGAGAGAGAGATAGAGAGAGAGAGAGAGAGAGAGAGAGAGAGAGAGAGAGAGAGAGAGAGAGAGAGAGAGAGAGAGAGAGAGAGAGAGAGAGAGAGAGAGAGAGAGGAGAGATCAATTTGAAATGTTTTTAAAATGTTTTACTTCTGGACTTAATATTATTTGTGAAATTTACCATGTTTCCAGTCTACGCCAAAAGAGTAAAACCAGAAACAAAAGAAATGTTTGGTTTAAAAATTTTAATGCGACCAGTGGCGCTATTCTGGTAATTCCCCGGGAACAGGTAACTGAAGAAAGAATTTATATGTAGTTCTGTTCAAATATTTTTTTTTCGAGGTAAAAAGCTAGTGTTAAATTTTTTGAACACAAAATTAGATTGGAAATAGTTTAGTGAATAGTGCCACAGTAGAGAAATGTTATCGTGTTATCTTGAATGAAATACTGCAACACAATATCCAAAAATTATAAAGAAAGCCCATTTTTTCTATAATCTCCTTTTGCGAAGTACTCATTTTCGTAACGAATGAGGCAAGACATATAGTAATGCACATAGAGTACCAGCAATGCTTCTAGAGTACCATACCAGACAGTACTGGCTAAGTCATCAAATTTATGTCTACAGTTTCATTTATGAAATGTAGATGGTAGTTATATTCGTAAACAGTACTTGACATTTAGAAGTTTATCGATATGTTTAATGCAGATTTTAATAATAATAAAGTAAATTAATTGGCAACAATAGTCCGTAATTAATAACTAACTACCCAAGTATCGCTACTTCCAACTTATTTCGATTTTTATGGAACAATTGTTGGAACTAAGTTCCACGGTCAAGTTCCATTTTATTACAAGTTTTACTATGAAGTGTGGAACAAAAACCTGTAACTCAAAGAACTGGGTATTATGCGAGTTCCATGTCTTCCATGAAATATCTCAAAAGTATAACGAAAGTTGGAACTGTCAAAATGAGTTCCATTTTGTTATACTTGGGTAGTAACTTTCAATTGATATTATTGTAGAATTTACTGATTTTTTCTGCCATCTATGTACATCATCAAATTTAAGTCCACAGTTTCGTTTCTGTACTGTTGATGGCAGTAATGTTTGTAAAAAGTACTTATCATTTAGAGCTTTAAGGAAATGTTGAACGCATATTTTAATAATAATATAATGAATCAATTATTACCAATAGCCCGTAATATAATTTTTAATTGATACTATTGTAGAATTTTTTGGGATTTTCTACGCCATTAACGTTTCACGTATTAAAATAATATTACACAATAAATTATATCATTTATTTCATTATACTGATATCTATAATCAAAGTCGACATAAATTAACGCCATATAGTAAAATTTTTAAAGAAATGATGCCATTAGTATTCTAGGTGCACTGTATTACTCAATGCCCCTAGGGTACCAATACTGCTTGAAACCAGCCAATACTGATGCGTCATTAAACTTATGTCGACAGTTTCTTTTCTGAACTGTAGGTGGCAGTAATATTCGTGTAAAGTTCTTGTGATTTATGAAATGTTGAATGCACAATTTAATAATAATATAATAAATTAATTTTTTACCAATGATTCGTAATATAATTTTTAATTTATGTAGAATTGTTGTAAAATTTACTGATTTTTTCAACGCGATTGGCGGTTGACGAAAAAAAGATTAAACAAAAAAAATATATTTTTATTTATTTGATTATACTTCCATCTATAGTCAAAGATGGGAGCCATCGACATAAAACGACGTCATTTGGCAAAATTGTTATACCAAAGAGGCCGTTAGTATCTAGATGCACTGCAAATAGATTCAAAATAGTCTTCTGTACACCATAAAAAAATAGGTATTTTTGTTTCTCGTAATTTTTTGTACAATCCTCCTCTTTCAGTACTTTTACTTGTATAAATCAAATGTGCGCGCAACAAAAACAGGTACATATTTAGTAGATCTACTTTATATTGGGTGGGAATAATCATGATCTAGAATTATAAAAAATTAACTTGCTTTATTTATTTTTAATTTGAGTAATGTAAATACAGAAATGATCATTTTTATTTTAATAGTACCGACGACAGAATTTGAGTGGTGGAGTGTACCGGACTATGATAGATTATAATATTTATGACAGTATTTTAGAATTTAATTTAATAACTTAGCTCAATCGCTGCGCAAGAAGACTTGGTTTGGAGGTGAACAGTACCAAAACGAAATTCTTAACAAAAGAACTTACGAAAATTTTAAATACCTCGGGTCACTTATAACATCCTTGAATGATATGCAGGCAGAAATAAAAGAATCGCTGCCGGACAACGAGTTTTCTACGCCCAATCAAAATTATTGCGATCTAAACACCTATCGCAGTCGTGCAAGCTCGTGCTGACTTTTGGTGCTGACTTTTGGAAGCGAGAGCTGGACCATGACCTCTAATGACTGTAGATTATTATCTACCTTCGAAAGAAAGGTCATCCGTTCAATTTTTGGTCCTATTAAAGTTGCGAGCAATGAATACCGGATTCGCATGAACCACGAAATAAAGCAACTTCTCGGAAGTAGCGATATTATCGGCTTCATCAAATCTAATCGAGTGAGATGGCTCGGCCTCGTTGCAAGGTCTCCACAACAACGAATGATTTACAAAGTGTTCCATCAACAACCAGCCGGAGTACGTCGTAGAGGAAGACTCCGACTGCGCTGGCGTGACGACGTCGAACAAGACCTACTCGTATTAGGATGTCGAAATTGGAGAACGAGAGCGATGGATCGAGAAGGATGGAGGACCATAATGCGGGCGGCAAAATCCCTTCATGGGATGTAAATGCTAGAGAGAGAGAGAGAGAGAGAGAGAGAGAGAGAGAGAGAGAGAGAGTGTACCGGACTATGATAGATTATAATATTTATGACAGTATTTTAGAATTTAATTTAATAACTTAGTTTTAATTATTTATTTAGAAGATCATTATTATTTAAAATCGTCTTAACGTAAATAATAAAAGACATAGATAAATAAATAAATATTGTTAATTTATTTTAAATATGTTGCAATAATGTTAACATCTAATATCAGTTTGCAACAAAATTACTCTGCATTTTCTTTTAAAAAATTCAGTGAATATACAATTTAAATTTTGATGATTATTACGATTTCTCAGAATTCATCGAGATCATGAAATCCAACCGGAAAATTAAGTATTGCAAAATATTTCAATGAACAAACGGGGAAAACGGTCATAGTTGATCTTGATATTTTGTATGAAAATTTTTTTTCGACAACATTTCTTTATGGAGCATTTCTAAACGAAAATATTCTACAAGTAGCAATTGAATTCTTCTAGCAAATTCGTAATTGCTCTGATAATCGAGTATGTTTGAAAATATTTTTGAATCTG
This sequence comes from Nephrotoma appendiculata, assembly GCA_947310385.1. NCBI lineage: Eukaryota > Metazoa > Arthropoda > Insecta > Diptera > Tipulidae > Nephrotoma > Nephrotoma appendiculata. Next base: position 105,341,462 of record OX371225.1, read on the forward strand.
TTTGAGGCTATATTTTATGATACCGCCATTGTTTTTATCTTTATAGAAAATATCGAATAGAATTTTAACTCTATTAAACTGAATTGCTAAGAGACAAATTGTTGTTTTATATTCGAGTTACAAATTTAACTATTCACACACGAACATTTTCAAAACATTAAAAATTATTCGCGCGCACCGTTTCGCATTATTGAAGTGAATAAGTGAATCAAAAAAGCTACTTTGTTAGAGTTACCTTATCCGTAAAAGATAATACTTTTAAGTATAAGTTGTCTCTTATTTGTGAATAATAACTACCTTTTATTTACAAGTATTAACTGAAATTTTTAAGTAATACCTACCTACAATATACCTATAAGTCCTTACTTATTCATAAGGTAACTTCTGCCAATTTGATTCTCTCTATACATGTATTTATTTAACATAAATTTCTGTATGTTTTTATTTCTGTAACAAATCACAGGATTTGGTTATATTTTGTAACGTATTTATTAGATTACTGTTTATATACAATTATATGTAACCCTATTTGTTTAAATTTGATAGTAATATACAATACAGTTAGTCTTAAAAAAATTAATTAAATTATCTATGAAATTAGTTTAGTATTCGTTTAGTTGAGACTACAATTAGTCGTTTATATATTTTAAATTTATAATATGTCATCGTGTGAAGAAAGTGATGCTGCTCCTAGTGGTGATGATAGATCGCTGTTTGTTACAGTGTTGAAGAACCACTCATTATTTCTGAAGCGTTCTATGACATCCAGCTCAATAAAATTAAAAGAAAATTCTTGGATTCAGTTGAAAGATTAAATGAAAAAAACGGTAAAATTTGTGAAATTTCAAAAATGAGGAAAAAAATTAAACAATATGAAAGCAGATTAAAAAAAGACAGATAAAAATCAAACAGGGAGTATACAAATTAAGCTTTTAGAATGGGAGAAAGAATTAATGCAGCTGATGAATTTTGAGGAGAACCCAGTTTTCAATAAAGTGTGTGGGCCTCCAAATAAAAAATTATTCCGACAACACACTAGAGGCAGAAAGTGTCAATAAAGATAACAACAGCACCTTTGGATCATCGGAGAGAGAAGAGAAGCAAGAAAAACGAGACTTAATCTCGAAACTAATGAAGCAAAAATCCTCACAATATGTGAGCTACAAAGGTTAATTCTTTTAGAGCAGTTAAAGCTGACAAGGATGCAGATAGAAAGAGAAATCATTTTATTGTATAAAATGAAAAATACAAAAAGTATTTTTATGATGGTATTATTATCACCGGTATTATGAGTCCAGCTGAAAAACAATTACGTGAGAATATTGACGAAGAACTAAGAACAATTATTAATTTGTAGTTTTTTAACATTATATTTTATTAAATTTTTCATTAAATAAAATGAATTAGTTTAATTCTAATTATTTGTATTCAAATGGCCTTGTATTCTTAGCTGTCAGTCTCCATCTTCTTCTACATCATAGTATTCATCCTCGTGACTGCTTGTGCTAATGTCGTCCACATCCTCTTCGATTACATATCGCTCATTTGCTACAATGTTGACATAAAGGGTTATCCAATTCAAGCTTGATTAAGTAAACTAAAAAAAAACACAAAATATTCGGAATGTATTGTAATTTTTATTTCATTTTACAGATTGATCCTTGCCATTTTTAGTTAAACAAGATATCATTCAAATGTCCTCCACGGGACTTCTTACAGGCCTTGATTCTTTTGAGGTAATTTTCAATGACTTTTCGGCACATTTCGGGCGGTATCTCGGCCATTACCTTACGAATATTAGTTTTCAATTCGTCAAGAGTTTGAGGATTGTTTGCGTAAACACGATCTTTCGCGTAGCCCCACAAAAAGAAATCCAAAGGCGTTAAATCACAGGATCTTGGAGGCCAATTGACATCAGCCAATCGCGAAATCAAACGTCCAGGAAATTTCTCTTGCAAAAGATCTCGATTTGCTCGTGTTACGTGACTGGTTGCTCCATCCTGCTGGAACCACATATCGTCAAGATCATAATCTTCGATTTTCGTAAAAAAATAATCGGTTAACATGCGGCCATAGCGCTCAGAATTGACGGTAACGGTTCGTCCATGGTTGTTCTCAAAAAAATACGGCCCAATCACACCACCAGACCACAATGCGCACCAAACAGTGACTTTTTCCGCGTGTAATGGCTTCTCTACAATCAATTGTGGATTTTCTGAGCCCCAAATTCTACAGTTTTGCTTATTAACGTATCCACCAAGCGAAAAATGAGCTTCATCACTGAAGAAAATTTTGTTCGAAAAATCAGCATCAGCAGATTTAATAATTTTAACGCGTTGGTCGATTGTTAAATGCTCCATATTCTTAAATGGCAGAATGTCAACTAAATAAATGACAGCGTACTTGACGTTTATCTTTGACAGATGTCGGTATACAGATTTCTACTTTATCAACCTCGAATTGGATAACCCTGTATCTCAAAAAACGCAATTTTTGAGTTATTAATACAGAAATAAGGGTTTTTCTTTGACGATTTAACTGCTACAACGACACATTTGAGCTTCAAATACTCACTCAATGAGAGCAGATATGTCGCTATTAACTGTTACATTTTTATGTTTTGTTTTGTTTCAATAGTATTTTATTTCAGTTTCTGGTTTGACATTGTTAGTGAATCTTCTGTAAAATTTCTTCAAAAAGTGTTTTATTTTGTATTAAAACTATATTGCTGTAAAGGTAAGTTGACTTTTTATTTATTTTAATGTGTATATAATGTACTATTAATGCTTATGACCTTATTTATAAAATAATATGCTCGACTGTAGATTGGTTTATTTCAATTTATGACGTCCTTGTAGCAATTAAATTAGTTTTTCAATGTTATATTTCTTTTTATGAAGTTATTACAAAAAAGTAAACTAATTTCAAAATAAAAAAACTTATACTAAGATTAATTATGCCTATCTTGATGAAAACGTTCCTTCCAGTTATGAAATTGTCGTTGGTTTATTTCAACTTATGTCTATCTTGATACCAACCTATTATTAATATGTGAGTTTTAGGATGTAATAATAATTATTAATTTTCATTAAAATTAATTTTCAGTATCAATTTCAATGTACAGTATCAATGTACAATAGATATGTCTACTCGTGGGAACATTATGGCTCAAATTGGGGGATTTGCTTTTTAATAATGCTCCTGTTACCAATATATCTGTTGCAAACTCTAGTTGTTTGGAGCAGTCACTAGAAGAACCCGGTATGTAAATTACCTTATTGAATTACGTACTTTATGTATTAATGCATTTTTTTAACGAAATAAAACAGGTCCTAGTAACAGCGGTGATATTGGAATGGTGAAAAATCGACCAGACTATTGTAGCACCACTTCATCTTCTGCTTCATCGTCAATTGATAGTAGTTCGTCATCATCGGAAGACTGTGATGATCTTTTTGACGCGACTTATGACCCAAACGAAGACCAAGAAAATGAAGAAAGAAAAATCACGCATTCTAATTTTCAGAACAATGTTTTGATTCCTGGCACATCGACGATAATTTCTCCGACTTCCAAAACAACGAGTATTCACGTACACGAAACTTGTAATTCGATACCAGTTACGCCTAAGCAGGGTGTTGATATTTGTTTCAGTCCGCATAAAAAAGCACACAAAAACTAAAAAAACTCGAGGTGAGCGAGAACTAAAACCCGGTCGTGACAAAAAATGCCGACTTCAATGCTCAACAAACTTCAGCCATGAAGAAAGATAACAACTATTTTCTGGCTATTGGAATTTAAATGGCATAGAAAAGCAAAGGCAGTTCATTTCAAATTCTGTGCAGCCTATTGCACCTAAATATAGATACATTTGTGTTGACCGTAGCAGAAACCCACGAATAAATAACAATGCATTCTATTTTTGACGATTTGGTAAGAAAGTAGTCACTGCGATTGGTCGTCGATTGGTTTTTTTTTTCCTGTGAAAATATTTACTATTTGAAATATTTTAATTCATTTTAATTTAATATTGTGTATTTATATAAATAAAATGTAGTCGTTTAGTGTGTTAATTTAATATTTTTTGTTTTTTTATATTGTAAATAATATAATGTAAATAGTGTGTAAATAGTGTATATATATATATATATATATATATATATATATATATATATATATATATATATATATATATATATATATATATATATATATATATATATATATATATATATATAAGTTAAGGTGAACTTGGAAAAGTTTACTTAAAAAAATTATTTTTTTGGACTATGTCCGGTTTATTTTATTACCAACTTACGAGTATATCTAATCAGTTTACATTTTAGATTTTATTTATATAGTGAAAATATTGCTGATATGTAAATTTACGTTATGAGAAATATGCTAGTGTACTTTGTACACGCGCATTTACATTTTTGATTATCTAGAATATTTTATATAAAAAGTAATTTGAGATGTTGAAAAGTGTTGAAAGATGCACATTCCACGTTGATGCGATTTCCCATGAAATGCATGTGGTGTAACTAGCTGACATGGCTGTATGATGTGCTTAACTTCTCCCCCTTTAAAAATCCTCGACCCGTGGATTAGAAGTTTAATTGGATTGGTTGTATTTCCAATGGTGGCGTTGCCTAATTTATATTTACTTCGTGATGTTCTTGATGTGAGTTTTATGTATCCTTCTTCCAGAGTTGGTAGTCACTGTAACCTTGTTGTCCTTTGCTACAGTTTCCTTTTTAAATTTGGGTTTGTTTTTGCCTTGTATTTGTTTTATGGCAGTGTATATTGTTTCGCCCACTTCATAGGATTTCGGCTCACACTTTTTCACGTTTTCTCGTTGTATTTTGAGTTTTTGGCTATGTTTAATCCTTTCTATAAGGTCTTCGTTTACTTTTTCCTTATAGTCCAACAAGTTTTGGTAATTGATACGTTGTATTCTTCCAAAGAATATATCGCATGGTTTTTTTCCAATTACCGAGTGTATGGTGTTGTTATACCTGTCGACTGCAATGTTGATTAGATCTTTTGTTGTCATGTCTTTGTATTCTGTTTGAATACATCTCAGAATTTCGATTACAGTTGAATGGACTCTCTCGATTGTACCATTTACTTCGCTCTTATTTGCTGGCGTTAAGTACACTTTTACTCCGAGTGTTTTTATGTAATTTGTTATGATGGGGCTTGAGAAACTCGGTTCGTTATCCATCACTAGTATTTTCGGTGCAGTGAAGTAATGTAGCACTTTAATTATTTTATCCCTCAAGTGAAGAACAGATCGATCTTTGATGTGGAAAAATTTAGCAAACTTTGAAAATTTATCTACACATGTGATGAATTTCTCGTTCTTTATATCTATTATATCGATGTGAAGTATTTCCGACGGGTATGTCGGTATTGGTGTTTCTTGCAACTTCGGCTTGTTCGGATGCCGATCATACTTATTCTCATTGCAAACCTCACATTCCTTTGTGTATTTTCGAATTAGACTTGCCATCTGTGGGAAGTAGTATTGTTCGACAATCTGCTCCTTATTTTCCTTCCAATTCCGATGGGCTCTACGGTGTTCTTCGTCGATAATTCTGTATTTATTTTCTTCGTTGTTTAGGTCCCTTACCACTCTTCTCGTTAACCGTATTTTATAGTTGGTGAAGTCTTGCTGGTACACTTCCTGGAGCATTTGCATATATTCCTCTGGAATTTTTATGCCATTTATGAAGGTCGGGTGTAGTTTCTTTTTCAAAATGTTCCTTAGTGCCTCCTTGCTTATGTCGGGTCAAGAGATGTAATGCCGATGATAATTATGGTGAGGTTCTTCGTAGATATACATATCTTCTCCTCTTGTGAATATTAATTGGACCTTAAACACGTTTATTGGTGAATCGCAATGCCGAATGAGCTGGGTTCCGTCTTCATCTGCGCTGTGAACCGTTCCACTACTGGAAGATGAAAGATTATTAACTTCTAGTTTTAGCCTTGATAAGGCATCCGCTACTTTGTTAGTGATCCCAGGTCTATATACTAGCTCATAGTTGTATTCTTCTATTCTGGCCTTCCATCGTTTTAGTTTACTATTGTGGTTTCTATTGCTGAGAGCAAACGTCAGCGGTTGGTGATCTGTAATGATTTTGATTTTTTTCGCTCCATACAGATAATTTCGGAGGTTGTCCAACGCCCATACAATAGCTAGCATTTCTTTTTCATTGGTGGCGTAGTTCTCTTCGGTCTTGTTTAGAGAACGTGAAATGTACGTTATAGGCCGATCTTTGCCTATCTCTCCTTGAGAGAGCACCGCGCCAATGCTGTGATTTGATGCATCTGTTGTTAGTATATACGGTTTCTCAAAATCAGGAAATACTAGTAGCTCCGCTGATGATAGTAAATCTTTTAGATGTTGGTACGCTTTAAGTTCCGTTTCGTTTAGTTTTATTGCAACTTTTCGTGATTTGTTTGCCTTTATCTGCGCATTTTCTCCTCGTGTCAAGTTTGTCAATGGCTTTGCGATTTTGGCAAAGTCTCTGATAAATCTCCTGTAATAAGAAGTTAAGCCAAGGAATCCTTTAAGCTCCTTGAGGTTTTCTGGTGGTTTCATCTTTTGAATTACAATTACTTTTTTGGGATCCGCTCTTATTCCAGCGCTTGTTATTAGATACCCAAGAAACTCTGTTTCCTCCTTCAAGAATTCGGTTTTGTTAAGATTGACACGCAGATTTGCTTTGACCAGTTCGTTGAATATTTTTTTGACATTATAGAGATGTTCTTCCTTTGTAGTGCCGCCAAAAACGATAATATCGTCGATATATACATAGCATATCTTCCCTATGTATGATTTCAAGACGTCGTCAATCATTCTTTGGAAGATTGCAGGTGCGTTCTTCAAGCCAAATGGTAACCTGGTAAACTCAAATTTCCCGTTCATTGTAGAGAATGCCGTTTTTGCAATATCGCTCTCTTTCATTCTGATGTTGTGAAATCCCGAAGTCAAATCTATGGTGGTGAAGTATTTTGAATTGCCAAGGCTTGCGAGTGTATTTGTGATATCCGGTATCGGGTACGTGTCTGCCGTTGTAACTGCATTTAATTTTTTGTAATCTATTACCATTCGGTATTTCTTTATTCCTGAAGCGTCCATTTTTTTCTCTACAACCCAAATTGGGGAATTGTAGGGACTTTTGGATGGTCTTATGATACCGTCACTTAGAAGTTTTTCCACTTGTGTCTCCACTTCTTTCCTCATATTGATTGGGTAAGGATAAGTTTTTGTATATACAGGTTCTTCTGAAGTGGTTTTAATCTCTGCCCGTACACTGGTCTCGATGGTTTGTGTATCATCAATTGGACCGAATAATGGTTTGAACTCGTTGATTATCGATCGTAGGTTCGCCTTACTTGCTTCGTCCAAATGTTGGTCTCGTATTTCGATGTTATTTACTTGCTTTGATGTTTTATTTTTCAGAGGAATGTCTATTCCTGGTGATATTGTGATCACATTCCTCTTTCGGTCGATTACGGCTTCTACTTTCCTCAGAGTATCGTCACCGATTATTCCATCAAATGTGGTTAATCCAGGCAAAACAAAGAAATCGGTTGCGATGTCATTACCGAATTTCTTAAAAATTGGTGCGGTGATTTTATGTTTGATTAATACATCACCCGCAGCTGATTTTATAAAGAATGGCTTTTTTAGAGGTTGTGCTTCTTTAGCTAGTTCCTTCCTAATAAAATTTTTATTAGCACCTGTGTCGATGAGGAACTTTAAGATTTTGTTATTTTGGCAGACGTACTCTAAGTAAGGTATGCTAGAGAGGCTTCTTCCGTAAAATTTAATTCGAATTCCTCCTCATCTTCTAGTTGCTCTTCTAATTCACCATGTTCTTCGACGTACTCTTCGTATAACTTCTCATCCTGTTGTTCGATGTGGAAAACTCTTTGTTGTTTTGGTGAGTTAACGTGTACATCCGAACTACGTTCACGTTTGAAGTTTGGCCGATTCATATAATTTACTCTGTTTGTTTGTAACGATTCGTCGACAGACATTGGTACTGGTGGTTTTGATTGTTGTGGCCTTGGTGGTATGTATTTTTCCCGTTGTTGTTGGGTTATGCCGTATCCCATGTTCCTTTGCTGGATGGACAGTCTGGGTAGTGGTCTTGGAGCCTCTTGGTGGAATTTGTTTTGTTCGAAAATCTGGTTTACCGGAATTGTGACCATGTTGTTCAGGTTTCTATTGTGTATCGGCATGTTCCGGAAGTTGAGGTTCTGGATCTCAAGACAGGATGCGTATGCCTCTGGTAGTGTTGCCGGTCTCTGAATGGTTAACATCCTGGATATTTCGGTCGATAATCCCCTCACGAAAACATCGAGTGCACGATTTCTGTACATTTCGGTTAGTACAGTCATTGTGTCTTTGTTGTAGTTTTCAGTTTTTATTTTGTTTATTATTAATGATAGTTGGTGATTAACATTTGCATAAAACTCGTCTATGCTTTTATTGCCCTGTATTAGTTTACCAAGTTGGTGTTCCAATGTGCGCTGATCCCTTTTGTCTGCGTAGTGTAATGATAGGCAGTTCTTAATGTCTCTCCAATTTCCACCGAAAATATTGTACGAAATAAGTGCCGAGTCTGCCGCCCCTCTAATCTTCTGGCGAATGCTTTGAAGAATAGCTCGGTAAATGGGTTTATCTCTGACGATTTCGTAGTCTTCCAGTATCCCTTCTACACTGTTTACCCACGACACGTAGTGTAGTGGATTTCCGTCGAAGATTTGGAGTTCTTTTACACAATCTGGGAGTTTACTTATTTCCTTTAGATCGTTTTCGTTTTTTGGCCCATTTGTTGTTGTGTTATTACCGATGGGTTGCTCTTTGGCTTCCAGCCGTTCCAATCTTTTTTCTATTTTGTTTATAACCTCTATATGTGCATTTAGTGCACCAGTTAATTGAACGATGGATGCTTGAATTTGATCCATTGTAGCCATTGTTTTATAACTTTTTGAATTTATGTTTTGAATTGTTATTCAGCGACTTTTAATTATTAAACTTATTATTAAAGAAATGTTTATTTTTGGTTGTTTATTATACTTTTGTATTATATTTAATTTATTATTCAAGAGAGATAAGATAATTATAATATAAGATAATTATTAATGAACTTTTATGATTTTGTATTATATTATTATTAAAAAATTTTATGATTACGATTTGTAATTATTTATTAGAATTTAATATTATTATAAATTTTTAACTTACAATATTAAAATTGACATGAGGATCTCTCCTGTGGTAAATATTTGCCTAGGGATTAGCGTTTCCCTTGAGCTATGAGGATTTCTCCTATGGTTATGTGTACAGGGATTAGAGTTTCCCTGGAGATATAAGTTAGCTGGAGTGTCACATTCCCCTTCTTTTTCGTATTATTGTTTCACTTTTGTATTATTAAGTTAATTTTTATGATTTTATTAAAATTTCGTTACTGGTACTTACAGTATTACAGTTTTCATCATTAGTGAGGAATTTCTCCTGGGTAATTGTGAGTCTGAGGATTAGAGTTTCCTCAGAGGTCTTTAAAGTGCACACCGGGTGTTGTACACTTGAGTTAGAGTTAGCTTCTTGTGATCCGGATGACCCGTATTTTTCCTTTTTAGCTGCTAGCGTTTATATTTGCTGGCGGCCTACTGCGGTACGATTTTCACTCACGGTAGTGTTAAATAAATTAGCTATGTTCTCGCGGGTATAGCCGTATTTAATTATGTTCGTAGACAAATTTACTAAGTTCTCATGGGATTAGTTACTATTGTCTTTGTTATTATGTTCTCGTGGGTATAATAACTTTGAACTGTTACACTTTCACTTTCACTTTCACTTTCCCTGTTTCGGCGCCAGTTAAGGTGAACTTGGAAAAGTTTACTTAAAAAAATTGTTTTTTCGGACTATGTCCGGTTTATTTTATTACCAACTTATATCTAACCAGTTTACATTTTAGATTTTATTTATATAGTGAAAATATTGCTGATATGGAAATTTACGTTATGAGAAATATGCTAGTGTACTTTGTACACGCGCATTTACATTTTTGATTATCTAGAATATTTTATATAAAAAGTAATTTGAGATGTTGAAAAGTGTTGCAAGATGCACATTCCACGTTGATGCGATTTCCCATGAAATGCATGTGGTGTAACTAGCTGACATGGCTGTATGATGTGCTTAACTTATATATATATATATATATATATATATATATATATATATATATATATATATATGTATATATATATATATATATAAATATATATATATATATATATATATATATATATATATATATATATATATATATATATATATATATATATATATATATATATTTATATATATATATATATATATACATATATATATATATATATATATATATATATATATATATATATATATATATATATATATATATATATATATATGTATATATATATATATATAAATATATATATATATATATATATATATATATATATATATATATATATATATATATATATATATATATATATATATATATCTTATTTTGAAATCTTATTTTGATTTGACCAAATCACATCTCTATTATCACCCCTTTCTTTCGAATGTATTTTGTTGAAGTTTAATTCTTCCTCTCGAGAAGGCTTCTTATACGGAGTTAACAACAATGGTGTTAATCCATATCCACTGTCCCCCTAGTAAAGAAGCAGACTCTCTGAATCCCACTAATTTTTGATAAACTTCACGTCGCTTACAAATCCTACTATCATGAGTACTTCCTGGCCTCTGGAGGTCGAGGCTGGTAAATTTTTTATAAGAATCGAAAGTTACTTGTAGGTTTAAGCTTGGGTATCCTTTTCTGTTGTTATAATTGTCGCCAAAATGTTTTGGCTTCATTAATTTCACATGCGTGCAATCCAATACCCAATTAACTGTTGGAATTTTGAAACGAGTTTGCGATTTTGCCACAGTTGAATTCTCCTTGTGTTCCAGGAAATTTTATCGATTCGTGGGATTTTTTAATTATTTTCTCGGTGACATGATAAATGGTTTTACAAACGGTAGTTCTATCTACTCCCATATTCTCAGCAACACCATTTTGATATCTTATGGGCCACTAAGATAGCGTAAAAAATTGTTATTTTTTGATATGCACTCAGCCATCCATCTCTACTCTCGAAATGTTCAAACAAAAAAAAATCCGCTATAAACTTTACGACGAATATTTACAATTTCTGGTAGAGGAACCAAGCGCACATTTTAGTGGAAAAAAAACTCCAAGTAATTTCTTGTAAATGCTAGAAACACGTACATTCAGAAACATTCAGATGTATACGGCATTTTTTTTTATTAAAGTGTTGAAATTTAATAAGAAAATGAAATTTTTTCAGATTTTTTTTATAATCTTAGTTTATTTATTATTTTATACAATAAAAGAAAAGAAACAAAACAAAACAAATACAAACAAAACAGGATTTATTCTTGAATATTAATTTGACGATCATACTCGTAAAACTTACGAACATTCAGTTGCATACGAGTTCACGGAAAAACACTTGAGCATACGGAAAACACTTGAGCTATCATTTTTTAGTGCGTATTTTTTCTCTACTTTGGTTTTTTGTTTATTATTTAATCAGTGCAGTTCTATATCTATTTTATTTCACACCCGTAATTTAATTGATTGCAATCTTTCAAAATGGGTAAGAGTACGTCGGTTAATATTAGATCATTAGTAATTTTCCACCGAAGAAAAGGGAAATCATTGAGTGAAATCGCGTTTATACTTAACATTTAAACAACATTTGTAAACCAGTACAAAACATTTGTGATCGGTATTTTAAATAAGGAGGAATAGAAAAAACACCCAGCACAAAAGATCCGAGAAAAATATCACCATTAGATGAAAAGTTCATTAAGCGCGAAATAAGACAAAATCCTAAGTTAACTGCAGTGGAATTAGCTAAAATGCTCTTCAGGTTTAATGGTAAAAATATAAATCCAATTACAGTTAAAAGAATTTTAAGAAACAATTGTTATTTTTCACGTATAGCGAGGAAAAACCTTTTATTAGTAAAGAAAATAAAAAGAAGAGTAGATTTTGCCTTAAGATATAAATTGCGAAAGTATTGAATTTTGGAAAAATATGTCTTTTGTCGATGAAAGTTAATTTACCTTGTTTCAAAGTGGGAAAAGGATAGAAAAAGTTTGAAGAAAACATGATGTGTATTGTTAGAAATGTATGGCCATTGTTTAAACACGGTGAAAATAGTGTATTGTTCTGCTGGGGTGCTATGGGTGATAAAGGAGTTAGAAATTTGAAATATTTTGATGGGATTATGGACAAGGAAAAACATTAAAACATTTTAAAGCAGAATTTAATAGAGTCGACTCGAAAACTGGAAATAGAAAATACTTTTCCTATTTATCAGGACAATTTTCCAAAACATAAAGCATGGATTGTTATAGAATAAAAATTCAGTAAAAATAAATGAGGAACCGTGGCCGGTTTCCCCACCCGGCTGGTCAAATTCATCAACAACCTCTTCCACTCAATTGTCTTCAGGCGAACAACAGACACCAGCCACAATTACACCTTTTTTTCAAATTTTGCACCAAAATAAAATAAGATTTTGTAATTAATTATGTAATTTTATAAATAATAATAAAATGAATTACTTTATTAAACTTAAAATTATAATTTTTTATAAAGAAAAATCTCTAATTTAGTAATTTACCCTCATTATTATAATACGCGCAAAATTTATCGAGTTTCCTTTGCTTCTGATGTACTGTTTCGGCTTAAAGTTTTTTGTATATCAACCAGATTATAATCAGCAACTGAAGTTCCAGTATTATTTGAAGCCAAATATGTTATATTATTTTCTTTAACTAAGAAATTATGAAGGTAACAACATGCCATTGTTATTGTGTATGCTTTTTTCGGTTCAAGGCATATTGGTTTTTTAAAAATGCCAAATCTGGATGATAGAAATCTGAATGCATTTTCGAAAACCACGCGAGCCCTTGATAATCTATTATTGTACTCATGCCGAGCTTCTGTTAGAGATTTCTGTGAATTAGGTTTCATTAAATTAATATGTAAAGCAAAGGCCTCGTCCGCTACGAATGGAAAAGGAAACTTTTCATTTATGTTAGCTAATGAACTGGGGTTTGGTAAATTTAATTATGTTTGCTGGAAAAGTTCCACAAATTTAGAATAGTACATCACACCTCCGTCTGAAATTCGACCATTCATTCCGACATCAATCATTATAAACTCCTTTTTTGCATTCACTACTGCCAACAGGACGATGCTATAAAACCTTTTATAATTAAAATACATGGCACCTGAATTACGGGGTTTTGTAATGGCAATATGTTTTCCGTCAATTGCTCCCAATGTATTCCAAAATTGATGTAGGTTTCCAAAACCATTCGAAATATTAAACCACTCTTCGGGAGTTTTAGGAAACTGAAAACAAATGACAATTTTTTTTTTGAAGTTAATATAATACACTTCAAATATAATAAAACATACCTGAGGGTCGATTTTTTCCAAAATTCGACGAACGACGAATGACGTTTTCGTATACGTATAAGGAGTACTAGCTGACCTGTGACTGAATGATGTCACGTGAATACATTTTGTTAAATTTTTGGTTAAGAAATGATTAAGAAGATTTTTTAAGATGTAAATTTGATGCACTTTTATCAAAAATAAAGTAAATTCATATACGTAGTTAATTTTTAAATCTTAAACGGCAAGCACGCGCTCAAATGTACACAGTATGACTTACGTGTCAAGTCAAATAATCATATTTCAAACGGGAAGCGCGCACACGTGATCACATGATCACTTACGCACCCAAACTAAATATTAAATTTTCAAAAGGGAAAAGCACACAATTGCCGAGGCGCGTAATTTTAATCTAAATATTTAATAAGAAATGTACAAAAGGATAATAAAATAGTAGTAGAAGGTAGAGATAATAAAATAGAAAAATACTTTGCAAATTACATGCGCAGAATTTCTACAAAAACAACATTCTTTGTTGTGATGCGCCCATCTCGGTCAGCTGCTTGATCGCTTGTCTCAACGATAAACACCTTGAGCCCGTCAAATGAGCGGCATCGTGAAAAGGCCACATACAGTTGACTGTGCGTAAATACGGGGGCCGGCAAGTACACTCCTACCTTCTTTAAGCTTTGGCCCTGAGTCTTGTTGATGGTCATGGCGAACGCGAGATGAACCGGAAATTGAAGGCGACACATTTTAAATGAGAAGGTGCCTTCCGAGGGGAAGAGCTTAATGCGTGCGATGAGAACGCGCTCGCCTTTTGAGAAGCCAGTCAGCACCTCACATTCCAGAATGTAGCAGTTTATTTTTGCGACGCAAGCGTGTTTCATTGATTCGACCCTTGCTAGTGTTTGGATTCCTCATCAAAAGAACAATCGTGTTAACCTTTAGCGGGGTGGCTTAGCGCGGCAATCCGGACCCTTCAATCTTGTTGAGAAACTCGACGGGTAAGCGGAGTTCCTCATTCATGTAGTCACTCTCAAGTTTATCAACACTATGTTTGACTTCTTGTTCGTCGGGCAGGAGGTCAAGCACCTGCTGATTGATTAGCGCGCAATCATCATTCTTGGGTGCAAGGATGGTGCGCTCCTCCATGGTTCCCTCAGCTGGTGTTGTGTTGATGTCACCATACACGAAATCGATCACATTTTGAGGAAGTCTGCCGGAAGTGTGATCGAGTCGGTTCGAGCATTGCCGTTTCCAACAGAAAGCAAATATTGCGCAAACTTGTCCTCACCTTCATTGACGCGCATGTTCTTGGTGAGTGTAAACTTATTTACCAATTTCCAAAGCGGGTTCAACTTAATGGTCGAATCGCAAGCTCGCGCGCGTCCCGCCTTCAGGTAGTCACCACACATGAGTATGATTTTCCCAGCTAATGGAACACTCACTACCCGTCTATGATTGTGAGCTCTGCTCCTGGCATAATTAACTTTGAATCTAAATCGCGCGTCAACCATTAAGCAACTTTGAAATTGATTCGCGCGCCGACAGTGTTGCAACTTCGAATCTGAATCGCGTACCAACTGTTTTACAACTTGGAATTTGAATCGTGCACCACTAATTTGAACAAAAATATTTGCGATTTTTCTAGCCCACGCACAGCGTAATATTTATGTCGACCTACCCTGAAAAAATCTAACGGATCGGATCATGTTTAGAGGTCATTTTAGGGTTGAGTATGAAAAAATTAAGAATATTAATATAGATAGAAGATAGATAGAAGCTGACCTTCGACTGAATAATCAGTCACGTGAATACATTTTATTGAATTTTTGGTTAAGAAATAATTAAGAAGATTTTTTTAAGATGTAAATTTGATACACTTTCATCAAAAAAAATAAATTCATATACGCCGATAATTTTTAAATCTTAAATAGATATAGAGTGTCATGACAAAATTGTATTTTTACACTCACAACTATTAACACCAAAATGTATGTAAAATCGTTTTATGTTCTCTGTTTTGTTTACAATTACAAATTTTCTACTCATTTTGTCATCACAGTGTGTCATCACAAAAACATCGGCAAATTTAATAAATTTTGTCATTGTCACGGTGTAATGCGCATGATCATAGATTCAATATAAAAATATTTTGTCATGGCATTCTGGCGTCGTGACAAAATTTTGCTGAAAACACCTGAGGTACCCGTTTCAGGTACTTCCCGGTGGAATTTTTACGATTTTTCTAGCAAAGGCACACCGCTATATTTATGTCGACCTACCCTGAAAAATTTAAACGGATCGGATCATGTTTAGGGGTCATTTTGGCGTTGAGTTTGAAAAAATTAAGCGTATTAATATAATAGATAGATAGTATACAATTTTATATTAGTGTGTGTAATTTTTCTGTGTTTATATTTGTTTGTTTTCTGCGAACGTAAGCATCAAAAATTATGAATCGGTACAAATCGGTTCAGTTTTTTGGTGCTTATGTCCTTTCGTCGTCTCAGTTTTTTGACATCTCACCAAGTATTTGAGTGGTGAGTTAACACGTTCGTGTTAATTACTGCTATAGCGGTCATACAACTTTTTCGTTTTTTAACACGTTTTTAACACATTTTAAGGAATAACTCGACATATTTTGCAGTTTTCACAATACATTCCTCTCCGCGATGAAATATCATTGCAATTACAAAAGTTATCAAATGTGTTCATGAGTAGCACACACATTTAGAAAGTGTGCCTCAATGTGTTAAGGAAAAAATATTTTAGCTACACATTTCAATTTTTTTTCAATGTGATGTCGAATAAATGTTTTGTTTTCACAGAAACACAGAATTAGAAATTATTTTAAAACTAAAATTAGATAAATTTAGTTTTATTTAAAGCATATTTATTGTCATTTACAAATTTTAAATGATAATAGGAAATGATATCTAGAAATGTCATATCCAAAAAATTAAATGGCACACATTCGTACTAATCCAAATACACGTACCACTCACTACTAATATACATGCGGTTATTTCGTCAACTTGTCGAATTTTGGAAAAAATGGACCCCCTGTATGTTGTCTTGCAAGATATAAATAAGTATTTCGCATGTCTCGAGAATGGCATTACTTATTGAAACAGGTGACATGGTAGCCGAAATCTTTAAATCTTCAAAAGTTCTTCCTGTTGCAGGGAATCTCAAAATCAATGCCAGTCTTTCAGTGACAGATATACTTTCTCTCATTGTGGTATGTTGCCTTACCAGAAATGGATGGACCATTCGCAATATTCTTTCGAATTGGTCTTCGCTCATTCTTAAATAATTTTTCTAATCATTTGCTTCACTTAATTTTAATTCATTTAGTAAAACTATATGAGAATAATTTTCTCTTTTCTTCAACCAATTCTTCAACCACCGTTTTCGCTTTACTGTTTTTTGCAAAGACAATGCTACAATTATTGCAATATGTACACGCTTTTTCTTTAGGATCCATGCTAAATTTAAGAAACAAAATTCTCTGCAGCAGTAATGAAAGCTTGGTAATGATGGAATTATTGTCATTAATAATGATTGTGTAATGTTAAAAAATATTGAAGTAGTAATGATGCAGGTATTGACATTACTGGTAATGACATTAATATTGACCGTGTAATGGTTGCTAATATTCGAGGATAAATCCTTTTTTGTTTGTATTTGTTTTGTTATTTTTTTGCCTGTATTGTCTAAAATAATAAATAAACTAAAATTATAAAAAAAAATCTGAAAAAATTGCATTTTCTTATTAAATATCAACACGTTTGTAAAAAAAATATGCCGTATACATCTGAATGTTTCTGATTGTACGTTTAATATTATTTAATCATAGCAGACGTATGTGCAACTTTGATTCATTTTATTATGTTTACAAACAACTTGCCATTTCGCAATGACTTTCCAATTTGTGTTAATTAGTCGCCGTTTGCTTTACATTTTGAATAATGAAATAATCACAGAATAGACATAACTCTATTTTACTACGGAAAAATTTGGACTCATTTTTGTGACCTCGGTGTGCAATAAGGTAGGAAAAATGTTTGCACGGTAACCAAAATTCATTATTTTTAAGCTTTAAATTTGAAATAAAACAAATTTGTAACTCATAACACTTGTACAACTGTTGTACAACCAATTAATATAAATCGTAAATATTAATAATAATGATTCCATTAAAATAATTAAACTCAGAGTCGTAAAAAAAAGGTAGAAAAATGGTCGGTAGGTCATTTTTTCTTGGTCTACCCAATGACTCTTCTGGATAATATATTCTGTGAAATTATGTTGAGTTCAATAAACAAATTTTGTATTTTAAAAATGTTTTGAAGCCTATACATAAATATATTCGTATCCGGGTATTGACTAATTTATTACCTACCCAGCAGAATTTTGGTTTACGTTTACATTGAAATAATATTTCGACTTAATTTAAACGTACTATTATTTACATAAGCTAGAAAGAGATTTTTTTTATATTTTATGTTCCATTTTAAATACAAATAATTTCAACGTTGACTTTTCAAGTTTATTTGATGTTATTTCTTCATGGAAAAGTTAGCTCTCTCTCTCTGGCCTTCACATCCCATGAAGGGATTTCGCCGCCTGCACTAAGGCCCTCCATCCATCTCGATCCACCGCTCTCGTCCTCCAGTTTCGACATCCTAATGTTCGAAGATCTTGTTCGATGTCGTCGCGCCAGCGTAGTCGGGGTCTTCCTCTACGACATACTCCGGCTGGTTGTTGGTGGAACACTTTATTTATCATCCGTTGTTGTGGAGACCTTGTAACGTGGCCGAGCCATCTCACTCGATTGGATTTGATGAAGCCGATAATATCGCTGCCTCCGAGGAGTTGCTTTATTTCGTGATTCATACGAATCCGATATTCGTTGTTCGCAACTTTAGTTGGACCAAAGATTGAACGGACAACCTTCCTTTCGAAGGTAGATAATAATCTACAATCGTTAGTGGTCATGGTCCAGCTCTCGCTTCCGAAAGCCAGCACAGGTCTTATAAGTGCTTTATAAAGTGCGAGCTTGCACGACTGCGATAGATGTTTCGATCGCAATAATTTTGATTTGGCGTAGAAAACTCGTTGTCCGGCAGCGATTCGGGCTTTTATTTCTGCCTGCATATCATTCGACGATGTTATAACTGACCCGAGGTATTTAAAGTTTTCGACGCTATCAAAGTTGTGGTCGCCAATTCCGAGATTTGCCGTAGAGATGTTCCTAGGTGTTACTAATTATTTTGTTTTACTGCTGTTCACCTCCAAACCAAGTCTTCTTGCGCAGCGATCGAGCGGCACGAAACTGTCTTTGATATCGCTAGGTCTTCGGCCAAGAAGCACGATATCATCTGCATATCCAAGAATTTGGCCTGACTTATTAAATATACAGCGCGAGGTTACGATGTTGCTTTTCCTCACTACGTACTCAAGCGCCAGATTGAACAGCAAAGGCGCGAGTGCATCGCCCTGTCGAACACCAGATGTTATTTCAAAGGGGTCTGACACAGATCCTTCAATTACGATTCTACATACAGACCCGGATGTTGTTAATTTACACAGAGAAACGAGTTTCTCTGGGATTCCCAGGCATATGAGCGCGGCCCATAGGTTGTCGCGGTTTATACTGTCATACCGCGCCTGTCTGAAGTCTATATATAGTTGATGAATGGTTATGTTATACTCCCAACATTTTTCCAAGATCATCCTCATGGTGAAACACTGGTCAGTGGTTGATCGGTTGGGACGAAAAACACACTGATAGTCGCCAATGATGTTTTCGGCGAAAGGGATGAGTCTGGCAAGTACAACATTAGCCAACACTTTGTAAGCAGTGTTCAATAGAGCTATGCCACGAAAGTTTTCACATTTAAGACGGTCGCCTTTTTTATGCAACGGACATATGAGTGCGGTCTTCCAATTCTCCGGCAACTCTTCTTGGTCCCAAATACAAACGACGAGATCGTATAAACTTGTTGCAAGAGTAGCGCCTCCGAATTTAATTAGTTCTGCGGGGATTCCATCGAGACCGGGTGCCTTGCCGTTTTTCAATCGACTAATAGCTGCGTCTACTTCCTCTACTGTGGGATATTCGACAAAGACCTCTTCACCAGGCGGAGCTATTGCTCTAATGGGGGTAACTTCGTCATTCCGATTTAGCAGATTTTGAAAGTAGGTTTGCCATACTGAGAGAACATCAGCCACGTTTGTTCTCAGCTCTCCATTCCCGCCTTTGATGGCTGTACTTCTTGGGTGGAAATCTTTAGTGAGATTCCTGGCGTTAGCAAAACAGTCCCTTGAGTTTCCTAGTTCCGCTTGGAAGCTGATGTTTTCGATGCATAATCTCATATGTTTGCGCTTCTTTTGTCGAAGGAATTTAGTCGTGGCTTTCCTAGCGCGGAGATATTCTGCTAGAGTGCTTCTGGTGTTGCGAGCCAACCATTTTTCACGAAGCGTTCGTTTATTTTCGACGACCTTTCGGCATTGATCATCGAACCAATCGTTGCGGGGCCTCGGAGGTTTTCTTCCGATGGTATTTTGCGCCGCGGTTGTTATGGCTGACTGTATAGCGTGCCACTGCTCCTGGATGTTAGGAGGAGCTTCTTCATTGTTATGGGGCCGGTCTAAATAGTTAGTGACAGCTGATTGGTAACTCTGCAGTGACGCTTGGTCTTTTAGAGCATCGATATTCCATCGAACGGTCTTTTGTGCTTGTCTGTTAAACGTAGATGACAGTTTGCACTTATACATAAATATGACAAGCATGTGATCGCTGTCCATGTCTGCACCTCTGTAGGATCTAATGTCAGATATGCTGGTGGAGTGTCTCTTGGACACCATGACGTGATCGATTTGGTTTTCAGTTCTTCCATCATTCGATCTCCACGTTACTTTGTGGATTCTCGTATGTGGGAAAAACGTACTTGATACAACTAAGTTGTACGTTATTGCCAGGTCGGTGACGCGTTGGCCGTTGTTGTTACTAGTTAGATGCTGGCTGTTGGGACCGATGTGCGATGTATTTTCTGCACTCCTACCGATTTTTGCATTAAAGTCGCCCACGATGATTTTAATGTCGTGGTGCGGTATGTTGTTGATGACTTCCTCGAGCTCGACAAAGAAGAGATCTTTGATGTCATCTGATTTATCTTCGGTGGGCGCATGCACATTAACGATCGTGATGTTAAATTTCTTAGTGCGAAGTCTGACCGTGCATATCCGCATATTGATAGGGCGGAAATCGATGATATGGTGCTTCACGCGCCGATGGATGAGGAAGCCAACTCCAAATTCTCCTCCGTTCTGATGGCCGCTGTAGTGAAGAGCGTAACCATTGGTGGTGTCATGGATCCCACTCCCAG
The DNA here is from genome assembly GCA_947310385.1 of Nephrotoma appendiculata. NCBI lineage: Eukaryota > Metazoa > Arthropoda > Insecta > Diptera > Tipulidae > Nephrotoma > Nephrotoma appendiculata. Next base: position 105,362,421 of record OX371225.1, read on the forward strand.
ACCATCTAAGCTCTTGTAATGCAAGTACGTCTAATGTGTAACTCTTTGCTTGGTTCGAAAGGTTCCGGAGATCTCCAGGTCTTAAGAGGCTAAGCACGTTCCATGTTCCCATTTTTAAAGCGTTGTCCGTGTACAATTTCCGAGGTCGAGTTTGAAATGAATCCGATATGGTAATCCGAGGCCTTTGTTTAGGGTTCATAACGTAAATGTTTTTATGAGAGAAGGTTGTTGGCCTGCCGCTCAACCCGCTTATTACGTGTGTGGGTCACGTACTGGTGAGAATCTTAAGGCATCCAGTCCTACCTTGAAACACATTTATATAGCGAGCCGCTTGATACAAGACAGACGCCCGCTTCAGCCGCTCCTAACCTGGAGAACAGACGCTGGTTTGGTATTGGTTTTGAGGCGCCAATGGCCCGCCTTGACATGTAGTGTCCATGACTATAAACAGGATTTAGTCTGCTCGTCTCCACTACACCGCCTGATTCATTTAGCGTTACCCAGGGAGCACCGGCGAGGAGGTATGAATCTAGGACTTTGCCCCCCAAAAGTTAGCAGCATCTATATTTTTTTACTGCGTATATATGGGTACAGCCATTTTGGTAAAATTAGTACCATATATGATAGACGGAGTAGAGTGAAAACGTTAGTGCTGGTTAGTGCAATAATAACAAATTTTTTAAAACATAAAACATATTAAATATATTTTATTAATAATAAATAAATACTGAAGTAAGTAATAAATAGGTTAAGTTAAAGGTTAAAAAAATAAAAAGTACCAAAAATAAATAGGTTAAGTAATAAATAATATGTCGATAATGAATAAAGATAAAACAAAATTGCATAATATATCCAAGCAGCATTTTAGACGCAGGGTCCTACACGTGTAAAAGATTATTTTTTACATATAAGGCTTTATTTCTTATAAATAAAACTTGTTAGAATTTTTAAGCCCACGAACAACGCCTGCTCGAACTTCCTTGGAATCACGAGAATATTTACTGACGACTTACTAGCTTCTTACAATTGGGATGGTTCGCATAACAGAAAATCATTTACAGATTTAAAATCATTAAATTTGGCATTATTTAGTAAATAAATATATAAGATACAATTTAATATTATTATTTCTAATTATTATTATTTATTTTTATAGAAGCTTGGCAAAGAGATACAATCAAAAATTATTGTAAATACATAAATTCAAGCCGTATACACGGATGGAAATCTGGGATTTTTACATCTCAATAGGATTTTTTCCTCAGAGTTGAGTTTTTGTCAACTTTTTGGGATGAAAGGGGGCGTGTAAGTTGTACTATTTCTTTCGTTTGATTGGATAAAACGGCGAGATGTGAAAATCTCGGATTTCCATCCGACGTATGTATACGGCTTCAATTAGAGCGCAGATGTATATTGAGCGGATGCGGCGCTTCAAACAACAAAAAAAAACTACGAGCAATAAATGAGAATATTTATATATCAATATGATATATCATCAATGAATTTAAATGCAAATTTTATTAAATTCGAGATTATAATTTTAAGTAAATCCGTTATATTGTAATATTAACGATGTTATAGAAACCGCAAAATAATTCTGAAATGAAATATGATTATTAATACTCGTATTATTGATCATTAAGCTAAATTTTATAATTTAAACGTTCTGGCTAAAAATGTAGACCTTCTGTAATAAAATTGAAATAGGTATTCATTATTTTAAGTTAGTCTAATTATAACGCTTAATGCTATTATAATAAACTGCATATAAAATCTTGAAATGAAATGTGATTATTACTCATTCGAGAACGCACAGGGTGACCAAATTTTTTTTTCTATATTATAACATACCATGTTTTCTTTTATTCATTCCAAACATTCCGGACGTCTCCAAATTGACATAAAACGTTCTTTTATTCATTCCATTCCAACTGCTATTTTTTCTATTACAATCCTAAACGTTCGGAATGCATTCTTTTGTACTACCTCAAAAGGAAGAATGAATGGAATAACATTCGCCATTTTAAAACAGTTTGAAATTATTTCGTTCCGCACCACAAATTTAAAATAATATTAAAATAAATCGTAATGGACCCAAATAGACCTGAATTAGAAAATATCGTAATTGAAAGTAAGTGTACATTATTACTAAATAAATTAAATTATTTCAAATGTTTTTTTTTTGTAAAATATAGGATACTTAATAAGGTTACGATTTTCTTGTTTTAGGTGATACTTTCAAATGGAGCCCCGGAGATATAATGTGCCTAGTCCATAATTATTCCGAAAATATGCCGATGTTTGACCGCTATTCAAAAAAAAAAAATTGGAATGACATTGCTAGTAAGTAATTTTACAAAAATATTTTTATTATTAAAACTTTCATACAACCGTTTTGTTTTTCAAATTTCAGCCGAAGTATCAAAAACCAGAGGAAAAGTAATATCCGGAGAACAGTGTATTGGGAAGCGAAAGTGTCTGAAGTCGTACAAAAAAGTACAAAAAAGTACGAGACCACAATAACGTCAGTTGCAATTCCCATAAGCAGTGGGAATATTTCGAAGCAATGGATAATCTATTGAATAAACGGCTTGAAATCAACCTTCCTGCTACTTGTTCGAGCGACGAAATGAATGTCCGAATTAATAACCGGAGTGCCATTCCTGCTACAAATAGCAGTACAGATTTTGATTTCCCCGATTATATCGAGGAGACACAATTCGTTCCTCCACCTTCTGCACTACAAAGAAAGAGAAAGATGGCCGACGACGAAAAAAATAAACGTCATAGGGATAAAATGGAAAAGCAAGATAAATTCTTGAACCTTTTCGAAAAATTAATCGATAAGATTTAATTAAATTTGTTTATTAGTTTTAAAATACATTACATTGTTACCTGAAATAACGATTCAGTAAATTTTTGTTTTATATGTTAAAGGAATCTTAAAAATATTGAATTCAAAAATTAAATTATAATACATGTTTTACTAGTAGTTTAATATTCTTAAAATTTGGTTTCGCTTTAAGTTTGCGTCCGTGCCACCTTGAGCTGAAGTGGGATCGCTACTTCCATCATCGTTTAAAATTTGTATTTCGTTTTCAGACAGGTTATCGCCTTGTCGGATGCTAATATTATGTAAAATACATGCAGCCATAATTATGAGAGGGATATAGTCTGGCCGTCTAGTATTTAAACCATTAAGTCTTCTGAATCGCCCTTTAAGGAGACCAAATGCTCGCTCAATTGTTATTCTGGCAGAAGAATGGGCTTTATTGTAGGTGTTTTATGCTGCTGATATACTACCGTTGTCCTTAAATGGCGTCATTAGGTACATTTTCAAACCATACCCCAAATCACCGATCATATGTTGATCTTGTGGAATTATAATAGAATCTATAACAAAACAAAATTTAAATCATGATTAATTGATTACACATTAGTTAATATTCTTCTTTAAGTACATACTATTCGAAATTTTTATATATAAATTAGATCGACGGAAAAGGCATGAGCCGTGAATGGATTCGGCTTCACCCGCGTAGCAATCAGTGAAACACCTATACTCATCACACACTGCCTGCAATAAAACCGAATGAAACTTTTTACGGTTTATATACGAGTTGGGATATTCTTTCGGAACTGGGATTGGTATGTAAGACCCATTTGTGCAACCATAATGATTCCTAAAATCAATTTATATTTATTATTGATATTACGTACACAAAATTTTGAGAAATGTTTTTACCTGGGAATTTTGTCTTCTCCAAAAAATAATTGGCAATTTCCCGCGATCTTTCTGCTGAAGGCCAAGAAATTATTTTGTTTTCGTAATTTAATTTTAGTATTTCTTTAGATACATTAAAAACTGCGTTCCAACAAGCGTTTATGGAAACCCCGAACCTATCTGATACTGATCTATAAAAAATATATACAAAAATAATGAGTGACTGACACTGATCTATAAAAAACGAAATATAGATTAACAATTTTACCTAAAACATTCAGTGTTACCCAAATACCATAAGGTCATTAAAATTTGTTTTTCTAGCGGCAGTCTAGGATGACCAGGAGGACATAGACTCTGATCAAATGACAAATGTCTAATGACAATTTTTTGTGACATTGTACTAAAAATACTGTTACAATTTTGTGACAAATACTTATGAGTACTAAATCGCGATTCGTATGCCATGACTTTTCCGAAATGTCACAAAAAATAGGCTGTCAATTTTAATAGTATTGTCATTGTTTTTTATTATCGTGACAAAAGTTTTTATACAAAATATGTGTGAGTATTTACAATTAAAACAAAATAAATTTATTCTTTATTGAAAAGCAAATAATTTTGCTATAATTTAAAACTGTAGTTGCTGTAAACTGCTATAAGTGTCATTTGATCCGAATCGTAAATTTTCAGTGACTTCAATTTGTACCAATAAGCAAATGTCACGAAAAATTGACATTTTGTCGGAATCTACCCCCAGGCGAGCTATCAATATAATTGCTTTCGTATTTAATAATATTTTGATATAAACTCTCAAAAGTTCGAGGCAAAAGGCGAAAATGAGATTTAAACTGGTAGTCATTTAACTCACAAACAGTATGCTCAAAATACCACAAGTTTTTTGGATTCGATTTTTTTTCGTCATCCTCCGAATCACTTGAACTATCAAAAAATGATTCCCAAGCTATTTTGACACTTAAAACACTCCCGATAATTTTTTTTTTGCTCCACCCCACTTTGTTTTGTAAATTTAATTAATATTTACTTTAATAATTTTGCGATACGCACCACAAATTGAATAAATAAAAGTCAAATGTCTGTCAATCACAGTTGTCAAAATTGTATTCCTGTTGTTCCATGTTGTTCTTTTATTACATTTCGTTTGGAATATACCGAGGTCACATGATCTTCATACCTATCCATTCCATTCCTTCTTTGGAATGAATAAAAGAAAATACCCATATATGTCACTCACTCACTGACTACTGCTATTCAAAAAAATCTTTTATACTATACTTGCTACTAACTATTGGTTCTCATCTGAATGCATTGCAAACAATTGCAAAGGGAAATTTTTGATTCATTTAGTTGCATTTGTGTGTTATTTTCATTTGTATGTGACGTTTTCCAAAACAAATCTTTCAATAACAACATAAATAAAACTAATTTACAAGAGATTTTTGGTTAATGACCACAATACAATTTAGAAATAACAGCAGCAAAACTAAAATCTTGAAAGGAAAAGCGACGGCGCGATAAGCTTTGCTGTTAAAAATATTATATTCTGGGAGCCACAATTTAAACCAATTAATAGAATTTTCTATATTAAACATAAGATAATAATTGAAAAATAAAGATGTTTACTATTAAAATCATACTACTGCTATTTATTAGCACAACATTTTGACATTATTTAGAAAATAATGTTTGATTTCAAAACAAACAGTTGCTTTGTTTATTGCAAAACAAAAAAAAAATTACTGTCATTTCTACTGTGTTTTATGCAGGGTGGAAAATTTCCTTATATAAAATAAGGGAAATTTTCCAGTTTTTGAGCAAATGCAAAATTTACTAAGGAAAAAGATGTATGCTCGACTACTTTCGATTGCAAATCGGTTTGTAATTTTTTTATGTGTGTATAAAAATTTATATACCGATACGGAATTTTTTTGAATGTGTATTATAAAAATGAGAATTTTAAAATCGATTGCAATTAATTGCAAAGCAAGCTCAGATGAGAACGCACGTAAAGTAAAACATTTTGCATTTTTTTCGCAATGGAATTTTTTAACATTCACACTGCCAGTTCACCTTCCAAATCACCAACGAGTTGTTTTTGAAGTAGGTCTTGAACCAACTTTGAATATTGGTTTCTGCTTAACACGAAAGACGCAACTGCACGAGTTCACCTTTACACCGATATCCCTTATCATTTTGTTTATAAGCGAGGTGAATGGCAAGAGCGAAATATAGAGGAAGCGAAAAGACAATAGCACGAATGTACGTGGTGAGCATTAAGGATGAAGAACGCTTCTATCTTCGATTACTGGTACTACATGTTCCTGGTGCAACAAGTTTTGAGATTTTGCATACGGTAGATGAAAATTTATGCGAAACATTTAAAGCGGCAGCGATGGCAAGAGGACTACTTGAGTCGGATGAAGAATGGGTGCTAAGCTTGACAGACGGTAGCACATACTTGATGCCTAAGCAATTGCGAGAGATGTTCGCTTACATTTGTATTTTTTGCCAACCCGCTCAACCCCTCAAATTATGGCAGGATCACCTAGGAGATTTTACCGACCAAATGGTACAGTGGTTAAAGCTTTGGCGTTTGAATCGGGAGGTACCGGGTTCGAATCCCGATAGGGGCAGGATGCAAAGTGAAATTTCATCGACAGATTACGATCTGTGGTGAAATGTAACACATCTATGACCCCCTGTCGGTGTGCAAAACCCATGGGCCGACCCATCTTCCATGCCAGTATAGGCTGGCAATGTGAAGATGGTCTTAATCGGTCCTATAGCCGTACGTCCTCGAGTTGGCCGCGAGGCGTAAAGTAAGGCCGTATAAAGCATAACTGCGGAAGAGCAGAGTGAGCCTTGAGCCCCAAAATAGATCGCATAGTTACCAATAACAAAAAAATCAAAAAAAAAAAAAATCTAGGAGATTTTATACTCGACTATATGCGACGACACAGTGAATCTATATCGATCAACTCGGCTCTTCATGATATCAATTTTGTTATCAAACAGCACGAAATGTCATGCGGTTTAGTTTGTTTGCCTGTTCCCTGCGGTAACCCATCCGCACAAGATAAAATTTATGATCAAAAAGAAGAAGCACGATTGGCAGTGGAACAAATTGGAAAGCTGAATGAAACCCAGTTTGCGGCATATATCAAAATTATGATTGCAGTAATCACACACAATGTAAGCTCTTTTTTATCGATGGTCGCGGTGGCTCAGGCAAGACCTTCTTATACACAACCTTCTTATACACTACTTTCGAGGTAAAGGAAAAATTATGCTGTCATTTGCAACAACCGGAATAGCTGCCACTTTACTGATAATTCAATCTCATCAATGCGAATAACATCACCAGAAGCTACAGTTTTGCATGAAGCTGCTCTTATTGTTATCGATGAAATTACATTGCTTCCTAAGAATGGTCTCCGCTGCATTGATAAGCTCTTGCAAGAGGTGATGGGAAATGACATTAGCTTCGGAGGTAAAGTTTTGGTAATAGGCGGTGATTTTCGTCAGACGCTACCAATAGTTCAAAGAGGAAGGTGCACAGAAATCATCGAACGCTGCATTAAATCAAGCCCTCTATGGAACCAGTTTGAACAACTTTCTTTGACCACCGACCACCGACCACCAACATGGGCAGCGAAGGTCAAGACGAGCACAATGAATGACTTCTGCAAGTCGGATCAGGCACTTTGCGTGCAGCATCTGACATTTATGAGGAGGACACAATTCAAATTCCGACCGAAATGATAAGTCAAGATCTAATCAGTGTCATTTTTAATAATATTGAGCAAATGTCAACAGATGAGCTCTCAAAAAGAGTTATCGTGGTGCTAACGAATGCTCAGACGCTTGAGATGAATCGAAGAATAATCGACTTGATTCATGGTGATGCAGAAATTTACTACAGCGCAGATTCGTTAGTAAGCGAGGATCCTAACGATGCACTGAACTTTCCCGTTGAATTTCTCAATGAACAGAATAAATTTGGCAGCCCCCTCACGTATTGCTTTTGAAAAAGGGTGTTATCGTAATGCTTCTACGAAATCTAAAACCTAAGAAAGGTATGTGCAATGGAATGGGTTTAATTGTTGAAGAGCTACCGAGAAACTTTATTAAGGCCAAAATCTTTTCTGAGTGCAACAAAGGCAGTACGGTTCTTATCCCTAGAACTGATTTGGCATACCTTCTGAGACCTATCTACCATTTGTGTTGCGACGATGACAGTTTCCAATAATTCCGGCATACGCAATGACGATAAACAAGGCGCAAGTCTTTTAATAACGTGGGAATTCATCTTCAAACGGCAGTGTTTTCCCATGGGCAATTGTATGTCGCTCTTTCACGATCAAGAGATTCTCACCACGTGAAAATAAGAAATGAAGATAATCCACGGCAGGGAAAGCTTCTCAACGATGACCGTCAATTTTCTCGAAATGTTGTTTTTAAAGAAATCCTGTAGTTTAATTTTTAATAAATATTGTTCGTATAAATAATTACAGTTTTTTTTTTGATTTTGTAATCTTACATGCGATCTATTTAAAAAATATTTAACTACACTTTGCTGGGAATAAACGGGCGCGAAGCGCCTTAGAACAACCTAGTGTTAAATAATTAAGAAAAATTTTATATAATCTAGAGCAGTGGTTCTCAACTGAAATCGCACCATGGACCACTAAAATATTTGTGTTATTTCTCGCGGACCAGAGAAAATATATTCACATTTATATCATGAAAAATAAGAAGAATAAAAAATAAATAGAAATAAAACTATAGTTTTCGTTTCGAAACTGTAATATATTCAGTATTTTATACACATATTCATATAAAAAATAATTCAAGATAAATGTAACTTAACATAATTTTTTGTAACAAACATAAAACGAAAAAATTATAAAAATTATTTTCAAAAAACTTTAATTGAATCACAAATAGCTTTCAAAATATTGTAAAAGGGCATAAATATGTAATCAGTGTGATTGCTGTTGCTCTTTTTCACTGGCGAGTTTATCAATTCTTGCAGATAAATTAGTAACTGCCAAGCGAAGAGTCGGACTAATAATTAATCGATTTCGCTGCTTTGATTTAATTATAACCATTGCTGAAAAAGTTGTCTCACAGAGATAAGTGGTTGGAAAAATTAACAAAATTTTCATAGCTTTTTCGTATAAGATGGCATATTCATCTTTCACTTTAACCCAAAACTGAGATATATCCCTTTAGTGATTTACTAACACAATTGTACGGGTAGGGCAAAAGTACCATGTCAAACATTTAGTTTTGTATGTTTTTTGAACCAACTTACACATTTGTGAATTCCTTTTTAACTTATTTTCGCCCGAAAAAAACACTATAACTCTACACACAATTGTGTTGGTTTTACTTCAAATCAAGCGAAATTTTTTATCAACAACGCCATTACATACATACTATGGTTTTTTACTCGCACGTTTGTGTGGGTTGGACTAAAACTGAGCTAATTTTTTTGTTTTCTTGGTTGAAAAAGGGATATTTGTGGTTTCAAATAAAGATTTTAATCCTAAGTCTGAGCTTATTTCAAAAGCGAATCTTGTTCTATCTGCGTTAATTTACTGTTGTTTTCAATAAATGGATTAATAATCCACAAATTCTCTATTCGAATATTTTGTTCCGGTGGATAGTAATTTTAGAATGCGCGAGAATGCGCTCTTAGATGTTCCGTAATAATAATTTTTATGCTATTCATATCTACATCCACCGAATTTAAGAAATCTGCAAATGAATCGAATATTTCAAAATTATTTTCTTGTACACACTTCGACCAGTGAATAAGTTTCTTTTTAAACGCATCAATTTTATTGTACAAATTAAAAATTGTAGTATTTTTTCCTTGGAGACTTAGATTTAGTTCATTAATGAGTGAGAAAATGTCTGATAAATATGCCAGCTTCGCCACCCAGTTATTATCGCGAAAAAAATTAGACAGGTCACGTTTTTTTTCATGTACATAGATGCAAAAATGTGCAAGCTTAACTCACATAATCGTTTTAAAACTTTTCCTCTTGACAGCCATCGAACTTCTGCATGAAGTAGCAAATGTTCATGTTCTGATCCCATTTCTTTACATAATATCACAAACAATCTCGAATTTAGTGCATTACATTTAATAAAATTTACAATTTTTACAGCCTGCGACAATATTTCCGATAATTTCGGAGACAATTTTTTGGCTGCTAAATGTTCTCGATGAATAAAACAATGAGTGAATATCATTCCATCTGCGGCTACCTCTTTTATTTTTGTTGCAACTCCGGAATGTTTGCCAGTCATGCTTGCTGCTCCATCAGTACATAAAGCAACACATTTTTTCCAATCGCGGGACTTTTCTTCGATGCACTTATTAATTGCTTTGTATATTTCAGCACTCGTTGTTTGGGAAGGCAACAAAGCAATTCCTCATTAACGTCGTTGAGATCATAATCAATATAACGTACGCAGCATAGCAAAATGGCTTTATTTGAAACATCAGTTGATTCGTCCAATTGAATAGAAAAAAATGATTTTTTCAGTTTTTGAATAAGCTGTTCTTCAATATCAGCTGATAGTTCAATAATTCTTCGTTGAATTGTAACGTTGGAAAAGGGAACAGCTGTCATTTTATTACCAGCAGTAGGTCCCAATATTTCTGAACACACTTCTACTAAACACGGTTTAATTAAATTTTTGGCAATTGAATAAGGTTTCTTACATTTAGCAATTCGCAAAGCAACTAAATAAGACGCCTTTACAAGTGACATGTCAAACAATACAGATTTTTTTAGAGCATATTTTTGAATATTTCGCTCAAGACTTTTCCGGTGAAAAAAATCTAATTGTTTTTCTACTAGTCCTGGATGTTTGAATCTCAAATGTCGAATGAGTTTAGCCGGTTTAATACATTCATTTGATAAAATACAACCACACACAACACACTGTGGTTTTGGCAAATTCTCTTCGGAAGTGGGACAAATAACAAAACCGTATTTTAAGTAGTCCGCATTATATTTACGAACAAAACTAAATTTCTTTTTGTAGGTGATGAATCCGTTGGTGAATCAATGTTATCATTTTGCGTATTATTGTTATTCGACACAAGAATAGATTTATTACAAAAATCAGCCAAATTTCTTTGCACTTGAGTAATGTGTCATTATGCACTAATGAGTAACATTATTGAGAATGGAGCAAAATAATTAATTTAATTTATTTAAAATATTTTATTGAAGTACCTATGCTCCACCTCCAACTACAAAATACCTGTGAAATTTGCCGGCATAAAATAAAATTTCCACAGCAATATAGCAACACTACACAATTTTTTAATTTTTTTTTATTAGCTGATTTTGTTTATGTTATAAGTTAAAACAAACTATTCGAAACATAACCTATGTTAAATTAAAAATGGCTGTTCTCCACTTACAAATTTTTCTCTTGAAAAAAAAAATCTAGTCCATTTCTTTCCTCATGACATTTTTTAGTACATTTTCCAAAATACATACTCATTCGTGTTTGATTATGACTTTTTCCAAAAAAAACAGAAAAAATCTAATAATCATCGAAACCCAACAATCATTTATGTTTGCATTCACACAGATTTCCTTACGTTCGAAATTTTCATGAAATTTACAATTTAGTGGAAAATTCGATATTTATATATTTTTATATTATACCTACATACATACATATACTTAACATGTACCTATGTAAAATAAAATTTAAAAAATTAATTGGGTATTGTTTTTTCTTCTGTTATTGTATATATAGATAATTCTTTTTGTTTAATTATGAAATTTTAGAAACTTTTCGCGGACCACTAGAAACGTGGGGCGAACCGCTGGTGGTCCGCGGACCATGGGTTGAGAAACACTGATCTAGAGAAGCCATAACCTGAATAGTCATATAAATATTATATATAATCTACAAAAAATCTACAAAATATAATCTACAAAAAACACTGAAATATTTATTATTTTGTAGTACTGAAGTATTTAGGTAAAACGATAATATTAACGATGCTATAAAAAACTGCATCCAATGCCTGAAATAAAATGTGATTAGTGTTCAATAAATATAAAATTATAATAAAATACCTGAATTTTTTTAAAATACGAGGGCAAATCAAAAAGTCTTGCAATATCATATGAAAAAAAAGAGTGAGTGAGACGGCAATATTTTTATTTTTCGACATAATCTCCTTTAAGGTTTATACATTTATCACATCGATCAATTAACTTGCCTAAACCCTCTAAAAAAAAGATTTCTTTTGGTCCATAAAATATTCATTTACAACAGACTGTACTTCATAGTCACTGGAAAATTTCCGGCCCCTTAGTGTTTTTTTTTCAAATTGGGAAACAGAAAGTATTCACTAGGTGCCAAGTCTGGACTGTACGGTGGATGCGGAATTTCCACGAAGCCGCAGTCCTTTAATGCAGCTTGAGCAATATTAGCCCTGTGCACTGGTGCATTGTCGTGAAGAAGCAAGATTTTTTTCCTAACTTTCCTTGGCCGTTTTTCCCGGATCGCTTTTTCCAATTTTCGCAAAACCTCTGCGTAATATATGCCTGTGATTGTGGTTTTCGGTGGCACATAATCGATCATCAAAATTCCTTCAGCATCCCAAAAAATTGTTGCCAAAACCTTACCAGCAGACGGTTGAGTTTTGAATTTCTTTGGTGGTGGCTCACTACGTTTAATCCATTGCATCGATTCTTGTTTGGATTCCGGATCCCAGTGATGAAGCCATGTTTTATCGCCTGTTATTATGTAATTCAAGGAATTTTCGGAATCTTCTTTGTACATATCTAAACTCGCCTTTGAAGTTTGAACGCGCATTTTTTTTTGTTCTGTATTCAACAAACGGGGAACCCATCGCGCACTTACTTTCGACATGTGAAGGTGGTCATGTAATATAGTATATGTGGTACCGTTTGAAAGAGAAGTCTCCACGGCAACCGCGGAACAGAAATACGCCGGTCCTAAAATACAATAGATTCGGCCAAAATTACGTTTTCATGGCTAATAGCATCTGCTGGCCGACCCGAGTGGCTGTCGTCTTCTAATGACTCCCGACCACTTTTGAATAATTTTACCCACCTTGTTACTGTGGCATATGATGGTGCACATTTGCCGTAAACTTTTGATATATAGTTGAATATATAAATTGCATTTCGTCCATCTGTACAGAAAAATTTAATAACGGCACGATATTCAATTTCATTCATTTTAAGAAAAATTCAAAACACGTGTTACTAAATTGACAAAAACAAACGAACCGTAAAATTTACATCGAAATGTTCTTCTAGAAGTTTCATCGCGACAAAAAATGGTTTTGAAAACTATATTGTTGTCTCACTCACTCTTTTTTTTCATATGATATTGCAAGACTTTTTGATATACCCTCGTATATAATAATGAATTACATATATATTTGATGTGCCGCAATTTCGTATCTCAATCATCGTAAAATAATTGTTATCTATTATCATGTTTACCTAGGTTAACTCGGGTTTACGTGCATGGAAACGCAGATTAAGGTTTAGTTTCGTTAAGTCTGTTTTAACTCAACGAAACTAGTACGGTTGGGTTAGGTTCTATCTGTCAACATTTTTCACGTGTATTTTAAAATGACGCTCATTGTAAACTACTAAAATACAGATATTGAATAAAAATATTTTAAAATTAATCTTGAAAATGAGTAAACTATCAAAATAAATATTAATCTAGCTGTCAACTTAACTCATGGAAACGGTAAGAGTAAACACCAACAAATTTTAAACTCAACGAAAACCTAAACCTGTTTTAACTCAGTTCATGGAAATATAGCGGTGTTCTTGGGTTTTTATTATTGATTGATAAATACTCGCTATATTTTGTTATTAACAATTATTTATTTATTGTTAAATATAAATTTTATAATTTTATTATTTCACAACTTTTAGGGTGTGAACGATTGTTCGCGGCCCACTTTCACTTTTATATATATGAGACCGTGTCTCTGCAATTTCTAAAACGCAACTGCTCTTTTTCGTTTCTTGTTTCTTTTCCGCTTTAGTAATTCTCGATATATATCGACTATCGATAAATATCGAGATTCGCGAATTTAATATGTAGATGGTGAAATAGCTCTATTCAGCAAAACGAGCTATTCCTCGTAATTAAGCGGCTCGGTGTATAAATAGTTTTGCTACGAGGAGTGCCACGAAGTGAAAAGGATTTTGAGCCGCTACATCACTCCCCTCGTGGATCGAAAACCGTAGTGTTTTAAATTAAACGTCACCGATTTTCGAACACTACGATTTTCGACTGGATTTACCACAAGTATTCCGTACGCTGGCTTTAGCCCGTCGATGCCAATTGTTGTTTTCTATCTATATCCACAACAAAGAATTTGCGCAATTTGCGGGTCATTGGATACGGTCCAGAATAGGGTGTACTCAATGGACCTCTGACTCTATCCACACGTACGAATACGTGTGAACAGGTTTCCAGATTTTTGGGAATGTACGTTACCTGTTCGGTTGGATGTCTTGTGTCCGTAGGAACTAAGGCTCGCATGGTAGTACGAAGCTGATTCACGAAATCAGAAGTATCTGTGTTTGAGTTCGAATTTTGATCATTGATGAAGAATTCACCGGGAACCTTGATATTTTGACTATATACTAGCTCTGCTGGTGTGCAGTTGAGGTCTTCCTTGACGGAGGTTCGAATGCCCAATAGGATTGTTGGAAGTTCTGAACTCCAATGGGAAGTATTACATCGAGCTGTTAAGGCGGATTTTAGCTACCTGTGGAACCGTTCGACAAGAAAATTCGCTTTCGGGTTATATGCAGTTGTCCAAATGCGATGGGAACCTAGGAGCTTCGTGAGCTCGGTGAACAACGTTAATTCGAATCGTGTTCCTTGGTCCGTCGTGATGAAGAGTGGGACACCATATCTACAGATATGCTTATTGTAGAAGATCTTACTTACGGTTTTTGCGGTCATTTCTCGGATTGGATAAGCTTCTGGCCAGCGGGTAAATCGATCGACTATCGTTAAAATATAATGATAGCCATTCGATTAGGGCAGTGGACCAACCAGGTCCATGTGGATGTGTTCAAACCTGCCACTTGGTAGCTCGAATTTACCAAGTTTTGATTTTGTATGGCGGACGGCGGTGAACTTTGGACTTTTGGCATGGGATACAAGATTTCGCCCAATTGCTTGTATCAGTATTCATTTTTGGCCAGACGTATTTTGAAGCTATGAGTTTTCGCGTAGCACGGATGCCGGGATGTGATAAGCCATGTAGACTATCGAAGATTGTCTGTCGCATGTTGATAGGAACGTAGGGTCGATTTTTACCTGTTGAATTCTCACACCAAATTTGCTGCTTGTCTGGTAAGTCGATCCGTTGCAGGTTTAGGCTTGATTTCGGTGTGCGTGCTGAAATCAATTTCTGCAATTCCTCGTCGCGTTGTTGCTGTATAAGTAATTCCTTCGTGTCGAAGGAGAAGACTCTGAGTTCTGTGAGAAATGTTTCACCAGAACGAGGTAAACAGTCGCTCACCACATTGTGTTTATCTTTGATGTGATGAATGCCGGTAGTGAACTGGGCAATGTAATCGAGATGTCGTAATTGCCGGGGACTACGTTCTGCCTTAGATGCAATAGCTGTTGTAAGTGGTTTATGGTCGGTAAATATAGAGAAAGTTCGGCCTTTGACGAAATGGTGAAAGTGTTTAATTGCTAAATAAATAGCAAGAAGTTCTCCATCGAAAGTAGAGTATTTTTTTCCGCAGGAGAGAGCTTCTTTGAAAAAAACGCTAATGGTTGCCAACATCCTTTGTTGCGTTGTTGTAAGACAGCTCCAATTGCTAAATTGGAAGCGTTGGTAGTTAAAAGAGTGACAGCGGCTAGAGAACGCTTAACCTTATCGAAAGATTCTGTACAATCTTCGGGCCAAGAGAAGTTTCTTCTGTTTTTGCCTTTCTTGAATAAAGTGGCCAAATGCCTGTGAATAGGCAATAACAGTTCGGCTAACCGTGGTATAAAGCGGTGGTAATAGTTCACCATACCGATGAACTGCTATATTTGACGGATTGATGTTGGCTCGGGAAAATTTGGGAGGATGCCATCTTTCGAAATTGTGTGGCTCAAGAAGTCGAGTAACTTCACGCCGAAAATACATTTTGAAGCTTTGATATTAATTCCATATGCGGAGAGGCGTTTAAATACTGATTCGAGATGTTCACTGTGTTCCATCTCGGACCGGCTTGCAATGAGGATATCGTCGATATAAAAGTAGATGAAGTCCAGCCCTTTTAACACTTCGTTAAGGAATCGCTGGAATGTCTGGGCTGAGTTACGAAGGCCGTATGGCATTCGGGTAAACTCAAAAAGCTCAAAAGGAGTAGTAATCACTGTTTTATTAATATCCTCGAGAGCTATGGGAATTTGATGGTGGCGCCGGTGTGTTTCAACGAGAAATTGTGTGTGCGGGGGATAGGATATCTATATCTGAGACAGTGACAGTGTTTGGCTGTCGATAGTCTCCACAAGGGCATCAGTCCTTGTCTTTCTTTTTCACCATATGTAATGGTGAGGAGACTGGTGATGATGAGGGGCGGCAGGTTCCGATGTCTGTCATAAACTGAAATTCTGTTTTTGCAGCTTTTAGTTTCATTGCGTCGAGTTGTTGCGGTTTGGCACAAGGTAACCTACTTTGCGTGACGACGTAGTGGACTTCGTTATGCTTCACTGGGAGATTATAATTCGGAGCTTCAGTGAGCGAAGGGTATTTCTTTAAAAGAGCGCCGCAATCGTTGTTGACGCTGACATGTTTTGGAGATGACGTATCAACTTAGGCGATGATTGCGTTCACAGTGAGGGCAGTAAAGGAATCAGAGAGTCTTCTGTTCTTTAAATCGACCACGAGACCATATTTAGACAGAAAGTCAGCACCTATAATAGGCCTGTCTATTGCCGCGATGATGAAGGGATGTGTGAACGAACGCCTGAGACCGAGATTAACCTTCAAAAGCTTTGTACCGTAAGTTGAAATTGGGGATCCGTTTGCTGCGGTAAGAATGCAAACGGTGTCTTTAGCATGTCGGGGAAACTTGTTTACGGCTATCACAGATACTTCAACCCCCGAATCGATCAGAAATTGTAAGTTATTTTCGTGATCTTTGATGAAAAGACGGCGAGACGAACCAATCCCACTGTTTTCCGTAGAGACAGCAAGATTTAGTGGTTTTCCGAAGACCTGAAATGTTTGGAAGTAGCTTCTCCATGAGCTACCAGTCGGAAACTGCACGGCTTATTACAGTTGCGTGCGCGTGAGCCGAAACGACGATGGAAGTAGCAGAGTCCAGATCGAGATGACGATCTCGACCTTGACCTGTGTCGGTAATTGAAATCCCGTCAGTTTCAGTTGTCGTTGCATTGAAGCAAGGACTGATTTACCGTCAGCAGTTGCATTGCTTGCGGATAGCTGGTTGACAGCAGCAATTGGTTTGGATACTCTGGATTGAGCGTAAATCCAGATATTGTCGGCCACCGGTAGGATTTCCTCGATGTCGTTTTAAGGTCGACGACCTGTTTAAGGTCTCCCATTTGTTGGAAACCGTCAAGTCATTGCTCCTCGCTAATAGTGTAGCGGTTGGTCAACGCGGATTTCAGTCGGTTATATTTCGTGCTTGGCTGCGGGTTCCTGAAAATGTCCGTTATGAATTGTACCGTCTCCTGTGGTATCGCGCCGAGAGTGTAAGCAAATCGTTCATCGTCGTCAACAATTCTGTGGATTCCGAACAGATGTTCGACGAGGATGAACCATGCCACCGGTTGTTCGTTCCAGAATGGGGGTATCTTTGGTGGCATCTTGTATAACTTGGTTGTTGCCCGCGATGTTGGTGTGCAATGCTGATTGTTGTCGTTCTCGTCTTCTGACGAAGTAACGACTTTTTCTTGTTTCGGTGGCATCTTTACTTATTTTATTTTTCACTTCACTTTAAAAAATCCGGCGTAGCAGAAATATTTATTTTGTAAACTTGTCTATTTTAATTATAGACTAAAAAAAATAATCGAACGCGAACAAACTGAATAGAACAATTTTTCCAACCAAGAATTCCGAATAATAACCGGGCAGATCGAATGAGAATATCAGCAAAAAAAAATCAATTACATAATGCAGCGATCGAAATTGTAGAAACGAAAAAGAAAGTTATTTGAAAGATCAACGAAATTAGTATTAATAGTGCGAAAATGTAGAAACGAACAATCGTATACTTACAGTAAAATAAGCTTAATATGTAATTTAATATAATGTTTTTAATGAAATTATGTTTGTAAAAAAATTTTTTATATTCAAATTATTTGAGAAAACAAAAGTATTAAGTTTAAAAATGTAATGATTTGGTCGAGATTCGAACTATCGACTTTCATATCAATAGCAAATAGCCATCAACTCTAACCGTTGGGCTATATCGCTTTTGTAATTTTATGTATATATATAAAAGTGAAAGTGCCGCGAACAATCGTTCACACCCTAAAAGTTGTGAAATAATAAAATTATAGTTTATAGTGAAAATTTATATTTAACAATCTATATAAATAAAACAAAGTCGTGTTAGTTACACCATTTATAACTGAAGAACGGCTGGACCGATTTTTATGATTTTTGTTTTGTTGGATTTGACTCCGTTCCGAATAGCACAATAACTATTAAAACATCGGAAAAATTCACCAAATAAAAATTTATCAAGAAAATTCATTTTCTCATACATTTAGTTCATTTTGTTTTTTTTTATTTTGTTCGTCTCAATACAGTGGTGGTTTAGGAAAAAAAAAGTCGGAAAAACTCAAAAGGGATGTCCCAAAAATCTAATAAAAAAACATTTTTTTATATGAATTTTGTAGGTGTAGTTTGTATGTGACGAGTGGTGCAGTGGTTAAAGCTTCGGCGCTTGGACCGCAAGGTACTGGATACGAATCTGACTGGAGGCTGCATGCATATTTCTATTTTATTTTTATCCAATTTTTTTTATTTTATCTACTTAACTATATAATTCATGATGGAAATGGTGGATTATTTTTCTTCGATGCGCCCTGTGGAACTGGGAAGGCATTCCTCATATCATTGATTTTGGCCACTGTTTGTGCGAGATCCAATATTGTTGTAGCAGTTGCTCAGCGTTGAAAGTGTCGTTAGACCTTCAATCGGCTGAAAACCCGACTTGCAACATTGCGAAACATTCAGCAATGGCGAAAATTTTGGTAGCAAGTAAAATCATCATCGATTATGAATGTACAATGGCGCACAAATGCGCATTTGAAGCATTCAATCGAACTATGAAAGATCTACGCAATGACTCAAGAAGTTTTGGAGGCGCAATGATTCAACTGTCCGGCGATTTCCGTCAAAAAATACCAGTGATTCCAAGATTGACCGCTGTCGATGAAATAAACGCTTGCCTCAAATCATCGACTCTACGTGGCGCTATGTGATGAAACTTCAACTGACGACAAACATGCGAGTTGCATTGTTAAACCAGAGACAACCTAACAGAGATATTTCATTCTATGTAAACGTAAAAATTTAAACTGCGAGTTCATTTTCTGTAAATAGCCGCAAACAACTAAAAATATTTTGTTTTTTTGCGTAAACGTATACGCAGTTTAACGAAAAATGACAGATACAACGATGACATTGGAATTGTCAGAAATATATTTTGTTTTAATTTTTTAGCTCGAACGAAAAATTTAATTTGATTGTCTGCGGTTAAACGATCAATCTGCCGAAGATTTCTCCAAGCAATTGCTGACTATCGGTAATGGCCGTGTTCCAGTCGACGAATCAAACAGATTGATTTCGTTTCCTCAGAACTTTTGCAATTTTGTCTCAACGAAAGACGAGCTTATCAACAAAGTGTTCCCAAACAATATTACTAACCACAAAAATCACAATTGGGTGAGTGAACGAATAATTCTTGCGATAAAGAACAAAAATGGGGATCACTTAAATTTCAAAATTCAAAACCTACTAATCGGTCCACTTCATTCCTTAAAATCTATCGACTGTGTGACAAACAAAGACGAATCAACCAACTGTCCAACTGAATTTTTAAACTCATTGGATCTGGCTGGGTTGCCCCCGCACAATTTACAACTGAAAGTTGGTGTGTTGCCGGTAATCATCATGCTACGAAACCTGAATGAACCAAAACTATATAACGGAACGCATTTTATTTTGAGAAATCTCAAGAAAAGTTCAAAGGTGAGGAAGTTCTCATTCCGAGAATTCTGATGATCCCAACCGATATGCCATTCGAGTTTAAACGAATTCGATTTCCGATTCGTCTTGCATTCGCCATGACGATCAACAAATCACAAGGCCCATCCTTGAGTGTTTGTGGCCTGAATCTAGAAAATGAATGTTTCTCTCACGGCCAATTGTACATATCATGTTCACATGTCGGCAAACCATCCGCTTTATTCGTTCTCGCACCTGACAATAAAACAAAAAATGTCGTATATCACAAGATGTTTTACTGAAGGGAATCGACCCTATTGCAACCTACTCAGGAAATAGTTTAAAAGAAAGTAGTGCAACAATGCTACGCGAATCATTTCGAATCAATTCAATAAAACGAAATCCTTGCTGCTACGTGAATTACATTCATTTCAATGTAATTAAAATATATTTTATTTTGATTGAATTTAAATAATTTGGAGTATCCGTTTTATCCGGTCTCGGGTTGAGAGAGAGAGAGAGAGAGAGAGAGAGAGAGAGAGAGAGAGAGAGAGAGAGAGAGAGAGAGAGAGAGAGAGAGAGAGAGAGAGAGAGAAATTCATTTTATCTTAATAAAAAACTCAATTTAATTAAGCTGTAATAACTTTAAACAACATTTATTGATTTTGAGGCGGTACGAAGTTCGCCGGGTCAGCTAGTAAATGAATAGTTGTTAATAACAAACTATAGCGAGTGTTTATCAATTAATAATAAAAACCCAAGAACACCGCTATAATCACCACAACTTTCATTATGTGTATATCCGTTAGGCGTCCTTGTTGATGTATCCGTTTTGTTGTAATTTAACTGTGGCTATTTTGTCGCTGATGTGTTGTTTCTATGCTGCCTCTTGATCTGTCGACCGTCATTGTTCAGGGCCTTTGATGTTTTTCCGCATGCAAATGATGTTGCCAGTTCCCTGGCTCCCTCGGTGAGCGCGATCGCCTTTGTGGGGGCAATTGGTTCAAAATTGTACGTGTTTATGTGTGTTTTTCACATAATATAATTTGCGGTTTCCAAAAAAATCGAACTTGCTTTAGTTCGTGGCATACAAAGTTGTGGTATACTAATCCACTGCACTATACTCATTACGTTTGTAGTGTTTTACGTTAGTTTTTATAACTGTTCTACGTTTCGTTTTATATTTGTTATCACTCACTTCACTTGGCGGTTAGTTTTTTTTTTGTACGCGTTTTATTTGTGTTGCACTATTTATGTTATTATTATAGTTTATATTTATAGTTATTTATTAATAGGAACTTTTATTAGCACATTGCGAAAAAATGTGCTCTTGCGCGGTTTTTGATGTGTAAACATTTTTACTCGCGGCTACCAAAAAATTTTGTATTAGAGTAAACTTGTAAATGAAACGAACGGAAATGACGTACCTATACTTCGTTTGAAAAAAAAGCAACAAACTCAATAAAAACAATTTTCTACTATACATGGCATGTTTGTATATGTAATGTATAATAATAGGAAAAACAAAAAAAACTAAGTTAAAAAATTAATTACTAATCATCGACATTTCCACCGATCAGAAAAATCAAAAAAAAAAATTACGATTACGAAATTACATACTCTTACTATTAAAAACACAGTCAATACCTTGTGTATGTTGCTTTATCATGAGTAACGAGTCTCTAGGAGCTGGTCATCACATCGGCTATCAATGATCATGTCTTCTACTAAATGGAGTTATAATGACGTCTCGATTTTAACATTGAACTGCCAGAGTCTCAGGTCACAGTCACGCAGGGATGCTCAATTCATTTGCTCTTTGAGACCCGACTGCGCAATGACGAGCATGTTAATATTCCTACATTTGAATTCTGCGTTCAGTTCAAGAGAGGTGGTCAGCGGGCTTCCAGAGTTGCAATTCCGTCAAAAGTTCCATCAAATAAGCATAGTGGACACAAATAATTTGCCGTATGAACTTCCACTTGTCATATAGGTCGGCCTTACTTTCTCAAAACCAAAATTGACATAACAGATGGACTGGCGAATGTAACTATTGGCTGTCTGAGGTATATCGAATGCAGCCATCCTGACCGGGACAACGAGAACGATGAAAACGTCAACAGTAAAAAATGTTAAACGACTCTGGATGGGTTTCGGTATAAATTCACAAGTTGGCAAAAAGGTCAGGCGGACCGATGTTTGGTGCCCATTTCTAGAAAAAGCTCAACAGCTCAAGCATGTATATTGCTTTATCAGCGGGTAACGATTCTCGAAGGACCGTTCATCAGGTCGTCTATCGATGATCATGTCTTCTACCATGGATGTAAAAATGGGACCTCAATGGATTTTCTTCAAAATGAGCTATTGCGCCTCACTACAAATCCGCTAAGTATAGCTCAGGTTGTAATGGCGAATTTTGTACGAGAAAATAATGACGTCTAGTTTTTAACATTGAACTATCAGAGTCTCAGGTCACATCACCTCGACCTAACTGATACAGTCACGCAGGGATGCTCAATTATCTTGCTTTCCGAGATCTGGCTACGCAATGACGAGCATGTTAATATTACTAATTTTGAATCCTGGGTTTAGTTCAAAAGAGATATAAAAATACAAGTAGAACTTATACAGTCACCTCGCATAAGGAAATCTTCGTCGGATAAATAACTGGTATGAGCGTAACAACACAACCCAATGATGATATATATACACGGTTGAACTTCTCAATGGGAATAAGATGCTTTCTGTAGTTGTATTCACCTCGCCGATAATGAAGTTCATACATTTTGTCCTTGCTCCATATTCTAAAAGAATTTCAAAAATTCTCCAAGGAGACTATCATCTAACGCCGATGATTCTTAGCGGGGATTTCAATATAAATGTTGCTGTTCCTCAAGCTGAACCACTTATAAAGTTCCTGCGAGACGAATTCGATATGCACATGATATCAGATCAAAATATAGCTACTGCGAGATATGGGACGACCATTGTGCAGTTTTTCAATGAAAATTAGAAAAGTTACAGTGGATCTTATTTTAGCTACCATAATCCAATTGCGTCGATTATACCGAAAGAGTAATAGACCAATTTAACGATAATAAACGAATGAATAACTCTGGTTAATAAAATTGCATTCCTTCTTCCTTCAAAGTAAACTGCACACGCCATGTTTACACATCGCCTTGAGAGTACTAATGGACTCACTCTTTTTTTATAACGGTCGATGTGTTTTGCAGCAGTTATACTTTTAGGGTGTGAACGATTGTTCGCGGCACTTTCACTTTTATATATATGAGACCGTGTCTCTGCAATTTTTAAAACGCAACTGCTCTTTTTCGTTTCTTGGTTCTTTTCCGTTTTAGTAATTCTCGATATATATATATATATATATATATATATATATATATATATATATATATATATATATATATATATATATATATGTATATATATATATATATATATATATATATATATATATATATATATAGATTCGCGAATTTAATATGTAGGTGGCGAAATAGCTCTACTCAGCAAAACGAGCTATCCCTCATAATTAAGCGGCGCGGTGTATAAATAGTTTTGCTACGAGGAGTGCGACGAAGTGAAAAGGATTTTGAGCCGCTACAGAAACATGGTATATACAACGATAACTTATCGTACAATTTAAACTAGTTCTTAACGTGGATGTGTATTGTTCATTTTACGCTTAAGAATATTCGTTATGTTATATTACGACGCGTTTACTGATACATATAAGTGCATCCTAGGATATCGTTTTGATAAAATAAATTAAAGTTAATATGTAAACGTTGAGGAATCCACGTTGTTTCTACGTATTTTTGACGTAATTTCTTCTGCAAATTTGTTTGATTCTTGCTAGTTAAAAAAAATATCTTTCAAAATAATGAATATTATTTTATCAGTACCCTATTATGTACTGATAAAATTTTGTCCAAATTAATTTAGTTTTTATGTGGGTTGCATGCACAAAATTTGTATAGCAGTTTTGGCTGCTACATACATTTTGCATACATACAACTTTATCGAAAAAAAATTTCCACTAAAACGTGCGCTTGCTACCTATACTGATCAAAATATATTTTGAAACTAAATTCAAGTCTGTATGCAACCTAATAAATCAACAAGTATTTATGAAAGAAGTAAAAGAGTTTACTTTTTTTTATTCACAGTATTTTAAGTGGGTACTGGGAAATTTTTAAGTGTTTGCTTTTAAAAAAAAGTAGGTCCATATACGTTAAGTATCCACTGATCGACCAAGTAAGTGCTAAAATTTTATTCACTTGCTAACAAGCTTAATTATACTTCAAAAAACGCAAGTTTAAGCATTTACCTTTTTTATTCACTTCACCCAATGTGTTAGAAAAAGGCACTGATTGCTATGTTGAATATGTTTTTTATGCAACTTGTAATTTGCAACAATGCATTTTAAAATTACGTATTCTCTTTTTTGTCTCTGAAGTGCAAAACTTAATTTTTTTCTTGTTATAGTTTTTGCTTTAATTTACGAGTTTATTATTATACCTTGTTTCAATGTTCACAGAAAATTGTTATTCAAAAATTTTCTTTCAATCATTCTGGTAGGATAACTTGCGACAACTAGTTTTTTGTTTTCGGAATTAGTTTTGTTTTTTATAACTATCACGTAAAATTATTTAATAACAAAAAATTAATCAACGAATCAAAATATTATTATATAATTTAAAATTACAACATAAGGTTAAGGTAGGTTACGAGAAAACTGTGGAAAATTGTTAGTGTTTTAGTGAATTGTTTTTGTTTTAGTTGATTAAATATCACATGAAAGTGCAAGTTTTTTAGAACATATTTTTTATTACGTGTCGGCTGTCAATTGATTAAATTTCTGGCGAAATTATTTATGTGTAATAGGCAATAATCATGGATAACTTTGTCTGTTTTTATTTGATAATGACTATTATCGTCATTCATAATGTATTTTATTATTATTAATACCTATGTCCCTTTTCGTGCCTGACATCACAATTGTGTGGGTAAAAATCGTGTACGAAAGAAATTTCTTTTTGTATGTATTTTGGACCAACATTTACATTTGTGCATACTACCTAAATTGTTTTTGTCCGGAAAATAGTACTATAACTATAATAATAATAAAATAATTAATATTTTATCAAAAACCAATAATTAATATGTTATATAACTTATATGTTATCAAATTATAATGCTTTTTTCAAAAAGAATTCCAATTTAACTAAAAACCGCTAAAATCCGGAAGACATTATAACTTGTCCTTATTTACATACACATTTGTGTATGGTGAACTTAAATTTAAGAGAAAAAAAATTTATCCGGAAAAAGGATATCCGTTTTACGTTTCGAAGAAAATTTAAAAAACTAGCAAAAGCAAGTTTTAGTGTAGTACCTAGATTAGTACGAAATACGATATAAATGCATGCTGGAATTTAAAGGTATGATGTTTCGATACTATTTGCAATGCCTTCTAAACTACTGGCCGCTGACACTAAATGATGACGACACGCTAAGACGACGTTGTTGTTGCTTTCT
Organism: Nephrotoma appendiculata; assembly: GCA_947310385.1. NCBI lineage: Eukaryota > Metazoa > Arthropoda > Insecta > Diptera > Tipulidae > Nephrotoma > Nephrotoma appendiculata. The sequence goes on from OX371225.1 coordinate 105,387,995, forward strand.
CTAGTTGCTTTGTTAGTGTAAATATCTTAAAATTATTATTGCGCAGTCTCGGTTTAGACTTAAATTGACGTCATGTGCGAAAAATGAAAGTAGTAAAAGGCCAGTAGTTTAGAAGGCATTGCTATTTGTGTATTTGTGCCACGTTTAAACAACAAAAAATTCAATTACATAACAGCTAAACCAATCATATCATGATGAAAACGCAAAGTAACATGATTTTCAGTGGCAAAAAAATCTTGATTCAAATTTTTGGATTTATTATTTTTTGCCACAGAACACAATTTTGGATTTTTTTGTTGACGTTTACTCACACATAAAAAAAACTAAACGTCATGCGAAGTTGTCAAAAAAGACGTCGCGCCATTTATATTTTATTATATTTGTGATGATTGTTTAAGCAATTTGTGTTTAATAAAATAAAAATTGTTTTATCCAAAGTGTTGTTTTATAAAGATTATTGCGTGTGCACCGAAAACAAGCGTACAACAAATAACCTTACAACTTTTGCATTTCATCAGCTGTAAATTATAGTAAATAACGCAAACTTGAAAGCCGTGTTTTTTTCTTGTTTTTGTTATAGATTTTACTATATTTTATTAAATAATTCATTTATAATAATGTCTGACGAATCAAATGAAAGTGAATGTGGTTAAAATGGATAATAATCGAACTAAAAGTATCAACAAGCCCCGAAGAATATGAAAGTTTGCAAAAATTATTTAGACGGGCTCTTCGTGACTACTACAGCACGGATATTGCTATCGAATATGCTAAATTAACCGTTTTATGGGATAACGATGAAATCTGGGATGAAATATTATCAAAATATGCCTTTAACTGTCTTAATGACTCTCAGCTGTTTCAAGAGCGACTTAATCATTTTCAAATTAAATTAGATGAGTAAAAGAGAAGAGATGCATTTGCATTCATTTGAGGTATTCACTAAATTGTCTTCTAATTTCAGCTCTCCAGAAATTATAAAAAAATGTTAAAGATTTACCAAGCCGAATGTAAACCTTCTCTTATAGAAGTTGAAACAGTATACAAAGAATTCGAAAAAAAAACACGAAACGGTAAGCGCAACGAAGATTGACTGGGAAACGGTGGATCGTAGTTATAATCGTGCGATTAATATACTCCGTAAAATTCTCCATTTGAAGTAAAATTAAAAAATCTTGACGCAAAAAAATATGGCGAGAAGGAGCGCTTATACTTGTAGTACATAAATGACTGTGCATATCTCCTGGAAGATAATTTTCTACAGGCGATATACGAGCGTATGATGATCGACTATTGTTTATGTGCGAATGTTTGGTTCGAGTACATGGAATTTATTAATTCATTATTAAATGATAGCGAAGAAGAGGAGGATGATTTAAAGCAGTCGGTGTTACAAAACTGGATGTAATTGAACGAGCCTTGCGAAATATTATATGGAATTCTGAGTTCTATATAGAAAAAATTCGTATTATCGAAAATTCAAAATCGTTTGACAAATCTAAATATAAAGAGACATTCGAAGCAGCTGTTGCGGTAGGTTTCGAAACACCTGAACATCAGGTACAAATTTGGCTAGATTATTTAACCTATTTGCGTCGCCAGACTGATTTTAAAAACGAAAAAGATATCGAGATTTTACGTAAAATTTTTGACTTGGCATGGAGTACTCTCGACCAACAATGGGATGTATTAGCTGACCAACAATGTGAAATACTTCAGTTTTGGGGTCATTTCGAGTACTCCAAAATGGGCAACACCTTAAAAGGTCGTGCGATCTGGAATACGGTCATGGAAAGAGCGGGCAATTCCTATAAAACCGCTCTATGGATCAAATTTATTGATTAAATAAATAAAATAAAGTAATTTATTGAAATTATTTATTGATTTTTTGATTGATTTGAAAAAAAAATTGAAAATTTCGTCGTTATCCCATAAAACGGTTAATTTAGCATATTCGATAGCAATATCTGTGCTGTAGTAGTCACGAAGAGCCCGTCTAAATAATTTTTGCAAAATTTCATATTCTTCGGGGCTTGTTGATACTTTTAGTTCGATTATTATCCATTTTAACCACATTCACTTTCATTTGATTCGTCAGACATTATTATAAATGAATTATTTAATAAAATATAGTAAAATCTATAACAAAAACAATAAAAAAACACGGCTTTCAAGTTTGCGTTATTTACTATAATTTACAGCTGATGAAATGCAAAAGTTTTAAGGTTATTTGTTGTACGCTTGTTTTCGGTGCACACGCAATAATCTTTATAAAACAACACTTTGAATTAAACAATTTTTATTTTATTAAACACAAATTACTTAATCAATCACAAATATAATAAAAAATCTAAATAGAAATTGCGTGGTCATTTTGACAATTGACATGACGTTGAGTATATGTGTGAGTAAACGTAAAAAAAATCCAACAAATTTTTTGGATTTTTTTTTGATCCATTTTCAAAAAAAAAGACAAAAATTGTAAACAAATCAATAATATGTATTACCTTATAATTATTTTTTAATTCGCTTAACCCTTTCATGGGTACCATTTTAAGTAAAAATAAGAAAAAAATAAGTCAAGGTAGGTTTTTCCTTACATGTACAAATCGAGCCAAGAGTAACTTTTTTGTATGTATTAAAGAAAAAGTTTATAAACTTTTTATTTCAAATTCAAACTTAAAAATGTGTATTTGAAATGCAAAAATAATTAAAAATACATACTCGTAAATTGCTTCTCACAAAAGTAACTAATAATATAACTGTGAAGGTATGAGGCGGAACACTTTATAAATTTAATAATAAATAAAAAAAAAACTTTAAATTTATTTTTAAGATGAGTGTTTATTTAATAAAAATAATTTCTTGTTGTTGCTGGTGAGTGATGGTGCTCCATGTTGCTCTGGCAAAATCCAAAATCGAATAGACCGAAGATATTTTTTATTTTCATCTTCCTGTCTACCATCCAAAAAAATCAGAAATCCAAAACCGGATTTTCTGGTTTTTAAATCCGTTTAACATGCACCAAAATATTAAGGTGCACCCTATATAAATTATGTTGTAATGAACATAGATGCTGGCAATGCCATCTCTTGTGCAATGTGTTGATGCGTTTTACATGATTTTGGTTTTACAAAATCAATACGATATTTATGCATCGATTTGATTGTAGAGGTATTTTGTTGTGTAACCAAAATATAATTTTTCAATTATATTTTGCATACACAAATTTCGTATGTACAAGTGTTGTTGTACGATTACTATGTACAAGTTGTTATGTACATTATGTGTATATACAAGACCGTTGTATATTATTTGGAACAATTCTTTATATGGAGAATTGTCCGTTTATAAAGAATCATGTGAACGGAGGATTGTCCGTTGAGAAATAATTGTGCGGAGTTTCTTATAGTTGAAGAAACTATCCGCTACAATAACAAATATAAAGCATAATATAAACTTCAGTCTTACAGTTTTTGAAATCACGTTAATTTTTTGGAATTTTAAAAAACAATTCCTTTGTTTTAGTAGACAAAGATGTATATAACATTTTCCACAGTAAACGTGCGTGCGAAACGCACAGCTTTTCAACTTGCATCTAGTTACTTCTTTATTTCGTCTAAATTCAGGAAAATGATCAATACAATCATACCGAATATCCGAGATTGGACGAATTTTGCTCTATTTATTTTACTACTAAACAAAAATCGGTGGAAATTTCCGTCTGGGTAAATCAATGTGGATTTATCCACCGATTAGAAGGCTTGCAAGCAAATTTGAAAAAATTATTAAAGTAGCCCGCAAAAAATTCGAATAATAATAAGCATTTTAATGAAAATTATAATCCGCCGACGGAAATATCCACCGATTTCAAGAATAGCGGCCCGGGCGCGTATTCTTGAAATCGGCGGATATTTTCGTCTACGAATTATAATTTGCATTAAAATTCTTGTATTATTATTACAATTTTTCGCCGGCAACTTTAATCATTTTTTCAAATTTGTTTGCAAGTCTTCTAATCGGTGGATAAATACGCATTGATTTACAGAGCTCTCACAATAGAAAAAAATTTGCTTTTAGCTTTTGCCTTAAACTTTTACCTGAAGAGTATCTCTCACAATGAGAAAAAAAAATTTATTGAAACCAACTTCGTTTTATTTATCTTCATACTAATAATATTTTTAAAATTGTATTTTATATTATTAATTATAATGCTAAGATATATTAAACCGATAAATTAGAACTTATTTGCATTTTAACATGTTTTGGTTGGAAAATGACAACAAAAACCCTGATTTTTAAATTTAGCTAACTTCATTAGTTTTTTCTTAAGGCAAAAGTTTAGAGTTTGCTAACTTTTTCCTTAAGGTAAAAACGAAATTTTTTTTTGTCAAGTTTTATTTTCAAACAAACTTGTAAGGCAAAAGTAAAAGTTTTTCTATTATAAGAACTCTGTTACCCAGGCGGAAATTTCCACTGATTTTTGTTTAGTAGTGAAATAAATAATAGAAGACTTGCAAGCAAATTTGAAAACACGATTATGTACTATTTCCTCAGGCGTTTGGTATTTGATTTCGGTTTCAACAAATTCGCTTTTTTCCATTTTATTCGATTTCGATCAGTTATATTTGTAAAATAATGTAGAGCATTTTGCATCTCATCTATAATTTCGAAATCAATATTTTCTAAAACTGTTACAGTTCCTTCGTTTGATACTCCTGCAATAACAGTTGCAGCCACTGTTTTTGGATCGGTGTTTGCTTTTTCGTCATCTTCACCAACCGCCTGTTCTTCTTCGATTCTTGTTGGACTCTTTTTATTGGTACTTGTATTACTACAAAGTTCCGGAATATTATCGTAAACCCAAAAACAGATTGGTTCATCTTACCTCTCCTCAGCATCATCAGGATTGTCACTGTCTTCATAGAAAATGGCCAACATTTCGTCGTGCATTACATATTTACGAGTCATCTATAACCAAACACAGAGTTTAATAGTGACAACCATCAAATAAAAATAAACGAAAAAAATCGATTCTATACAATATACATGACTGTTGGTTATATTTGTACATCATATTAAATTAAGAAAAATCATATTTGAAAATGACTTAAACAACAATTTGTTTTTAGAATATACATTATTGGATATTTAAATGTATAAAAAACATTATTTGGCTTACCAAGATTTTTCTATTTGCACTAAAATTGGGCTAAAAGTGAAGGATTTCCACTACTAAAAAACACGTGATTGTACCTCGACGTTTTATTGAATATGATCTCAGTTTTGTAGTTTGAGGGGAATTTATTGTAATAGAATGATGAAACAGAGATAGAAAACTGAAACAAACATGCAATAGAGGAGAAAATATGAATTTCGTGAATACTAGGTCTCTTTGAACAGTTTGTACATACACATGTACAACAGGTCTAAAAGGGTTAAGCCAATGCCTTCTAAACTACAGGCGTTTTACTAATCTCATTTTTCGCACATGACGTCAATTTATGTCTAAACTGAGACTGCGCAATAATAATGTTAAAATATTTACACTAACAAAACAACTAGAGAAAGCAACAAAAACGTCGACTTAGCGTGTCGTCATCATTTGGTGTAAGCGGCCTGTAGTTTAGAAGGCATTGGTTAAGCCAAGGCATAAATGGAACGTGTATTTTCCCGAAAGCGTATCATCTATAAAGTGCCGCAAATTAGCCTTGCTTTCTCTATAAGAACTAGGATGGTAGCATAATTCGATTAGGGGATCGTCATTAACATACGGTTGTTGCAACGCTCGTTATTACCGTTACCAGTTTTTGCCCGTGAGTTAAATAAATTACATACTAGTATTGTAGTTTAGTATAATTTCACCAACATTAAATAATTTCACTTAAAATTAATGATAAAGTTCTTACAGAGCACCATCAATAGAAAACTTAAGACTTTTATTTTGACTTAGAGAAATATATGATAAGCTAGAATTCCCCTAGAGCTTTGGATGTAATGTATCTATTAATTCAATTCACTGTTAATTAAATCAATTGTTTAAAAATTGGTTGTAAACATTTTTAGACTTACACTAATTCTGATATAAATACTTAAAATTTTAATACACAAATATACATATAATTTTCTTATGAATAATAAAAGGCAACCGAAAATCAAAAACCACAGTAGAAGAAAGGAAAAATCGGTTTGCAGATAAAACATCGTATGCGTTCTGAGCCAATTTACTTTTACCTTAAGAAATTTGAGTACTTAAAAATTATTCCCACTGTTTTGAATAATTATTTAAATCTTTTATAATTAAACGTTAATTAAACATTGTTAATCAATGATAACAATTTGGCCCAAATGAGTTTCCGGTATCATTGTTATTACTAAAACAGTATAAATGAAGCAAATGCGGTAATAACAATACGGTGCTTGTTTAATCACAACATATAAATAGTATATTGACGACTTTCAATTAAAATGTATTGTAATATTTTTATTTTTGGATGTGTAATTTTAAGATTAGTGCAAAATATTAACAGCGAAAATGTTCCACTTGAGCTTGGCAGTTGTAAGTAAAAATTTAAATTTTTTGAGTCAAACAAAATAAATAAACTGGACAAATTCGATAACCTACGATGTCAAACTTTTTGACAACTTATTTGGGTTAGACAAAACTCTAAATTATTTCACTTAATGAAATAATGAGCTTTTTTTGCAATATCGGTTCAACGTAGATTAGTTTTTATAAACTTTGGAAACACAGAAAAAATTTGTGGAAAAACATAAGGAAAGCAGGTGACCATTCCAGTTTTAAATTGTAATACCGCACTAGCTTATGTCCTAAACATGTTGCATAAATTGCTATATTATCTACATATTTTAAACGGACTAAGTTGTAGGGAAAGCATAGTAATGCAAGCCGATAACTCACAAAATTTTATCGAATTGTTGATGGTTGAGTATTTGATGAAATCACATGAACACTCACCAAGAAATAAAAAAAAAGAAGAGTCCTTTTGATAACGTTACTTTTTAATACGCTCTGTGGCATTATTCTGGCTTTCCCTGGAAAAAGGGAATTGGGAAAAATATTTTCATAGCATATTTGTCTAAATTGAGTTTTCCTAGCCTACTGAAGGAATAACCTTAATGCAAAAATTTTAAAACAAACTTAATTGGGAAACGTTTGTTCCACAAAATTTTTGTGGCTATATCATAAGTAAAACACAAAAAGTGGAATAACCTTTGAACCATTAACAATTCGATAAAACTTTTTTCGCTATTTTGGTTTCAAATGAGCTCTCCTATCATCTTGCTGTCATTAATGCATTAAATCGCACTTATCCTAGTTTCGCCACGAAGATAAAGAACTATTTATATGAACGATGTTTTGCACATATAGTAGTACGTCTATTATATTCTGCTCTCCTAAGAATACTAAATGAATTGAAACCTCTTATGATTCTTCTAGTTCCCCTACTATATTCTTGATTTTTGTAGTTTTTTTACAATACGATGTATTAAAAGATAGCCTTTTAGACACTAGATTTATTAATCCACAAACAAAATAATTATCACCATGTAGTACTCCTCCAGATGAATCATTTTTTCAAAATACAATTAGCTGTTTAATTACCTCACGCAATGTCTGTTACTGTGCTAAACTCGTGCAGCTAGATTATGCTAGTACACTACAATGTAAGTTTGGTCGGATCGGAATAACTTTCGAGAGCCCTAGGATTAGGCCGCCTCTCAATTGGATTTCTGTGGTTATGCCTTTTTATCCCAAGTCGATCGTCTTACATTAGTTTTATTTTTAAAAAACAATTAATTGATTAAAGGTAGAATAAAATAATAAAAATATCTCCGATTTGTATATGCTTTTAATATATTATGCGACCGATTTCTCACTTTGTTTTTCTCTTTGATGAAAAGCATCAAAGGTCTTTATTTAAGTGTTTCTATTATTATCTTTTTCTATTTTGAACCAAAACCAACAACAATATAAATCCATAGGTTAGGTTAGGTTAGGTTTCAGTGGCTGCTATTGCGCACTTAGGCCAATTATGGCCCATTGTGATACCACAGGGTCTGACATCATAGACTCCCTTAAACCCATGTAGTACTATTAATATAGCGTAAAAGATCTCGCACATTACAGCTTTCAAGATCACAGAGGCTATCCATGTTGTATTTGCCCAAGTGATCATGTCTTCTGCCAGCTAGCACGGGATACAAGGAAAAGAAGTGAACAAGAGTCTCCTCCTCCTCCTCGTTCCTGCAGCTTCTGCAGAAGTCATTAGCATCCAGACCCAGCCTTCTCGCATGATCTCCAAAAAGTCAGTGCCTAGTAATTATCCTTACAATTCTACCTAAATCACGCTTACTCAGTGTGATAAGGATCTTGGACCGATTCAAGTTCAGCTCAGGCCATACTTGGTTTGCTACCCTGCCAGTTGGACTGGTCAACGTCAGAATAGTCCGGAACCCAGACCAACTGGATATTGAAATGATCACTCATCTCGTAAAGAGATGTGTGACAATCCAACACCAGGGAAACTGAATCCAGCGAAAGAAAGACCTCGCAACTGTCCACATAGATAGTGATATCAGTTAACGATATTACATTATGCTACAACCAGTTCATGACCTCTTCAACCGCTATAATTTCAGCCTGGTACACATTGCAGTACTCAAGGATAAAGTTACATTTAATTCCCCACAGAATACACCAGCTCTCACTCTACCATCGAGCTTGGAGCCGTCGGTGAAGAATTTAACTGTCCCGGTTTCCATAACGAGACCACTATTCCAATCCTCCCTAGAGGGGAAGATCACCTTGAAAAACTTGTCGAAGCACAAACGAGGTGTTTTGTAGTCAAGATTCACCAGTTCATGCCTCACTGAATTAATTGAGTGCCCTTTTTGCAGACACTTCCAACCCGAAGTCGCTGAGAGCCGGGCTGCCGTGTTAACCGCCATTTGCATGCCGATAATATTCAACGGGAGAAGGTACAGCAAAACCTCTAGGGCACTTATGGGGGTCGTTTTCAGCGACCCACGAATGAGCAAATAGGCTGCCCTCTGTACGTTCGCCATCATGTTTCTATATGATACTTTCTCAAGAGCAGGCCACCATACACTCACACCATACAGCAGTATGGGCCTTACAACTGCCGTGTAAAGCCAGTGCGCCAGCTCCGGCTTCAAGCCCCATTTCCTTCCAATGGCATTTTTACAAGAGTAGAGCGCCACAGTGGCCTTCTTTACTCTTTCAATCGTGATTTGGTTTCCAGCTGAGCTTACTGTCCAGAAGAGTCCCTAGGAATCTCGCCTTATCAGTAAGGACCAGCATAGTACCATTCAGGCTTGGTAAAACCATTGCCAGAATTTTATACCTCCTAGTGAAGAGGATCAGTCCTGTTTTAGATGGGATAATCCCCAATCCACATCTGCTGGCTCACTCCGCAGTTTTTGATAATGCATTTTGCATCATATCCCTGATTGTACCCAGGTGCTTGCCCGAGACAGCTATCGCCACGTCATCGGCATAAGCAGCCACACCTATTCGTTCTCCCTCTAGTTCCAATAGTAGTATATTGATTACTACATTCCAGAGGAGGGGGAGAGCCACCCCTCCCTGGGTAGTTCTCCGAGCAATCCGTCTTCTAATGGAGGCTTTCCCCATCACCGATATGGCCCTTCTGCTACCTAGCAAATGAATAATTAGCTTGATTACTGGGTTTTCGATCTCAAAAGGTAGCAAACCTTCCATAATTGCTCCCACCTTTACGTTATTGAACTCGCCCTCGCTATCGAGAAACGCACCAACGAGAATTCCTGAAAATCCAGTGACTTCTCAATTCCACGAACCAGAGATAACATATTATGCCGTATCCACGGACTTACCCTTATGGTACGCATGTTGTAACTGAGCCCAGGTACTGGGTTCAATTCTTGAGCGAATATAGACATCCAGCATCCTTTCCATGGTTTTCAGCAGAAAAGATGACAAAGATATTGGTCTAAATTCCTTAGGATTGCTGTGCAAGCTTCTTCCCGCCTTCGGGATGAAGATCACGGAGATGTGAAACTCCTGTCTATTATTAATAATAAAGGTGGGTTCCTGGCCTATATTACTAATAGTGAGTTAGTTCTTAAGAGAGATTGAAAAAGTAACTCACCCCGGTCATTTATATCCGAGCTACCCAGATGGTGTGGTGCGCGTTGGCGTCGCACCCCAGGATAACTCCCACCTTCCTTCTTTCTGTATCAGAAACCAGTGTCCCCAGTATATCTGGCGGCACTGGCATCTCCCGGTCCATGTATGCGGCTGGTAGCCAGAATCTTCTCCCCTTCGTCTCTAGACATACCGCAGTAATGTCCCCATTGCTATACTGTGAAAGTAGAAAAACATTTATGGTATTTCCCACTAATATACAAGATCTGCTCTTTTCAAAGTTCTTGGATCAGAACTATTTAATCGCCTGACTTAGCCAGTCTGAGAAGTAGCGCCGCTGAAGCAGCCTTGGTGTGATGTAAATTTATCTGCACAAACCTAATCATTGATAACAGTCTTCACTTACCTTAATTGCGACAGCAGTGCTACGTCGCTTAATTGGACTAGACGGAGTCGACGGTATCCTCCGTCCCACTCTCACCGCAGTCCCTGAAGTTAAGGAGGTTCACCTCTCCCCCCTCGGAATCCGATGTATACCTTCTGTCAAGGGATGGCCGGGCCTTAAGGTCACTAGTCAACCCCTCACTCGGGTTCGCCACTAGCTGCAGTGTCCCCCCTGGAGAGATACCACTCATCGCGCTTCCCACTGCAGGCTGGGCTTCTACCTCCCCTTTCTCAGGCTGCGCAGTAATCCGTTTCGTTCCGACCTCATTCTTCCTGAACACCTTCAATGTAACGGAGCCGAAGCCGAAGTTGATGACCCCTTTGGTTTTTGACAGGGGAGCCAGGGATTCCTTATTAATCACCATAATTGATGATCTGAAATTGCCCTTAGACTCCTCCTGCTTGACAATTTTCCAGTTCCCTGTCGGTAGATCCGGATTGCAAACCTGGATAATCCTCAAGGATTCATCCAGGTTAGCCGGCTCCATGGGGAGCCAGATCATTGCCCTCGGTCTGCTGGGTATTTCCTCTTTGGGAATTGCCTTGAGCTTAGCTCCCGGCCATACCTTGCCTATCTCTTCGATCGCCTTCCTATACAAGAAGACCGATCGTTGATAAGCGCACGCGGTCAGCTTCAGCCGTCGCTGATACCAACTCGCGTCCCTGCAGATTGGTGGTGGTCCCGGATGGTGTCCAAGAACCCTGAGGAAAACAAGGTTCAGTGCATTGAACACCGACCTCTATTTTTCCACGGTGATGCTCCCATCTTCGTGGCTCACGTCCACGATGGATAGCACCACCTCACCCTCCTTCACCACGTCGCTGAAGAGCTTAAGCCCCTTCCCCGACTGTTCCACTTGAAACTTGGCCCGTTTCGTTTCAAGATCCTCCTTCCGAGCTTTACTAACATCGGCAATGCAGCTCTTCGCCCACTCAGCCTTTTGTCTCTGTTCCTCAGTCAGTCCACTGCTCCATCGGGACTGTGGCTAGTCTATCCTAGACGCAAAGACGTACACCCATTCAACATATTTTGGTTAACCAAAAAAGTAAAAAAGCATGCAAGAACTGCAATAAAAAATCTCGTGTATTTTTGTTTTTATTTTATTTGTTATTACAGTGTAAAAATAAGTTGCTAGTTTAATTGGAATACTACTGAATGAAAAGTTTTCTCACAACAATTTTTTTTGAAATAATTCAATAACAAAATATCATTATTTATTTCTTGCAATGTATTATTCAATTTAACTTGAACGATACAAATTATTTATTAGAAATAATGAAATTGTTTTTTGTAGCCATGTAATTTTTTTTCGTTTTGTATATTGTAGAATTCTCATTTCTTTTTGGATTTACATATACCAACAAGATTATAACAAGAAATGGCCTGTTATTGTAGTGGTATTGACAAAATGATCACATAATATTCTCTGCGCTCTCACGGTTGTATTTATATTTTTGTAGTGGAATACACTAAAACTTCGTATTACGTTATCTAGATAGGCGCATTTCTTTAAATTGTCACTAACTTCTTCAATTTGGATACGAAAAATTCAATTTATGAATTACGAAAATCAATTACACTTAAATTGTTCATAATTTATTAATTTTTTATATAATCATTTAGATTTTTGTTAAGCTTGTGAAATTTATTGCCGTCGTAATAAGAAGACAAGGTGTATTATTTTTACTTAATTATGCTGCCGTCTAATTGTCGACTTACATTCACGTCATCAGCAAAAAATTAATGTTGTCACAGGCCGGTACTATAGAGGGCACTGCCTGTGGACACAAAAAAACGATCGAATCATAGATTTTTGTTGTTGTTTTCCTGTTGATATTTTACATTGGGTGTCTCACAGTGCTTCAAAGAAGTATCATCTGCGTTTACCTATGAAACCGGTTTTAATTGCGGCTAACGTTTATGCTTTATGGAATGGGGTTTGTATGTATGCTGAGGAGGGGATGACATAGAGAAGAAAATCGAAAGAAGTAACTACACTTCATGCATACACACAAACTATGCTATATATATTTTATGTGACGGTCATCGAATTGGAGAGGTCATGGCGGGGAGTGATGGAATTTTAAAAGGGAGGGAGGTTGGAGGGTCTTTTATGGGAAGGGTTTCCATGGCATTTGTATGAAGGTGTTTTTTATTTCGAAGGTCTTTTTTGGGTATGCATACATACAAAGTTCATATATTGCAAGACGGCCGTATACACATACATGGGGACTGATTAAACGATGAATGATTTATTTTATTATTTATTGTTTTCCTCTGTTGTTCTTTTCTTATCACATGATATTACTAATGATGATAAGGCACTTATTTGAAACTAATAAGCGGAATGAGTGTAATAATAAGCGGAATGCAATCAATATAACGAAACTTTATTTATTAGATGACTAGCTTATACTGTTTAATCCTGTTAATGCGTCTTAGTTATTGTGTTATGTGAAGAAGTTGTATTGCTTCACTGTTGGAATGTTGCAGTAATCTTCTTTCATGTTTGATGGCTAATTCCTGGATCACTACATCAATGCATTTAACATTTAGGTAGTTGTGAAATTCCTCGTTGGTTAGATAAGCATTCGTTATTGCACATAGATTTTTTTTTTTTGACAACTTTGAATAATTAAACGATTTGATTGTTTAGTACAGCCCCAGAGTTGGATACCATACTTCCAAATTGGTTTAATTATCGATTCGTAGACCAAGGGTTTACAGTAGACACTAAGCTTAGAATGTCTTCCTTAATAGGAGCTAATGCCAGAACTGCTCACGTTGTTTTATTTTAATTTGCTCTGGCTTTTGACAATCGTGGTATTTCCAGTTCAATCTTGAATCGAGATGCAATCTGAGATATTTAGCAGATTCAGCTAGGCGAATTTGTACCCCATTGAGAAATGTATGGAGGTTACTATTTCTGTGCCACAACGTGTATATTACATGAACTGATTTCAGCTCGTTAAGCTTTATTTTCCAATCCCTGGTACATTGGCTGATTTTATCAAGTGCTTGCTGTAAGCATTACACTGCTTGTGAACAGCCTTGGCTAAATTTCATTAATTATTCCAGGTGACTTTTAGGGATTCAAAATCATATCTATGTATTTCTTGTGCAATTTCTAGTTGGGTGGCACTTCTGATGTTTGATGGAGATCTATAGACTGGTTTACGATCAATCGTAGATTGTATGTCGTGTGGTTGAAACACTGATGTTGTGCAAACAGTTTTGCTTGTTCTTCGTTACGTCGCGTTTGGTTACGTTTGGCTATTATTATAAATGTTTCTGTTGCAGTTTGCCGTCAAATTCGTCGGGGCGGAATCATTTTTGAAATCTTAGGATGACCAGTCGTACTCTGAAATTTTTGAGCTATAGGATTACCACGATACGTTTATAATCTGTCATGGATTCATCACTGCTTTGTAAAGCATAAAGTTTGTTGATTAGTGGGAGATCGTTTGGTAAATAGTAGGAGGAAAAAATTCGAACCGTCTATTGGGATCGGAAATAACTTTATGTGTTGCAGTTTATTTGTTTTTTTTATTCTAGAAAAGCGAATATCTCCTGGATAAACAATACACATTGTTTAGGTACATTCTACTATGATTATTTATAATAAAATATATTTAAAAAAAACTTTTTAAAAAACCACGCTTGCTCTAAAAAGTAGATAATAAAAGGCTTTGAAAAGTAGAAAATAAAAATTTTCTTCCTTACTCCTATCAAGGTATATTTATAACAAGTAGAAATTTAAAATTAATATGACTAAAAATATAAGCGTGGGGCGCTCCTTCTGAATGTGTATATACTATCTAACAATATATCATTTTTACGTTAATACTGAAATGCTCCAGCAAAAAATATATTCTTGGAATACATCAGAATAGACTGTTCAATTAGTGTTACTAAAAGAGTTTACTTCATGTGTCTAGTAGTCTTAAATTACTAATGCCGTAAAGGAGCGCCCCACGCTTATATTTTTAGTCATATTAATTTTAAATTTCTACTTGTTATAAATATACCTTGATAGGAGTAAGGAAGAAAAATTTTATTTTCGACTTTTCAAAGCCTTTTATTATCTACTTTTTAGAGCCTTTAAATATAAGCGTGGTTTTTTTAAAGTTTTTTTTAAATATATTTTATTATACGGTTTTTATTTTACAGTCTTAGTAGCAGCATAGTAGTAGTGTAAAATCCAAACATCAAAACTCGGTGTGCAAAACCCATGGGCCGATCCATATTCCATGCCGGTATAGGCTGACATGGAGCTTGCAAAATGCAAATGGCCTTAAATCGGTCCTATAGCCGTACGTCCTCGAGTTGGCCGGAAGACGTAAAGTAAGGACGTAAAAAAGCATAACCGCGGAAGAGCAGGGTGAGCCTTGAGCCCCAAAACAGATCGCATGGTTACCAATAAAAAAAAAAAAAGCATCCAAACATTTTTCCATCCAAACATTTTTACATGCAAATTACAACAACATAAACGTCTATGTCATATTTTTTATATGACTATTGATATATTACCTTCCAGATTCCAGATTAGCTGCTTATAGAACCAGATTTTGCTTGGTAATTTTTTTATTTATATTTTTTATTTTATAAATAAACTAGCTGACCCGGCGAACATCCTCCCATCCCAAATTACTTCTTACCTTCACGAAAATCGGTTTTGATGGGAGAAAAAAATCAAACAACTCAACTCAATTCTCAATTGACGATTGAATTGAGTGGGCATTCCTTTCACTTGTTCATCCATTTCAACACTAATGTATTGAAAAGAGAATGAAATCTCGATTTAAACAGTAACACCGCGATAACTAAATCTTCATACAAACTGTATACGTATATGTATAAATTTATTAAAAATTGATCGTTCAACTATAATGGAAAAGTTTTCATACTTTTAGTTAGATGGCAGCACTTTGAAAAAGATTTTCGTTATTATGTATGTATGATAAACTTTTTATAGCTTTTCAATTTTGGTTTGTATCTTCACTACTACAGTAATTAATCAATAAATATACTATGACAGAGCATATTTAATGTCCAAAAATATTAGAATCTTGTATTGTCATCGGAGTTAAGCCTGCTTGCAAAATTTCAGCTCAATTGGACTATCGCAAGTGGTTGAAAAATTGATTACAAAATTTGACGATACAAAGAGACACACAGAGTGAGCTAATATAAGCGTGGTAAATGATTCCTTCCACAATTTGTTTTCAGAGATTAAATAATTCTAGTAATATTCCTTCATCCAATTATTCAGCGTTTGAGTATTAAATTATTATATTTTAATATAATTAGCAATTTAGAGTTATCGAGGTTTACCAGGTGTTCATTATAAATACTATTATTCATTGCAGTTCCTCGGAGCGCGTATTCTTGAAATCGGTGGATATTTCCGTCTGCGAATTATAATTTACTTATTATTTCTTTCACAAAAGTCAGTGGAAATTTCCGACTTGGTAAATCAATGCGGATTTATTCCAACCAAATAATAGAAAACTTGCAAGCAAATTTGAAAAAACGATTAAAGAAGCCGGCGAAAAATTCGAATAAATTATAATTCCCCGACGTAAATATCCACCAATTTCAAGATTAAGCGCCCTGATTAAGCTAATTTATTTAGTTCTAATGAAGATTTTTGACTTTGAAGCCGTCATACTTTAAAAGCCAAAAGAACAAGGTACAGAAAATAAGAACAAGGTAAGAATCATAATGGCTATCGGGTTTGCTAACAAATTTGATATTTCAGCGAATATTTGACTTTTTGAAATACAGATAGCTTGGAATGGAAACTACAGAATAAATTTGAAATGCAGTTAAATTTTGCTGTACTTAAATAATTTTTCGGGGATCATGGCATTTCTTTAATTAAATTATTTTGTAGGCTGTTCGGGAGACTGTAAATTGGTAAAGATTTTGTTTAGATTGTTCTAGGTTGGATAAATAATTATCTCTGGTTGTTTTTTATGATTTATGATTTATATAATACAGTTGACGACCATAAGTTATTTTCGAATGTCTTATTTTAATATTTACTGAATCATTTATTTTAAAACTCAAGCGTTGAACGATCGATTGAGTTATTTGGTTACAGTTGTAGCTACGTATTATTAAATCTGTCATCTTACAGATTCCTGATAACTCTAATAGTTTTATTTAATTTATTTAGGTATTGGGGATTCTAAAACTGTGCCAAACATCCATTATTGATATATTACCTTACAGATTCCAGATTAGCTGTTTATGGACCAAGATTTCGCTTAGTAATTTTTTTATTTATATTTTTTATTTTATAAACAAACTAGCTGGCCCGGCGAAACTCCTTCCATCCCAAATTACTTCTTACCTTCACGAAAATCGATTTTGATGTGAGCAAAAAATCCAACAACTCAACTCAATTCTCAATTGACGATTGAGTATTATTGACTATTTTTTCCCTTGAAGATATCGTGTCGTCAGTTCCTTTCCTGCTTTGATACGAGTATACATTCTACAATATTTGGTGATTTATGGATTCGATTTATTTTATTTTGATTAGTATGTTTTAAGAGAACCAACTTAATTGAGCTAATACTATTAATAACATTTCACTTATTTTATTCAAGTATAATTTAACTCATAATAATGATGTTTTATTTCAGCAAATTTACTGTTTAACTTAATTAATTATACATTTTAATTTATAATTATTATTTTTTTAGGGCTGATTGGTGAATATTTATACCCAAAAAAATCAAAAATAATTGTGCTGTCTTGTGCTAACCGCTTTACATTATATTTTCAACTAATAATTTACTAACTATTGATTACTTAGGTGTCTGTAACCGGGTCAATTCGGTCAAATTTAACATGCCTATCCTATCCTTCCATCTTGTGAAATGTAATAAAGGTGTATGGCGGGCCCGGCGGCATCCACGAGTCTCAATCAATCGATCAGTTATAGTGAAGCCTATTTTAATAGAAATATTGAGTATTAAATCATAATGAAGTAATTTTTTTTATGGAAACGGTAGATAGTACCAAACCATTATCATTTTTACAATTTTTCTTGCAAATATTATTTGAAATGTAATATTGTATTTCTATTTCATGATTATTTCCAGTTCGCACGAGAAATCGATGTACCTGCAATAACAACATGTCCAAACGACAACTATTACTTATTTCATCTTCAAATGTTTACGGCTATGAATATTTGGAACAACCTAGGAAATACATAGAAAATTTTTTGAACAAGTAAGTATAGTTATTACTTTAGAAAATTGTAACATGTCAACCAATTCAAAATTGGGTTTTATATTATACACGTTTTTATCAAAGCTATTAATACATAAAAAATGGAGGAATAAATATTTCGTGGCCAACATCGGACTTTCTTTTATCACGAATGTTTACAAAGATCCCGAGTACATCACTCTTGACTTCTAAAGAAAAATTAATTTTACCGGACTTTTGGTAAAACTGTCTTGCATTACCAAAAATCATTATCCCTGCTTAAATTCAGCAAAGCAACAAGGTCAACTCTTGTTTTATGAAAATTTAATCGTTAAATTTATTTAAATCTTTTAATTCTTTGTTGTTTTTTTGTAAATGCTAAATTTTTCAACATCATTGTAAAAATTCCAATTGAAGTATAGCCACTTCCGGTAAACAGATGTCCACTAAATTTCGCAATGATCTCTTATTTAATGGAGGAAGTTAAGTTAAATTTCTTCCGAATAGTCAATCCGCTGGACTGTAGAGAAGCCGAATTTGGGTGAAATAAATTTTTTTTTATAAAAACTTGTAATTTCCGGTAAAATTTAAAAAAAGATCTGAACTAATTTTGTTTGAAATTTAATTTACAATCTTTTTGTTTTTCTTTTCTATATACACTTTCGAAATAATTGCAAAAAAATGGAAGGGGGGGGGGCCATGTGAAAGATAAGGTCTGCAATGCTCTGTATGCCAATGCTCCACAATCAATTCAAGACCTTAAGATGGAATGCGTGAAGTTATCGAGGACATACAGCCGCAAATGTGCGAATTGGTCATGCAAAATTTCATGAAAAGGATATGGTGCTGCAAGCGTAGCCGTGGCGGTCATGTGGCTGATATCGTTTTCAAATGTTAATGGCATACTTTCCCCTTTACAATGAAATAAACATTCATTGATTACTCTTAAAAAATACTCGTTTTGTTTAATATCAAAATGAAACTTCTTATTGAAAACCCTTTAGATCGATCTATTGGCTCAATAAAATTGAAAAACCAAATAAAAATATTTTTCGTGGAAATATCGTGGTTTTCTCTTAAAACCCATTTTAAAATTTCTACAGTTTCGGTTTAAAATAACAAAATATTAAATTGACTTAATAATAGGCCAACTGTGAAAACCCTTAATATTTCATGTGCTATAAACAATGCCAGGACCTGACCAAACAAAAGTATTTTTATATTACAACAGAAACAAACTACAAACTGTACATAAGCATAAAGTTCGTGATAAAATAAATATAATGTTACCATCTCAAATCATCTCACGTAAAGTCATCTCAGTTCACAAGTGCCACTTGGCGTAAACGATTGGTACCCGTAAACAGGGCTGGGATGTTGTACTATCACTATTTTCGACTTTCGACTTTTGTTTATGTTTTTGAAAGTTTGTGGGTTAAATTTGGAATATTCATGCTTCTCTCTCTATCTCTCTGGCACTATATCCCATCGAGAGATTTGGCCGCCTCAAATGAGGTTTCATAATTATATTTTCATTTCGGATAATGAGTGATTAATTCATTGATCCTAAACCAGCCGTGCAATTTTTTCCTTGTCACCACCGGGAATCGAGCCCCAGACCTCCGGTTGCTGGCAAGCATGCTGACCCCACTTTGCCATCGGTGCGGCATCCAAGATTCTGACACTATCACTTATATGGAGGACGCTCTTGTGGGAAAACCGTCATCATTATGTGACCGCACCTGAAGGTACAACAAAACATGTTGTATACCAAAGAGCATTAGAGTAAATTAATCAATTTTATATAATTAAAATAATGTTTTCGATTTCATTTTAATTTTAATTTAATATTACAAAAAATAAAAATACTCTTTCATTTAAAAGCATGCTACGAGCAAAGCGAGCAGGATGCAGCTAGTTTTGTAAAACTATAACAAATTTCCTAACTACTTCTGACTACTAGACTCTGAAACCGGGTCAATTCTAAAATTATTACAAACATGTAAACCATATCTGGTTATTTGTAAAATCGTTAGTCTTGATCGCACACTCTAAATAATGGGGAATTAATAATAATAATGATCCGCAACTTGCCAATAAACCTTCAATCCTGGTGTGCCGTCGATTCAAGTCCCATTTATAGAGATAATCAAATAATCATCCATCTAATTCATATTGGAACAATTTGAAACCTGACACAAGTCGAAATCTCATAAATAATGCAATGGGAACCAGTTCTGAAATATTACGGTCACATTATCGACGTGTTTAAATGTTTAAAATATTCCATTACTTCTCATTGATTTTGGCGACGCTGGCGTGTATATGATTGATCCGATAAAGGTGGATATGATCCGATATGGCACAGCAGAACGACGAATTCTATCTCTCATTTTATGTTGGTCCTCAACCGTCCATAAAATGAAGAGACCAACCATCAGACGTCGGTAGTTAACTTGGGAAAGAGGTCGAGTACGAACACTAAGTGGAGTCATTATTGAGAACCTCATCGTCAAAAATCACTTATGTAACAATTGTAATGTAACAATTACAGCAATACCAGATTACCAGCAGTATACAAAAGGAGGGAGGTCAGATTTTATTGCTATAAAATTAGTTAATCCTCTCGTGTTCTAAAGAGTCGAATCAGTCCGTATTTCCATAAAAATTTGGTTCGTATCAAGAGACTCGCAGTGAAATGTGGTGTTATCAGCACTTGTAGATTCTTTGTAGTTTAGTGTTTGGCGAAAGATTAAAAATTTTAATGATAGTGTGTTCGGTTATGTAATTTTACCATGCGATGATTCTTGCGCTATATAGAGATTATGTTTTGCCCATATATCATCGATTCTAGTAACTGGCATTTTCTTGTCCACAACGCTGATGTGGAGCTCATTTTTTAGATAATCCAAAAGATATAAAAATGATCATAGTTCTAATGTATCGAGGACGATATGTCATACTGAAAGTTTATTTTTAAAATCTTCTAATATAATTTTGAATACTAGAATATAAAAAACATTATATTGACGTATTTAATCATATCACTGTTTTATAATTTCAGAAATGACGTAAAGGAGGTTCTATTTATTCCCTACGCATCAAGAAATCATGATGCTTATACAATAAAGGTGAGGAATGTGTTAGAGAAATGGGGTTATACCGTAAAAGGGATTCATTCACACCCTAATAAAATTAAAGCTGTGCTTGAAGCAGAAGCAATATTTATCGGGGGTGGAAATTCATTTGTTCTGTTAAAATCGCTTTATGACAATAATTTGATAGAAGCTATTCAACATTCCGTTCTCAACGGTGGATTACCCTACATAGGTAGCAGCGCTGGAACAAATGTTGCTACACTTAGTATAAAAACCACTAATGATATGCCAATTATATATCCGCCAACGTTCGATGCTCTACGACTTGTACCATTTCAAATAAACCCTCATTATTTGGATACTGAAAACACTACACATCAAGGAGAAACGCGTGAACAACGGATTAACGAATTTCTTGATTATACTGACTCACCAGTGTTAGGCATTCGAGAAGGCTGCGCTGTGCAAATTACAGGTAATATTGCCAAATTAGTTGGATCTTCAAGTGCAAGACTCTTTAGAAGGTAAACTATACAACAATACGGTTTGTATTATTTTTAAACAATTGTTTTTTATTTCAGAGGTATCAATCCAGTGGAATACAGAGCTGATTCTGATTTAAGTTTTTTATTAAAATCATGAAATGTAAACAAAACATTAACTAGTTTGAAGCAAAAATGACAACTTCAACATTACTATTATATATGGTAAATAGAATGACACGAAATTTCATTCTCTTTTAAAACGACAAATAATAAAAATAAAAATAACTCACATAAATACACATTTTTAAATAAATTCGCTCGATGTCTCATCCAGCTGAAAATAATTTAAGGAATGTCAGGAACATTGTTTTAGTCAGTCTTTATGGAAATCGGCAGTTCTCACTTGGTACATTCTCACTATTGTACATGCAATATTAAATTTCTACTGTTCATTGCATTCAACAGGTTTCAACAGGCTTACAAATATTTGCACAATTCGAGATGACTGTATGTATTGTAAGAAATTGTACTACTCAAAAAATTGACAAGTGGTGGTCGAGTGGTGATGGTGTACACAAAAATTGGAACCTAGTCTAAAGGCTATTTGGCAATTGTTATCCGAAACATGCATCGATGTAACTCAACTAAATCGCCGAGTGAGAATAATAAAACATCACTATACACAGGATTCATCAGCTGAATATAGCAAGTAGTTAATGTTGTACCTGCAAGATTCAACCACCCTTATAAACTTTCTGCATGGCCATTATTTTTGTGTTTTAAAGTTTTACCATTACAACTTCTATATGTTTATAAGGTTTTACGTTTATTTTATTTGCGAAGCGGGCATCGATTATTGAGATTAAATGTGTGATACAACATTAGGGACAATGATCAGTTCTTATTTTTTGTTCCACATTTTTTTAGTGAACATTTTAGAGAATATTTCATGGTAACAGCCCCTTCCTTATTTAAGTAACTTCCAGTTAGCATTCGACAACAAATAAATTCGAAGTCATTTCTTCGATTACTTAAACTCGATTTCTAACTTATTTTCTTCTTTAATTTTGAGAAATCCGCAGCTGAGGCGCATCGATTGCTTGTTGTACTTATGGTGAGGCTGCCTTAAGTGAGACAAGTTTTCGAGAGTGGTTTCAATACTTTAAGAACGGTGAATTTGATTTCGAAGCCAAAGAACGTTGAGAAAGGCAGAAAGTGCATGAAGACGTGGAATTGGAAGCATTATTGGATGAAAATTTGTGTCAAATGCAAGAATAACTTGCACTTATATTAGGAATGCCTCAACAAGCAAATTCACGTCGTTTAAAATCATTGGGAATGATTCAGAAGCAAAGAAATTGGGGTATTTATGAACTGAAGCCTAGAGATGTTGAACGCAGTTTTTTATGTTTGGTAAAACATTTAGAGGACTAGTTTTGGGTTATATATATGGTTGAATATTATAATATTCAATTTAAGTCCCACCCACACAAATGTGTGTGTAAAAAAAGGTTGTAATGTCTTCCGGATTTTAACGGATCTTAGTTAAATCGGAACTGTTTTTGAAAAAACATATGGCCACGTGGAATGGAATACGATAATTTCTTAACCGATTATGCTGAAATTGAATATGGTGGATGGAAATCAGATTCTTCATTAAGTTTTGGAAAGTTGTGGAGTATGGTAACCTGGGATGGAACTCGGAAATTTAAACTAGGACGGAACTCAGTAATAAGCAGTCGTCTTTCTTGAAGCAAGCGGCCAACTACCTACTCTCACAAAAAATAACGTTATGAATTTCTTCCTAAAATCGCTTAAGAATCTCATTTCCATCCAACATAATCAGTTAAGAATTGATCGAGTTCCGTCCCAGGTGGAAAAATTCCAGAATTTCGTACAAAAATCATTTAAGACTCCCCGAATCCATCCATCATAATCGGTAACCGAAAAATGGAAAATAATATTTGTCCGTTAAATTGAGGTCCGTTAAATCGAAGGTTTACTGTATATATCGCTAAAAACAATTTCAAATTTTTTCATCGCCTCCAAAACCACATTCCCAAAATGCACGAACTCCGCAAGGAACTGCAGTTTGGATAACCATCGACTTCTTGTAATTACCGATGACACACGTGATTTTTAATTTTTGACTTTATGTTTTACCAAACATTTGCGGTTCAGGTGGAGCTTGAACCCCATTCGTTTTTTACATCGTATAGTCACTAGTGATGAAAAATGGATTCACTACGATAACCGAAAAAATTAGAAATCAATAGAACCACCTGGCCATGCGGAAAAAACTCATGTTGTGTATTTGATCAGCTTGGTGTCGTATATTATGAGTTACTAAATCCGAACGGAACCATTACTGGGGCTCTCTACCGAATACAATTGATAAGATTGAGCCAAGCGTTCAAGGAAAAACGTGTGGTCTACAACTCTAGTGGCATTATTCTGGTAATTCCTAGAGAATAGGGAACTATAGGGAAAAGATTTATATCGAATTTCTGTTCAAATATTTTTTTTCCGGCATACTCAAGAGAAAATTATAACAGACTCTTTAGATCACTAAGGATTCAATTTTATTATTACTTTAATACAAAAAACACCTATTGGGCGTATTTAGACGTGGACTTTTTCAACCAATTTTTCGGCGTTAAAATACCATGTCGTTTAGATAAGGAGTCATTCAACTGGATTTTTTTGTCAAAACCTTTATATGTATATGTTTTAAATTTTTTTCATTTTTTTTTGCGCTTTCAATAGAAAAGGTAAATATTTTCTGTTGTTGTCGCCATTTTAATTTTGGTTTCAATTGCGAATATTATTGATTAAAAACGATTTGTTGTGTTGTGTATTATAAATAAATATTAATAAACAATTAAATTTTTGTTTGTATTTTTGGACTAGTCGTGTAGTGAATAAAAACAAATATACTTGTATAGTGAAATTAAAAATGGATAATTATTCAAATAATTTACCGGCTTCCTCTTTTTTGTATGGTGATGCAAACGACAAAAAAGCTGCTATTGCAGTTATGGCATCAACGGCTGCAGCTTGCCTTCTTTTCACAGCTGCCATAAAAAAAGAAAAAAAGGAAGCAAGTCGAACGAAAAAAAAACGTTCTTGGGTAAAGAATTATAGAAAAACAAGAAATCGAAATGGCAACATACAAAGTCTTATGAAAGAACTTATGCCAGGTTCAAAAGATTTCAAAAATTTTCTACGTATGGACGAGGAGTCCTTCAATTTCATTTTAACTGTAATTAGGCCTGATATTGAAAAAGTAGATACTTTAATGAGGGAAGCAATCAGTCCACATGAAAGACTTGCGGTTACATTAAGGTTTTTGGCTACTGGAGAAAGCTTCATGGAGCTTGACTATAACTCCAAATTGTCAAAACCATTTCTATCAACTGCAATTTTGGAAGTTTGTAAAGCTATTTACAAACGATTAAAAAATCAATTTTTAAAGGTAATAAAGTGAAAATGTTAATTTCAAACAATTAATTAATAAGTATTTTTTTTCAGTTTCCGAATAGTAAAGAAGAATGGTCTAAAATTGCCAATGATTATAACGTTCAATGGCAATTCCCCCATTGCTTAGGTTCGCTCGATGGAAAGCATATTGCTTTTAGGCCATTAAAAAAAATTTCACCTTTGTTTTACAATTACAAAGGCTTCCACAGTATTGTTTTACTTGGTCTTGCGGATGCCTACGCCAAATTTATTTTTATTGACGTAGGATGCAATGGCCGTATAAGCGATGCTGGTGTTTTACAGAGATCGAATTTTTCGTATATACTTGAACAACCCGATAGGTATTTACCACCAAAAAAATTGCTAGGAAATTCAAGGATGCTGCCGCACATGTTTGTTGGTGATAATGCCTTTTCATTATCAGAAAATATGATGATCCCGTATTCTTTCACGACCACCGACGATGCGAAAAAAAATTTTAATCGAAGATTATGTCGTGCTCGACAAAATATTGAGAGGGCGTTTGGCATACTCAGCAATAGATTTCAAATTTTTCAAAAGCCTATAAATCTGCACCAAGATAAAGTTATATCTATTGTGCAATGTTGCTGTGTGCTACATAATTTTTTAATCACTAAAAGCCAGTGGTACAGGGAAGATTCTCAAACTCAACATCAAAGCAACACGGCGGAAATTCTAAATACCACGTCGCAGCACACGGGAAGGGGCCAACTAAATCAAGCAAGGTCTAAATCAGGACAAAGTGTCAGACTAGAATTGACCGAATACTTCAATAACGAAGGGATGATTGAATTGCATAAATAAAAATATATTGTTAGTATAAAAAAAAATTCGTTTTACTGTTAAATAACATAGCTGTTCGGCATGCTGTTCTTAAGTCGTTTATATCTGAAGTTTTTAATTAAAAATTTGATGAAAGTTGATTTTGTGCGCTTATTTTTGATTTTCAGATTGTAAATTAAGTACCGAAGCAACAGTTAATGTGCTGGACTATAAATCGTGATGCAATGAAATGCGCAATAAAAAACCAGACATGTTTGTAGTAAAAATTTTATTATACCAAATATAACATCAAATTTTTTTATTTGTATTACAGTTTTATTAAAAATATATTATTAAGTTATTTCCGAATCTTCAATAATAATATCTTCAAAAACCTCATCTAATGCTTTTTCAAGAATATTTTTTGATTCGGATGTTGCATTTGATTTTTTTTTAATTATTATTTCTTCTAATATTTCGGGTTTATTGTTGCTGTTGGGTTCAGGTGGTGATTGGTTGGAATGTTGTAAAGAGGATTTAGTTAGACGAGGGTGTGTTGGTGGCAAGGAAGTATTTAATAAATTTTTAGAGTTGAAGTTTGGTGTTTTAGGACGGGATGTTATGTATAGTGGTTTACTATTTAAAAATTGGAATGAACGGGTCTGGTTATGTGATGAGTGTGTGGATGTATATGTGGAACTTCCGGATAGCGTAGAAGTTATGTATAGTGGTTTACTATTCAAAAAATGGAATGAACAGGTCTGGTTATGTGATGAGTGTATGGGTATATATGTGGAACTTGTGGATAGCGTAGAAGTGGATGAAGTGGATAATGCCGGCTGCAAACAGGAATTTGTTATGAGGGAATATGTTGGTGGTGATATGGTATTTGAAGGATTTCTGAAAGTGGGGTTAGCGGTTTGGGGATCGGATGTTATTGGCTTAATCTTTCTAATTAGGAATGGACCGGACTGGTTATGTGTTAAAGGTAATGGTGTTTCTAGGTCTGTGGAAGAGTTTGTTATGGGATAAAAGACTGGTTGGTATGGGGTGTTTAATGAAATTTTGGAAGTGTAACTGGATGTTTGAGAACGAGATAAGTTCTGAGGATATATTAAAGATTGATTTGCAGGTGAGGGTATATTTAAGGAATCTTTGGATGAGGAAGAGGTTGTTAAGGAAGTTGGAGTCGGACTGGTAGGAGTTGCACTTGTTTGCGAATATGATAGAGGTGAGAAATAGTTTCCTCTTTTTAAAGACTTTCTCTCCTCTATAATTGTCTTATTTACTAAGCTTATTATTTCTACCGATAAGATTTCGAATGTTTCTTGTACCTCAATTTTTTTTAGTACACTACACAAGTAGCGGCAAAACTCTTCTTCTGGTTGAAGCTGTTCTATTTTTGGGCTACTTGTGAAATAATTTTGCATAAATTTAATGGCCTCCATACCATATGCTTCCAACTGGTGAGCCGTAGATTTTCTTTTCTTAAATTATTTTAAAATAAAATAACTTAACGTGGTACAAGATTTGAACAAGGTTTTACGGTTTAAACTTACTTTTTGTGGAGTAATTTCAGAATCCTCGAAATTTTTTTGACTCTCCTTTTCTACGCCGCAGTGGGATCCTGTTGATTCATCAATCCCTATCTGGAAAGTAAAATAAAATACAATCAATATTCAATAAAACTTGTATGAACAATAATAATAAATTATATAACCTCTGTTAACTCGATATTAGATTTGCTGGGTTCAGCATCATTTATATTTAATAAAAATGACAGCTCCTCATAGCACCAAAGTTTTGGTTCGTACAACTCGTCAGTTCCCGAACCGCTTCTCTTCGAGTTTACCACTTTTTGTTTTTCTTTAATCACTTGGCTCCTTAATGTTTTAATTTTTTTTTTAATATCTTCGATTGTCACGAGAGGTTTAATCTTTTTTAATTCAATGAAAATTAAATTAAATTTTTCGCTTTTTAACGATTTATTTAAAAAATTGATATCTAAGGGATTGTAGAGGCATGGATATTTTTTATATTCACGGATCAGTGTCATTGCTTGTGCACGAGTCCAACTCTCTGAATTTTTAATATTTTCCATTTTAAAACAATAATTTTTTTATTTATTCAAATAATTTAAAATGTAAACTTAATAAAAAAAAAAATATTTAAAAAAAATTTATTCTTATTTTCGCATGTAACACCAAAACAAAAATAAAAAAAAAACATGAAAACATTGAAATGACGAGTTTTTATTTATTGATTTTTTTTTTCGTTTATATTAGTATTAGTGAAAAAAATCCAACAAACCACCAAAATTTAGGTTGAAAAAAAAATCCATAAACATTTTGTCTCAAAACCGGTTTTGTATGGAAAACATAAAAAAATCCAACAAAAAAAGTCTTCGTGTAAACACACGGATTGGGGATCAAGACTTACAACCCGTAAAGGAAAAGATCTTTTCGAAACAGGTCGGGTAAACAACTGCGAGTTCCATTCTAGAGGTAAACCAACATATTGTCCTGCTGATATAAATAAAATATACCAGATCTCATTGATTTATATGTAACGAAAGGGATTAGCGAGGACTATACATATGTGCCTCGTAAATAGCGAGGGTATATATTCTGATCATTCACCTGTTATCATGACACTCAGCACAATGATAATTAACAAGGATAAGTTGCCTAAGCTAACAAATAATAAAACTGACTGGGATGTATTCCAAGAACTACTTGAAGAGCAAATAGACCTTCAAATGCCAATTGGAAGACGAACTGGAGGTACTTAATAGCATTATTCAACAAGCAGCATAGGAAGTTCTCATACTAATCATATCGAATTCCGTAGGAATCAAAATTATCCTCTAGAAGATAGGGAATTAGTTAGAGAGAAACGGAAGGCACGAAAGACCTGGCGAACGACATGCGCCCCGGATAACAAAAAATCCTCAATTATCTGTGCAATAGA
Organism: Nephrotoma appendiculata; assembly: GCA_947310385.1. Taxonomy (NCBI): domain Eukaryota; kingdom Metazoa; phylum Arthropoda; class Insecta; order Diptera; family Tipulidae; genus Nephrotoma; species Nephrotoma appendiculata. The sequence goes on from OX371225.1 coordinate 105,416,654, forward strand.
CTGAAACAACTTATAAAAGAAATTAAGAACGAAGCTATTATCAAGCACTTAAGGGGTCTCACCGAACATAAAAACACTGCTTACTCTGTTTGGAAAGCAACAAGGAGATTCAAAAAGACCAAAATGCATGTGCCGCATATTAAAATAAGGACGGAACCTGGGCCAAAAGTGACAAGCAAAAAGCTACTTTATTTGTGGCTCACTTGGAAGAAACCTTTCAACCGTTACGTTTTCAACTGCAGATGAAAACATAGCAACAATTAGCAAAACTGATGAATATAATATACGATCTGTAACATTACAGGAATTGAAAGAGGAGATTAAGTACAATTTAAATGCGATAAAAACTCCAGATCATGATCTAATTACTGGCCAAGAAGTAAAAGCCATTCCCGAGAAGGGTTTACGAAAATTGGTTCAAATAATCAATGCTGCCTTCAGACTAAAATATGTCCCACGGCAATAAAAGGTTGCTGAAGTAATTATGATTCCTAAGCCAGGCAAACCAGCAAACGACAAAAGGTCGGACAGGCAGATTTCACTACTTCGTCATTTCAAAATTATTTGAAAAATTACTGCTCAAGAAGTGAATAACAGAAGAACGAAATTTAATTCCAGCCCACCAATTTGGATTTAGGGAAAATCACTCTACGACAGAACAAGTTCACAGAACAACGGACATAATAGAAGACCCAATTGAGAAAAAGAAAATATGTTCCAGTATATCTTCTTAGATGTAGCACAAGCTTTCGACATAGTTTGGCACCAAGGACTTTAATTTAAATTGCATCGAGATCTACCTAAACAGTTTTATCAAATTTTTAAATTGAATACATCGCAGATCAGCATTTCCGTATAAAATATAACGGACAGTACTCTGAACTAAAGAGAATAGCAGCAGGCATACCACAAGGTAGCGTACTGGGTCCTATACAATATATCCTGTACACGAGAAGTATGCCAAATACAGCGATTCTAGCAACTGGAAAGTGTATATCACAGGCAACGACAAAACTTCAACAAGCAACCAACTCAGTGAGTATCTGGACAAAGAAATGGCACATTAGCCTAAAAGATTCACGAAATCGATTCACGTATACTTCACAAACCAGAAAGTTAACTGGATTCCAGTGGAACTGCCTTGAAGTAGGTTCCAAATGCAAATACAGCCAAATACCTCGGCATGAGTCTCTATATTGCAAGCTTAGATGGCAAGAGCATGTTAAAAAGAAAAAGAAGAATTGAACATCAAATATAAGTATGTATTGGCTAATACATACCTATATTTGAAATAAATAAATTGCTATTATATCGCCAAATATTTAAACCAGTATGGACCTATGGTATTCAACTTTGGGGTTGTACCAAGAAAACAAATACACAAATGATACAATGGTTTCAAAACAAAGTACTACGTAGCATTGTCAACTCACCATGGTACATCAGAAATGATATCCTACATAGGGACTTAAACATGGAATATGTCAGTGAAGAAATAAAAAATCTTGTAAAGAAACATATTCATCGGATATCTCGGCACCAAGCTGCAGCCATACGATGTTTGTTGAAGACCACCAATGCAGTAAGAAGACTTCAAAGGCAGAAATCTATAGAACTGGGCAGTTGTATTTAATTAGGACAGAGAAATATAATAAATTATGTCAATTCAAACGGGAGTAACCATTGGGTGGGTTACTGCCCGTCAAATGTGAATATTTATTTAAGAAAGATAAATTACTAAATGATTTGTAAATCAGTTGTAATATAATTATAAATAAATAAAATAGTAAAAAAAATATATTTTGTCAAAAATTTATTTTTGTATGTATTTTGGCCCTAGATACACATTTGTGCATTCCACCACTTAAATCGTTTTCGTCCGAAAAATAACACAATAAAATAATAAAATAATTAATATGTTATCAAAAACAAATAATTAAATGTTTTATAATTTATATGTTATCAAATTATTATGTTTTTTTCAAAAATAATTCCGATTTAACTAAGATCCACTAAAATCCGGAATGCATTACAACCTGACATAATTTGAATACACATTTGTATGGACGGTGGACAAAACTGCGAACGGAACCTCAGAATTAATTATTGGTCACATTCGCACTAACATTACTTTTGCGGGAAAAACTCGAATGATCACGCTCCATTTGGCACCTAACTTACATCAGAAGTAGTATCTTGGCGTCAGTTTTCGGACACGTTTGGCCTAAAAATAACCGTTCCAAGTTCAACTCTCCAACCTAAGGTGAATCCTTCCTCAAATTATGTATCTGAGTTAAATCAAAATGAAACCAAATTTCACCAGTTAAGTCCAGTTCAGCAATCCAAGTTGGTCTTCCGTTATAAAAATATTGCCGTCTTCTGTAAAACTTGGGCTAGGACGAACAAATTTGGTTACTCATGTGATTAATGTCGGTGATGCTCAGCCTATAAAGCACAGGCATTATGCTGTGTCTCCTGCTAAAGAAGCGGAAATTTTTGAGGAACTGGATCGAATGCTCTTACTGGGAGTGACAATGCAGATTACAATCGTCCATTTTACATACAATGCGATGCTTCTTCAACCGGTATTGGCGCAGTTTTCTTTCAGAAATCCTTTAACGACGAAGGATGTTCTATTGCCTTTATTTCTCAAAAGCTTAATTAAAAAGCAGCGCAATTACAGCGTGACTGAGTTGGAATGTTTGGCTGCTGTATTAAGTGTTGGGAAATTTCGTCAGTACATAGAAGGGTATCCGTTTACTATTATTACTGATCATGCCAGTCTTAAGTAGTTAATGGGACAACGAGATCTTTCTGGGCGACTCTCTGTGGTTGGAGTCTGAAATTGCAGGGCTTCAATTTCGTAATAGAGTATCGAAAGGGGAAGGACAACCTTGTCCCAGATGCACTGTCCTGACAAGTTGAAGCAATTATGGATGCTGTGGAAGATTTCTCTTTATATGTGGAAATGGATTCCCCTGAAATTAAAAGCCCTGATTATCTGCATTTGCTTAATACAATTCTTTTGCATCCTAAAGATAAGTTTAACTTAAGAGTGCTTGACAGTAAAATTTATATTAAACTAGGTCAAAACTCAAACAATTATTACTTACCCGAATGGAAGTTGTATGTGCCAAAAACGTGTGCCACTGCCCACCAAGTTCTATGCACTGAGGAACACAGAAAACTTTAGACGGGTTGCGTAGATTATGTAATCCCATTTCCATCCAACATACCCAATCCCATCATAATCAATTAAGAATTGGTCGAGTTCCGTCCCAGGTGGCCATATTCCAGAACTTCTTCCAAAAATCGTTCAATAATCCCATTTCCATCCAATATACCCAATCCCATCATAATCGGTTAAGAATTGATCGAGTTCCATCCCAAATGACCAATTCCAGAATTTCTTCCAAAAATCGTCTGTTAAATCGAGCGTTCGTTAAATCGAGCGTCCGTTAAATCGAGCGTTCGTTAAATCGGGGTCCGTTAAATCGAGCGTTTACTGTATATTGTTGGCCGAATATGGTGAGTGACGTACAGAATTACGTTCGGCAATTTGACCTCTGTAAGACCATTAAAGCCTCAAATAATACAACATGCCCACTCATGGGGAATTTTGCAGAAAGAACTCGGCCTTGGCAGAAACTCTACATAGATTTTATCGGTCCATTCCCACGCACCAAATCAGGTTTTTGTTACATTTTTGTAGTACTTGATGTTTATCTAGATTTATCTTGTTAGAACCATGTGTTAGAACATCCTGAGCGATAACGGCAAACAATTTACCGCGAAAATATATTTAGACCTGTTACAGAAATATAAAATCAAGCAAATTTTAACCGCCAAATACTCCTCGCAAGCAAATGCTTCAGAAAGCGTTAACAGGTAGGTACTAGCGGCAATCAGGACTTACATCCGTGAAGATCACACTGAATGGGATAATCATTTAGATGCCATCGTTTCTGGTTTAAGGAATGCCATACATCAAACAACTGGTACTTCACCAAACTTTTTAGTGTTTGGAACAAGCGCACGAGCGAAGCGCACATACTACATAATTTAAGAAGTACAGTTAGGGAATTTAATGTAGGTATATTTGATGTAGGTGATCAGGTGTTTGTGCGAAATTTTACGTAAAGCAATAAGTACTCTGCAAAACTAGCACTCAAATATAAGAAAGCGTTCGTTAAACAACTTATTGGAAATGTGGCATGTCAACTAGTTGATGAGAAAGGTTCAACTTTAGGTGTGTATCATATGAAGGACATTAAATCATAAAACCTCGTTGTTAATGATATTCTTTACTTTTGGTAAATTAAATATGAAACTTCATTTTAAATTGATATTTTTTATATTTATTTTTTGCCCGGCTTTGTTTTGAGACATCTCTCCTGGGTCATTGGTCGTCCCCACGATTTGTAGCTTTCGTTTTTATGCTTTTAGCGAATTTGGGGAAATTCTAAATTTTTTAGTGGAAATTAAATCTACTAATAGAGGGCACGATCATCTATACAATAGATGGCTTAGCAATACGCAAGATGTTTTTTGTTTGATTTATTTTAAAACCAAGTTTTTTTACCAATTAATGAAAAAGAATTTTTGAGATTTGAAGAGGGGAATTAAAGTAAATTTTGTCGTGAACACACGGATTAAAAAAAAGAAAAAGAAAAGTAAATTTGGTCGTGAACAGACGAATTGAAAAAAAAAGTTTTTGGTTGGCAAAGTAAAGCCAGGAAATTTGTGAATGAAGTCATGAATGAACACCTAAAGCATACGAAAAAACAGAATAACATCGTATAATTATATTTATTAATTGAAAACATTTTAAAAGTTAATTATGATTTCAAAAATATGTATAAGTGGATAAAAATGAAAAATGTAGACGGGTATGAAGTACATGAATTGATTGTAAAAAGAAATGATGCGCCTTAAAATTCAATAATAATTAATAATAATAATAATAATAATAATAAAAAAAACAATAAGAACAATATAATTAAAAATAAATAAATTAATTAAAAATAACATAAGGAAGAATTAAAACTAAAAGATAAATGCAATAATAAAAAAAAAAAAATAAGAATATTTACTGATAATATGCAAACACTAATATCAAGCAATAAAAAGTTGTGAATTCTATTTGTACATGCCGGCATCTACCATATTGTGCTTCTGCTTGATTAATTCAACGGCAACGAATACATCATCAAAAACGTGCATCGCTGTGGGTTGGTTTATTGGTCAATGGAATATGGCAGTCGGTAAATTACAAAACATCATCGTAAGCGCTATATAAATTTCTTTTTTTCCTTTTTAAATTAAATAATATATGTATGTAATATCTTTTTTAAGCTAGGGTGTAGCTAGATTTTTTTCTAAAGCCAAGTTGAATTTAAATAACCTATGAATAAATAATTTATATTTAATGGTTCATGTCATTTATAACTTTAAATTACTTTCTTTTTATTTCATTGGTTTTTGCGATTGTTGCTAATTATGACGATGCTTTTTTCTTCGGTTTATGTTCTTTTTATGTGTTCATGATTTGTATATAGCGATCATGAGATAAACCAACAGTAATGATAGGGGTGAAATGAAAACGGTAGGTACATTGGCAAGGCGAGTGAGATTAATGGTGTTTAACTTTTCTAAAGTACAGTAGTTTTAAGTGTTATTCGAATTTTTTTTTTATTTTTTAATGGTCTTGAACAGATCTAATCATACTCCGGCAATCCCATACCCAAGCTCCTGAGCTTAAGCCGCAACACAAGACCACGCCGGAGTCCCTGAGTAGATAATTTCTGCTAACGCAAACCGGGGACTAACTGTTTCCGTTATTGTCGTTTACGAAACAGATAACCTTCGGTAAGCGTTACAAATGGTAACATTGACTATGGTATGAATTATTTTGTGATGTTCTCTTTTAATCCGTCCTGTCCCGTACCATGTTCTTTGGTGTACCATGTACTGTTTTGTGATATCCTGTTTTGAGACATCCTGTTTTAGCTCATCCTGTTGTGAAATATGCCGTACCGTATGGGACCTCATTTCCTATAAACATTTTCAACTGAAAAATCATCAGGAAAGTGTTTTAATTTTTTTGAGAAAATCTCGCAAGCATCTGGAGTCTGTGAAATTAGTCAGGATTGTATCCCAGAAAAACAAAAAAAAATCAACATACGGATCGACTTGGGATTTTTATTGTGATTAGTGGTCACTATTACGAATCGACGCGGCTTGCTTCAGTTTCCGTAACTAGTGGTTCCTAGGAACCATTAATAAAAACAGGTTCTCATAATCTGGGCTATACCATACACATATAGGCCTATAGCGCCAATCTCAACATACGGATAGACTTGAAATAAAAAATAAAAAAAATAAAAAATATTGTGATTAGTGGTCATCATTACGAGTCGATACGGTTTATTTCAGTTTCCGGAACTCGTGGTTCATGGGAACCATTAATAGAAACAGGTTCTCATATATACTGGACCATACACTTATAGGCCTATAGTTCCAATCTCAACATACCGATCGATTTAGGATTTTTATTGTGATTAGTGGTCATCATTACGAGTCAATATAGCTTGCTCAGTTTCCGCAACTCGTGGTTCCAGGGAACCATAAATTATTTCTGTCACACTTGGGCCATACAGATAACAGCCTATATAGCGTCAATCTCAACAGGCAAATCAACTTGGGATTTTTAGGGTAAGCAACGCAGTCATTACTGGACAAGAGGTGCACTAGTTAAAGCTTCGGCACTTGGACCAGGAGGTACTGGGTTCAAATCCCATCAGAGCCTAGATGCAAATCGAATTTTCATCATCGATTACAATCGGTGATATTAATAAACACAACTAAGACCCTCTGATGGAGTGCAGAATTCGGCGTCGATCTAAATTCATCTTGTTCGAGATATCTCATACTTTTAGTTTAGATTCTTCGGCTCTGAGCGAATTGTATTTTCAAAAGTAATCCATATAAGAAATACGTGTCTATGGACTGAAAAGTATTATTATTTTTAATTCGAGTTAACCCTAATCAATTTTATAATTAAGACAATAAAAAAAGAATGATCTCAAAGCATAAAAACTTCAGAAAGTGGATTAGAGTTTTTTAATCGTACTAAGATTCGTTGACTCATTGTCAGAAATTGTGCATCAGTTTTTAAAAATTAAAAAAAAATCAAATTAATTTTTCAAATTTTTATTTTCAATTAATAATAATTAATAACTATGTACGAGTACATACTCTATTATGAATTTGTTTTGTAAATTTCTCTTAAAGATTCTTACAAAAGTTTACAAATACATATAACAATCAATTGTTACAAATCTACAGTACAAAAAATAATAATTTTTGAAAACCCCCGGGGTACAATGGACGCACACTACGTACATTCCGAAAACTTTAAAACAAAACAAAAACACCAAAAAACAGTGGAAATATCCGGTCAATTAATACAATATTTTATTTTACAAAAATCCCCTAATCTTATGCCCATTATTAGTTATGTGCTATTATTATTTACGATTTATAAAATGTTCTTCAACTAACAATGCAACTTGTAATAATTAATTATAAACGGTTCTAATTATTGTAGTAAAACATCGCAGCTACATTGTCTGCACATAATTTCATTTGCCGAAGAAATTATAAAAAAAATTCTCTGCAAACAAATCTATTGACCAACTATTGACGCATAGAAATTGTGTACATACTCGTGTAACAGTGTGATGATCTGTTAGATGAAATTAGATGAAATATGTACTGGCGTTAGTACAAGAGCGTGTGTACGTATGTAAGTACACATATTATGTAAGTCGTTAAAATTTCAATATATTATGTATTCGTACAAATGCGATTAAAAATATTAAATGTGTTTACACTCGTATATTAAAGAAAGAAAGAAATAAAATTTATATAAATGTTTAAACTATGATTTTAAATCAACCAGTTGTAGTTCATTTATTTAAATGTGTATACGTTCGTAAAATTTTGAGCCGCGTATAATTAGATTTGGAGTTAATTTTTATTTTTGTACACTTGAAATTCTAATAAATGACGTCATTATTAATAAACCTTTTATATTTTCAAACAGCATCATCGTGTAAGTCTAAAACATGTATTTAAAATATTCAGTTTATCGGTATCAATTACAATAAAATTTTACAATGCGCTTTTAAAATAAACCCCCTTTGATATTGTATTAGTAGAATAAAAACTGAATAAAGGTTATTTAGATAATATATAAGTGTACAAAATAATTCATAATTTCAATTGGATGTAAATAAATTTATAAAGCACATATAATCTAAAATGATTACGTATATTGATAAGTAAATTTGTAGATTATATTTACAGAGTGCCCTGAAAAGAAATCAGCTTTCAAATCTTTAAAGCTTTTTGACATTTCCAAACAATTCAAAAACATATCAGTTTTCATGTCACACCACACTTGATTTCTAAAGCAAAAAATTTGACTCACCAGAATGTCGGTAAACAGTGTTTTGTATGATCAAAAATCTCTATTCCCCCGTAAATTTAATTAAACCAACACGGACAATTTTTGTTGAAAATTTATTTTTTCCATTTATTTGAATACATTGACTCTCTGTTGTTTTTTGTAAATGCTATACTTCTCAAAATCATTGAAAAAATTGAAAAGCTTCAATGGAAGCTGCCACTTCCGGCACACAAATTTCCATAAGTATGAAGTTTCATCTCGATCAGTCAATCCGTCAGGGCTACCGATGTGACCAACTTAAAAAAAAATTGTTATTTTAAAATGTATGCTAGTTTGCATTGAATATTTTAACCGTGTAATTCAACAAGAACTCGACCAGTGGCACTATTCTGATAATTACCTGGGAATAGGGAACTGGAAAGAGAATTTATATGTAATTTCTGTTCAAATATTATATTTCCGGCCTACTGAGGAGAAAAGTTTAATGTAAATATTTATAGGAATAACTTTTCCATATTTAAATTGGCAAATAAAATTATTCCCCATTTTTTTTTTTTTTATGTTTTAATCTATGCAATCTGTTCTGGAGCCGAAGCACTCCCAACTCTTTCGCAGTTCACTTTTACCGTCCTACTTTACGCATTGCTTGCCAAATCGAGGAGGTACGGCTATGGGTCCGATTTACGTAGAACCATCTGCACATTGCATTGCTCCATGCCAGCCTATAGTACTGACATGGAAGATGGGTCGGCCCATGAGTTGTGCACTTCGACAGGGGGTCATAGTTGTGTTCATTACCATCATCGATCGTAATCAAATGATGAAAAATCCCTTTTGCATCCTGCCCCTATCAGGATTGGAACCTATTCCCCATTTAATTTTGTTTTCAAAAAAATTAACAATAAATTTTTTCCACAGTATGCCAGAAAAAAATTATTAAAATAAAAATTACATATAAATTCTTTCCCCATTTCTTTATTCCCGGGGAATTACCAGAATAGTGCCACAGATGCAATTGAAAATCACATTAAATTATTTAAAAGTAAACTCATTCAATCGTTTGGGTTGTTCAATATGTTTTACGAGTCAGATTAAACCGGGGGGCCTATCTAGCATTTTCAATTTCAACTGCCGGTTATTTCGAGTGCGCCAACACTTTGGTCATTCGTGTTATGGCAGAGAATTAGTTTAATGTTTGACATTTACGAAATGCGTCGCTTTACGCTTGAACAATATATTGAAACCTTACTTTCAAAGTGGTGAGTCTACTATACGCAAACTGTAAGAAATTTACGTGGAAAATTTAGTAGAAATGAAATGCCTATATACAAGGCAATTTGTGGATCAATTTGTGAAGCGAATTCGTGAAACTGGATTGTTATTTTATAAACCAACAGTGCAAGTACATTTACAGCGCGTACAGCCAATAGCATTGCAGTTGTCTGGGCACAGAATGTGTCTGAGCTTCCATTAACAACAACTCGCCATCGTACTAAAGAGTTGAACATTTCACGCAGTTCTGTCATGAGAGTTTTGCAACATAGGAAACTACGTCAACAAGCACATATTGTCGCGTTTGGGGCTCAGAAAATCCACATTTAACCATTTCGTTGTCCAGTATCTCAATACAAACTGATAAATGGTAATTTACGTTTAGTGGATGCGAATGACTTGAGCGCAGATCAAAAATCTTTATTGAAAATTTGTCAGGCGATAGAATTTGGTCAGTGTTCAATCGATTTGGCTAATAAAAATCCTGGAAAAATCGACTATTCGTTGGAAGTGAAGCCCGAAATTAAACAGCAGTCGACTGTATGGGTGTTTCAAGATGAGCCGAATCCAACAAAAGTTGTTCGCGCACGAAGCACTTGCAAGCAAATGATCGCCTGTTTTTTCGGGAAAAAATGGACATGTCGCAACCGTACCACTAGAACAACGCAGAACAGTCAATTCTGAGTGGTACACCACCATTTGTTTGCCAGTTGTCTTCCAAGAAATCAGAAAAACCAACTGCCGAAGACGGATCACTCTTCACCACGACAATGCGAGCTCTCACACATCGGCTCAAACAACTGCATTTTTGAGCACTCAAAACATCGATTTGATGAGTCATCCGCTGTATAGTCCTGACTTGTCACCAAATGACTTCTTTTTATTCCCGTACGTAAAAAACAAACTGAGAGGTCAACGTTTTTCGACACCTGAAGAAGCGGTTGCTGCGTTCAGAATGCATGTTTTGGAGATACCTCAATCAGAGTGGAAAAAGTGCTTCGACAATTGATTCAAACGCATGCAAAAGTGTATAGATCTTCATGGGGAATATTTTGAAAAACAATAAAGCGATTTTCGATGATTAATATTTGTTGTTGTTCTCTAATCCCGAAATATAAAAGGCAGCCCTCGTATCCGAGAACTAGGAGTTCGAAGAATATTAAAAGCGAGATCTCAACGGACAGAAGGAAAGATCCCTCAATTTCAAGTACCAAAGATAAACTTTGAAGCCAAAGAATATTATGAGATGATTAGCTGGGCTGATATTACAGAACCTCCTTTGATGAGCCACATAACCTATAGATAATTACAAAATATGATCCAAAAAGGCCAGCCAATCGATAGCAGATAAGAATGAATTTAAACACATTCCGCCAAAAAGTGCATGTTTAGACATTTTCACATTATTATCGTTTTCGTGAATTTTAATACGATTGGTAATAGTGAAGTATATTTCTACGAGTTTTGCATAGAATTTTTCTATAGGATCACTATTCTGATATATTTCTACCAAATCTCGTATCAGACTAGAGATATGGATCAATAAAATAACTAATTTCATTTAATTATTGTAAAACCTCTTTTTATTCATCTATACGTGTACACGTCAGTTGTAGCAATGCCTGCCTACGTTATTTACCTGAATCAGTTGAAGGGCACAACTTAAAATGAGCGATGTTTCTCGTTGTTGTAAGGAGTACTTAACTTATCCATCCGTTGCTTATTAATCCAAACAACAACACCTATTTCGGAAGTTCTGGCCTTACGTTTCATATCTGCGTATCCTTTGTTTTTATTTTTATAGATTAAATCTTGTCACGTACCACCTCGTCATTTCCTACTAGCAAAACCTCAGTGATTGATGGAAGCTTCTTTCTAGTCGATCTTCCAAATAGGAATTCCGCGGGCGAAACACCTGTTGTCGAATGTGGCGTGTTTCTATCCATTAAAAGATAGGTTTACAAGTCTTTCCGCCAATCACTATTTTGATCAATTGCGCCAATACGCAATATTTTGAGAAGTGATTGATTTTTGCGCTCCACAAGGCCATTGGATTGAGACCAGTACAGTGCGGTGGAGTAAAGCCTGAATTACGAATTGTCTTCCGTTATCGTTTTTGGAAGGCCCAATAAAGAGAATAGTTTTTCAAGATGTCCAATCGTTTCTTTAGCAGTGATTCTCTCTGTGATTATTGCTTCTTTAAATCGGCTATAGTAGTCAATGATTACTAAGAGCCTTCATGGGATGTGAAAGCCAGAGAGAGAGAGAGAGAGAGAGATATGGTAAATCTGTAAATCTGAATGGTATAAATCTGTAAAAATCTCGAAGTCAAATTTTTCATGATTACTATACTTTATTTTACTACGTAAAAGAAAATAATTATGTTTTGTCTACACTATATACTTATCGCAAGAGTAAAGAATATACTACATATACATAAATTTGTTTGAAGGTATGAGACATATGGTATGTTTGAGACATATTTCTCAAGTAACTTCGCTTGTCGCACTTAATTATCTTAGTAAATATACGTACACGGAGGATTTATTGCTTAAAATTATTCAAGAAATCACACCTCAAAATTTTAACTACTATATATTACTACTTTAATTACTATATATTACTATATGTTAATTACTATATATTACTACTTTTAACTACTATTATTTAACTATTTTAACACTTAAGTATAAAACTTTGTGTATAAAACATACATAAAACAATAAATAAATATAATTAACATAAATAACAGGCGTAAGATCAAAGATTACCTTTCAATAATATACGAATGTTTTTTCAGATGTTTCTGCGATGATAAACATTATATCACGAGATAGTTGGGGTGCTAAACAACCAAAAGCTGTCGAAAAATTTGACGGTGCAATACCTTACATTATCATACATCATTCTTATCGACCGAGTGCTTGTTTTACAGAAGTTGATTGTAAGATCGCAAATCGTGAAATTCAACAATTCCATCAAGAAGAGCGTGGTTGGAATGATATAGGATACAGTTTCACAATAGGCGGCGACGGTAACATATATGAAGGCCGCGGTTTCAATGTTGTGGGAGCCCATGCCCCAAAATATAACACTAAGAGCGTAGGGATTTGCTTGATCGGAGATTGGCGTTGTAAGTAAATTCGAAATAAATTTAATAAAATAGTAAAGAAATTTAGTCACAGTTGGGCATTTTACACGTAAAAAAACTTTTTTAAAATGTACGATAATGTATAAAAAACTAAATCACATAAAAATTCGTGTATTTTATAAAAAAAATAAGTAAAATACCATATGAAATTTTGGGTTATTCTGGATTGATAGCCAGATAGTATTTTTACATCATTTTTTGATAACCTCACCTTGATGTAAGTAAAATACCGTACATATACTTAAAAAAATTGAAAACTTTGAACTCATAAATTACAATCACAAAATGGTAATAAATCCTGACCCTCCTGAATGCAAATTGACCCATGATGCAATCTAATATTTAAATTTAATTTACTGTAGGTCAGGTCTGTAGACCATATTCTGCGTTAAATTGCTAATAAAAATAATCTAATTCTAAATCTAAATAGCTTACACAAATGGCTATCGTATATAAATGAACCACAAGAGTCTAGGAAAACAAAAAATACTTTAGGCTTTATATTTTCAAAGCCTAAAGTATTTTTTGTGGCAAGAGGCATCGCCACATGGCTTTAAATAAGTCAGATATTGCTTGAACTGGCGTCAGTAACAGCTTGTTAATTGTCACTTAGGGAAGTTTAAGTAAATTAACCATAAGAATCTAGGCAAACAAACAAAGGTTCTTGGTTTGAGAAAGGGATTGGCCACATTGGCTTTAAATAAGTCAGATATAGCTTGAAATATATATAGTGATATTGTTTTTGGATTTCGAAAAACTAAGAACGAGCACTAGATCTGTAAAATAGTTTTCAATGTGCTGCCTGGGAGGGAAGGTACAGTTGCTGTTATTACCGCCGGCATCTACCTTTTGGAAATCCTTTTGTATTATACAGACAATCTTTGAGGTGTTTATTTTATAAACCTTAGAGCATTAAATTCATCACTCGCGTTTACATCTGTTAGAGTTAACTTTGATCAAATTTTAGCAAATCTACAACAAGGTGTATAATACTTTTCGCATAATGGAGTAGTTCACCATAAAATTGGGTCATTAATATCTAATTCCAAAGATCGACTACAATTTTTACAAATATACATATATGATGCTAATAATGAGTTAGAAAACCGTTATAATAATATGCCAAATCAAAATCGACTAACCGTTATTGTCCGAATTGCGACAAACGCAATATGAAATTAATCCATTTGTTCAACAATTTAAAATAGTGTCCCAAATGGTTGCAATACTAATCTGAATTTTACTATTCGATTACCTGAAAATCATCCAATTGACCGAAGATACCATAATATTCCTGCGCCCTCTCAAATAGCTATTTTAACCTGTTGCCGCACACTTTTAAATTGACGACCGTGCTCGGAAACAGACTTGTTTGTTTTCAATTGTTTATGACTGCCATATGAAATTGAGTGTTATTTATATGTTTGGAAGTGAAAATTATTATATTTTCTCACAGTTTTTCCATGAAACCTCTCGACGGTTACAGCCGTCATTTGCTCATCACAACATTTTTTTCTCTTTCCGGAACAAATTACGGCTATAGCCGCCATTTGCGCGAACGTGGTAGGACGATTATAGCCGTCATTTATCTCTGTAGGCGGAAATATATCGAATTGTTAAATATGAAAAATCAAAACAACAAAAACAATTGATATGTTATCTGGAATATTACATCTTTTTTATCATTCTTCGATGTATTACTGAATAATTAACAAATAAATGCATTAGTACACTTCGCACGAATGATGTTCCTTTTTTTATTAATTAAAATATGCAGGACGGCTATAGCCGTCATTTACCTACCTATATATCACCAAAAAACCGACGGCCCTTATTTGCGGCAACGGGTTAATACCCGGTGAAGGTGTTAGATATTAGTGTAAAAACTACACGGGAACCATTGTAGCAAATAAGTGAAATATACTCGTGTATATATATATATATATATATATATATATATATATATATATATATATATATATATATATATATATATATATATATATATATATACATCGTACTATCCATTTCATTATGTTTTACTATTTCCTACTGGTGAATTATCCTTTTATAGAAGACTAAACAATGGAGTTACTTACAAAAGCGTGTAAATAGTTTTGAATATGATAATCGTTGAGTGACATATAGTAGGTTGTTCAGTAAGTTTTGTCGTTCATTGTCAGCTTGCACGTCTGCGATAGATGTTTCGATCGCAATAATCTTGATTGGGCGTAGAAAACTCGTTGTCCGGCAGCGATTCGGGCTCTTATTTCCGCCTACATATCATTTGACGACGTTATAACTGACCCGAGGTATTTAAAGTTTTTGACGCCATCAAAATTGCAGTCGCCGCATTTGCCATAGAGATGTTCCTAGGTGTTGCTAAATATTTGGTTTTACTGTAGTTCAACTCCAAACCAAGTCTTCTTGCGCAACGATCGAGCGGCATGAAACTGTCTTTGATATCGCTAGGTCTTCGGCCCTTTGATTAGGGTTCATAACTTAACTGTTTTTATGAGGGAAGGTTGTTGGCCTGCCACTCAACCCACTTGTTACGTGGGTGGGTCACGTACTGATGAGAATTTTAAGGCGTCCAGTCCTACCTTGAAACACATTTATATAGCGAGCCACTTGACAAGACAGACGCCCACTTCAGCCGCTAATAACCTGAAAAACGGACGCTGGTTTGGTACTGGTTTTGAGGCGCCAATGGCTCGCCCTGACATGCAGTGTCCATGACTTTAAACAGGATTTCTCCTACTCGTCTCCGCTACATCGCTTGATTCATTTAGAGCTGCCCAGGGAGCACCGGCTAGGAGGTATGAATCTAGGACTTCACCCTCAGTCAAATAGACGGTTATGTTATAAATATATAAATATATTCGAGTCGCTCATGTCTGACTTTAGATGAAGTTTAACAGTACACAAAATACCAACGCGAAAAAGTACCAAATTATAGGCTTAAAGTCACTCCTAAAATGTACGATAACGTTTTATATTTAAAATTTAAATATTATTTTTATTGGCATTTATACAATGTTTACGACTTTTCTAATCATAGAAAACAAAGAGACCATTTACTCACACAATATCTACCATAAAAAGTAGAGAAATGCACTTGAATGAATTGCAAGCTGACTTTCTTAAAAAGTTATTTAATCTTGTAAGGTTGACTTCCAAGTCAGAATTTCATGAAATAACTTCCGTTTTAGTTATGTTTCTAACATTAAAGACTAAAACACAAACTGTACATTTGCGTTCCTTATAGATATACAATGAAAAGGTACAGAAGTCATTTTAATAACTTCAGAAACAACCACAGTCATACGACTAACATTTTGAACATTTTCGACTTACTGGTTTACTGGGGTAGTACCTTGAATATTCGGTAAGTCTCTCGAATAAAGAATAAATATAATAGGTCCAAGAAGTCGTTTTCAAATTTGACTCTAAAGTGTCGATGCTGCGTCAGATGGTCAACTTGTAGACGACGGCTATTTGTCTAAACTTTCCTAAGTGATAGTTAACAAGCTGTTAGTGTCGTCATTTCAGGCAATATCTAACTTATTTAAGGCCACGTGGCCGCTCTTCTCTATATTTTCAAAACCTAAAATATTTTTTTGTTTGACTAGACTCTTATGGCTAAGTTGTGATTATGATGACTTTTTTGCCAAACTGTTCTACTGACATTACTAATGTGTTAATAACGTGATACGATTGATCATCAAATGTTTACCTTACCGTGATAATTTTTTTAGTCGCTATTGATTTTAAATGATTTTTAGTAGTTTCTTTTAATTAGATTATTTTTATTAGCAATTCAACTCTGAATATGGTCACTGTAAATTAAATTTAAATAAGAACTAATAAGATTGCTTCATGAGTCAATTTGCATTTGTCATTTATTTACATTTATAGTTTTTGATAGAAGTTTAATAGAATTTATACGGTATGCCAGAAAGTTGCCAGATACTTCATGCTCGTTCAAAAAATTTATTTAAATGGTTAATCATAATTATTTTCATCTTTTAGTTATCTACATTATTTTAGGCAACAATAAGCATCTATTCTTTTACAATGCCATCTGTTTTCGTCTTGAAAAATCTCAAAAATAGGATAAAATAAATTAACATAAAATAAATTTAAAAGTAGTACGCGCATTCGTTTGTGCCGAATTTGTGAGATTCGCGTCTTCATCGGAAATGGGTTTTAAGTATCATTTGTGTTCTGCGGCAATTCACTTTTTTGTAAATCTGAGAAATTTTCACGCACAATTTTACACGAAGCAGATTGATTAATTTTTACAGCAAATTCTGTAATATTTCGCTGTGTACCGATAGTTTTTTTGATAGTTCTTTATGAAGTTCTTTGTAACGACTCATACAAGAATTTAAATCCGATTTAAAATTGGCACATCTTTCAGTCATTGGATCATTCAGCATGAACTGATTTCCTAATTTATTTACCAACTGGAGACCTTCAAGAATTAAACTGGCAGATAAAGTTGTTATTCTTGTGCTATTTCTAGCAACTCCTTAATCATTAAGCACTCTGTGTGCAATTAATTCATGTATGTCGCCAATAGTGAGATTGAAAAATCGCCCACAGCCAACTGCTTGTGTTAAGTTGATTATTTTGGTGTACACTTCATCGGCCACATTTGATGGAGTGCAGTGTCTACAATTTTAACACAATCGGGCCAAACGTTTTTCCAGCAAGC
Organism: Nephrotoma appendiculata; assembly: GCA_947310385.1. Taxonomy (NCBI): domain Eukaryota; kingdom Metazoa; phylum Arthropoda; class Insecta; order Diptera; family Tipulidae; genus Nephrotoma; species Nephrotoma appendiculata. The sequence continues at coordinate 105,434,270 of OX371225.1, forward strand.
ATTCAAAGTAGATGGTTTTATTTCAGACACGGCCAAAACTGCATGTTTTATACTGCATGTTTTATATATACTACTGTGGGCAAAAAAACGTAAGACTTTGTTCATAATTTTAAAATTCTGTGTTTATTTCTCGAAATCTACATATGTTGTCCCCCTCAAAGTAATCCCCCAGGCCTCAATATACTTGTGCCAACGTTTTTTCCAATCCTCGAAACAGTTGTTAAAGTCAATTTCCGGAATAGCCTCCAATGCACGTAGCGATTCACGTTTAATGTCTTCAATTGACTCAAAACGGTTTCCCCGGAGGTCGTTTGACTTTGCTGAACAACCAGAAGTCAAGTGGAGCTAAATCAGGCGAATACGGTGGTCGCGGAACAATATGGGTAGAATTTTTGGTAAAAAAAATCACGTAAAACCAATGCAGTATGAGAAGGTGCATTATCGTGGTGCAAAAACCAAGAGTTGTCGACATAATTACGGCCTCTTTTTACGAATAGCTTCGCGCAAACAATGCATAACACTCAAATAGTATTCCTTGTTGACAGTTTGGCCGGTCGGAAGGAATTCGGAGTGCACCACACCTCAATAATCGAAAAAACTGTCAACATCACCTTGATTTTTGACTTGCTTTGACGTGGTTTGGTACCAATCAAAAACACTTGCTCGCGACATACAATAATTATCACCGAAGGCCTTTTGCAACATTCTGAACGTTTTGGCACCACAAAATTGATTCCGCACACAAAATTTAATGGAACTTCTTTGTTGAATATTTTCACTCATTGTAAAAATCGCCGAATGCATTTTTTATACTTCAGAAAGACAAGCGTATACTAAACACTAATGATTATTTTGATGTGACATTTGGCACAGATGTTGTAACAAAATTTGATACGGCATAACTGGGTCTCAAGAATACCTTGATTCCGAAAATTAAAATTTTATACTAATGCCTTTGCTACCGAATTTTATATCATTAATTCAGAGCTTTGCGTGGTTTTTTCTTTTTACCGGCTAAGGCTCAGGACCTGGGGGTGGGGTTTTCAAAGATGAATTAATGCTTGTTAAACCACGAGAAGTTTGAGTTTTCAAGAAAGTATTATGTGAAACATTGCCTCTATGATAATCTATGCCATGTCCATTCCAGAATTCTACCTACCTACGCCGCAACTCCTCCATCGAGTAGTTTTACTCGCTCATTTTAATAAAAATAATAATAAAAAAAAATCAAAGAAAATTTTATGTTTAAGGTTTCCATAATTATTGAAAATAAATTCTTCAAATTCAAAGCTACATAATTATGAAACTATTTAAAAAAAAAAAATATTTTAGAATTTAACTTTTGTATTAGAATATTAAATATAGATTTCTTATGCAAAATGAATAAAACAAAAACAAAATAAGCGATGAATGTTTGTTTTAATCAATTAACGGAAAGCAAAAGAAATTTATATTTAATTTTCACAATTTTATATACACACACAATTTTATATACTTAATCCTAAAAAAAATTATTTATAAAAACCTAAATATCGTCGGGCGCCATTAATCCATACATTATTTTCGAAGTCATTTATTTTATTATATATTTATATATTTTTTTTTTCAATTTATTAATTAATTAATGTTTTATAGATATTTTATTTTTAATTTCTTTTTTTTCTAATCTATTTACTTCACACAAAAAAAACAATCGTTTTTGCACCAAAACTGTCTTTAGTAAATTCCCAATCGATATATAGAGATTTAGGGAATTTCACTACACTTTTTTAAATTCGTATAAAAAAACGTTTATTTATTTTAAGAGCACAGACCAATCAATGTGCTTGAATTTCAAACTTTTTTTGCGTGACAAGCTGGGCACCCGGGGGGTAAACCTAATTCGACTATGCTGAATTCATTGGTGCTAGTCCCATTTCAAAGTTAGTCCCCATTTTTGAAATATCGCTTTCGACATATTTTGCCTCTGAGACAAATATTTGTCAAAATATACACTCATATTCACGTTGATGAACCATTAAGATTTTCGTTATGCTTTCTTCAGCAAAGTTATTGCGCAAGCCAAGACCAACAACTTTGCTGAACATATCAAGACCGAAAAACGACATCTACATTCACATTTTTGTGTTATTTTTCCATATATGTGTGTTTGTGTTTTACTTAGGCCAAGGTGAGCTCGGAGTGGCACTTCCGCACAATTAGACCAGGAGTGCCCCGTTGTGATACCACCTATTTCCCCTTTACCCCTGTTTAAAACCATTCGGAGCTACGTACGTACCGCAAAATATCTCGCACTCTACATTCAGCGAGATCTGAAAGGCTGGTCACACTGGACAAGCTCAAATACTTATGCCTTCTGTATGATAGTGCCGGACACGAGCATAGGAAGTTATCTAAAGTGTCTTCTTCCTTTTCGTCCATGCAACTTCTACAAAATCATTCGTCTGTAGACCCAGCCTTCTCGCATGTTCCCCAAAAAGGCAGGGTCTTGTCAGTTTTGGCAAAAGCTTCTCAGAGAAGACTCCGGCTCCACCTTGCCGTTTCGAGAAACATAAGTGCACAGGTAAGGCTAAATACAACTGGAATTCAGCATACTTAGGCCAAACAAAACACTCATCTCAGATAAGATACAAAGAACACATCACAAGTACATAAAATCAAGTTTCGTACAACACATAAAAACTGAAAACCATACACTAAATTCAATAAAAATTTAACCATTTTGCACAGAATCAAAAAAGGACTGAAATTAGACAGGTGTCCCAATTTGACTCATGAGTCATGAGACATTTGTATTCTGCACGTATACGAATTACGGCCAAAATTTACACCCTGAAAATATACAAAAACAAAAACACCCACAATTTACTTCGCGACAAAATCAACACAAACCCCCAATAAAATTTACGACCTCCATAACTTAAAAACAAAGCAGGTACCAAACAGCAGCGCCTAGCTACAGTATATAAAGAGCTTCAAAATAGATTATGTAACAGTAGCAGAAAATAAACCGAAGAAGAGATTATCCTCGAAATTGATATTTCTAAAAAAGTTAAAAAATTGGCACAAGAAGTAAGAACTAAAAACTGTAATATAAAATTAAAAATAAAAAGTTATTCATCTAAATATATAAAGTGACAAAAGAATACAAAAAATAAAGTGAAAATCGTCTTGTGAATCTGGTGAAATAAATAATATGGATAGGTGTTATAAACTCAAGTGCTTTTGTTATGTGTGTGGAAAATTTACAATTATGAGCAATCGCCGCAAAATAAGTGATGAAACCGCTGATTTATATCGACTATACTTTTCACAAACTGTTATTAGTGGTGTAAATTGGACGCCGTCTTTTGTTTGTACAACATGCATTTTCCATCTGCATAGATGGCAAAACACTGGAGCCGCAATGCCATTTGGTGTCCCGATGATATGGGTCGATCCACAAGGACATGATGCAGTTCAATGTTATGGGTGCATGAATTATATTCTCGGTACAAACAGAAACAAAAGTGGTTTTTTGACATACACTGCAACGAGAAATACACATCTACCGCTGCCGCATTCAGATGAAATGCCTGTTCCGGAAAGATCAAACCCAACCGAGGATTATTTACCAACAACATTTGAATCAGGTGAAACCGGAGAAACATCTGCATCAATATATCAACCATCAAATGTCACTGCGCCATGCAATCACATTGAAATCTCGCAAAGTCGTTTGGATATTATGGTACGACGCCTGAAACTATCTCAGCGGCAAGCCATTCTTTTGTCAAAGGATTTAAAACAAGTGAACATTTTGGCTCCAAATGTTCGGATATATGGAGCAATAAATCGTCATCGTCATTTTACGAATTTTTTCAAATCAATTGAGAATAATTCACTTGCTTTTTGCACTGATATCCCAGGTTTGGTATCCACAATGCACAATGCATATAACCCTGAAGATTGGCGATTGTTCATCGATTCCTCTAAAAGCAGCTTGAAGGCAGTTCTCCTTCACGTTACCAACTCGAAGAATTCCATTCCAATTGCACTCAGCACAAGCACAAAGGAAACCTATGCATCAATGAAAAAAATCATCGATTTGATTAAACACAATGACCATCAATGGAAAGTTTGTGCAGATTTAATAGTGATAGCTCTTTTAAGTGGCATGCAATTGGGTTACACTAAAAACATGTGTTTTATGTGCTTATGGGATACTCGTTTTAAAGACGACCAATACAACGAACGGAACTGGGCTTTACGTGAGAACATTAGATTGCGATATGACAGCATGGTTGAGGCTCCACTTGTGCCAATTAAAAAAATATTGCTACCACCACTTCATATCAAGCTTGGAGTAATAACTCCAACTTCATATCAAGTTCGTCGAATTGCGTCGCATTTTTCCACGGTTAAGTGGAATGAAAATAAAAGAAGGTTGGTGTTTAAATCTACCCGAATCTAAGTTTTGATCAAATGAAATTTCATCTCACATCTTGTTTTTTATTACAGGAATACTTAATGGACCAGATATTCGTCGTCTGATGAAAGATGATGCATTTGAAAATGCTCTTAGTGAACGAGAGGTTGTGGCATGGAAATGTGTAAAAGAAGTTATTAAGAATGTTCTCGGAATTAACCGAGCCGATGATTGGCGCAGATATATTGAAAATATGCTGACAGCTTTTCATAATATAAACGTTAGAATGTCACTGAAAATACATTTTTTGCATTGTCATGTGGAAAAGTTCGCCGAACAATCACCAGCCGAATCCGATGAGCACGGCGAGCGTTTTCACCAAGTGACGGCAAGGCTCGAACATTGGTACAGCGGCAAAAAGCTAGATGCACTCTTGGGTGACATTTGTTGGAATTTGCAAGAGGAAGAAGAACCCGAAGACGACACGAACAAATCAGAAAATTAAAAATAAAAGTTAAGAAAAATGTAAATTATTTAGGAAAAAATTGAGAAAAATCACAATAAAATCAACTGAATCAATCTAATTTTCTGTTAAATAGTTTCTATTGTATCTATATTTGTCGATGAGGTGTTTATTCGATCAATTTAAATTCAATAAATGGACAAAAAATGATAAAAAACATGTTTTTCGTCGAGACAAATATTTGTCAAAACATACACTCATATTCACGATGATAGCTCCTGAACCATTAAGATTTTCGTTATGCTTTCTTCAGCAAAGTTGTTGCGCAGGCCAAGACCAACAACTTTGCTGAACATATCAAGACCGAAAAACGACATCTACAATCACATTTTTGTGTTATTTTATTTTTTTGCGTTTCAAAAAATAAAATAACACAAAAATGTGATTGTAGATGTCGTTTTTCGGCCTTGATATGTTCAGCAAAGTTGTTGGTCTTGGCTTGTGCAACAACTTTGCTGAAGAAAGCATAACGAAAATCTTAATGGTTCAGGAGCTATCAACGTGAATATGAGTGTATATTTTGACAAATATTTGTCTCAGAGGCAAAATATGTCGAAAGCGATATCTCAAAAATGGGGACTAACTTTGAAATGGGACTAGCACCAATGAATTCAGCATAGTCGAATTAGGTTTACCCCCCGGGTGCCCAGCTTGTCACATTTTTCAACTAGCACAGTGTAATTTGTCTCACGTTCATTACATAACAATGCCACTTTAACTCTTCGTACCTTTTGCTAAGTACGTTATACTGATTCCGTATGACAGGTATATGTGACCTTAACGGTTGAATTTATAGTGGTATTTATTATTTAGTTGAAATATTTTATGCACGAATTTATTTATCAGAAATTTATTTATTATTTTGATTATTAAAGTTTTCGTATAATTATTATCGTTATTTATTTAGTTATAAAATAGTATTATTACAGCTTTGTTCACCGTTAAAAGTTCGTATAACGGGCACTTAAGAACGTTTTTCGTAAAACCCACGTTTTACAGGCTGTCCACCATTTTCATGTTTTTCCTTTTTCACTTTACTATTTTTTCATAATTTTTTTTTTTTTTTTTGTTTTATTGTTGATATAATTACATATTTATTATTAGTTTATTTTCACTGTTAAACTTTTAGTAAATTCTTTTGTTATGTCCTTAATTAATTTAACTATTTTCACATAATCTAACTTATCTTAAAATTATTTATTTTGTTTACAAAATTGAAAATTTTAATTTGTTCACAAAAAAAAACATTACTTTTTATTTAATTAATAGATTTTAGAGAGATCGTTACCCTTCCAAATTAAACAATCAACTCCCTTCCGATCAAATTGTTTTTTTTCATCACCTTTTCAATCGATTTCCGAGCAACAACAAAAAAATACACACGCATAAATCAAATATGCTAATTATTATAATTGTTGTAAGTATTGATACTTGGAGAATTGGTCGATTTCCATAATTACATCGACATCATGACATACATAGTATTCGGAGTTGAGGCGGATTATACCGCTCACCAAGTTTATCAATCTATAAATATTAATTTGCCTTGTCAATATTATTTGAACTAAATAAGAAACATTTGTTAATTTCCGGATCAAATTTATTCTTTCATGGTACGATCCTAAAAATCGTAACAATGTCATTGACAGTCATACCAACATAGAAAAAAATATTTCAACGAATGGTTTTCCGCGCGAAATTTAAATTAATAAGTGTTACGTTCTTTTTGCCCACAGTAGTATAGCGATTCATCCTCATCCATTTTATTTAAATATATTTAAATGTTCGTCTTACATAATATACTTTAAAAGTTACAATTATTCCCTAGACGAGTAGCTGCAGAAGAGAAGCTGTGTTAGGTGGCAAGAAGGTGACTTTTACATTTAAAATGCATGCCTTTATCCTGTGACCTCCGGAATAAAACATTATTCGAACCACTCATTGAATACTGACTTCGTAATCCAGGCTTTCTTATTTGCCATCTAGAACAGTGAACTAGAAGTTCCTTTACATTGACACCTTTTAATCCTCGTGGTCTTAGTGATTGCACTCTTTTCCGTTCTAGGCACAAATGTTGTGCTTGGCATTTTCTTCCAGGAAAGTTCGGTTTGTCAGTGTTATAAATGTAATTTCGTAAAACTTAATGCTTTTACTGACCGATGTAGAACCTTCACCTTTTGCAAGTCGGTCTAATATATCTATTTTCGCCTCTAACGAAAAAACAGAGCATACCCAATAGAATTCCTTATAACCTTTTACTTACAGAAAAGTATAAAAAAAAACTTGAGAAAAACAAAAAAAAAATCTCAAGTTTTTTTTCATACTTTTCTGTAAGTAAAAAGTCATAAGGAATTCTATTGGGTATGCTCTGTAACATTTCTCTTTATTTTCTTATCGGTCAACTCTATAAAGCCGCAGCCACACGAATGCAAATATCGACCAACGTTGGTGTATTTTATGTTTGGCAAATATTGGTAAAATATGACAATTGACAAACTGTACTGTCTACACAATTTGTAGTATTTGTTTTTTTCCTTTGATCTTTTTTGACAAACCGCCTATTGAGCGAATGTGCGCCAATGTTGGACAAAAGTAACCTTGATTTGAATTTGCCATTTGTGTTGTGGCTACACGATTTGTTATTTGGACAAATACGCCAATGGTGGTATGTATTTGCATTCGTGTGGCTGCGGCTTAAGGCTTTATTAAAAAAATTGAATTGTTTTTAAATGGTTTGCGTTATAAAAATTCTTGACCTACCCAGTATCACACAAAATTCAATTTTTAAATTCAACTAAACGAGCACCTTGATAAATCATTTTAAAATAATTATTACAATTAAATTCAATTTTATTTAAGTAACAGTAAAAACTAAGATTGAAACAATTGTTTGTATTATGTTATATGTATGTATATTACACGTTTATCAACTGAATGCTAAATGCAAATAATAAAAATGGGAGAAAATTGACGAATAGCAAATGTGAATCCCCTAATTACGTATTAGAGAGCGATTCAATTCAACGGAAAATAAATGATCAGAAAGTATAACCATATATTAAATAACTTATATATAGGGCGTTCGTGTTCTTTTTTTCTCTTATTCTATCGCATTTACCATAATTAGATTTTTGTCACGGTGTCGCTTTTTTGAACTTCGATAAAATATTCGAAGTAAAATCAAATTGTCAAAAAGTTTACGATTTTTGGTTGTCAAAGAAATTAATAGAAGTTAAAAAAAGTGTTTCAAATATCATTTATTCATGAAATTACACAATGGTGCTCCTGGACATTACATTTACATTGAATTTTAATTTATATTTCATGTTTCGGACTATAATATCGGTTAGGTTTCTCACATTTTTCTTCTAGTGCGGCAAGCAATACTAAAAACAAAATTTATTGAGAATTGTTTAAAACATACATAAAGGGTCAATTAAATTACATAATGGTTCGTGGACATTAAGTACCCCTCCTAACATATACCGTTCGTTAAAACCCCATGTAATATGAACGGCACAGCACAGACACGATAATTTTCGAAACGAGAAAATTTCGTCTCAAATTGTCCAGTCAGTCGACCGTAAACAGAAAATTACTTGCCAAACCTCCATAATGTATTGCCCGTCTCCCTCGTTCGTAGTTGATTCACCGCTTAAGAGCTCAACATTTACATCGTAAATAATTCCATAGATTAGAATCGAACATATTGACATGGTTTATACATTTAAACGGGGCAGCATGTACCACCGGTAACCAAAAAATACGACAACAGTAACATGTAAATATTTTCATTGTGGATGACTGAAAAAACCATGATGAACTTTAGATTTTTTATTAAGAATTTCCAATATTCAGAACGGTGAATTATTTATCGTTTCTAGCATTTTAACAAACTATGTACACTAAAAATTGAGGCTATGTTTGACTAGACATGACATTTACTTTTTTATTTTGACACACAGTTTTTTTTTCACTAGCTGTGATGATATTCGAATTTCTCAAACTTAAACAGCTTACTTCATTCTTGTCTTATAGCAAAAAAATTTTGGAACACGATTTTACAAGGCAGTGTCCTATATTGATACTATTTAATATTTGATATAACTCGAAAATGATTTATTTTCTCTATTTCTCTTTTGTCAATACATTTTGTTTGTGTAAAAACAGGATTAATTCAGTGTTATTTCAAAATCGTGCAAAAAAATACCGTGGAGTTTGGACGAATGTCCAAATATTCAAGACTTTTTTTGTAGACTGAGTTAAAGGGATGAAACCTCATATGTGTTACGGCATGGCAAAGGGAAAATGGGTTTTAATTTTTTATTTCCATTTGTAACGACAGTTAAATCTTTGATGTGATATACTTTGGCCTTTTAATGTTGACTGTTTTTTAGATTACTTACTGCTGGCACTATTTTCTCTAAAAGAAATTATCCGGATCAACAATATTTCTCGAAACAGGTTCAAATTTCATGGGAACGCCAGATATGAATATCGATTGATTTGAGTTCTAAATCCTTTCAACGACTGGCTCCATGCACCAATAATGTACAAAGCCTTCCACGTGGTCCTATCTTCGTTCGTGCCGTCACCTCACGTAAATCATGATCTTTTTGTTTGATTGAGATGTACGGAATTGCCGCATAATTTATTTCTAGGCAATACTTTTAACACTATTTGCCGTAGGCACTTGCCGAAATACAATAAGACTTATTAAACACATTTCACTTAACACTTGTTTTTCTATTTCGCAAAAAATTATTTTTGAATATTTTAATTAAAAAATTGGTTCAAAATGTTTAAAAAATTACTCGATCGATTTTGACTTGTTGATGACCTAACTGATTTGTAAAAGTAAAAATTTTGTTATAAATAGTAGAAAAAAGCAAAAAATAAATAAAAGAAGGAGGGACAAAAACTAGACAATAAAAATTAATCTATTGATCGTCCCAACGTTTCTGTGGAAAAGTTAAAAAAGGGTAATTAAATGTATTTCAATATACCTTGAATTTTGTTACTCAGCCGATGCATAATTTCCTACCTGCTATCCTCCTCCCTCTTTTTTATTAATTTTTCCGCAGAATAACAACGCACAATTTTACTCGTAGCAGATTGATTAATTTAATTTTTAATATTCAAAAATAATATTTTGCGAAAAAGAAAAACAAGTGTTAAGTGAAATGTATTTATTAAGTATTTCTAGACAGTATACTGCGGAACCTGCATAAAATAATTTTTGGACTGAATTGGAATTCTAGCAAATTTTAATTTTGGTGAGGGTGAGTTTGGCAGGGTCATCTCTCAATGGGTTGTCTTGAAGGGTAAATGGAGGAATAGGATAATTCCTTGGCCGATTATTTTCAGATGTATTTTGTAGAAAAGTCTAAAACTTAGTGCGGGATTTATGTTGGAATCCCAGTTCAGCTCAACATACCAGACCCGACCATAATTAGTTAAGAAAGTGTTTAGCTGGGCCGAATTCCAGAACTTCTCTAAAATCCATTTTTATATTCACATACAACCTGATTTGACAATAATTGGTTGGGATATGGCCAAGTACCATTTAGACTGGTTGAATTTTAGAACTTCATCAAGAACACACGATACAATCCCAATACATGAGTTGACCCTAGTTTATTAGAATCCTAGCCCAGCTCTACAAGCTAAATTAGAAGAATTTCGGTTGGGAAACAGCCTGGTTCCATTCATTATAGACCAATCCCAAAATTTCGTCCAATTCGGCTTTGCACTCCGTATTTGATCATCATTTTTATTTGAACTATCCAATCCGGAAGTTAACACATTGAATAATATTGATAGTTTTCCAGAAACCATTGCCTTTAGCATGCCTCACATATTTTTTGCAACTTTTTGAATTTTTCGTGGTTGCCGAATTCAAAGGTTAAATAAATAAATAAATAAATAGATTTCGAAACCGATTACGATGAACAAAAATTTGAAATGAGTATCATTTTCGGTTCGCTTCTTAACGGATGCGGCCATGAACTTATCACATCTGGATTGCAAAATGAAAGTTTGCGCAGGAGTTTGTTTGCTCAAAGTATTGAATGATATACTTAGGCGGTGTAGTAAAAGTCATTTTTAAGTAAAATCTGACCTAAAACCGGGTTTTACCGTAGTAAACGATTTACCTTAAGTTTGAAAATGACGTTGAAAATTTAAAAACAATCTTGATCGTTCTGCAATTGTATGAGATCGAAGTAATAATGCAGAAGGCGAATGAAGCTGTCGCAAATACACATCTTAACGGACTATGCTTGGTTGAAATAGAAGCGTGTCTCATCCACATGACCACGTATCAGCTTGATTTGGATCAAAAGGAAAAACAATGATATAGGTGCATTTAATGGACAAGTATCCTTGAAGTGATATTTCTCCATTAAATGCACCTATCGTTATTTTTCCTTTTAATCCTTCTCTTATCGTTTTAAACTTAAGGATAATTTGACATCGTGGATGAATACGCACAAGAAAGTTAAAATTCTTCATGAAAGAAAAAGAAATCCCATACAAATCCGAACATGTTTTATTTTAATCAAACTCAATGTGTTCACAAAAAATTACAATAAAATAAATTAAACTTTAAATGGAAAAGACTGTGAGCACACCATTCGTTCACATCACCCTCATCACGCTCACACTATGAGCTCTTTACAACAAACCTTTTCGGTATTTCGTCTTTCTCCTCTTGTTTCCCTTTGACTACAACTGTATTATCAACCGTTTATGAGGTTTGCGTAAAAATAAAATGATCGATAATTATTTCGATTAGTTTCCAGTAAAACAGGCTAATGGCTATTGTATTTTGTATTCACAATCGGCATTAGCTAAAATAGCATTCAATTTTCATATTGTACTTATTACAACTTTTAATGCTATTTCATTTGAATTAAAATCGTTTGTTTTATTTGTTAAATTATTTTTAAATTTAAATTATTAATTTTTAGATGAAATTCCACCACCAAAAATGCTAGAAGCAACTACAAAACTGATACAATGTGGAGTGGCGGCGGGAATCATTGAAAGTAATTACACATTATATGGACACCGTCAGGTCCGTTCTACAGAATGTCCGGGAGACGCGCTTTTTAATGAAATACAAACATGGTCCCACTGGAAAGAAATAAGTTCGAATGATATATGATGGTTTAGTATGTGAATTTAACGATAATAAAAAAATCAGTAAATTTACATCTCAATTTTTCGATTGAGATGTCATTTTCTTATTTTTCTCTTTTCTCTTGATTGTTTTCTCAATTTCTCAAATCGTTACAAAGAGTAACAGGTTTGTTCTGCAAAAATTAAATTTAAGTGAAAATAATATACCTAAACTTCACATAAAAGCTGCGTCTGTACCTTATATAATTTCTGAATGTTGGCTTTTTTACGTGGAAAAGACATGTTTGTAGTGAGTACAGTCTGATTAGATATATTTTCAATCAATTAAACTATATTTCGATATAGTTAATTATAGTTAAACTATATTTCGATTACTTTTAATATTTAAGTTACGATGGTTGGTCGATAAGTACCGACGTTAGGAATGAGGACACAAGTTTTTTAAACTCTTCAAAATACCCTTCTATACCGGCGATAGCAGAATTTTTTACCTCCAAGCCATGAGTTCAAGTTGGGGAACAGAAAGAAATCGTGGGGATCTAAGGCGGGCGCCTGAACGCCTATTTTGGTCCAAAAATAATGTCAAGAGAGAAGAATTACCGGAAAGCAATAATATAGAATAAATGTGTTTGTATTAGTAAACACGAGTTTTTCCAATCTTAAACAGATTAGTTAAACAGATTAAGCGGAAGACATTGATAATTATAAAGATCCAACCTCTACTGAATATAGTACATTCATATTTACTCCAAACGTTGAGCCAGAAGACATCCAGCGAGCATTGGTAAGATTCGGCGAAGGATGTGGTCCTGATGGTATTCCTGCTTCATTTTTAAAAAAAATCCTAAAAATTTGGCAATCCCTCTAAGCATTTGGTTCAGTCAGTCATTAAAATGGGCAAGTCATTAAAATGGGCACAAAAATGGAAAATAACTAGAGTGACGCCTATTTTTAAAACTGGATCTAGAAATGACGTTTCTTGCTACAGAGGTATTACATCTATACCTAAATTATTTGAACAAGTAATATGCAACTCATTCAAAGCAGTGCTTCCGCGGTATTTATCACAATATCAACATGGTTTTATGCCTAAAAGATCAGTATCTACAAATCTCATCGAATTTACCAGCTATTCTATTAAAGAAATTGAGAAGCACAAACAAGTTGACGTAATATACACCGACTTTGCAAAACCTTTCGACTCCATCAGCCATTGTAAAATTTTGGAACACATTTTCAAGTTCGCTTTTCCAGCCATTTCGTAGCCTGGTTCAAACCTTATTTGAGTAATCGAATCCAATATATTGAAATAGGAGATAAAACGTCAAATAGAATACAAGCAACCTCTGGTGTACCACAAGGCTCTCACGTTGGCCCATGGATTTTCACAATTTTCATAAATGGTATTACTGAAGTCATAAAGCATTCCAATATCCTGATGTTCGCAGATGACCTCTAAATCTACAAAACCATCGAGTCAGTCGACTATGCCAATAAACTACAGGAAGATATTGACAACCTAGCATTATGGTGCGAGTTTAATTCTCTGACTCTCAATATTGGAAAATGCAAATCTCTATCATTTCACCGAAAAACCAACCCTGTTACACAAGGCTACAAGATAAATGGTGTACTCCTTCAGGTAGTACTTGAGACTAAAGACCTAGGGGTTACTTTCGTTGAAAACGTGACCTTTACTAAGCACATTGAGCTGTGCATCGCTAGGGCGACCTCCATGCTCGGTAAACGTTGGACAGGTGATAATTTTGATGTGGAAACAATTAAGATCCTATATTGTGCCTACGTTCGATCCCAGCTGGAATATGGTGTAAATGTGTGATGTCCGTTCTACGAAGCTCAAATCCAGAGTATTGAGAAAATTCAAAAGAAGTTTATACGCTACTTGACCTGGAAAGACGGATGGGTTTATGACCATGATCTACCATACCACGTAAACATACAGCGACAACCACAATATTTAACCGGGTGCAAGACATACAACTTAACAACTCTTGAAAATAGACGCGAATTGCTAACAAGTACATTTATTGGTAATCTCCTACTAAGTCTAATCGACGCACCGGATGTGCTAAAGTCAATTAACAAAAAGGTTCCTGGTCATTTACATTTTTAGACTGACGTAGACAACTAAGAGATCATGGCTTCCTCCACTTAAATAGACACTGAACCAACTATGGCGATAATGAATCAGTGAAGATGATGTGTAAAAGTTTCAATAGAATTAATTTTTTATTTGATTTTTGTTTAACTAAAAATAATTTTAAAAGTAGATTAAGGCAATTTTTTGCCTCTCAGTAATTTTTTACTTATTACTTTACTTTTATATTTCAAATTTTCAAATCCAATGCGGATTTATTTTATTTTATATGTTATATTCTTAAATTAATACGTTTCAAGTCAAATTTGTAGACTTTTTCAATATAAATAAATAATAAAATAGATAAATACGTATAATTTGTTGGGAAGTGCGACGCACCTTTCACACTCAAAAAATAAAATTATAAAATAAATGTCAAAAATGTAACTACTGGAAATTTTTTTATTACTATTTTGAAATCATTATTTTATATCACAATGATACCACCCAATTTTTTTTTGAAGTGAAACTTCTTTAGTACCGGGGTGATTTTTAAAATCGATGAAACCAAACGCAAAATTACAAGCAAAAAGTGAAGAAGCGATATGAAACGAAAATGCGACAGTTTTGTTGTTGTTATTTTATTTTTTCTGTTGTTCTATTTTGTTTCTGATTTCTCGAATAGATTCGAGATTAAAGATTAAAGCAAATCACCGGTAACTTTCAAGACAATTTTGGAGGATTAGATTTAATTTTGATTGGCGATCTACGTCAACTACCGCCGGTTCGCGCTACTCCGATTTACAAACAAATCAAGCGACAAATAGCTGGTCCAACACTATGGCAAGGATTGAAATTGTTTGAACTCAGCGAAGTGATGCAACAAGCCAATCGAACTTTTTCAACAATATTAACAAAATTTGGTGATGGACAGCTGTTACATAAGAACGAGTTGGAATTAATTGAATCACGATTTTATTCCAAAAAAGAGGCTGATAGAATTTGTCCACACGGTATACGATGGTTCTTCGATAACCATTCAGGTGGTTCTTCGATAACCATTCAGTTATTGAATACAATAATAGTTTTAAATTCTGCAGTCGAAGTCATTTCACAAGCAACGGATGTGTATATTGGTTGTCAGAGTGTTGAAAAGCACACTTCCATGCGTCAAAAATTACACAAAATGTCAACAATTGATACAGGAGGTTTGCTTTATGAAATTACATTGGTTATAAATAAACCATACATCATAACAACTGTTATCGATGTATCAGATGGATTGGCGAATGGTGCGACAGGAAAATTGATTTATATCGAACATAACGACAAAGGAGAGTTAGGTCGTTTATGGTTGGAATTTCCTGGCTCTCCCAAAACTGGTAAAAAAATCTGAAGGAAGACAGCGGCATCAATACAAAGGCACAATCTTAGTCGACTGGCAGTACCAATCGATCGGAGAACATCTTCTATACCATTAGTGCCTAATAAAACAGTGATCATAAAACGTAATCATTTTCCACTAGTCTCTGCGTGTGCAATAACAATTCATAAGTCCCAGGGAGGTACATTTGATAAAATTGTATATGAATATGATAAAACACATGCTCAACAGCTCCTGTACGTCGCATTATCACGAGTAAAATCGATTCAAGGGTAACATATTTTTCCGAAAAGAAAAGATAAAAAATTGTATCATGGTCGAAGAGCAGCAGTATCCACAGTATAATTGCAAGCTGAATTTCAAAGGCTGAACCTGAATAAACTTGAGACTATTGAGAAATTATTATTTGATTTCATAAATACGAGGAAAGGATTGTCACTATTTGCCGTCAACTGTCAAAGTTTACGTGCTCATGTAGATGATCTTCAATTAGACAAAATATCATCGTCATCGAATTTTCTGAATTTTTCGGAGACGTGGATGGATAATGACAACATTGTAGAGATTCCAAATTTTGATATTGTCGTTCAATATAAAAGGTCAAATATAAGGGCAGGTGGCGTTGCAATCTACCATAATGTAAATGATGGAACCCATGTTGTCACCCCACAAATTGACATCAATTCACTTCAACTGGAATCCTTGTCGGTTCAGGTTTATAAAGTAGGAGAAATATGTGCTTGCGAAAGCAGATTAGACCATGACACATTTGTAATTATTGTGTTGATTTACATTTCTCCCAACCAATCGATGGAAAATATTATTCAATTTATTCACGAGAATGTGATAAAGTATACGCCAAAAGTATCGCGGATTCTGAAAAAAATATGATAAAATTGCAATGATTTTGAGTGGGGATTTCAATTTGAATTTTGCATTAGATACGGCGCTCCCTCCCTTTATTCAATTCCTCAATACAGAATTAAATTTAAAAATGTGCAGCTGTCGTACTGAATCGACAACGCGATCAAAAACTGTTATCGACGCAGTCTTTCAACGATATGTTGATAGAATTCAAACTTTGTCGCCCTCGTTAGCTTAGTAAGTAGTGTGCTTGCTCTGTGACTCGGGTGTCCCGGGTTCGATTCCTGGTGGTAACCAGGGGGTCTATTATGAAATTTTCGACGTGCGTATTTTTTTCGACCTTGTCGAAAATTTGGTATTATGAAATTTTCGACCGCGTTTTTTTTTCGACGTTGTCAAAAATTTGGTATTATGAAATACTCGACGCGTTTTTTTTTAGATAACGTCGACTATTTTACGACAGCTCTTGAGGTGTCGAGTACATAAAAGAAAAGTGTTAAGTGTTGAGAAATAAAAAAAGTTTGTTAGTAAAAATTAATTAATAATTTAAACTTATAAAATTTTAATTAATAAAAATTAATTAATTAATTTAAATTTAATAAAAAATAATTAATTTAAATTTTCATATAAAAAATAATTAATTTCATTTTTCGACATCGTCGAAAAAAAAATTCATAATAGCGATTTTCGACGTTGTCGACTGTCGACGTTGTCGAAAAATATACGCGCGTCGAAAATTTCATAATAGACCCCCAGTAAAAAAGTTGCGACTGGGTGTTTTTAACGTGTCATATGTTCGTCCATTTTCAGATTTACAGCCATAGTAGTTACGGCTTTGTCCTTAATATTTAGAGCATTCGTATCCTATTTTAGTTACCATAAACCACTCGTGTCATTCCTCAAAATAGAAAATATAAAAAATAATAAAATGTTAGAAAAAAACTTCGAAATTTTGTTTGTTGTTTTGTATATGTATTATGATGAATAAACCCTCTAATTATCCCACTCCTGTTACTGCATTCGTCTCATTCTCTCGCTGCTTAGATTCCGGAAAGTTTCACTTCTACTGCATGTGAACCGCACACAATTTTTTTTTATTTTATTACTGATGATAAGTGATGTGTAACTCACTCGAAAATAAAATAAAATTTAAAAATAACTCCCAAAAATACACTGGACATTTTTTTTATTACTCAACCTTTATTTTATTTGAATTTTTGACTTATAGATGGCTAATGTATCCACGAGCCAGCGTGGTTGGGAAGTTGATTGTGTATAAACAAGTGTCGATTATCATAATTGTTGTCACACAGATTGTGTCGCTGGAAATGGAAGAATTTCCTACGATTGTGTATTTAATTCGAGAGTGCTGAAATATACCAATATACGGAACAATCACAATACACCATTACATTTGAAAAAACCAAAGTAATAACTTTATTTTATATTTAGACACAAAATTTTTGTATTGTTTGATTACTGCTCTCTTGAAAATCAAATTTAAAGGTAGGGGGGAAAGAAACGAAGAGTGGGACTGGTATCATGAGTAGTCTTTGATTTTTGATTAATAGGAAATGTTGTTTCAATTGACAATTACTCTTGTGTCGTTGTGAAAAGCGGTTCAAATTTTATATTTTAGAAAACAAAAACTGCGTGAAAAGTTACTAATAAAAGTTTAAAAATGAATGGAATTATTCCATATCTGTTTGGTTTCGAAAACTTCATATTTTCTACAATAGTGGTGTAATACACTGCCGCCTCGATAGCAGGGTAAGTAGAACGCATGCTGTGTCGAGGGTCACGGGTTTGAATGTTTGATTCCCGGTGTGACCACTCAAAAAAAGTTACGACTGGGTGTCTTTAATGTGTCATGCGTTATACCATATGTATGTGTTTCTAAATATCTCAAGCAGTAGTCGTATAAGCTTTTGTCCATAAATATCTTTTAATATTTTTAATATTACCCCCTCTTCCACCCTTATGCCCTTCCGACTTGGCCAAAATTCCACCTGGGCTTACCTAGGATTATAACCTAACTGATGATGGCTATAGTAGGATCGATGGGGTGGGTTACTTAACAGATAAAGATCATTTTATTAATTTATTTTCGAAAATTTTGCATTTTCTAACAAATTACACCATTTTACGCCTCCCTCTATCCCAATCAGACTTGCCCCAAATTTCACTTGGCTTTACCTAGAATTATAGCCTATCTAATGGCCATAGTAGGATCGATGGGCAAGTTGGTATCTGAAAAGTTACAGAAGATTCTATTAATTTAATTTTGAGAATTTCGGAATTTATTGTAATTTACAAAATTATATCGCCCCTAACAGGTTTTTGGGGTAGTCTGATTATTTGGGACCAGAGATTTATCAACCGGAACCATTAGAAGTTTGCATAATGAGCAAAATGCACGTAAATAGTTGTGAAACATATAAGCTTTCAGCCGGAACTATAACAAGGTCAGCCAGAAACACTATAACAGCAGCCGGAACCATATAAAGCCAGCCGGAACCATACCCTTTACAATAAAACCAACTATGACACAAGAAGCACATTGTACTGTACCTGTACATCATTGTGCACTATATTTTTCAGCAAAAACCTTATAATTCCAGGTGGAACCTTATAAAGCCAGCCGGAACTAGACCACCTATGACACAGTAGCACAATGCATTGTGCATCATTGTATACACTATCCGATTTTTCAGCCAGAACCATTAAGTCAACCGGAACTAGCCAACCGAAATAGAGTTTTATCAGCCGGAACCATTAGAAGTTTTCACAATGGCCACAATGCACTTAAATGGTTGTGAAACATATTATAATTCCAACCGAAACCTTATAAAGACAGCCGGGACCATACCCTCCACAGCCAAACCAAATATGGCAGAAGAAGCACACTGTATTGTGGATCATTGTGCACTATATGATTCCAATTCGAAATTGAACCATTTAAAGTTCACTGGCAACTTTTTCCAAAATAAAATAAACATTTTCCAAAACAAATAAAACATTTTCAAATTCATAAAAAACTTTTTCTATTTCAAATTAAACTGTACATATTATAAAAGTTGAATATCTCACTTTTCAATTTTTTTTGTTTTTTGTTTTAATCCATGCCATCTATTTTGGGGCCAAAGCACTCCCTGCTCTTTCGCGGCTCATTTTTCCCGTCCTACTTTACGCAGTAATGCCAAATCGAAGACGTACGGCTATAGGACCGATTTTAAGTTACCATCTGAGTATTGCATAGCTCCATGCCAGTTTATGGTACTGGACATGGAAGATGAGACGGCTCATGAGTTCTGCACGCCGATTGGGGGTCGTAGTTGTGTTCCTTTTAATCACAGATCGTAATCTGTTGTTAAAAATTTCTTTTTGCATCCTTCCCCTATCGGGATTTGAACCCGGTACACTTTGCCATTTGGTCGGTAAACTTTTCAAATTCAAATTAAACTTTTTAAAAATTAAATTGAACAATTAAAAAGAATGGTTTTGCCGTATTAGTTTTAATAGTCTAATGAAGAGGCTGGGCTGGCCGCCTGTCAACTGCTTGCGGTAGCCTCATCAGTATGTTTGTGATGTAGTTATTGCAGTCGTTTTTAGTTATTGTTCCTGGATGACCGTGGTTTTCACTTAGAATTCTTCTGGCCACCTACAAGGATTGTGTATGAATGTAAAAAATTAAAATTTCGTATATTTACCGATTTCAAACTTTAACCACCTTTAACTGCAACATATATATAATAAGTTACGGATACAGTGTATAATTGGTTATTATGTATAATTACCGGTTATTATACATAATTATTGTCAAGTTTAATTTTTTTTGCCATTGGTTGTTCTTCGAGAATGTTATAGCAATGATCTGTTCTTAATAAATTTATATTCTCGGTAGTTGCAATTTTAGTAGTTCCTTTATGCATTGTACAAATCCGGCAAAAATAATTTGCCGAAAAAGATTTGGTAAAACCTAACAGATCATTACCAGCAAGGTTGTCATGAGAAAGTAAAACAACTGTTCCATACAGGCGACCTAACAACTCAACAAAAATTCCTTCGGTTTCGAGAATTTTGACATCATTTATAATTGGATTTAAAACACTATTCAAATTAAATTCTCCATGCAAATCGTTAACGTAAAAGAGACAAACTAAGAATATATTTTCTAAATTTGATTTGAATATGTTGGGATAGTTTTGAATATTGAAATAAACCGCACCAATTTTATGTATAACGACCTTGCTGCCTAGAGGTTTTGCTAGTTCAAAGTCGTCGTAATATAGTTGTAAATGCAAAATGGGACGTTGACCAAATTGTTCTTTTAGACAAGTAAATGCAGAACCACAACAAGAATATTTATAAACGTCTGCTTGGCACTGGTGTGATCCTTGATGGTTTTGAAAATGTTGTCGAAAATGTTTGTTTTTAAAAAGCTTGGAAAGCGTTTCTCTAATGGATACAAAAAAAAAGTGATTTTGAACAATTATACGTTTGTACGAATTCAGATTCTTATTAAATCGTGTTTCCCATCTGAATTCAATCGAAAGCTCTTTTGGGGCTACATAGAACTGATTCAGCTTTAACATTTTTCGTCTGTTATATTTCGAACAATATTTAATAAGATTATTTTCAATTTGAACCTTTTCGTATTCTCTTTCTTCATTACCCATATTTTTTTGTTCAAAAGTATTGATTATCCCCTGAATTAAAGTTTTAGTTGAATGAAATATTTTCGTAATCGATTCTTCCGGTAAGCCTAGTTGATTCATTGTCGTATATAATTCTTTTATGTTATCTTCATGACGATTTTCACAAGATATTTTAGGTTCATTGTTGCAGCCATCACTATTCGCCGACAATCTATCTGTTGTTAAATCCGAGTTTGGTACTTGTGGGCAAAGTAACAGTGACCTCGAATCAAAATTGGAATCAACTGCGCAGCTGTTGCTTTTTAAATGCTTTCTTAAAATGGTTGTAAAAAGTTATAAAATATTAATATTTTATTAATATTAATTAAATTTATTATTTATTTATTATTAATTAATATTATTAATATTTTAATATTTTATAACTTTTATAACATTTTGTTTTGTTACATTTTATTTTGTTTTATTTATCAAATTTTATCAGTTGATTGCTATATTTTTCAATTTTAATCTGCTTGTACTAAGCAGACTCAACCTCTGTTCTCCTTCCGTCCGCGACGGGTATCGTTTTGCTTAGCTGTTCACCTAGTTTGCCTCTTAATAATCAGATTTGATTTTAATACTAATACAGATTTTCCCGCTTGCTAATTTTCTTTAATTTCACAGATTAAGCAGTTCGATATCCATGTTTATAATCACTGGAATTATACTCAAAAAAATAATAATAATACAGATGGAGACTCCCCGCGCGCGGTTGGGAGGGGTAATAGGTCGTTGGGAATTATTATTATTATTATTATTAAACCAGAATAAGTCATAAACGAATATCGACAAGTATTCCCTCGAACACATTTAATCAATCTCGTTGCGTCATTTTCCCGAATATGCTCTTGTAATTTTAAATGATTTATAATTAATTTAACGGAACTAAATTGTACACCACACAAAAAACAAACGAAGACCATTCTTATCAACAAAAAAATTAAAAGCTAATTTAAATTATTATGAATTGTAGTACCATTAATTATATAACATAATATTTATATTTTATATACATAATATATATTCAGCAAAAATTAACTTAAAATGAAATTAATAATTTCAATTATTCTAACATCTAGAATTACATATTTTATTAAACTAATGAGTCTGTATCATAGCTTCGTGCATTGTTAATTTCGTAACAATCTATTAGCTCTATAATTTTCAGATAACTTATATAGCTTTAAGATAAATATTACAGAAAGCTTTTAAAGCTTTTTGTAAAAGTATTGGGAATTAGTTCATTCCAATATTTTTGCTAAACATTTAGCATTTTATAAAACTTAAAATAGATTTTACAAATATATTCATTAATTTGTTTAATATCAGTTTACTTAACTTATAGGTAATAGAAATAATATTTGATTAGGTATTTTTATAATTAAAACTATAACGTTTATGATTTAATTATTCATCGCAAGAGTGTACAACAACTAACAAATTTTTAGATTTAATTTCAAAATTAATTTTGGTCGCGACGTCTTTTATTTTAATCGATACGTGGCTAGTTTGTATCTTAAAAAAATAATAACTTAAAAATGTCCAGAAGCTCTTCAAGCTTTCATTAAACTTTTGGTTAAACACGTAATGAGTTTTAAATAATATATCAATGGCTTCGACAATTGTAAAATTAGGCGGTAGTGATATATACTGTGACTCGACACAGAGAAACATCTGGGATATTGCTAATTTTGATTCTCCTTGTAGAATTAAATAAGGCGTTGTAGCGTCATTATCTTTTAATTCCTCGTTAGATAAATTAAGCTAAAAATTTAAAATTAGCATTATAAAACTGGAATATATACTCGCACCTTAAACTGAAGCAAAAATATTTTTTTGAACAGCATCAGCTTGTCAATGGAATTTTTGAACGGTTGTCTTTTAGTATGCGCCGACGATTTTCCTAAAGAAGTTTGTGGCAGTAAATTCAATAAAAGAAGGATTTTTTGGTATGATGGTGCCCATTCTAGAATAAATTTATAAAGATTAAGTAATAGCCTCAATATGATAAATATTTAAACTAGTACCTTCAAGTTCAAACGGCTTTACAGAAGAAATTCCCTTGAATCCTCTCCAAACTTTTTCTATTACCAGCGCCACTTTCGGAAATGTTTCAATGAAGTTTGATTAGTTTTCCGTATAACGAAGTTGAAAATCGAAAGATATCTGAAAAATAAATAGTAATTTGGTATGTTAAAGTTAAAAGAGAAATAAAATCAGTTAACAATTATTAATTGTTAATCAGCTAACATTAATTAACCGCGCAGACAGACTTGGAATTAGTTAAACGAGATTTTTTGAGCTTTTACGGAGAATATCCGAATCCAGAGTTCATAATCTTGTTGCGTTCTCATATCTCAGCTTAACAAATTGTTGAGTCTACTAAGCTACAGATAAACTCGAAAAATGACTCGAATGAGATTTTAAACTAATTCCTAGTCTGACAGAGAACATGCAATAATAAATTATAATACAATATAATGTGGTGAAAATGAGTAACCCAATTTAAATACTAATGATTATTTTCAAGTCAAAGAAAAAAAATACATGCAACTCACCAAATCTGGATTTACAAAAAAGAAAGGAAACGATTCTGAAAAGTTGCTAAATTTATTTTGTTTTAATGCTAAGTCCCTTAGTGATATTGTTTTAGACAATTTTTGTTTTAAAAGTTCGATTTGGGTTGTGGCATTTAAATGTTTAAAAATTAAAACGATGGATCGACGTTATCCGATACGATATTATTTAACAACTTGGCAGCGCCACCAGTTAATCTTTTTTTCTTTATAGTTCCATCTGCAGTTTGAGATTCGTTTTGGTAAAGTTTATTTCTCAGATGGTTTAATCTTTGTAGAATATAACCTTTATTTTCATCTCTGTTGTAGAGTAGTGTTAACTAGGGTGCGACTGTCGTAGACAGGACAACCTTAGCTACATTTATTGTTGCCACTATCCTTTTAACTGTACCCCGTAGGCGGCATTAACCCGCTAGCTCAGCGGTAAAGGTTAATTGGCCGTGGGGATGGGGATACAAAGATAGCGGCCTAGATTACCGCCGGAGGTAACAAAATAAGACGGGTATGGATGGGAGAGGGCATCGGGCCCTTAAATAATGAATTGGGCCATCAGCCCATTGCAGAGAAAGCCGGTCAGACGCTGACCGTGGTTGTATTTAAAAAGAACTATTCTAGCATGCTAAGGATTCAGAGGCCTCTCGGGCCTGAATCCTTAAGGGAATCCAAAAAAAAATGTTAAGCGTAGAATTAGCAGTGGTATGCCACAGTGCTCGCTAGGAAGAGGAAAAGATCCAACTCGTGTCACCAATTTCCCTCCCAACAAACCCCGTGCCAACCCACTACTGTTATTTAGTTCGTTAGTCACACATATAAATATTACCTACCTTAAATCCTGTTGATACGCTTTCCTTTTTTATATTTATTATTTTTTTTTTTTTTATATCTGAAGCACACAACTTTATATTTTATATGTAAAAAAAATGAACACAATTATTTTCCTTGAGTATTTATAAGCAAACCAATTTTTTTTTTATTTATATTTCTAAATGAACACAATTATGTAACTTATAAAAAAAAACTCATTTTTCTTCTACAACTTATTTTGCTTTTTCTTAATTAAATGTAATTATTTTTTTTTTTTTTTTTTTTTATTCACGCACAACACAACTCTAAAGATAAATAGAATAATCAAAAATTAAGTTTTTTTTTTTCTCATCAAAATAAAATTAAAAATTATATTTAAGGTTTACTGCTAAAAACGCAGTAATACGTCTTTACATAACGACCGTTCGACTAAAACCCCCCTCAGTAAAAGTATAAAATCGCGTTCGTTTCTTTATCATCCAACGTTCACACCCTGGTCTCTCTATCGACTGCCCGTCCACCAGAAAAAAAAAAACCAAAAACGCGGTTAATTTTTCTAATTTTTCATTAGTTGGTTGAGAGGGGGAAAAAAAGTGTTTTCGTAATTAAATTGAAAACCTCAACCAATTTACGAAATCAAATTACCGCGCAAAGTAAAGAAACATTTTTGCATACTCGGGTAATTTGGCACAACTCCGGATGCAGTCTTTCTTTTATTGCATCGGTTATGCCATTTACCTATGCACAAGTATATGAAAAAAAAATTACATTCCCATATGTGCACAAAAGACGTAATCCAATTACGTTCATGAACATATTTTTAGCTCATTTAACCTTGGTACATAAAAATTCTAACGTGAATGAATTATGTATGTCGGTTAAATGAAACCTAAGAGGAAATGTAACAACTTCAAAACATGACGGTCACGTTGAATTGGAAACAGGTGAAGATATCGTCTTCGAAGTCATGTTATTATGGGATAGATGGATTGGGATTGGTCGGTAACAGAATTAGATATAATTCCGTTACAGCGTGGGGAAAACCCAATCCCTGAGATGAAAAGAGATCTCATGCTCTATTTAGAAGGACGTGGCTTAGGGATTCAGTCTTTAGATAGCACAACGTGGCGGACGCCCCACACCCTGAGATAGTCTCAAAGCCGGGCACTTAACCTAGTTATTCTAACTGTTAGCATTAGATACTATTGACAATTATTCCATGAACATTCAAACAAAAAAAAATAGCACAATTCATTTTTGTTTTAATAAATTATTGAACCGAACTTAACTAGTTTGAAAATTTTGATTTGAATAGTTTGCTTTTTCAATTTATCTACCATTATGATGTGTAATTACTACTTAGTGTGGAAATAGTTTTTAGTGACTTTATACAATTTTGATATTAGGGTGTTGAATGTTCAATAGTATACCTCCTTAAATTAGTTTGCTTAAAAATAGTTATATTTTAAAAATTTACTTAAGTCTTATTCCAAAAATGTGTTACTAGAAAATGCCATAGATTCATTACAAAGGTTAGATAGCAAAAAAAAAAATGGAATTATTATATAAAATAAATGTTTAAAATCATAATATTGTATCAGGGTAGAGGAACTCATATAAACCGTTGAAATTCCTTTGATGATGAATTATGGGTCGTGTAGAGCCTGAATTTGTTGAGTTGGAATCCATTATGTGGTGCTTCTTAATTACGGTTAATGTTTGGTTAGGAATTTTTGCAGACAGTGAAAAAGTCAAAACTTTGGTTTGTTTGCCTCCTCGATTGAATTCCTCGTAGTCGAAGTACACTTTCGCCTCGCGGTTCGCTCCCATACCCGGTTGTTGTTATGCTTAACTTGATAATCGAATCCTCTTGAGCGTATTGCAGCAACACAAGAGTGGTTAGTGGCATAATCACATTCAATAATTTCTTGAGGATATGACATCCTTGACACGCGTTGACTTTGGCCTCATACGTCGTACTCAAAAAAAAATTGTTTTTTTTTTTGTATCCTCGGTCGAAAAACATAACGCCCCTCTCATGTAAGGTAGAAGGAATTTATCTCGAATGTGGTTCATCCCTTCTGCTGGATTGGCGGTGCTGCGTAACTTGGTTAGTGTATTTTGCCAGGCGACAGAATCACCAGTTACATGTTGCTTCATATTGTAACGAATTGGAACCCATTATCTTACTAGATTTACTAGAGATTTTCGCAACTCGTAGAATTTCGTTAATCAGCCGCTTAGTCTTGATTAATTCCCAGTCGTTTGTTTCTTCGTTAATCACTGGTTCAGCATGACTGCATATCTTCAATCCATGTATAATTTTCGGAAAGATTCCATCCTTTGTCCACCCGAATCCTATTAATTGTTCACATCTTCGATGAAAAAGTTTTGGCCATTCTCTGACTGCATAAAAGACCTCCCCAACATACCATCTATTGTTTAATCACCATCTTAAGTTTAGCAGTGCCTTATATTGTTCTCAATCCCTCAAATATTTTGAGTTCCTCTTTATTAGAATTTCGTTTAACTTTATTTTACATTAATTGACATCTTGGCGATATAACTAAAATTTCAACTACGTTTTATTACATTTGAATTACCAATATGAATCTAGTAACTTAACCTACCACTATCTAATTATGTTGGTGGCGTTACCTCAACCATAGATTACTAAGTTATCTGAAATAGGGTTGAGCTAACCTCATCCTACATCTTATTTACTAATTATTAGTTTTACTAATAATAATCCTAACTTCTACCTTAACTAACGATGCTGGTATATTCATAATTACACGCGCGTTATACCAGCCTTCACTTTCCCATTACATCATCTATGTAGATGCCCAACTAAACATAGATGGTCTAATGGGAAAGTGGATGATGTATGCGACCGCGTTTTCTACGACGGCGCTTCCAATTTCGCTGTAAAAGCATCGTCAGAAACTTCCAGCTAAAACACACTTTGTACACGTGTGTAAGAGTTAATCTCGTTAACTCCCTATGGCCAAACTCTGTCTTGCAATGTATTTTGTTGGTGTCAAGGAATTGCATTATCAGCCTCCCCGATGTTCGTACGATTCTCAATTGCCTCTTGTGATATCTACATCGCCATGGATCGTAAGTTTTACAACGCTTCTTCTTTCTGCGAGGTGAGCTCTTTTTATTTTTAGAGGCTTTGAATTTATTTTTATTACCTAATTTGATAGGTAACCTCCTAAGTTTAGATTCCGAAGTCCTATTAATTCGTAAAGATGCAAGACTCGATGATTTACATTTTGGAGGTAACGTATTACCTACCAAGCTGTTATCTGCCCGCCTTTTCTTGCTGCACGTGACCATCTCTTGCAAAGTAACACTATGATCATTAGCAATTTCTTGCTGTGGAGTGAATGACACAAATTCAGAGTCTTGAGATGAACTTTCGTTAGGTAATGGGTGTATCGTATGCTGTTCAACAACTTGACCAACTACCCCCGAAAGATTTTCATCTTCTAAGATGCAGATTGACGGGGAGCTACTTGATGTTGTACCAGTACCACCACATCCACCATCTGAATTTAATGTTAATTGGAACATTATTTGTGATGTTTGCGACGATGGTTTGGTACTATTTATATTTTGAACTACCTGATCATCGTTTGTTACTAGCGTGAATCCCGGTAATGGTCTTTCTGATGTTATTTGAACTAAACTATATGAATCAGTTGAATGAGCACCTATTGGTGAATCACCTACCGGTTTATTTGGCAGGCAATGCTTCTTGTGCAATTTTTGCATTAGCCTGAGGTGTTGTCGCTGCGTGCGCTCATTTTTATAGTACGCACTTGACGCAGAGTAGATTAACGCACTATTTGGTGACAAGTTTTGAACCTCCTCCAATCCCCTCAAACACGCTTTAACCTCTTGTTCAGGTATTTTGATGACCAAATCCTCTAATTCTTCTTGAGCTTGCTTGGATGTCAGCCTACCCCGTTTGACCCGGCCTATTATCCTTCCACTTTCGGTTACAGCTTCATCCAAGCTCTCGAACATCTTAAATGTCTCTTGGGTTTTACTTACCCTATTGGTTCTACCCTGAATATGCACTAGTTTTGCCATCCCCTCGGGCAACCAATCGGCCACAGCGGTATTGTTCCTCAGATTCTCGACCATCCCTTGACACAGCAGTAGAAGTTTCTTGATGCATGCCTCTATCTCACGCTGCGGTTGTTTTTGCGCGGCGGCATGTGCCTTAAATGGCGCTAGAAATGGATCTTCGCGCTCTACTTCTAATCTGCGAATTAACACTTGCTTCAAGGTTTGGGATACTTCCTGGTTAGCCTTAACTACCAGGTTGCGCACCTCCAACTCTATGCGCAACTCGTCCTCGCTCAATTTTTCTATGTTGAACTCCATCCTGAGACAGAGTTCCTAACTTATAACTTATTTAAATAAAAAAAATTATGATTACTATAAACCTAACATCTTATAAAAAAAAATAATTCAAAATATATATACAACCACGGTATCATCTGACCTCCATCCGCCATGAAATGACAGCACAATAATCATTATTTGGGTCAAGACTAGGAAAGGAAAGGATATGAAATAAATTTTTGGATGAAAATACTGAATGACAACCCGACCAGCAATGGCATTCCAAACCTCGTATAGCACGCAAGTGAGACTCATTGCCTCGATGAAGCCATTTGGTATTTCATTAACTTACCTAACTGAGTGAGACAATCCTCTTGCCCTCTTATTCACAGTCATCATTCGATTACACCTTGTAAGAAAACCAGACTGTGTGAGTGGCAGGCCGAACCGCTCACTCAACTAGGAACAACAACTCGCCGGTTGCTGCTGCGAATTTCCGTTACTTTACAATACCAACTTACCTGGTTTATGGACAACTTGTATTCATGCCCATCCATTAAGCAGACAGCTAAGTGTGACCAACCAGGTGAGCAGTACCCTGGATGTACTTATGAACTATAAAGTAGACTGGCGACCCCATCCCGAGGGATGATTATTTAAAAATTTAAAACTGAAGTAGAGATTACGCGAAACTTGAATATAAAGTAAATTGGAAATTCCATTTTTGTCAAATTTTTGATGTAACAGAAAATTTTAATCTGTGGTAAATTCTAGCCACAAACTAAATTGTTACCGAAACTGGGGATAATTTGGGAAAGGTTCAATTTTACAATTCCGACTGGGATGCGGAATGATGTGTCAATTAGCCTTAGAATGAGCAGCCCTTTATACCACCCAATATCGTCGCTCGGCAGGAAAGGGATATGCTCATTACTTAAGGGATCGCACCATTCACCCTTGCCAGCAATGAATTGTAAAATTGTGTGTTGCACATGGTACACGAAAACCGTGCAACTTTTGATGTATCAAATGAAACATTGGGGAAAGTAAATAATTCGTTGAATTCCGTATACCACCACAAATATCAGTTCACCCCCCGAAGTGCGAGTTGGGACATGCCGCAGGTGAACTGAATATTCGGGGATCCGGTACCGAAAAGCAATAAATTCCAAAACTAATCTGCGTGTGTATGACCCACCGTGTATTTGGTCAGATATGTATGCCCGAAAGCAAGATCGCTGCCATACGCGCACAAAACAGTTTCGTATTATTTTCACACTTTAAATCACTTTACACATTTAATTATTGAACACTTTTTTCACTAGAAAAATCACAATCGGCCGACTTCCGGCCACCCTAAAAACATAATCAAAATTAAATTGGAATTTTATTACAAATTCCAATCTAATTAGGAAACAAAAAAAAACAGATTTTAAATTTGTATTTAAATTATTATTGGCTATACTGCCGAACCTTAATTTGGGCGCCATTTGTTAACTAGGGTGCGACTGTCGTAGACAGGACAACCTTAGCTACATTTATTGTTGCCACTATCCTTTTAACTGTACCCCATAGGCGGCATTAATCCGCTAGCTCAGCGGTAAAGGTTAATTGGCCGTGGGGATGGGGATACAAAGATAGCGGCCTAGATTACCGCCGGAGGTAACAAAATAAGACGGGTATGGATGGGAGAGGGCATCGGGCCCTTAAATAATGAATTGGGCCATCAGCCCATTGCAGAGAAAGCCGGTCAGACGCTGACCGTGGTTGTATTTAAAAAGAACTATTCTAGCATGCTAAGGATTCAGAGGCCTCTCGGGCCTGAATCCTTAAGGGAATCCAAAAAAAAAATGTTAAGCGTAGAATTAGCAGTGGTATGCCACAGTGCTCGCTAGGAAGAGGAAAAGATCCAACTCGTGTCACCAATTTCCCTCCCAACAAACCCCGTGCCAACCCACTACTGTTATTTAGTTTGTTAGTCACACATATAAATATTACCTACCTTAAATCCTGTTGATACGCTTTCCTTTTTTATATTTATTATTTTTTTTTTTTTTTATATCTGAAGCACACAACTTTATATTTTATATGTAAAAAAAATGAACACAATTATTTTCCTTGAGTATTTATAAGCAAACCAATTTTTTTTTTATTTATATTTCTAAATGAACACAATTATGTAACTTATAAAAAAAAACTCATTTTTCTTCTACAACTTATTTTGCTTTTTCTTAATTAAATGTAATTATTTTTTTTTTTTTTTTTTTATTCACGCACAACACAACTCTAAAGATAAATAGAATAATCAAAAATTAAGTTTTTTTTTTTCTCATCAAAATAAAATTAAAAATTATATTTAAGGTTTACTGCTAAAAACGCAGTAATACGTCTTTACATAACGACCGTTCGACTAAAACCCCCCTCAGTAAAAGTATAAAATCGCGTTCGTTTCTTTATCATCCAACGTTCACACCCTGGTCTCTCTATCGACTGCCCGTCCACCAGAAAAAAAAAACCAAAAACGCGGTTAATTTTTCTAATTTTTCATTAGTTGGTTGAGAGGGGGAAAAAAAGTGTTTTCGTAATTAAATTGAAAACCTCAACCAATTTACGAAATCAAATTACCGCGCAAAGTAAAGAAACATTTTTGCATACTCGGGTAATTTGGCACAACTCCGGATGCAGTCTTTCTTTTATTGCATCGGTTATGCCATTTACCTATGCACAAGTATATGAAAAAAAAATTACATTCCCATATGTGCACAAAAGACGTAATCCAATTACGTTCATGAACATATTTTTAGCTCATTTAACCTTGGTACATAAAAATTCTAACGTGAATGAATTATGTATGTCGGTTAAATGAAACCTAAGAGGAAATGTAACAACTTCAAAACATGACGGTCACGTTGAATTGGAAACAGGTGAAGATATCGTCTTCGAAGTCATGTTATTATGGGATAGATGGATTGGGATTGGTCGGTAACAGAATTAGATATAATTCCGTTACAGTAGGTCCTGAGAAATACGAAGAAAAATTAATAACAATTTGGTAAAAATTAATGTACCTTTTACAATCTCTTTTATATGATTTCATTTGCTGAAATATGTGAAAAGGTACAAGACGTTTGAAATAACAGTGACTCTGACTATTCTTCTTATTATAATTATTTTTAAGTAAACTGGTAAATTTTTAAATTATTCGATATATAAAAGCAGCTCGATATATACTTAAAAGCTACTCTAAAAATTTCTAATTTAAAAATTTTTCTCCTATTTTACTGTGCAAACGGAAAAATAAACAAATTTACCATTTTGCGATAATCCATCTAAGATTATTTCTCGTTTCTATAGAATAAAATTTATCTATGTTTCAATTTTTATATCATTTACCAGCTTGCTAGATTGCAATATATGATGCAACTACTGCGTTTCTATCACCAAATAAATTGTTTTCGATTCTATAACGAAAATAAGTGAAATATAAATTGTTCAATCATATTCTAATAGGTTGTGATAGCAATAGAGAGGAACTAATTGATAAACGAAACAGAAGTCAAATTAATTCTAACAGAAAGAGACGTGGACTTCGATAAAATATCGAAAAATGGTGATGTTAGAACATTCCAGCCCAAGTTTTCGGCTAGCAAATTGCTTGCTTGCTGTAATGATTGAGCATGTGGCCCTAAACCTGGTTTCTCGGGTTGAATTAAAGAATATAGACCCAATCAACGTAACACATTTTGCTATTATTCTCTATCTAAATTTTACTCGTTTTGTGACGAGAATCCCAATGGAAAATACATTTTCTTCATTGGAGTTCATATCTTCCAGTAGGTATATTACGGCATGATAAGGATATTACCACTTTGTTATTTCCTGATTTTATCTGTGGGAATAAATTTACTATGGCGAGCGCCAGTGCCATTTTGTGTTCGTGTTCAGGATGATACGTATATTTTTTTACTAGCAGTGCCACTCCTTCTCTGACAAGAGCCCGTCTTTCAGTATCCGTGAGATCAAGTATCTCAGAAACATTCAGTTTTTTCATTTTATAAGGCACAAATGCGTTGGATGACGATAGTATAAAATTTTTAAGTTCCTAATTTAAAAAGTTAATAGCAGATGAATATTGAAAAATTGAATTATGCGCGATACTACCTCAGGGGATATATACATATCATGTACAATACAGTAGTTCTGACGTTTCAAATTCAAGGTAGATGTTTGTTTTAAATAAGGTTTCATCAAAAAATCGGATGTTTTAAAATTTTGAAAAAATATATTGACGAACCACTCTTCTGGAATTTCTATATCATGTGCGTCTGTAATATGTTGAATATCATAAGCAGATACGTCAGCGTGGATTCCTACTCAAAATTAAATGAATAAAATATTATAAATAAATATAATTAGGGTATACCAGCAATCACTCATGTCAAGATGTGTGATATAAGAGGCTTATTCGATGAATGTGAATTAAGTGAATATATCACATCACTGTACCTTAGTTAATTTAGAATATTCAGTTAATTCACTTGAATGGAATAATCCTAAAGTGGTCATATCGTTGCATGAATGGAAACATTCACATAAAATACATGATGGCCTAGATTGGGGTGTTAATCTGTGACTGTGTGATTGACATTCAGAGGAAAAACGGGTATTCCCTTTCATATTATTTTTTAAACGGAAAAAATTGATTTTTAATTTAATAGTTAAAGACATGTGTTTTTTAATTTTTAAGCACTCTGTAACTCATAATAAACAATCGATCCACTACAACTATCATAAAAAGTTTTGCTCAGAATGAACGAAGGAATCACCCGTGGTACCGGAGTAAAATCCCAAATCCGGACACCCTGTGTAAAAACAATTTATCTCAATCAAAGTACCCTATACATTTAAATGAGTCATATGAAAATCATAGAAGTTTTCGATGTACTTCTATTGAAATTAATTGTTTAATAAGACAGTTTCTTAAGACCGAGCTGTACAAGTACAATGTGATTTTTTGCGATAGATTTTCTACTATTAAACGGTGCTTCAATTTGTAAAGTTAGAAATCGATAGCAAAAATGATTTAATTTTGTTAATATATTAATACCCATAATAGTATAATATTATTATATTATACAATATTTATGTATATCCATTAAATATTTTGAAGGTTCGCATGCTTAAAACAGTGGCATTGCACTAAAACTTAGCATACATGTGTTTGTGCACTGAAATTTTCTACTACGGACGTTACAACGTTTTTAATGCAATTGAAAAAATGTAAAGCACTGTTGCATTACATGTGAAAAAATATGTATAACTTAGTTTAACAGAGCACACATTAAAATAACAAAAGCGGCACACAAGATTTGATCAACATTAATACAAATATAATTTTACTTACTTGCTACGAGAAAATCACTATAATTCCAATTGTCCGCTTGTCTTTTAATTTGTATGAATTGGGTTTCCCCTTTAATTAGTCATTTTGCATAAACAACACTGCTATCCATATTTCTTGGAATCCAATATATTGAATACTAGCTGACCCGGCGAACTTCGTACCGCCTCAAAATCAATAAATATTGCTTAAAGTTATTATAGCTTAATTAAATTGAGTTTTTTTATTAAGATAAAATGAATTTCTCTCTCTCTCTCTCTCTCTCTGGCACTATACCCCATCAAGAGATTTGGCTGCCTTAAATGAGGTTTAATAATCATATTTTCATTTCGGATAATGACTAATGAGTGATTAATTCATTGATCCTAAACCAGCCGTGCAATTTTTTCCTTGTCACTACCGGGAATTGAACCCGAGACCTCCGGGGCGGATAAAATGAATACTCCAAATTAATTAAATTCAATCAAAATGAAATATATTTTAATTACATTGAAATGAATGTAATTCACGTGGCAGCAAGGAATTCGTTTTATTGAATTGATTCGAAATGATTCGCGTAGCATTGTTGCACTACTTTCTTTTAAACTATTTCCTGAGTAGGTTGCAATAGGGTCGATTCCCTTGAGTAAAACATCTTGTGATATACGACATTTTTTGTTTTATTGTCAGGTGCGAGAACGAACAAAGCGATTCAGGTTTCGTAGCATGATGATTACCGGCAACACACCAACTTTCAGTTGTAAATTGTGCGGGGGCAAGCCAGCCAGATCCAATGAGTTTAAAAATTCAGTTGGACAGTTGGTTGATTCGTCTTTGTTTGTCACACAGTCGATAGATTTGAAGGAATGAAGTGGACCGACGATTCGATTTTGAATTGTGAAATTTAAGTGATCCCCATTTTTGTTCTTTGCCGCAAGAATTACTCGTTCACTCACCCAATTGTGATTTTTGTGGTTAGTAATATTATTCGGGAACACTTTGTTGATGAGCTCGTTCTTCGTTGAGACAAAATTGCAAAAGTTCAGAGGAAACGAAATCAATCTGTTCGATTCGTCGACGGAACATGGCCATTACCGATAGTCAGCAATTGCTTGGAGAAATCTTTGGCAGATAGATCATTTAACCACAGACAATCAAATTAAATTTTTCGTTCGAGCTAAAAAATGAAAACAAAATATATTTCGGACAATTCCAATGTCATCGTTGTATCTGTCATTTTTCGTTAAACTACGTATACGTTTACGCAAAAAAACAAAATATTTTTGGTTGTTTGCGGCTGTTTACAGAAAATAAACTCGCAGTTTAAATTTTTACGTTTACATAGAATGAAATATCTCTGTTAGGTTGTCTCTGGTTTAACAACGCAACTCGCATGTTTGTCGTCAGCTGAAGTTTCATCACATAGCGCCACGCGCTCTCTTTTGAGTTTTTCCGACTTTTCTTTTTTCCTAAACCACCACTGTATTGAGACGAACAAAATAAAAAAAACAAAATGTACTAAATATATGAGAAAATGAATTTTCTTGATAACTTTTTTTTTGGTGAATTTTTCCAATGTTTTAATAGTTATTATGCTATTCGGAACGGAGTCAAATCCAACAAAACAAAAATCATAAAAATCGGTCCAGCCGTTCTTGAGTTATAAATGGTGTAACTAACACGACTTTGTTTTATTTATATAGATAAATATTTTTAATATGTA
Source organism: Nephrotoma appendiculata (assembly GCA_947310385.1). Taxonomy (NCBI): domain Eukaryota; kingdom Metazoa; phylum Arthropoda; class Insecta; order Diptera; family Tipulidae; genus Nephrotoma; species Nephrotoma appendiculata. The sequence goes on from OX371225.1 coordinate 105,470,229, forward strand.
ATAAACACTTATATGTTATAATAACATGCACGACATAATACTATTAAAAAAATTAAAATAAATTTTATAGTTTCCACGCACTTTCAAAAAAGGATTATTGCTTTGCAAAATTTTAGTCTCAACTAACTCAAAAAAATTACAAAATGAAATTTTGGGAAAGATAGCGGTAATTTTACGGAATGTCTGTTGGTTAAAAAATATAAAACAGAGTAAAACAACAAATCATAGTGGCGAACCGTATTCAATTTAAAAACAAAAACAAGAGATGCGAACTAAAACTGAAAAAGTTGATGAATTGTTTATGCATTATGAATTTATTCTGAAAAAATAAATATATAATTGAATTTAATTAATTTAATGAGAAACAAATTACAGATCAAATTTGCCCATGTTACCATCAAAGGGCAGTCATCCCAAAGTTATATTGTAATTTTTTTACATATGTGCAGTCATTAAGAAATTTTGTTTACATAAAACCCATATTAATAAACGTTAGTTTACCTGGTTTATGTGGACCATAATTGTAGAAATTAGTATTCTTTTAGCAACAGTTATTACGTTTTTCGTTGGGATATTTCTGAAAGGTCTTATATAGAAACAGAAGGTAAACATACAAAGTTAACTTGCTTTAAAAATGATTGCGGTTGCTTCATATAAATTTTTAATGTAAAACCTAATTTAAAATATGGCTTAAGTAAGCATTACATAAGCTGTATAGCAAATGTTGCTTTAAAAATTCAATTAAGTTTTCCAACTGTGTACCAACTGCGTCGGTTAATATATTGTATAATTTTTTAGAATTATTCACTTTTACCGGTGATTATAATTACCAAACCCCTTTTTGTTAAAGTATTAAATATGAAAGTTTAAAATTATAATAATAATAATGGCGTAATTTTACTTTACGCATACATCGAGAAAATCAGGTAAACAGTAAAAATTTAGAAATTTTTATATGTAGGATTGTTTATCAACAGTTAAATTTTTCCGGATTTTTTTTTTTTTTTTTTAAAATAAAGTAACATGTTAATTTTTGATAATTTATGACGTTAGGATTGTGGGCATTCTATATCCAGGCAACCTTCTTGAAACTCCTGACGAGGATCACTCACAACCTTAATACAAATGATAATGAAGATGAAGAACAAATTGTCGATAAATTCGATTTTTTATAAATTAAAATTGAAATTTTGAATTAACAAACTACATTTTATTTCATTTATTTTTATTAATAATATAATTGCTACGTCAACCTTGCAGTAACAGATCAAAGATTTTTTATCGCTCTTATCACTTCTTCTGATAGTGCCACAAAGATTAAAAAAATCAAGTTTTGTAAATAAAAATTTTTTGTTAATGTAATTTTAATTCGTTGTATACCATAGAGGATGGGGGCTGCCACCCCAAACCCCCGCTTGCTTTCCAGAATTTATTATATTCTTCAAGTGTCAAATTTCATTTATAATTTTAAACTAAGTAAAAAAACTTTCATATTACATATTCACTTTGACCAAAGGGGTTTGGTAATTAAATGTAATAACCGGTTAAAATGTAAAATTAAAGGGAAATCATTGATATTTCACAAATTTACCAATCGCACTGGGAACTCATTATATATAACTGGTAATTATATATAATCACCAGATTATACAGTTTGACCGTAGGTTAGGTTAGGTTAGGTTAGAGTGGCTGCTAACGCTTACTTAGGCCAATAATGGCCCATTGTGATACCACAGGATCTCTCTTTTTACTCCTGCTGAAACCAACCAGAGCTACTTATGTAGCGTAAAATATATCGCATTCCACAGTCCGCGAGTTCAGAAAGGCTGTCCATATCCAAATACTTATGTCTTTTGTATGTCAGTGCCGGACACGAGCATAGGAAGTGATCTAACGTCTCTTCCTCCTCTTCGTCCATACAACTTCTACAATGTCATTTGTCTCTAGACCCAGTCTTCTTGCATGTTCCCCAAAAAGACAGTTTCCTGTCAGTATCCCTACGACCAATCCTAACTCCCGTTTTCCCAGAGATGCTAGTGCCTTGGAGCGCCGCAGGTCCAGTTTTGGCCAAACATGTTTTCCTACCCTACACGTGAGAGTGTTGGTCCACCTCTCATCTGTCAAGGGTCGATTGCCTTTTTACTGAGCGCCGATTTGAGCGCTGCTATAGGCCTCCCCAGACATTCCCTTTCCGGTTACATCTGGAGAGTCGTACCGCACCTAGCTAGTTAGTCTGCCCCGTGACGTTTCCCGTGCCCAGGTACCAAGATTATCTGGATACTGAAATACTCGCTCATCTCATTAAGAGATGATCGGCAATCCAGCGCCACTCGTGACTTTAGAGAAGCCGCCTCTAGTGACCTGAGTGCCGTTTGACTGTCCAGTGACTTGCTTCCAGTCCTTGACTGCAGAATTCAGGGAGACGAACAGAACATTGAGCTTCTCACAGAAGACTCCGGCTCCTTCTTTGCCGTCTAGTTTAGAACCGTCGGTGAAAAATTTCAGTGCCTCATTTTCCAGTATTGATCCGTTCCTCCAGGATTCCCTAGAAGGACAGATGATCCGGAAATCTTTGTCGAAGTACAACGTTGGTTTAATATAATCTAGATTCACCAGTTCTTCCCTTAGTGATCTAACTATAGTCGAGTGTCCCGCCTGAAGACACTTCCATTGAGAGACAGCCGAGAGCCTCGTAGCAATATTAGCTGCCATCTGTTTATCAAAAAATTCGATTGGAATAAGGTGGAACATAACCTCTAAGGCGCGTGTAGGTGTTGTCCTAAGCGCCCCGCTTATAAGCATACAGGCCGTTCTTTGCACATTCTCAAACATCCTTATATGTTACCTTTTCCAGAGCTGCCCACCATACGCCACCCCATACATTAGCACAGGCCTTACTACAGCGGTATAGAGCCCCATCTCTTACCTATGGCGTTCCTACACGAGTAAACGGCTACATTAGCCGTATTCACCCTTTTCTACATTGTTAGGCTTCTAGCTGAGCTTCCTGCCCAAGATTATGCCCAAAAATCTCGGTCTTTCAGCAAAAGCCAGTCTAATGCCGTTCACAGTAGGGGGCTAACTACCGGAATTTTATATTTCTTAGTAAATAGTACCAGCTCAGTCTTGGAAGGGTTGATACCTAATCCTCATTTGCCAGCCCATTACGTAACGATCAGGAGTGTATTCTGCATAACATCCCTAATCGTATCCAGATATTTGCCTGAGACAGTTATTGATACATCATCTGCATACGCTACAACCCCCATCCTCTCTTTCTCCAGTTCCAGTAGCAATCCATTCACCACTGCACTCCAAAGAAAGGGGGACATTACTCCTCCCTGCAGAGTTCCTCTAACCACCCTTCTTCTAATAGTGGACTGCTTAAGCATCTGATTTATCAACCTACTTATAGAGTAATCCACCTTCAAGAATGACAATCCTTCCATGATCGCCTCCGTTTTTACATTATTAAAGACACTCTCAATGTCAAGAAATGCTACCATACAGAACTCTTGCGAGTAAATTGACTTCTCTATCATGCGTACTAGATCGTGCAGACCTGTATCTACCGACTTTCCCTTACAGTACGCATGCTGCGACATTTACCAATTCCTTGGCTCAACTTTTGTTCGAATAAGTACATCTATCAATCTTTCCAAGGTTTTCAACAGAAACGATGATAGAGCTATAGGCCTCAGGTCCTTTGGATAAGCCTGTGAGCTCTTTCCCGATTTCGGGATAAAAACCACTCTTACCTCCATCTATTTCCTGGGAATGTAGACCAGTTGCAGACATCCCCTGAAAATAACTTCAAGCCAGGGGAGGATAACTGCAGTGTTCCTTTGGATCTCTGCTGGTATAATCCGATCCGAGCCCGCAGATTTATAAGGCTTAGAACCGTTCATCGCCTACAGGATTCGTTTCCTGTCCACGATGCCATCCACATCTCTTAACGGTGTTCCTCGATGAGTTCCAGGCTCCATCGAGTCATCAACGCTTCCCGGAAAATGGGTTTCAATGAGAAGCTCCAATGATTCCGTACTTGAAGCTGTCCATAACCCGTCTGGCCTAATTAAGTAAATAGGACTGGTTGGATTAGTGGACAGAATTTTCCTGAGGCGAGAAGTCTCAGAGACCTCTTCCATTCTACAGCAGAAGTCTCCATGACCCACGTTGTGCCCTCCTCAACTCTTTTTTGTACTTTCTTAGGTCCTCCTTATACGAGTCCCAATCCCGATTTCCCATTGTGTACTTAGCCTTATTAAAGGCTGTCCTACACGCTCTCCGATAGGTTTCCAACTCCGTGGTCCACCATGACGGTTTTTACCTGCCCCTAGGTTTTATCAGGGGACACGCAGCATTAAAAGAAAGATTGCATGCCTTTGTGACAATATCAACCATGCCATCTAATTTCTCTACTGTCGCTGGGAGTCCAGGAACCTCCATCAGCAATAGTTCCACCAACACCTTCCCAAATTTGTTCCAGTTTGTCCTTCTGGGATTCCTGAAGGCTTTCCGGGCAACAGGTTTGATGTTGAGGTTATATGTTACATATCGGTGATCAGAGAATGAGTGCTATTTCGCCACTCTCCATTCGCTGATAATATGGAAAGTTGTTTCTGACGCAAAGGTCACATCTAGAACCTCCTGTCGATTTCTAATAATGAATGTTGGTTCACACCCAATATTCCAAACTACAAGGTTAGTGTTTAATAAGTAATCAAAAAATAAATCACCCCTCTCGTTAATGTTAGTGTTCCCCAGATTGTGTGATGCGCATTTGCATCACATCCAAGAGCACGAGAGCTGCCGAGGCAGTCTTCGTGTGATGTAGGTTTATCCATTGTAATCTACCTTATTCACCTCTTCCTGCACTTCCTGCATCAGTGGCACTATTCTGGTTTTCCCTGGGAATAAGGAATTGGGAAAAATATTTTCATAGCAATTTTGTCTAAATTATATTTTTCTGGCCTACTGTTGGAACTAGTTTGCTGTAAATATTTTTGAAACAAAGTTGATTGGGAAACTTTTGTTCCACAAATTTTTTATAGGGAAAAATAATTCCCAATATATCTTTGTTTCGAAAATATTTACACCCAACTAATTCCAATAGTAGGCCAGAAAAATATAATTTAGACAAAATTGCTATGAAAATATTTTTCCCAATTCCCTATTCCCAAGGAAAACCAGAATAGTGCCACAGGGGGTCTATTATGAAATTTTCGACGCGCGTATTTTTTTCGACGTTGTCGAAAATTTGGTATTATGAAATTTTCGACCGCGTTTTTTTTCGACGTTGTCGAATTTTTGGTATTATGAAATACTCGACGCGTTTTTTTTTCGATAACGTCGACTGTTTTACGACAGCTCTTGAGGTGTCGAGTATATAAAAGAAAAGTGTTAAGTGTTGAGAAATAAAAAAAGTTTGTTAGTAAAAATAAATTAATAATTTAAACTTATAAAATTTTAATTAATAAAAATTAATTAATTAATAAAAATTAATTAATTAATTTAAATTTAATAAAAAATAATTAATTTAAATTTTCACATAAAAAATAATTAATTTTATTTTTCGACATCGTCGAAAAAAAAATTCATAATAGCGATTTTCGACGTTGTCAACTGTCGACGTTGTCGAAAAAAATACGCGCGTCGAAAATTTCATAATAGACCCCCAGGATAGTGTCATCTGGCTCGTTCATTTGGTAGCCAACCCCTCTCGTCGTTTGTTCGACGGGTTTTCCCCATTGGAATCCAGCGAGAGGAGGCTACCTCCCATCGGGATTACCGGCCCGGATAATCTCAATGATCTCCTCTGGCTTATTCGGCTCGTGCCTGGCCACACCTCTCCCACTTCGGCCACTGCCCTTTTATAGAGATCGACCGATCTCTGGTCCGAGCACGCAGTAAGCTTAACGCGCCCTTGGTGCCATCCCGCATCTCTGCAGGACGGGGGGATCCCCGATTTTCTCGCAGGATCCTCAAGAATATGGAATTTAGTGCATTATACAGTACCCTCCACTTTTCCCACGTGATGCTCCCACCTCTGTCAATAACGGCTAGCATCAACACGTGCTCCTTCAGGATTTCACTGAATACCTTCAATTTCTGCTCCTTAGGAGCACCCGACGTCATACCTGCTTACACTTTGGCTCGCGTACTGCCGCCCACTTCAAGCTCCTCCTGGGACCTCTGTCTTTTAGACAGACATAAAGACCCTCCCCGAGCTATCGCAGCCGACAGTTTTCTTAGCCCATGCTTTCCGGAGATTTAAATTAAAGCTTGCGCGCACACTTCCAATCAATCACTATAAAATGTACCTCAGTTACACAAACTTTGTCGATGAAATACGTTGAGTCTAGTGGACATAGAGGTAAGACACCACCAGCCGAGAGACTGATAAAATTCGCAAAACGATGTATGTAAGAATCGGTAGTAATAATGTTGATTATTTAACTCTTTTGTGTTTCACAGTAAATTCCTCGGAAAACAATAAATCATTAATTAAACTACTTTCAAGATTAGAAAACAATCAAAACCAACTAAATTATTTGTATTACAGTTGCTTTATTTACCATTTAAGTTGTTACTATAATTTTGATTCTGATTAATTTTTTAATAATGATTAACAATAATAATAATAATAGTAATAATAATTAATTAAATAATAAAATTATTAAAAAATAGAACAATATTGAATAATGATTAAATAAGAAATTATTAAATTTTTTGTAGTATGTATTTATTTAAAATATAATTGAAATTTGAGGCCTATTTCTTAATTCACACAGAGCAGAGCTGTGTATAATTGCTCTGTATCTATTATCAATGGTTGGTTTTGTGTAGGACAAAGATAAATTGTGCTAGCACTACTCGGGTTAAATTTAGAAATAGGCCTTTAATATACTTAAATCATAATAATTAATATGGTTATTATAATAACAGTAGATTTTATTTGTATGCTTTTTAAAAAATAAATGTTTTCCATTTGTAAAACAATATTAAACATTGTTTTCCACACACTCCGAAATATTTGTTAAAAAAATTAAACATTAAAGTAAACTAAAAATTATAATACTTCCACATCTATCTAGCATATCATTTCTAAAGCATTAAATGTAAATAAAAATATATTTAACTTTGAATAATTATTATAGATACACCATCATCGTTAGTATGTTTCTTTTCTTTTAAAAATATTTGTTTTGTTAAGGGTATACCAAAGCGGATATACTCGTATGTATTGCAAAGCAGAATAATGAAATACAAGAAAATATTTCGTCAAAAAATATAGGTTTTCAGTTTAAATGGCTCAGGTACAAAACTTTATAATTTAATCTGTGTCTATCACAATCAAGACTGTTCATAGGAAACGATACAAATTAAAGTAAAAAAGCAGTACAAGTATGTATTGTAAAACCCATTTTAATTAATCCTTGCATTTTTGTTGAATATTTTTCTGCTGTTTCATGACTCGATTCACAATATTACATATTACATCGCCTGAAAAAATCCCGGTCTGCCACAAATTTAAAATCCATATGATTTTTAAATTCTACCAACCTTCAAACGATATGTGTCAACATTTTATAACAATCCAACAGTAATGTGGAATTTTATTTACTTTTTCAAATCAATGTGTAATTTATGGTTCAAATAGAACAAAAAATTCAAAATTGATGTGGTTTTTTGTATGTATTGGAGATATAAAATAGGATTTTGAAGTTTAGAAATGGCACGTCAAAACGACATCAATTGTGCACTCCACTATACGAAATTATATGTATATATTTTCGAACGAATAATCGTCATATATTTATTAATGAACGATTAAAATATATTTCAATTAAATTTAAAACACATGCTTTAATTTATTAGTAATTTAACACACCAATTGACGTTTCTACAAAAATTGACGTTTCATTTTGTATTGGTATTTCTCCATCAAAAAAAAAATTTACGAAAAAATGTACATTTTTTAAAATTGATGTACATCAAAAAAAATTGATTTTTTCTGGCAAATAAAACAAAATTTTTGATGTACATCAATTTTTTTGCCGAATTTTGGTAAATAAAATTCCACATAAGTTTACAAGTTACAGTTGTTTTAGTGACGCTATTTTTGATAATTTCAAAAAAATCAAAAACAAACGAATTTCGTGTCTTGAGTAAACACTGTTTTTTATGGCTTGATAAGCGTTATCCGGACTCTTCACCAGAAAAATCAACTATTATTGACTGCTACGCTGAATTTAAACGTGGTCGTACAACAAACGATGATGCACCACGCTTTGGACGCCCAAATGAGAATTTGACTTCAGAAAACATTAAAAAAATTCACGAAATTGTTTTGAAACATCGTAAAGTGAAGTTGCACGAGATAGCTGACATTGTAAAGATATCTATGGAACGTGTTTATCATATTTTGCACATTCAACATTTGTCTGAGAAAGCTGTGTTCGAAATGGGTACCGCGTTTGCCCACAATGGATCAAAAACAACAACGCGTCGAGGATTCCGTGTGCTGTTTGGAGCTGTTTAAACGCAATATTACTTGTTTGCATACCTTAAAAACGCTCCGGGAAAGAGATTTGGCTCCAATGAAGTCGTGATTGCTGAAACTGAAGCTTATTTTGAAGACAAAGATAAATCGTTCTACAAAAAGTCATCAAAATGTTTGAGAGGTGTTAAACTGATTGTATCGCTCTAGAAGGAAATTATGTTGATGAATAAAATGTATTTTTCCCAAACAATTGCGTTTTCTTTGTTAGACCGGGAACTTTTCAGGCGATGTGTTATATCCTTTTTGATTAGTTTTACTAATATTTTATATTAATTTTAGTCAATTAAATTTAAATGTATATATACAAAAAATAAGGCATTTTATTTATTTATATATTTTTATCAATATTTTTTGGATTTCTAATTTAAAAATAATTATTATTTATTTTATTTAAAACTGAATGGTTTTATTTAATTAAGATATTAATTATAAAACTAAAAATTTGAATATGTGTATGTAATGTATTAAAACTGAATTTATTTTTATTAAAATGCACAGCACGCATGCACATGTAATGTAATTGATTTAAAATGGTAATAATAAATTTAAAAATAAAATATTGAAACAAAATTAATAAGAATGAATAGGAGAATTGGTTGAGGTTTCATTAATTTATTGAACAGAGCTTTACTTAGTCATTGACCATTATGAATATCCAGTGTCGATTCAGTGTCCAGCACAGTATTCTATAACATATCTTACTCTCTAATCAATTATGTATATTTTTTACACTATTTGCCGTAGGCACTTGGCGAAACACACTTACACATAATAAACATTTTAAAAACGCAAAAAAAAAATTTTTTTGCGAAATAAAAAAACAAGTGTTTAATAAAATGTGTTTATTAAGTGCAATTATATATGCGTACTTATAAACAAAATGTTCAAATATAAAATTCCTTACTTAAAAAATACTACATGGACCAATGAGTTATTTTTCGACACTATCTTTTTCTTTGTTAATAGCGGCGCCCTAGTATGTGGCAAATATCGAAACACATAAGATTATCGGCGTGGAAGAAACGTATCGCTCTTCCAAAAATTAAGTTGACAACTCAGTTATAACTGTTATTATTAAAAACAACATAAGCTTGACGATTGATTTATACAAAAATATATGATAACTAGTGGTGATTTGACACTTTGATCACATATCTAAGAATGAGCACCACCCAATTGATGAACAACGAACAATAAAATTTTACGGAAAATGCTCCATAATAATTATACCACAACCCATTCTGAGCTTTTTGTATGTACATGTACGCACTTTAATCTAACAATTTTAATTGTATTTTAGTTTTGACTCGTTTATATTTGCTTTTAATAATAAGTAACTATTTTATAAAATATATAAAAAAAAAAATAATAATTTAGAAATTTATTTATATTTATAATTTATTTTCTATGATAAAAATGGATTAAATGCTGCTGCTTCTGGTTTTAACCGAGGTGTGTTATTGTTAAACTAAAATCAATAAAGAAAAACATTTAATTAACATATTATATAAAATAAATTTGAGTAAGTTATAAGTATATATAGTATATATACAGTCGTGTGCAATATAATAGGTAATTATATGAAATTTTTAAATAATACATTTTTTAACAAAAATCATCTATATCAAAAATTGAAACGTTTTTTTTAATTGTCAGTCTCTTCTAGAAAACAAAACATTTATTACATTATCACTTCATTGTGATCTCAGATCGAACTATCGTATTCAATTTTAAGTCATTTACGCCATCTGTGCAAATTAATAGGGAAAATATAGTTATTCGTTGGAATTAATTGATTTTTACATAGATTTAATATTTGGTGATGAACCCGTTATTTTTAAGCACTACATTACATCGTCTCCCCATAGAATCTACCAGTGGTTGACATCTTTTAACTGAGATACTCCATCAACCGTTTTGAACGTTTTCTCAAAGCTCATTTATATTTTTTGGCCTCGGCAATTTACTTAAACTACGTTTCAACTCATCCCACAAGTTTTCTATTGGGTTAAGATCGGGAGACTGAGGAATGAGCCATTTCATTACAAAAATTTTATTTGCAGCAAACCAGTCTTTTACCACATTCATCGTGTGCTTTGGATCATTGTCCTGCTAAAACACCCAGCGAAGGGGCGTGTTTGCATCAGCATACGGAAGCATGGCATAACAAACAATCGAAATACTTGTAACGTTTTACCAAGTTTTTTAAATACAGGTCAATGAGCTTAACCAAATGTTTTTGCTTTTGTTACGCTAACAATTGAAAATATAAATTGAATAACACAATGGTATTCTCAATAGATATGTGCCCTTAACAAAGTTGTCTCTTCGTTCACAATTACATATCCGTTGCCCGGCCTGCCATCACAATTGTGTGGTGACGAAAGAGAATGATGTCAAAAATTTATTGTTGTACGTATTTTGGACCATCATACACATTTGTGCATGTTAAAAATGTTGCTTAAATGGTTTTCGTCCGAAAATAACACTATAACTATAGTAATAATAAAATAAATAGGTTATCAAAAACAAATAATTAATATGTTATATAATTTATATGTTATCAAATTATAATGCTTTTTGAAAAAGAATTCCGATTTAATCAAGATCCGTTAAAATCCGGATGGCAGTACACCCTGTCATTTTTAGTATACACAATTGTGTGTTGTGGACTTATATTGAAACAAAAAAAAACAAAATCTGGCCTGAAAAGGGATATGCAAGCTATATATGTCAACCATATTTATGTAGGTGAATTTAGAGCCCACGCAGCATAAAACTTTTTAATAAAACCACCATTTTTAATATGACAACCGAGGCTGAAAGTCACCAACATAAATAATATAAAAATTTAACTATAAAATTTTTTTAAAATAATTTTTTATATTTTAATTAATTTCAACTTATAGTATTGAGGAGTTAAGGAGCTCTCGCAAGCTAAAGTTAATGAAACTGTCGAACCAGCGGCTGTACCCTAACATCACCAGCAACAAGAACAACGCAAGGTTGCAATGAAGACTAAGGCACCACCGCCAATTAATGTGATAGGAATAACTGAGTGTGCGAATATCCAAGCTCTAATGAAATCAGTATCCACAAACGACTATAGAGAAGCTGCACTAAACAATAATGTTTGGCAGATAAACACAAGAGATTCCGATGCATACAGAGCTTTAGTCACAAAGCTCACTGAAGAAGGTAAAGAGTGGTATACATATGAAGACAAAAATAACCGAGAAATTAAGGTTATGGCCAGAGGTCTCCATCCCACCTGCAAATGAAATACATAACTGCAAATTGAAGATGCAGTAAATATCCTTAAACGAGAGAAAGTTGAAAATAGTCATGAAACCAAGATCGTTAAAAGAGGGCTCCCGCTATTCATGGTCACATTCAAAAAAAGCGAAAAAAATGAAAATATGTATATTTAATATCAAAGCACTACTTAATATGAAGGTTAAAATAGAACCACTGAAAAAGAACACGAGATTAATACCTCAATGCAAGAATAGCCAAGGTTATAACCACAGCCGAAGGAGATATTGCGGGAGAGATGTTACGTGCATAAAATGTGCCGGCAAACAACGCGAAAGGCTGTTCTCATAGTCGAACCGAACCTGCAAGGTATATAAACTGTAAAGAACAACACTCAGCCAACTATAGAGGATGCGAAGTAGCGGTACAACTGCAAAGGTTAAGAAATAAAACACGCCAATCGACTCAAAACAGTAATGTTAGAAGAGAAAGTATTTCAACTACAAGAGTGCTGTCACAACCAGAGCCCATAGAGCCAGAGAGGAGATCCTACTCTCAGATAACGCAGCAGAATACTATTAACGAAAATCCACTAGAAAGGATATTTCGAAGTATAGAAACGATAAATGCACGCCTAGCAAAACAAGAACGTGGTCTAGAAGCTAGATATACAAGCGGCTGGATAGACAAGAAGCTACGAATGAGCTTACATCAATGCTATAATAATCTAATGAATAGATCATTTAGAATTGTGATATGGAACGCGAATGGTTTACCACACAGCATGTTCCAGAGCTAGAAATTTTTCTAAACTAAAAATAGGTATAGGTATGTCTTGTCTCGGAAAATAGGGAACTCAGTATCTCCTCGATTTAGTGTCCCCCACGCCATCAATTAAAAAAAGAAGACTACAGTCGATATTTTAAATCTTTAGGACCAAATTTTATCATAGGCGGTGATTTTAATGCAAGAAATACCTATTGGGGATCTAGACTTATAACCTCTAAAGGGAAAGAGTTATTTAATGGAGCTTGTGAGAACAAATGTAAATTCCTCTCTGGCGATAAACGAACATATTGGCCTCATAACATACATAAAATTCCAGATCTTCTTGACTTCTTTGTAACAAAAGGAGTTTTAGAGGACTACACGTGTATTGAAAATAGTGAAGGATTATCATCTGACCACTCACCTGTGATCATGACTCTGAGTACAATGATAATAAAAAAAGATAATTCACCTAAGTTAACAAACAATAAAACCAATTGGGATCTATTTAAGAAATTAGTGGAAGATCGAACAGATCTTGGCGAACCAATTAGATAGAACGAAGGTGCAGCTGGAAGATGAACTAGAAATATTTAATAACAATAATCCAACAAGCAGCTTGAGAAAGTTCACCGATTTCTCGTACCAACACTACAATGAAACATAACTATCCTCTTGAAGTCAGAGAGCTACACCGCAACACAAAACTATTTTTAATTTTTTGTGCAATAAATTAAAAACAACTAATAAAGGAAATAAAGAACGAAAACATAACAAAGCGACTTCGAGATCTTTCTGAACTAAAGGATGACGATTACTCGCTTTGGAAAGCAACGAAGGGACTAAAAAGATCCAAAATGCATGTACCGCCTATCAAAAACGATGACGTATCCTGAGCTAAAAGTAACAAAGAGAAAGTCTCTCTATTTGCTGCTTATTTAGAAGAGACTTTTCAACCGTTGCCGAGACAAAGAGTAAATGAAAACATCAGTCGTAAACAAAGTAGATGATCTTAACATAAGGCATGTGACCTTTTTTGAACTTAAAACTGAAATCAATAATAACTTAAGTATCAGAAAAGCTCCAGGTTTATGCCACCTGGGCAAATTGTGAAAGCCATTCCCGAGAAAGGTTTGCGTAAATTAAAGCAAATAATTAATGCAGCCATCAGATTGAAGTATGTTCCACGACAATGGAAGATGGCCGAAATAATAATGATTCCTAAACCAGGTAAACCAGGAAACGATAAAAAATCATATAGACCGATATCACTACTTCCAGTCATATCAAAACTATTTGAAAAATTGTTGCTTAAAAGACTCAAACCTATAATATAATAGAGATGCTTAGTTTCACCACACCAATTTGGGTTAAGAGAAAATCACTCTACAGTTGAACAAGTTCACAGAATAACGGATGTCATTGAGGATGCACTTGAGAATAAGAAAATATGCTCCAGTATTTTCTTAGATGAAGCTCAAGCTTGAATTTAAACTGCATAGACGAGCCTGCCTAAGCAATTTTATCAAATTTTTAAATCCTACATAGCTGATCGACACTTTAGAGTCAAATTTGAAAATGAGTACTCTGAAATAAAAAGAATATCAGCAGGTATACCACAAGGTAGCGTACTTGGACCTATTCTGTTTATTCTTTACACGAGAGACTTACCGAATATTGAAGGTACTATAGTAGCATCATTTGCACACGATACAGCTATTCTAGCAGTTGGAAAAGATATTTCGGAAGCAACAAGCAAACTTCAAAATGCAGTTAACACGATGAGCAACTGGACTAAAAATGGCGCATCTTATTAAATGAAGCCAAATTAGTACACATCAACTTTACTTTCAATGTAAACTGTATTTCCGTGGTTCTCAACTCAAACCAAATTCCATATGCAAATACAGCTAAATACCTTGGCATGACCCATGATGCTAAGCTAAGTTTAAAAGAACACATCAAGAAGAAAAATTAAACATCAAATATAGACAAATGTACTGGCACATGGGTAGAAATTCTGAGCTCTCAATACGCAACAAATTGCTTCTATACAGGCAAATGCTAAAACCAGTATGGACCTATGGTATCCAACTTTGGGGTTGGCCAAGAAGACCAATGTACAAATATACAATGCTTTCAAAATAAAGTACCACGAGGGATTGTGAATGCCTCATGGTACATTAGGAACGACAACCTTCATGGAGACTTGATGATGGAATACGTCACCGATGAAATAAAGAACCAAGCAAGGAAACACGTCCAGGGGAACTATTTGGGAATTCGATTCGATAACGAAAGTACAAGATTCATATTTGATTTGCATGTGATTCGAACGATTCTTAGTTAAAATCAAATATGAATCTAGTACTCTCGTTATCGAATCGAATTCTCAAATAGCCCCCCAGCGCTTATCTATACACGAAAATGCAGATATCCATCGTATGTTGGACACCACTAATGGAATGAGGAGACTCCAACGGCAGAAACCGCTGGAGCTGGGCAGTTTGAATTAGAATAAGAAAGTATTATAAAATAAGTAACCATAATAGGTTATTCATCTTAATCCGCGAAACTAATTTAAGATAGACAAATTACTAGATGATCTCTGAATCAGTTGTAATATTGTATAAATAAATAAATAAATAACTTATAGTATGTATTGTGTTGTTTTAATCTAAAATTTATTATCAGTAAGTTCATTAATTTTGAATTTTATCATTTGTTCTTATATACTCGTACGCTAAAGTTCTAACACAGTTTCTATTATACATTTTTTTAGTATCTTGAAAAATGGGCATTAGCCCGAAATATCGAAAAATACATTTCAATGTTGAAATTCCGTAATGATGAATTTTACTTCACTTGAAGTGATGTGACTAGGGGAATAGGGGTGCATAACACTACCTCCTCCATGTTTAGTGGTATGTATTATATTTTTGTTTTACAAAGTTCGCTTTACGCCATATTTTCCGCCTACCATATGACCCGAATATGTTGAAAAGACTTTCGTCTGTAATAAAACACTATTCCAGGATCCGATACCCTCATTAAAATGTGTTCTAGCTAAGTTAAACCTCAATTCTTTGTTATTTGTAGAAGTTAGCAGTTTTTTCGTGGAATCCTGCTATTATATCCAGACCGTTTGAGTACTCTACCGAAAGTTTTTGAACTAACGTCCTTTCCTTATGTATTGGCGCTCCAACTAACCAATTTCGGGCATCCTATTGCTGGATTTTGTACCACTATTTCCAAAATTGACCGCAAATTTCTTTTGGATAGCCTCTTTGGGCGGCCACATCTTGGTTTATTAAGTATATATAGACCCTCGCTCTTCATAGTTTTAAATTATTGGTTGGGCAATAGCACAACTGAGTTTTACAGTTTCAACAATTTCACAAAATGATTTTTTTTCTTTTCTTAACCCTTTAAAGACCAATTTTTTTCAAATAAATGCACCAAAAAAAATCAATTTTTTTAATAATTAGAACTAATATTTTGACATACATATTATTTCTCAAAAAAAATCTGTTTAAAAACTTAACCGTAAAAAGTAAAAACTTAACTTTATTTTTATAAATATGTTGTTTTTTAATTAAAACAAATGTAAAAATAATACATATTATTAAAGTACATATAGATACTTAGATAGATACACTCGTGGACAAAATTAACACACATTTTTTTTTTTTTGTAATAAAAAAAAATTCCACAGGTCAATTTTAATACTACTAATGTCAAATGAAAGTACATTTATATTTTTATCAGAAACCACCTGGAATAAAGTCTACTGCAAACCAATCAATATAATTTTTCAAAAATGCTTAATCAAGTGTGCATGTTGTTTGAAATTCAACGCAACGATCGGCTTTTGTACCATTGCATATCAATTGTTTGTAAATGCAGTACCACTAGTTTTTGTAAATTTTTTCTAAAGTTAACACGTAATATAAGATCCATTGTAATATGGCACTCTTTCATGAGCTGGAGGCGGTTAAAGTCGTCACATTGTATAAGGAAGGTTATACTCATGTACATTCCGCACGAAAATTAGGAATGAACCCGTCTTCGATTTCACGAATAATTAGTGATATCGAGCGACCGGAGAAATAAAAAAAAGCCTAGAAGAGAGCGTAAAGCGTGCACAACCGAGCATGACGACCGATTTTTTAAAATTAATTCATTACGAGATCGAAAGCGTACTGCTATTCAAATGAAAAATTAGTTACTTAGTGCTCGTCAAGTGAATATTAGTGCCAGAACAGTTAGACGAAGATTAAAAGAAGTGAACCTAACCCCAATACGGCCCGTGAAAGTTCCATGGCTTCTTCCTCGTCACAAATCCAGCCGTTTAGTATTTGTTAAAACTCATGCAATTTGGGGAACTGATCAATAGGACACTGTTCTCTTTTCAGATGAGACCACAATTCAATTATGAAAACCAGATCGACGTAATCTTGAATACAGAAGAGATGGAGAACACTACGCACCGTATAACATAGTCAGCATTGGAAGAGGTTCAATAATGTTTTGGCGAGGAATCAGTTGGGAGGGCCGTACGGAGCTAGTGGAGATTGGTTTGAGGATGAATGCAGACTGATATGTTCGCAACATTCTATAGATTATGTTAGTTTTGTTTTGACGCTCCAGTACACGTAGCTGCAACCAGACATCAAAGAATCTTCATTTATGAATGTGCATACAAATTCACGAATTAAAAAATTCACAAACATGAAGGATCAAAAATATTCTTGAAAATAAAATTTTCTATTTTTATGCACATGAATATTCTTCTACAACAAAATTTTTTCTTCATTCGAAAAAAAATATTCATTCTCTTGTTTTGTATTGAGAATGTCAAGTAAAAATTACACATATTAATAAAATGATAATTCGTGACGAACAAACATTCGTACGTCGTGTGGAACATTCTAAAACGCCGTATTAGAGCTAGAAATCCCGCACCAGATTCGTTACCAGAGCTGAGTGTTGCAGCGGAAGAAGAGTGGAATCTCATTCCGCAAGAAATGGTACAAAGCATTCTACTTAGTATGCCCAGAAGGATTGAAGCTGTAATAAGGGCACGGAGGGGGTAATATTCATTACGAAATTAATCAAACTAAATTATAATAAAGCTAATTTTAAAGTTTATAAACCTCTTTTAAAAATTTAAAAAACAAAACAGTTTGACACATTTTGTAGTGAAAAATAGCCGCTATAATTCCATAACGCCACATTTGTGCCTCTTTTGTGAAAAATATAAATTTAGGATCATTTGATACCACTTCCACTGAAATTGGCAAGCGGGATTTTTTTTTTATTATAAAAAAAATATATGTTAATTTTGTCCACAAGTGTACAGATGGGAAAAAATATAATACTCGTATATAACAAAATATAATGTAGAAAAATTAAAATAATCAATAATTTGATTCTGTCGAATTAAACTTCTGGTATACCTGGAACCATGGAGGTAAGCTGTTGAGAATAAAATATATTATTCTTAGTTGATTTAATAAAATAATAATATTGTTATAAGATTATTATAACAAGTTTTCTCGGGTTTATTCTGAATTTCCTCTGGATTTCCCAGATTTCCAGGATTTCCATCGGATTCTTCCGGATTTCCCGGTTTTTTTCGGATTCCGGGGAAACCCGGTGGAAATCAAAAGAAAATTCGAGGGAAATCCAATTCCGGGGGAATCAGGGGCAAATCCGGGCAATTTGAGGGAAATCCGAATAATAATATTTAAAATTAATAAAAAAAATATTTTATTCATTTTGTTTTATTTCTGACAAAGCATCATTTTAGAACTCGAAATTTTGTTAAGTGTTTTTTAATAAACTCGACTTACTTTGTGAAATAAATTGATAAAAAACATTCTATTGTGAATAGCCTGGTGTGTAATACCATTTTAAAATCAGCATTAGTGTCGCATATTTTCTGATAGTGAGTCAACTTTCTGTAGTACATTCTTTTACCGCTTGCATCTCTTAAACATCAACAAAAAAATTGAAAAACAAAGACTTTACAACACCATTGTTTTTATTTGGCAGAAGATAATGCAGCACCGAGCAAGACTCGGGCAAATCAAAAAAACAATCGAACTACGCCCCCGAGTCACGCTCGGGCAAATCATTCAAATGATTAATATTGGCGAATATTAATATTGACAGTTTATACTTGACAGTCGTGAAGTACACTTGTGGCCAATTAAAAATGGAAAAATAGTCGATTGAACAACACGTTTTAATAGTAAAAACCTCTTACACAACTCAATCATCAATGATGAATATATTAAAGGAATATAGTGCCTCAAAGCCTACAGTTTACCGCATTATCAAAGAATTTGAAGAGAGAAACTGTTGCAAATAAGCCAAAGTGTGTGCAACATCGTATAGTTAGAACATCAGAAAATATTGCTTCTATACGTAAGTGTCCGAGATAATCCAACCACATCAATCAGACTTCAATCACTGTGCAAGAACTTGGACTTCGAAGATCAACACTAAAAAATAATTTGCACAAATACTTGGATTTATTCCGGTATCAAATTCAATTAGCACAAGAGCTGCTACCAAGAGATAATTTGCGGCGCCGTACGCATGCTATTTCTTGACAATGACAATCCGAACGTTCCTTTTTTTTTTTTTTTTGAAAAACTAATTATGAGTAACGAAGCTCATTTTCACTTAAGTGGATATGTAAGCAAACAAAGCAGCCGGTTCTGGGCAGTAGAGAATCCACAAAAAGATTCTTCAATCACAAATAATTTGTCAATCACAAATAATTCATCAATCACCATTATATACCTTAAAAATGACGGTATGGGAGGCAATTTGGGCTGGAGGAGTCACTGGAGTCGTTGGACATGGATCATATTTTTTACGAAAATCAGAATGGCGCGCAATGTAGTCACAAATACAATCATGACGTTGGAATTATCAGAAGTTTTTTACTCAACTCATTGTTATCTCTCGATTTATAAAAAAGGGAAATCTATGATAAACTAAAACTTATTTTTCTATGGTAGATAGATTTAATTTCAGAAACCACTGGTGGCCCGGTTTTATTGAAAGTTTACGTTTGAATTTGTTTTAACTTTAGGCACAACAAAGGCGATAGTTGAACATTCAAAATGCAGTAAAATGAAATAAAAATAATTTATTTTATTTTACGGTGTAGTAGTCGTACTAATATACGTACCAAACTTTCGAAATAACGTAACTTCTCTACGTTTTATTTGAATTTTATTATTTTTGCATGTCTCTTAATTATAAAATAATAATTACATATTAATTATGTATATGCTATTTTCTCTTATATACATGAAATTGTATATAATGTGTACATGTGTACTCTTTAACAAATTCTTTATTCTCCTCTTCTTTCACAAAATGTTGTAGTTTTCTCTGTAAAGCAAGAGGCAACAGCTACAATAAATAATCCAGTTTCATTTATTTCAAAATGAGAGAATTGATACGGTTTTCTATGTGTCTAAAATTTGCGACGCGATGGTTTTTGTTGATCATACAAAAATGGTTTCTCGCTCTTAGAAGTTTATTCAATTTTTTTAATTTTTAATATTTTCTTGATAAACGACATTGAACTCGAGGTCAATATGGTATTATTCTGAACGGATTCAAAAAATCCAAAACGGATTCAAAAATTGGAAAATCATTGATAAGTGTATCGAGAAAGAAAATGAGACTATAATGAAATATAAAATTAATAAAGTTAATGTTCTTTTCGAAAATTAATTGGATGTATGCATATGACTCCGCCCTTTCCCAATAGGTGTCGTTACTAGTACTGCTTACCTGTACTATAAATAAGCAATACTGGTATTCTACAGTACTTGATGTTAGCTGTCAATGTGCTGTCAGTATGCGACATTGTTGGTGTAAACAACCAGTATTTTTAAACCCCTTGAAAATGTCGAATTTTATTCCAAATATACATCATTTGCGGGAAGTTTTATTATATTATTTTATTGCAAAGAAAAATGTAGCGGAAACTTATCGTTTGCTTGTGGAAATCTACGATCATCATGCTCCATGGAATACAACGTACAAAGAATGGTTTCGAAGTCTAAAGTTATGATTTTGGCATTGAAGATAAAGAGCATGGAAAACCACCCAAAAAAATTGAAGATGTGGAATTGGAAACGTTATTGGCTGAAGATTCTTCTCAAACACAATCAGAATTGGCTGGTTTACAAACCATCGGAATGGTTCAAAAAGCTAGCAACTGAGTTCCACATGAATTAAAAGAAAGAGACCTCGTACGTCGAAAAACCATTTGTGAAAAATTGCTTCAAAGAGTACAAGGAAAAGGTTTTTTGCATCGAATAGTTACTGGAGATCAAAAATGGATTTATTATGAGAATACCAAACGCGAATAATCTTGGCTGAAGACTGGTGAAGCTGGTCCATCGCAACAAAAGTGAGATATTCATTGCAATAAGGTTATGCTCTGTATCTGGTGGGATCAGATAGGTGTGTTATATTGTGAACTGCCAGGTGAAATTATCAATGGCGATGCCTACCGATAACTAATACGTTTGAAGCGAGCTATTGAGGAAAATGGACCAGAATCTGTGAATAGACCACAACAAATTAATTTTTCAGCACGACAATGCAAAACCACATGTGGCAAACAATTATTTAAAGGGGCAGGAGTTGGAAGTTTTACCACACCTGCTGTATTCACCAGACATAGCTCCTCCAGATTACTACTTATTCCGGTGAATGCAGTCGTCTATTACTGAACAGCGGTTCAGTTCTCGCGCAGAGTTCGAAAATTGGCTTATTGATTAGACTGCCTCCAAAGACCAGGATTTCTTCAGAGGGGAAAACCGTAAATTGCCTCAAAATTGAGGAAGTTATAGCTGCAGATGGAGCATAGTTTCAATAAATAATTGTTTCCTTTTCTAAATTAGCAAATTTGTTTTATTTTAATAAAACCGGGCGAAGTCATATTCACACACCCAACATAAATGTTTAAAAATTACACGTTTAATTTGGAACATTTTTATAATCAATTATGACGATCATAATGTAATATAAGGTTAAAGAGTCGTTTGGATCAATTACGTTAACTATGTAAGCCTAAGTTTAAGCGAGCTGCACAGAAACTAAGTTTACAAAAATAGTATCTGGGATCCTTTGTCGATGTGTTAGGCCTGTAAATAGAAGGTACTGATTAACACAAGAATTAGTGATAAAATAATTTTATAAATCACTAAATCGACACAATCAATACTCACAAATAACATATCGAATGAATTAATTTTATTATTATTGGCTGAATCACTATTCTTAAAATTATCCGAATTGCAATTTAGAAAAGTATCATGGAACTGCATGCAATTAATTTTTAAATACTCAATTAAGATGTAGGAACATACAAACTAGTTTTAATTGTCACCAAAATGTTAAACCACAAATTAGTAACTAAAATACAGATGATTTAAGATATATAATATACATACCCTTTCCGCAGTACTCAATTTCTATTTTTTGTCGAATTCACCGGGCGCCCGTAATCCATTTATATTTATATTGAATGTAGAAAGTCTGCTTTTTTGGTCAAATTCAACTTTATTGAAAATATAATTGTTACAAAGATTAATTATCGAAATGTTTTCTATAAATTACTAGTGTTGAAATGGATACAGAAGAAAAGAGAATAATTCAGGTCATTTGTTTGTTAATATCTTATGTACACATTTATACAAATGAACGCATATTTGCAGTGCATTGCTGAGAATATTTAATCCAGCAGCAGCAGTTCGAGCTCGTCCGATGAGTCCACATCCAGTTCATCGGATATTTTAAGTAGTGAGGATTAAAGTGATCGCATCGAACACAAGAAAATCGAAAATTTTGTTAATACAATCAACAAATATAGTAATGCAAATTTTATGCGTCACTTTCGATAGTCGCGAACAACTGCAAGTATAATAATAGGTAATTTTAATTATTATTTAATTTGTTTAATAAAATAATAATTATAATACATATTTTAGATGCATATAATTCATCAAACGTGTCCCTCTTACAAGAGTGGACGTGAAAACGTGGGAAGTTTGAAGGAGTGTTATATTTTTTTTGTGATGCGTCGCAAATACCACTACTTAAAAATAGATTCCGCCGAATAATAAATTATTAATATAACAATTGCTTATTGCGCTCTCCATTCCTTATGCGAAGATACGCAAGATTATTGGAATTTCAACCTCAACGATACCGAAAGAAAACGAAGAGCCAACGGGCTAATTCAAATTCCATTAGTAATGGGGCACATGATCGACGGTCAGAAATTTTAAATAGACTCTTGGATAAAGGACTTTTATAACCATTAATTAAAAATAAGAAACAAAATATGATTGTAAAAATAATTCATTGTTTTAATTAAAAATATTTTTAAATTTAATTTTGTTAATTTTTTTGCAATTCTAAAACAAATGTAAATAACGAAAAATATCTGAAATATCAAACACTACCAACCTTTAAAAATAAAACACGGAAATTCATTGGTTATTTCTTTTGGCCAATAATTGAATTCCAATTTCAAATCCAATTCCTGGATCCTTAAAGCTGTTTTGCTTTGGCAAAGCCCGCTTAGCTTACAACAATTGTACTGTATAAAACCGAAGACGCTTTAATGTAAACCAAAAAAAAATTTGTTTTAAAAAAATGAAACCATTTTATAGTTATGTTGCTCACCGCAAGGCGGTCATTTTTAATTTCTTTTTGATTTTTTAAATTTTTTTTAATGTACTTAATGTAACTACATAATAATCAATTATCACACGATCAAAATTTGACATATAAATATTTTATTACCAACAAAGGAAAGTTAAAATGCATCGAAAAACTAAAGCCAAAAGCTGTTGCTTTGAGATATTAAAACCACTCGCTTTATTTTACCAAAGTAAAACACCTTATGACTTGAAATGCAAAGCTACTAAGGTTATTGAAATAATTTAATATGTGATTTGAATATTCCTAGCTAAGCTACACTAAGCCCCCTCGATTCTAAAGGTGATGCCACATTACAATTTCTATAAACGTTTTCTGACAACGTTTTTTTCAATTACGAATAAATTATTGGATATATTTTATTTAAATCAATGAGATATAATGTAAAATAACTTCATTTATTAGCCAAAATAATAAATTTACAATTATTGAACAATTTTAATTGAAAAATAGTAATTTTTCTATTTTACCGTTCCTAGAGACGTTTTTTTTTTTTTCATTTAGGAAAATTTTTCAATTAAAAACGTTCAATAATTGTAAATTTATTATTTTGGCTAATAAATAAAGTTATTTTACATTATATCTCATTGATTTAAATAAAATATATGCAATAATTTATTCTTAAATGAGGAAAACGTTTTCAGAAAACGTTCGTAGAAATTGTAATGTGGCATCGCCTTAACGTACAGTCACAGACGTATTTTCAGTCTTAGCTAAAACTTTTGTCTTAACGAAGACCATAGATTTTAAATTCTTATTGTGCACTTAGTCTAATCTGTCAGTAGTCTTAAAAAACTGCCTTCGATAATATCAGCGAAATAGGTGGTTTTAAGAATCATAATTTAGACATTTCAACAGAAACAATAAATATAATATATGTATTTAATTATTAAAAACATAAAAATTATACAAAATAAAATATGTACTATTTTATATTGTTATAATATACTCTTACCATTATAGCATAAATTTGATTTCTTTTAATAATTTCGAATAAACAATATTTTGTTTTGACAGCTCACAAAAGTCTTTGGAGAGTTTCTAATATATTAGAAGAAGACTACTGCCTTCAGAATTTCAATGAAGACTTTAGTCTTACAAATAAATCTTCACAAGAAAGCCTTAGCTAAGATGGTCTTAGTAGTCTTATCGTTAGAATCGGGGGGTAAGTTACCTGAATTAATTTATAATTATATTTTGAATTAATCTTAAAACATATAATACTTTATTTAAATTTTATATCAATATATATTGACAATTGAATAATATATTGATACCATATATTAACATGATTTTTCATTGTAATGTGAAAAATATTGGAGTTTATTTCCTATCTGCTCATTCAATGCAATCTAAATATCATATTGTGATAAATAAATGTATGTGATAAATTAAATATTATGTAAAACATTCATTTTTGGGTTTTATTTGTTACTATGCTTAGAGATTTTATTCAGCAACATCATGGTGAGTAAATACCCCTTTACTAATGCCTCGCAGAAACGTGACATTACGCCACGTAACATAAATGCACCACGCAAAGCGAACAATTTACGAACTACCAACACATTGGCAACTCCTCGCAAAAAGTCTAATTATCATAGGTAATGTGTTACGTTTGCGAAGACTTGAATGAATAATATTCTTCGCTAGTGTTACGTAAACGCAACACCTTGTTTGACGAGATATTCGTTCGAAATGTCAGGCAACTAGGCGTCTTACTTTGGTAAATTTACAACAACAATCCCATGTATTTTATTCCAAATTGGAAGTTTTCAATCAACTTTTCTGCTGGTATAGACTATAAAATAATTCTATTCTATACCTGTAGATTTAATGTTCAACGCCAGAACATTTGTATTCAATACTTTTGGTTGTTGTTTTGAGCACAATATTTATTCCGATTCAGAATGGGAATTGCTTGCAGCAAAGTAAGACGCTTAACATGTTCGTTCAAAAAACAATTTACCAGGAAAAGTCATCCCGTAACTTTAAAAAATCGTGATATTTAGTCAGATTTTATAAAAAATTTACACATACATATGTATACAAAAGTCGACGTCAAAACATAAATATCAAAACAAAGACATCGCGCCATTAGTACAATTCAATTTTGAACTTATTTTCGTTTGTAATAGACGTATTAAAATTGTAAGAATAATTTGTAATTTTGCGCGACGTATTTTCAAAATATATTGTGTACTAAAATGTTGTTTATGTGCGAAATTATATAGTTTCTTATATATATTTTTAATTAAAAATTATTTATATTAAGTAAATTAATAAAATTGAAATATGGGAGACACAATATTGAAAATCTTATTACTTTGCTTTACAATTTTTAAGCATTTTTGTTAAAAAATGCTATATGGTTTCGGTTTGCCGTCTGTCCGTCTATGTCCACGATAACTTGAGAACGGTTGGAGATATCAACTTAATGTCTACACTAAAAGTTCAAGCAATTCATGTGATATAGCCCCATTGGTGTGGGAATGAATCTGGGATTTGGTGGATAAGGGTTTACGTGGGTGGTGTGTGTGTGTGTGTGTGTGTGTGTGTGTGTGTGTGTGTGTGTGTGTGTGTGTGTGGGAGTGAGAATGGTGGTGCTAAAGGGTGATGATATGGGTGGTGCGGTATCGGGTAGTGCGGTATCGGGTGGTGCGGGTGAGATGGTTTTTTAGGCTTTGAATTGGATAGTGGGAGGGGGTGGTAATAATGTTTAGGTGTGGTGGTTTGCGGTTTAAGCCGAATTGATAAACCTGACATGTATAATAAACAATTGTTTGTCTTTCTTTTCACCAATACTAATACAAAAGTCGGGTAAATCTGTTTCATGTTCTTTTACACAGAAACCGGGTAACTTTTTTTCACAAAGTCCAACGAATTTGCCATAACGAAAAACGAATTAGAAACTTCGCGAATGAAAGAGAAAGAATTTTTATTTACACAAAATCAATATTTTTGTGTCTTTGATATTTTGTAGTAGGAATTTAGTATGGAATTAAAAACAAATTTTTCCACACAGTGGAAAAATTGCATACTGGGGTACGGCATGTGGTTTTCAGGAATTTTTGGAGTTATAACCAAATAGAGGTGCCTCAACTTTTTGGTGCGTGTATTCACTTCTTATTATTAAAAATTCTTTGATTAAACGTTAATGGATGTCACAAATCTTTCAAAATTATAAATAAATATTAGTTGTTTTTGTTTGCCCTACAGCTTCAGTTGACAGGAAAAATTTTACTGTTTGATTTTTGTTTCTGACAATCACTACAAATTTTACGACGACAGGCTGGAACATCAAAAAAAATTAGTTTCATAAATAATATTTTTGTAAATTTTATAACTTTCGTATGGTTGGCCCTTTATTCAGTAAATGTTTTTCAGGCTGTAAAAGCAAATATATTTTATTATTTAGTTAATTTATTGCAAATGTGCCTCAAAATCGATATCGTAAAACTAATAAACAAATTTCACTATAAGGAATACATATAAATTATATGCAAAATATATATTTTAATAGTTTAATTTAAGTATAATACAATTTAAAATAAATCGTATATAATGATTGAGTTACAACGAAACCAAGAGATTGTATATCGCTTTTCCGGCCAGCGATCACAATTGTGTATGTAAAAAATCGTGTACGAAAGAGAATCATGTCAAAAATATATTTTTGTATGTATTTTAGACCAACAAACACATTTGCATACCACTTAAATCGTTTTCGTCCGAAAAATAACACTATAACTTTTCATTTTCATGAATGTTTCCGGTGTTTTTTCGAGATTGTTTTCAGCTTATCGTGGAGCAACAACAAAAATTAAACTGATTGTTTTCGATTGTCTCCATATTTGTTGTGATGTCAAAGTGTCCAAACTTTTTGTGAAAATCAGCTGATAATCTGAAATCTGAATCCATATTCTATCTCCAAGCTTTTTTCACTTAACCTATTTCATCCCATAACTATTTTATATGTATCCCTTTTTTAACCAAAAAAAATAATTCAAAAATTCAATTTAAGTCCAAACCACACAAACGTGTGAGTAAAAACCATGTAATGGTGATTTTGTAATGGTGATTTTGATAAAAAATTTAGCTTGATTTGAGTACAACCAATACAATTGGTTGTATAGTTATTACGGGTCCCATTTGAAACGCGATATTTTAAAACGCGATTTTTCAAAACGCGATATTTCAAAACGCGATATTCAAAACGCGATATGGTACAAAACGCAATATGGTACAAAACGCGATATTTCAAAATGCGGTATTTCAAAACGTGATATGGTACAAAATGCGATATGGTACAAAACGCGATATTTCAAAACGAGATATTTCAAAACGCGATATTGTACAAAACGCGATATGGTACAAAACGCGATATATCAAAATGCGATATTTCAAAACGTGATATGGTACAAAATGCGATATGGTACAAAATGCGATATTTCAAAACGAGATATTTCAAAACGCGATATGGTACAAAACCCGATATGGTACAAAACGCGATATTTCAAAACGCGATATTTCGAAACGCGAGATGGTACAAAACGCGATACGGTACAAAATGCGATATTTTAAAACGCAATATTTCAAAACGCGATATGCTACAAAACACGATATTTCGAAATGTGATATTTCAAAATGCGATACGGCACAAAACGCAATATGGTACAAAACGTGATATTTTTATCATTAAATCGAATTACTGGTATTGAACAAAAGTGTTCGTGTCCAATATATAAAGGGTAATTTATTAAAGATTAGACGAAAATTTTCAAAGTGTCCAAGTTACAATATAAAGAGGTTGTCAATATACAGAATATTTTTACCATTTTTGTAAAAATAAATATATGAAATTTCAAGGGACTGAATGAAAGTGTCCAAGATACAGAAATGCCCAACATTGAAGGTTTTAATAAAATTCAATTTTTCATTCAATTTGCACCTGATATAAATTGACGGCCGAAAATTTTAACTGCTTGGTTATACTTCCGAATAGGTTATATACCTCCAAAAACTGTGAAAATCGGTATACTAAGGTACTTTAGAATGCTGATTACGAATATAGCCATGAAAATATCCAGAAACGATCCCAAGTAGCTCTCAATGATCCCAAGTGGCCCTAAATGCCCCAAATGGTCTTAAAAGACAACCCAAACGCGAAAAAATATTTTCTTTTTTCGAAGCACAAATGCTTTTATGATTATTTTAAATCATTTTATACCTTAAGATTGAGGGCTACCGCCCCCAAATCCCAACTTTTATACAAATAAAAAAATTTACTGTTATGTCAATTGTTTTATTTCATTTTTTTTTTTATAATCCACATAGGGGACATTTAACTTTAGTTTAAAGGAATTTAGAAATCGATAGGAGTGGCAGTTTAGGATTTGGTTAAATCAGGCGGGTCGGCTCCAGTCGCTTCGCAACGTACATTCTGGAAAAGGGGAAATTTAATTTCAGTTTATAGGAATTTAAAAACAGATATTAGCAGGAGTATAGGATCGGGTTATATCAGGTGAGCACTTCGCTCCCTAGTTAGAAAAAAAAAACTTCAGTTTATACGAATTTAAAAATCGATAAGAGCAGGAGTATAGGACCGGGTTATATCAGACGAATCGCTGCGCTCCCGTCACTTCGCAATGTGCATTCTGGAAAAGGGGAAATTTAATTTCAGTTTATAAAAATTTTAAAATCGATAGAAGAGGGAGTTTAGGATCGGGTAATATTAGGAAGGTGAAGGGTAAATTAAATTTCAGTTTATAAGAATTTAAAAATGGATAGGAGCGGAAGTATAGGATCGGGTTGCATCAAGCGGGTGGCTGCGCTACCTTCGCTGCGCAATGTACATTCTGGAGAAGTAGACATTTAATTTCAGTTTATAAGAATTTAAATATCGATAGGAACGGGAGTTTAGGATCGGGTTAAATCAGGCGGGTGATGGGGAAATTTAATTTCAGTTTATAGGAATTTAAAAATCGATAGGAGTGGGAGTTTAGGATCGGGTTATATCAGGAGAAATTTAATTTCAATTTAAAGAATTTAAAAACCGATATTAGCGGGAGTATAGGATCGGGTTATATCAGGTGAGGGCTTTGCTCCCTAGTTAGAAAAAAACACTTCAGTTTATAGCAATTTCAAAATCGATAAGAGTGGGAGTATAGGATCGGGTTATATCAGGTGAGCACTTCGCTCCTTAGTTAGAAAGAAAAACTACAGCAGCGTACAGCAACGAATTATACCAGGCGGGTCACTGCGCTCCAATCGCGTCGCTCTTTAGTTAGAAAAAAAATCAGTTTATTCGCGATTTCCAACAAAGTATCTGACATCTGGTGAAAAAACGTGTATCGCAGTTTGCTATGAAGCAAGGGGGATCAAAACTGTCATAACAATCGATTTGACAATTCTCGTCCTCCTTGTAGACGTAGAAACCAACGCTATCTACATTCGATGAAAATCGGCAATAGGAATTTAAAAATCGAAAAAGCGGGAGTATAGGACCGGGTTATATCAGGAAAATCGCTACGCTCCCGTCGCTTCGTAATGTACATTCTGGAAAAGGGGAAATTTAATTTCAGTTTATAAGAGTTTAAAAATCGATAAGAGAAGGAGTTTAGGATCGGGTTATATCAGGCGGGTCGGCTCCGGTCGCTTCGCAACGTACATTCTGGAAAAGGGGAAATTTAATTTCAGTTTATAGGAATTTAAAAACCGATATTAGCGGGAGTATAGGATCGGGTTATATAAGGTAAGCAATTCGCTCCTTAGTTAGGAAAAAAATACTTCAGTTTATACGAATTTAAAAATCGATAGAAACGGGAGGACAGCCCGTTGTTATATCAGGCAGGTCGCTGCGCTCCAGTCGCTCCGCTCCTTGGAAAAAGTTTCAGATCATAGGAATTTAAAAATCGATAAAAGCGGGAGTATCGGACCGGGTGATATCAGGCGGGTTGCTGCGCTCCCGTAGCTTCGCAATGCACATTCTTCTGTACCATATCGTGTTTTGTACCAGATCGCATTTTGAAGTATCGCGTTTTAAAATATCGCGATTTGTACTATGTTGCGTTTCGTACTATGTCGCGTTTTGAAATATTGCGTTTTGAAATATCACGTTTTGTACCATATCGCGTTTTGTACCATATCGCGTTTTGAAAAATCGCGTTTTGAAATATCGCGTTTTGTAACATATCGCGTTTTGAAATATCGCGTTTTGTACCATATCCGGTTTTGTACCATATCGCGTTTTGAAACATCACATTTTGAAATATTGCGTTTTGTACCATATCGCGTTTTGTCATATCTCGTTTCGAAATATCGCGTTTTGAAATATCGCGTTTCGAGCGGCTCCGAGTTATTACTTATATTTTTTTTTCGACGAAAATAAGTTTGAAAGGAATGCACAAATGTGTAAGTTGGTTCAAAACACATACAAAAATAAATTTTTGACATGGTACTTTTGCCGTACCCACACAATTTTGTTACTGGGCTCGGGCAGCAAAAGGGGTGTACGGTGTTGGTGTACCCGGTACCGACGTACCGTGTACGGTCGTGTTCCCAGAACTATTTTTTGTGGGATGATCTTAATTTCAAATATTTTGAATATAAAATTAAACAAGATGAGGTTAGAGGTTACTAAGAGAAGAGATTGGAAGTTTGGGTTCCAAGTTCCAACTAATGAAACATTGAATTTTTTGTATTAAAAAATTCGGTCTGCGCATCAGACTGCAGTGATCAAACGTCAAACTACAAAAATTTTAAATATACTTTGAACTAATTAAAGTATAATCACAATGCTTTAGCGAATTTTAATGACGCGCTACGCAATACTGATTATACATTGATTAATTCAAAGTATTTTCAACATTTTTGTAGTTTGGTCACTGCAGTCTGATAATACGACTGAATTTTTTAATATAAAAAATTCAAAGTTTCATTAGTTCGAAACCAAACTTCCAAAGTCTTGATAACCTCACGAATGTTGTACATAATGTTTTATGTAAAAAAATTAAAATAGAATCTATAAAAGATAAATTAAATATTTAAGGGTTATTATTTTTCTTGTTTTATAGCTTCAACGCTGACGCGATTATTGTGTAACAAGGCAACATCGTCGGGAGACAAATGTATTTTGTCGATGTATCTTGTAGTTGTATATCTGGTTGTTTATACCTTTAGTTCGAAACCAAACTTTCAAAGTCTTGGTAACCTCACCTTGATTAAAAACACTATCTGGCAAGATCCAGAATACCCCAAAATTTCATAAAATTAAAATGAAAGTCGGTTCATGAAATATGTTTTCGACAAGCTTAACACAACAATACAGTACATGGCCATTGAATTAACAACTTTTGATTTTCTAAAATTCCACTATTAATACAAGCAATTTCTGGAAAATTTTATCTTTATTCTATAGCACATATCTATCGTTTGTGACGCGTTTATGACGCATGAAATTATTTACCATTATTTCTCTTGAATTTGTTTTTGAATATTTTATTTTTTGTACTTCGCAATCCGAGCGATTGATGAATAATATGTAATACCATAGATACATATCTGGTTTCGTAACTAAGATTATAAAACTATGGTTTGCAAGATGAGAACTCAAGACACACTACAACTTTTTTTGTCTTCTCGTTTGGTTTTAAATAGTAATAGAGTAGGCATTGACAAAAATGTCACGATTGACATTTAATTGTCCTATAAATTGTCAGAAATGACTTATATTGACAGAACAGGAAAAAAAATATTCCCGCCAACTAAATATCTCAATGATATACAGAAAATTCGGAGGAAACTAGATTTTTTTGGTAAGCTATTAGTGTTCGGAATTTCCAGTTTTTATGTATTCGTCGTTGTGAGCACTAAAATGCCTCGGGATGAGAAAAAATATCTCATTCCGAAACTACGTTAAAACCGAGTTGCAAACCATGGTTAGGGGTGACACATAACAACGAAATCATGGTTAACTCGAAACCATAGTTACGAAACCAGTAATGTGTCTATAGCATAACATTACTATTCAAATAGTGTAATAAATGAGAAGTAATTATTTTTTTATTAAGTAATATGTTAGTGGTTCTATATTGGTGTTTTAGTTTATAATATCCAATTGTGTTTAGTAAGTGATTGTTAAGAGTTTCGCGGTACTATCATTATGGGGCGAAAAATAGATATTACATTGACAAAAAACGGCGTATTGCTGATTTATTGGAGCATTTATCATTAAAACAATATGAAATTGCCAGAATAGTTGGAACCAGTAAACATGTTGTGTCCAGAATTAAGAAATCACTCTAAAATGAGTGATCGTGGCGAGGTCGTGGCTCCACCGCACAGGGAAAATTGCAGAAAACAAAGGAAAACATCCGAAAGGGAAGAGAAAATCATCTTAAAATTAACTTTGCAGAATCGTAAACGATCAACGACTTCAATAAATGCCATTTTAAAGAAATACGACATCAACATTTCGAAGAGAACATTGCGACGCCGCTTTAAGCAATTTGGGCTAAAACAATGCCGTCCGACTATTCAACAAAAATTAACGCACAAGATGATACTTAAACGAATTGCATGGGGACGGAAATATAAGCACTTCCCAGTGTCAGATTGGTCTAATGTAAGTAAAAATTCCTGTTTGCTATTTCGTTTTTACAAATTTTCTTAAACGAACAAATTTTAAGGACCGATGAATCGTCGGTCCAAATTACTGCCGGGAGAAATATTTTTGTTAAACGCCGCTGACATGAACGTTTCAACAAAGACTGTGTTGCACAAAAGGTTAAACATCCAACATCTGTCATGATCTTTGAGTGTACCACCGCAAAAGGTCCTGAGCCTGTGTAGTAGATGGCATTATGAATGCTGGGGCCCTATTCCTGAATACGATACGAAACGAATGTACAAGATTCATATTCAATTTCAAATAAGAATCGTACGAATCTGATTCAATTCAAATATGAATCTTGTATTTTCGTTTTCGTATCGTATTCAGGAATAGGGCGGCTGATAAGTATATCCAGATATTGAATAAGGTCTTTTTACCAAAACTCTTACAATTGTTTCGCCGATGGCAAAGGTATATTTTTCAGCAGGATGGAGCTACTTGTTACACCACCAAATCAGTTAAAAACTATTTGAGTTCCAAAAACATACCGCTAATGGATTGGCCTGGGAACTCTCCGGATATGAACCCAATAGAAAATGTTTGGACGGT
The DNA here is from genome assembly GCA_947310385.1 of Nephrotoma appendiculata. Classification (NCBI taxonomy): domain Eukaryota; kingdom Metazoa; phylum Arthropoda; class Insecta; order Diptera; family Tipulidae; genus Nephrotoma; species Nephrotoma appendiculata. Next base: position 105,503,807 of record OX371225.1, read on the forward strand.
TCTGAAGAAGCAGTTATCAGAAAAACATATCACAGACAAACAAACATTGATTAAGGAAATTAAAGTCATACGGTTCAACGACCCACTTATTAAAAAAACATATTAAACTCGTTCCATACTATGCCATAAAGAGTCATGTTGCTCAAGAATAAAGGAATGTGGTCTAAATATTGAATAGTACCTCTATTGAACTTTTATTTAATTTTTTTATATTCATTAAATCTTAATTTAATAAATGAAGTGATATTGATTTGTTAAATGAATTTTATTGATATTGAATTCCCCGAAAAACTAAATTTTATAAAAGTTGCTAATTCAATGGCCACCTACTATAAATAACAAATATAAATAAGGTTTAGAAATATTAGTGACAAAATAAAACGATGGAAAAGATAAATATCGAATGGTTGTTTTCGACCATTTGGGTTAACAATGGCAATGATCATTTTCATCCATTTGGGATGAAATAGGTTAATACTAGACCTAAGAACCGGTCAAAATGACCGGTTGCATCATTTATTTATAACATTTCTTCTTTAACACTAGAACTACGAACCGGTCAAAATGACTGGTTGCATCATTTATTTATAACATTTCCTCTTTAATAAAAATCATGACATTATCGTAAAATAATAAATAATACAAAGAGGAAATGTGATAAATAAATGATGCAACCGGTCATTTTGACCGGTTCATAATTCTAGTGTTAAATTCAACATAAAAGAATATTATAATAACAACAAGCACGAATCACTTTTCACAACCACAAATTATAAATAGAAATATGTATACAAATTTACAAATATATTTCGATTAAAAATTCAATTAAAAAAAAATTGTACTATTTGCCGCTATAATTTTGCTTTGTTTATGATTTATTTTGACACTTTGTCATTTTTAAATAAATATCGATGTGTCGATAAGTTTAATTTTTTTATTTAATAAAACAACCAAAAAAAATTGAATATTAAAATCATTGTAATTAGAATTGAATTAGATTAAAAAGACCTATGCGCTGCATATGTTTGTTGTTTTCGAACATTGTTTTGGGTTGATATTAACGATAAGCTTTTATATGTGAAAGACAACAACAACAACTAAAATCGAAAAACAATCTCGAAAACAATATCCAAAACCATTCATCTAAGTATGCATATCCATCCTACGGTAACTTGAATTCGGGAACTTCTTCGTTTCTTTCCTCTTTACCTATAAAATAAATAAATTTTATAGATAAATGGTAAAGAAACGAAGAAGTTACCGGATTCAAGCTACCGTAGTATGGATATGCACAATGAAACATAACTATATAATAATAATAAAATAATTAATATGTTATCAAAAACTAATAATTAATATGTTATATAATTTATGTTATCAAATTATTATGCTTTTTCAAAAAGAATTCCGATTTAACAAAGATCCGTTAAAATCCGGAAGACATTACAACCCTTCATTATTTACATATGTATGTACACATTTGTGTAAAGTGTACTTAAATTGAAAAAAAAAACTGGCCGGAAAGGGTTATATTAGGCGTTTTCAGAAATAGCCCATGGCAACTTTTGAGTAACTTGCTGACAAAAATTAACCAAATCTATTTCCGAACATGTAGAGTAACTTTAGGGTAATTTACTTTTAGTTGTTCTTTAATTTCTGTCTTTTTGTCAATTTGTATTAAATTAGTAGTGTCAGAAAAATTAAAGCACAAACTTTCAAAGTATAAACTATTAAAAAAGATACAACAAAAATGTTATATGTTAAAATACGGCAATGAGTTTTGCTGAATATAAATATTACCACGCGAAATGTAATCTTACTTTTTGTATAGCCAGTCTTTAGTTACTTTTGTACTAACATTAAAAATATTAAAATTACTCAACAGTTACCATAGGATATTTCGAAAAGGCCTATTCACAGCATTTACAGCATATTTTCACGATTGAATGACATCCATATTAACAAACAAAATACTCTAGAATTAGAATGTTCAAGATATTCTTTCTGATTGAGTTTTAAATTTAGCAATTTTAAGTTCATAAATTGAATCTTGATTCTTTAAAATCAACGGCCTATAATATTACTAGTAATTACTTAAACCATCTGTAAAACTTGATTTGTGGCTAAACGTTTTGTCGATTTTTTATTTATAAAATTAGTAAAAATTAATTATGAGCATAATTATTAATTAATAGACTAAATTAGTTCAAAATGTCACTCACTTGCGTAGTCGAATTGGATGAATTAGAAATTGGTGCCCATGGATCCTGGTTAAGTGTTACTGGAAATGGCGATTGTTTTAGCTGGTTTATGGAGGGTACCTATAAACAACAACAACAAAATCTTTATTTTCCCAACAAAAACATTCAATAATTATCTTACCGGTTGAATCTGTTGCTGAAATAAATTAGTTCGTTGGGGTATTGATGTGGTACCAGTTACGTCACTAAATGGATTGTAAGGTGCGGAATTGTTATCGGCATTTGTTGTTGCAGGATTTGGTTTTATTAGGTAATCCAAATTGACTAATGCGGAATTTTCGCCTAAAAATGATTGTGGGGTTTTGCTTTGAGAATTTGGTTTCGGCGATAACGGATCTATGTCATCCAAAAGAGCTGCAATTAATTAAAGAATAAGTATCGTAATAATATTATTAATAATAATTATTATTGATAATAATATTTTGAAAATTACAATTATTATTAATTCCATTAAGAGGTGACGTTGAACTTTGTGCCGATTTACTTCTATTAGTTATTATATCAAATTCGTGTAAATCTGAGTTAGGCGAAGTTAAGGCGCCAACTGGTGAAGGTCGTAGCTGAAAATAAGCAAAATAGGATAATTTAATATAGTCATTTTTATCCAATTAATAAAAATTTTATATATTGAATTTATTATCGTTAGAATTAACTTACGCCCATGTTTTCCGTTGTTGGTGCCCAAGGGTCCACAATATTTGAAGTGGATGCAGGCAACCACGGATCTGCAACTGGTTTGCTTGTTAACCAGGCATCACCTCTATTATTGACAGATGCTGTTTGCGATGGTTTCGAAGCCAACCAAGGATCGGTGGATAGGAGAATGTTACCGTTTGTTGATGACATTGAATTTTGTAACCAACCTTCAACTGATGCGTTGGTATTTGCCATTGTAGGAGACTGTGATTGTGGCAGCCAAGCATTATCAGTTGCAATAGATAATGGTGGTTTAACTGGTGTACCCCCTCCTAACGGTTGCCAAGGATCAGGTGGAGGTGATGAAGTCCACGGATCGGAAGTAATCTTTAAAAATACAAATAAGTATGACTACCAACCAGTACTTAATGCAGCCAATTTCAAATTACAAAATAAAACAACAAATAATGGGCCCGATTCTCGTGGCATAAAATTGCTGTTATTTTATTTTCTCGCTTCAATTGGAATTTGTATTGAAAAAACAAAAATAACATAATATAACATAAACTTATAGATCCAGTAATCAATTTCAATAATTATTTTGAAACACTCCGTTCTGTTTGGACCACAAACCCTGCAATAAAAGGCTCTTACACGGTTTCTCCACCTGACATATTTATTTCATTACCTAAGATGTTTGCATTAATAAAATTACTAAACAAACAACAATAGCATTGTATAAATCGACAAAAAAAAAATTAGCTAAATTGAAAAAAGTTAGTTAAATTGAAAACATATTTAGATTTACGTATATTGGCTGTGGACCAATTCTAAGGTAAATCTAGGGTAAATGCCATTTTTAACAGTGTATGCGGTAAATTGAAATACCGTACTAAAAAGGTGGGTAAAGCAAAGACACATAAGTAAATGATAATTTGTGACTTTGCTAACATAATAACTCAATAATATGGCGGATTTTCTATATGATTTTTTTCTATATGAACAATGCAATCTCCATTTTTTTTTTTTGAAATAGAAACATCTTTATAATGAAATTATTGCATTACAATAAATTTTATTTTAATTTTTTTCATTAATAAAAAAATACACATATTGGCAACCATTAATTGTTTTGAAAATATTCAATTTCATAAAAAAATTTAATATCCGAATATGTATTTTTCGTGAAATTGTTCGCTTCAACTACGTGTTTTATCTACACATCAAACAAGAAAGTGGTAAAAAGCAGCGACATCCACTACACAAATAATACCAAACCTATTTAATTTCATTCATCATATCGTCTTATTTAAATGAAAATTTTCCCTACATTTCATTAAATGATTGTTTATAACAAATGTCAAATTTTGACATTATTTTATATACCTACGAACCATATATTGTATAATCCAATAAACCATTTTGGGCCTTGAAGCCGTAATTACTTAATTTTATTTACTAATGAATTGGTACGGTTTGTTAAGTAAACTGTACTAAAATTTTAATTTACCGTACTAAACGATTTACTCGAGAATTGGTCCGCAGCCATTAAATTGAATTTTTAATTAAAGTGCTTGCTGATTTTTAAAGTTTTTAATATTTACTTTAAAAAAATTATTATCAAACACAATTATGTATATAGTAGGCTGCGGGCCAATAGTCTAGTAAATCATTATTGGGCGCTTTCAGGGCACCCAACAGTTGGGAACATGTTGAGTAAAATCACTGCCAACGCTATGAAAATGTTTAGCACTATGAAATTATAAAATCAAATTGGCGATGATTTTACTAATCATGATAGGGGGACCTGGGCTGAGATGTTGTAACATCACTATTTTCGACTTTCCGACTTTTTTATGTCTCAATTTTCAGGAATTAATTATCATTCTATTTCGTGTAAACAATTATGTGTTTTATATCGCGATTTCAACCTCTTGATATAATTGTGAGCTTTCTCTCTTTTCTACATTTCGATGAACGTATCACGAAAAAATTATTTGGTAATAAATAGAGTCGATTAATCTAGTAGTCTTAGATATCGTAGAAAAGAAATAGATTGATGTTTTACTCGAGCAAGCTGAGAACACATTAGAAAATGCGTAGTTTTGGAAGTGAAATAGGCTGCCATTTTACTCGTAAAAAATGAGACATAAAAAAAGTCGAAAGTCGAAAATAGTGATGGTACAACATCCCAGCCCTGAAAGCGCCCTTCACTATGGTAAAAATCGAATTTAAAACAGAATATTCGATCAGTTGCCCATAGTTTTTGGAAAAGAAATGAATTTACCGTAAAATTTACTTAAAATTGACTTTTACCCGACTATTGGCCCGCAGCCATAATATGTAAATTGTTTCAATTTTCGATATTTAATAATATTATAAGAAAACATATGTGACCTAGTATTCTGAAAATTAAAAATCATATCATTGGGGGCTTTCAGGTACCCTATCATGATTAGTGAAATCATCGCCAATTTGATTTGAAAATTTCATAGTAAACATTTTTCATAAACATTTTCATAACGTTGGCTGCGATTTTACCCAACATGTTCCCAACTATTGGGTGTCCTGAAAGCACCCATTGATATGATTTTTGATTAGCAACAAACAATTTTAACAGTCTACTTTGATAAAAATCTAAATTCAATAAATTCCCTTAAATTCAATAAATTCTCTTAAATTCACTAAAACAAATGCACTTTTCCTCTTTCTACGTAAATTTTCAAAGATTCCGTTACAAATGATGTTACATTCCGTCGTAAACCATTCTTAATTACCATATCTGAACGATGTAAACGTTGATGACGCCAGCTTTTTACACGTTCATGTACACTATTCGACTGAAACACTAAATTAATTCACACCAGAATTTTTCTTAATGAACTTGCAGCGACAGTCAACTTGGTTTATCTGCCATAGCCATTGCACTTTAGAGTTAATAATGTACTCATTTATTGTAACTTATTGAAAAAAAAACAAACTAAACAGTTGTTGGGACCAATTTGTATGAAGATGATGAAAAATAAATCAAAACGCATGATAATCAGTCAAGAGTAGAAATTTTTTGCAAATGTAATAATAAATCATACAACTTATTTAATTTGTGTAGTAAAATCAAAAAGTAATTGAATAATTATATTTCCACATAAACGCGAATTCAGTAAAGTCCGATAAATTTTTTTGTTGTATATCGTGAATGAATACAATTTGACTTGTACGATCATTCTCGCCAAATATTGCCGGATTGCTTAAAGAATAGCTTGTGACACTTAATTGAAGAAAAAAAAATGTATCGATTGGAAAGCACAAAAAATGACAAAAGCACAAAATTATATACTATAACATGGGTGTAAGTTTTATCCATATAAAATTTGCTACTTCATGTATCACAAGTCAGAGCAGGATGGTTTTATAAAAAATGCATATGGTGGACTCATATCTCAAAGAAAAAACCATAGAATTAGATTAAAAAACCATGGAAAAACGGAAAAAACAAAAACCAACCAAACTGGGTTTGTTCAAAGTGGCAGCAAAATTTCATGCTCTTAAAAAATATTGAAATTATTAACTAAAATAATTAAAATATAAAATTATTATTAATTAAATATAGAATTATGTATTTGGATAGTAGTACATCATTTGGTAATAAAAATAGAAAATTTTTAATTAAAATGAAGTGACTTATGAAATGCTGTCAAAACTCGCCTAGAAAATTACAGAAAGTCATCGGTAATTTTACCAAGAATTTATATAAAATAAAATTTAAATTATGTTAAAAAAAGTGATTTGCCGTAAAAATATCCTTATTTTAATTTAGAAATCAGAAAAAACTGTACACATGTTTTATTACCAGTGGCCCTATTCTGGCTTTCCCTGGGAATAGGGAATTGTGAAAAATATGTTCATAGCATTTTTGTCTAAATTGTATTTTACTGGCCTACTGAGGGAACATGTTTGGTATTAATATTTTCGAAACAAAGTTAAATGGGAAAATATTTTTCCCTATAAAAATTTTGTGGAACAAAAGTTTCCCATTTCACTTTGTTTTGAAACATTTTGCAATAAACTTATTCATTCAGTAGGCCAGAAAAATATAATTTTGACAAAAATGCTATGAAAATATTTTTCCCAATTCCCTATTCCCAGGGAAAGCCAGAATAGGGCCACAGGGTGTTTAATTTTTTTTTTTAATTTAATAAAACGGAGTTAATTTCATGTGCTACGTGCTTTGCTTTTCATAATTTATTTTTATTTTGGAATACTATAAGTACAATTTTTTATCGAAAATAAAAACAATAAATTACTATATTGGAGGAATAAAATTAATTTTGAACTTTTGTAGTTTTTAATTTAAACTTCCTAACTTCTTTACATTCAATTGAAAAAATTCTGAATACGACCCTGTTGATTTATACGCTTTCTCTTTAACCCTCCGAATTTGACTCACTTGACAGCTCGTTACATTCATTCTATATAATGTATTTCTATGGACAAAAGCAAAACATATATATTGTTTATGTTGGAGGTTGAACCTAGGTGCAACCTGGGCTGAACCTTCAACATAAACACCAAAGGTTAACTTGGAGTTAACTCGACTCAATCCAAAAAATTTCTTAGGTCGAGTTAACTCTGGTTAATATAAACGCCCAGAGTCGAATCGAAAAACAACAACAAAAAATAATCAGTAAAGTAAAAAAATAAAAATGGCGGTTTTTCATATTTTTCTTGTACGAGCGCGTGTGTGTCTAAATTCGGCAGCATATTCTTGTGATTTTTGCGATTATTTATTTTTTGAAAATTCGAAAGAAAAAGTTAGAATGATTTTTTGAAAGAAAAATTTTTTAATGATTTTGACAGTTATAACCTGGTTTCGACTCAACCTCAAGATAACTCTCCAAGATAAACACTAGAAGTTAACTTCAAGGTTAACCTAAAGATAACTACAAGTTGACTCGACCTGGGTTCAACCTCCAATATAAACAGTATAATAATCTACAAATACCGACCAAGTGGCACAGTGATTAAAGCTTTGGAGTTTGGATCGGGAGGTACCGGGTTCGAATCCCAATAGGAGCAGCAGATTACGATATGTGGTGAAATTTAACACATCTATGACCTCCTGCCGGTGTGTAAAACCCAAGGGCCGACCCATCTTCCATGCCAGTATAGGCTGGCACGGAGCTTGCACTGTGCAAATGGTTTTAAATCAGTCCTATAGCCGTACGTCCTCGAGTTGGTTGAGCAGGCATAAAGTAAGAACGTAAAAAACATAACCACGAAAGAGCAGGATGAGCCTTGAGCCCCAAAACAGATTGCATTGTAAATAAATAAATTAAACTAAGTGATAACATTTTAACAAAAAAATCAGAATTAAAAAAAATCTTCCTATCAACTCTTACTCTTAATCGTCATACAGTTTTGTTTTTCCTTCTTTTATATATTCGTTCTTTCACTTATGAGTAATCGGTCTATTCCACTACACAGCGTTTTATTTTGCAGAAAACTAGAACGAGATAAAAATATAGATTCTCTGCACATCAATATTTTTTTTTTTTTTTTGAAAATTTTTGTTTTGTTGCCATAATTATAAATAAAAAATATCTAGCAAACTATTTTTTATGGCAACAAAACAGAAAAAATTTCCCCACTCCCAGCAAACTTTTTTGATATTTTTATGGTGTTTAGTAACATTTTGCGCTTGGTGCGTTGACACAACACGCTCTTTTTATTTTTTTTTCGCCTGCTGAATGATTTTTTTATGTTTTCCCCTCACATAATTTATAACAAAACAACTTTTAGATAGTTTCGTAAATTATCCAAATTAATCAAACATCATATTATTTTTTCATCGCAACAATAATCTTTATTTTTTTTTAGTAATTTTTAGGATATAAAATTATTGTCAAACATTAATAATAAAGATTTTTCATATTCTTTAAATAATTTATAGGTTATAGTTTTTGTTGATGTCAAAATTTCCCCAACTTTTTGTCCCATAAAATAAAAATGTTGTATCTCAGTCGCTCTAATGTAAATTTCAGTACTTGTCTTTATCACATTTTCTGCAAAAATTTTGTAAAATTTTTCTGTTTTCAGGTGGAATCATACCATAAAGAGTTACAAAAAATTTTATATTTAAGACTTACTCGTTGATTTTGGAATAACTTTCAACTCGCTATATAAAGACTTATGGGCCAACTGTAGGTGGAATAAAAAAAGTAACAGAAATAACGTAAGAAACGAAGACAAAATATTATTATTCCAATTTGACTTTTCGGCTATAAATTACTTAAAATATTAAGTTCATTCACATTTTTCATGTAATATTTTTTTGATGTACATATTTCATAAAATCTTGAGTGAAACTATAACAGTTTTGAGTATAAACGTATTACATATCAACAAATATATGTGTTTAAAATTATAAAAAATATTTATATATGCAGTTTAAATTACCGCAATTCGATAAATTATTTTTTTAGGTTAGGTTTAGAAAAATATAATTCTACAGTGTAGTGAAAATTATTTGTGATTTTATATTCATATTTGTAAATATATGTGTAAATGAATATTTTATAAATAGAAAATATAATATACACGAACAATTCCAAATTCCCATATATAAAATAATAAACATGCATATTACATTCAACGCACTAAAATTTGTTTGAGTTTTGTTGTTGTATTTGTTAAGTTTTTTATTGTTGGACAAAAATTTTCGCTCGGCTATTCTTTTTAAGTGACAGCAAAATAAAACGCAATTTCTCTTACAGTTTTTATTTTTCTTATTCTGAGGATGGTCGAATACATATGAAGCCTATCTCTCGCTCTCTTATGTTATATTTTTTATTCTATCTATAGTTCCCACTTTACTCCTCGAAAATAAAACTAAACTTATTCTCAATCACAATTTTCCAAATTAAAGAAGGCGATTAAAATTAAAGAAGGCAATTAAAGAAGGCAAAAAACTAACATTTATTTTTCTAACTTAGTCTGTAATTCATTTTCATTAAAAATAACATGCATTTGATATAATTATGTCCAACTCAATGATCGAGCGAGACTGTATTTTTATATAATTTTGTTTTATGTTAAGCCTAGTACTCAGTTCGATTTCACGTGAAATTTCCATACGATTTTACCAAAGCGAAATTAGAAATGAAAAATTTCATTTCTATTTTCATTTTGTAGTACTCAGTTCTCCAATGAAAAAGCCAAGTGTGTTCAATACATCAAAGATGGCGCGCGTGAACTCTCCAAATTATTTTCATGTGAAAATAATGTGTCGGCACATTATTTTCACGCGAAATTTTGACATTTGTTTGTATTCGGCAATAAACAAATCTTTTAATACCACAAATCGATAAATTTTAATTAAAATCATTTTAATTTAATTTATTTATGTAAAATAAACAAATTCATTTGTGTATGCCTACAAATTTATACGTTAAATTTAAAAATTCTCCAAATGAAATTTCATTTCTATTTCACGCGAAAATAAATAGCTTTTTGGAGACCGCGTTAAAATTACATTTCACTTTGAACTGAGTACTAAGCTTTAAAAAGTAAAATGTATAAACCATGTGAGAAAATAGAGAGTACGAATAGCACAAAAAAAATTAAAACAAAACACTCGGAACAGTAAGATTATAAATTTGTTATGGGCCAACTATAGGTGGAATAAAAAAAATAACAGAAATAACGTAAGAAACGAAGACAAAAAATTATTATTCCAATTTGACTTTTCGGCTATAGATGACTTAAAATATTAAGTTCATTCATATTTGTCATGTAGTATTTTTTTGATGTATTTCCTAAAATCTTGAGTGAAACTACAATAGTTTTGAGTATAAACGTATTACATATCAACAAATATATGTGTTTAAAATTATAAAAAATATTTATAATTATGTGGTTTAAATTACCGCAATTCGATAAATTATTTTTTTAGGTTAGGTTTAGAAAAATACAATTCTACAGTGTTGTGAAAATTATTTGTGATTTTATATTCATATTTGTATATGTGTAAATGAATATTTTATAAATATAAAAGATAATATACACGAACAATTCCAAATTTCCATATATAAAATAATAAACATGCATATTACATTCAACGCACTAAAATTTGTTTGAGTTTTGTTGTTGTATTTGTTAAGTTTTTTATTCTTGGACGAAAGTTTTCGCTCTGCTATTCTTTTTAAGTGACAGAAAAATAAAACGCAATCTCTCTTATAGTTTTTATTTTTCTTATTCTGAGTATGGTCGAATACATATGAATCCTATTGGGCCAACTATAGGTGGAATAAAAAAATAACAGAAATAACGTAAGAAACGAAGACAAAAAATTATTTTCCAATTTGACTTTTCGGCTATAGATTACTTTTTTTTTTTTTTTTTTTTTAAATATTAAGTTCATTATATTTTTCATGTAATATTTTTTTGATGTATTTCATAAAATCTTGAGTGAAACTACAATAGTTTTGAGTATAAACGTATTACATATCAACAAATATATGTGTTTAAAAATATAAAATATATTTATATGCGGTTTAAATTATTGCAATTCGATAAATTATTTTTTAAGGTTAGGTTTAGAAAAATACAATTCTACAGTGTAGTGAAAATTATTTGTGATTTTATATTCATATTTGTATATGTGTAAATGAATATTTTATAAATATAAAAGATAATATACACGAACAATTCCAAATTCCCATATATAAAATAATAAACATGCATATTACATTCAACGCACTAAAATTTGTTTGAGTTTTGTTGTTGTATTTATTAAGTTTTTTATTCTTGGACGAAAATTTTCGCTCGGCTATTCTTTTTAAGTGACTGCAAAATAAAACGCAATTTCTCTTACAGTTTTTATTTTTCTTATTCTGAGTATGATCGAATACATATGAATCGTATCTCTCGCTGTCTTACGTTATTTTTTTTATTCTAGCTATAGTTCCCACCTAGCTCTCGCTCTCTTACGTTATTTTTTTTATTCTATCTATAGTTCCCACTTTCGACCATACTCAGAATAACAAAAATCTACCTAGCGGACAAATTTACCGTAATTGGTTTCTACTACTCGAGCAGTTAATTTCGCAAAGACAAAAACTTTAAGTGCTTATATCAAGGATAAATAAATCTGGACATGAATTTCGTTTGTTTTCAAGTAATTCAAGTGGGAATTTGTATACGTTCCCAGTGTATAACATACACCTTTAATTGTGCTGTCATTTTCTATCATTGGCCCGTTCCACACTATACTTCTTTTGAAGTTACTTCTTTTTCGATTCTTTCCCCGTTTACCAATAAAACCGGTTTTAATTGCGACTCATTTTTCAACAAAAAAATTTTCGGTAATTTGCATTAGTATTAAACAAAAATGAAATTAAAAAAATTCAAGGCCAGTTTAGATGTTAGTTTAACACCCCAATTGTCATAGTCGCCTCGCGTCATTTTAGACGACTACAGTCATTTTATTCGACAAGTATCACTTAAAATAACATTCTTGGCACATCAATTTTACAAAGAAGTGAAGTGTGAACGGGTCGCATTTGAAATGCGATATTTTAAAACGCGAATTATCAAAACGCGATATGTTAAAATGCGATATTTCAAAACACGATAGAGTACAAAACGCGATATGGTACAAAACGCGATATAGTACAAAACGGGAATTTAAGATCGGGTTATATCAGTCGGGTGAAGGGGAAATTTAATTTCAGTTTATAGGAATTTAAAAATCGATAGGAGCGAGAGTATATAGGATCGGTATAAATCGGGTCGCTACGGGGCCGTCACTTCGCAATGCACATTCTGTACCATAACGCGTTTTGAAATATCGCGTTTTGTACCATATCGTGTTTTGTACCATATCGTGTTTTGTACCATATCGCGTTTTGAAATATCGCGTTTTGAAATATCGCGTTGTGTACCATATCGCGTTTTGTACCATATCGCGTTTTGAAATATCACATTTTGAAATATTGCGTTTTGTACCATATCTCGTTTTGTCATATCTCGTTTCGAAATATCGCGTTTTAAAATATCGCGTTTCGAGCGGATTCGGTGAAGAAGTATAGTTGAAAAAGTGAAGAAGTATAGTTAAAGACTAGACTAGTAAAAAGTAGTTATTTTTTATAAATAATTATTGTTTTTGAAATGTTTTTAATGTGGCGTTTGAATTGACATCAACAATACCAATTTTAGCGCAACGTGACTAGACTGTAGTCACGTCACTTGAAATAAAACGACTTCGACAATTGGGATATAAATTTTATTTTCGAGCAATATAAAACAATACAAAAAAATTTTATGGCTCAAAATAAAATAAGGTTTTAAAATAGCAATAAAAAATATATTACGACTTATTTTGAAGTAAGAAGTATACTTCAAAAGAAGTAGAGTGTGGAACGGGCTATTGTGTGTGTGTAAAATTCTCATGAAATTTTGCCAGAATATTGATTCGTTTTTATAAATTATTATTTTATGAATTAGAAATATTTAGATAAATTTTAAATAAAATAAATTATATTAACGGTTTTTCATAAATATTAATATTCATAAATAATATAAATTAGATCTACAGTGAATCACACTCGTATTCGTAATTGCAGTTTTAAAAACGATAAGTGAATAAAAAATACTTACGTGCATCAAAAATTTATTTTTTTATTTTTAAATCAGAAACACTATAGCTAGTTAACTTCATTTTAATATAAAAATGTGTGAGGTATGTGTTACATATTTTAAGAAAATTATAATAAATTAAACTTAGCCTAAAATTCATATCGCTTTCGTATTCGTAATACATCACAGAAGGTTACTAAACTACCCAATTAAATAAAAAAGAGCTAAGTCTTTTTAATAATTAATATTTAGTTGGATTCCCCTTGGTTTTGATCATCTCTGACGGGCGATTTGGCATAGACCGCACGCACCAACGTTTCCGTTATTTTCGTATCAATATTATTCCACTCCGTCCTCAATCGATATATTAAATCGTTTTTATTACATATCGAATATTTTCGAATTCTATTGTCCAATTCTTGCCACAGATTCACAATGGGATTGATATCGGGCGATTGCGGTGGGGTTTCCATGACTTTTAGGAAATTATATAATAACCATTGTCGTGTATCGTAAGTTTTATGTTTTGAATCATTGTCCTGGTAAAACATAAAATCGTCTCGTATACCCAATTTCTTCACACTTTCAGGTAAATTTGCCTTTAAAATTTCGATGTACTTTGATTTATTCATTATTCCCTCTATTATGTGCAATTTTCCCACTCCAGATGCCGAGAAATAACCCCATACCAACACAGATCCTCCGCCATATTTTACTGTAGGTCGTAAATTCTCTATATTCATTTCGGTATTTGGTTTTCTCCATACAATTTGTCGCCCATCAGACCCAAACATATTAAATTTGCTTGCGTCTGTAAACAAAACCCGTGAGTCTTGTTTACATGACACTTTGCAAAATTTAATCTTATTTTCTGATTCTTCTTACTGATCCATGGTTTTTTTCTAGCTACTCTACCGTTATATCCGTTATATCGTTAGTATTGATGTGCGCTGTTAACTTTCGAGCACTTTTAATTTCGCACACAATATACTGTTCCTCTGCAACAGTAAACCTTTTGCGGTTCGTGTTTCGCGGTAAATTTTCTACTCGATTTTCAATTTTGTGTCGTTTTACGATGTATTGCACTGTAGAAATACTTCTTTGCACTATTTGGCTGATTTCTTTAAATGTTTTCATTGCTTCCCGATGTAAAATTACTAATTTTCGTAATTCAATTGACGTTTCACCTAGCTTATGGCCCATTTTATTAAAATTTTAAATTAAAGTAACTTCCAGTCAATTCGAAACTAAATGCTATACTGATATTGAGTGCAAAGCGAAACCATAAAAACAAAAAAGGATAATGATAAATAACGGTAAAATTCAAACACAAATGGTATTTTACGAATATGAATGCGGCGCTTATTTTTCTTCATTTAGATTTTAATTGTTTTCTCTGAATTGCACCGTTATCGAAACCTGTTATTCATACTATAATGAAGATTAAGAGTGTACTTAAGAATTATACAAATGATTTGATCGAGTTTTTTTGGAAACAATTTGATTTTTCGCAAAAATCCGCTTCGTTATTTTTAGACATTGCAAAAGCGTTTGACACGGTGGATCACGAGGTTCTTGCAAACAAATTATTAAATATAGGTATCAGAGGTAAAGTTTTTGACTGGTTTGTTAGTTATTTCAACAATCGTAGCCAAATTGTTAAAATAAATGATAAATTTAGTGAACCTGGTTACTTAAATTGCGGCGTTCCGCAGGGATCAGTATTAGGACCTATTCTATTCTCAATCTACATAAATTCTATATTCGACATCGATCTTCTGGGGCACACCACTGCATTTGCGGACGATTTAGCATTAAGTTACACTTCAGCAAACCCTTCGGAATTACAGAACCTAGTTTGCACAGACTTAGTGAATCTTGGTAATTGGTTTTACTACCATCGCCTGGCTCTTAGTAATAAATCCAGAGTAATGTTTTTTGGTCAGGCCGCATCTCCCAATTCTAAGGTTTTGTATCATGTTCCATTTTGCTCTGGACACTCATGTTCATCGCAGTGCTTTGAAATTTCCCTCGTAAATGAGTTTAAGTACTTAGGAGTTACCATCGATTCGCAGTTGAAATGGAATTCTCATCTCACCATTGTCAGAAAAAATGTTATTACTGCGGCTTATAAATTCTACCATCTGAAGCAATTATGCCCACCGTCAACACTGCGAGTTCTATATCATGCACTAGTTGAATCTATTATTATGTATGGTATATCAAGCTGGGGTGAGATTTATTTTTCCAATATAGAGGACCTATACATTTCACAAAAACGGATTATTAAATTGATTTATTGTCGGCCTTTAACAACTCCAACAATTCCCTTATTTCGAGATTTGAAATTATTACCTTTAAGATATCTCTATGTTTATAAGGTATTAAAGATGTTTTTTGTTCGGAGTTCCAGTTTCCATAGTCGTATTCATCACACGTATACTTTAAGGAATCCGAACAACTTTGCCGATTTACGTTGTAATAATGAAAGGTTCAGAAGGTCTTACTTTTATATGGGATTGTATTGGTTTCACAAATTACCAATAGAGTTGAAATTCATTCCGATTGGCCGCAAAACACTATTTTGATAAAATGATTCGACATTGGCTGATTAATATAGACAACATTGAAACCTACTTCTAATTTTTCTTTTTTGTATTGTATTCACTAAATATGAGCTGGAATTTTAATTTTATTGTATGTATTATTTATTTATTTTTTTATGATAGTTTTTAATTTATTATTTTTATTTGTACACTTTTGGCAACCTAAATTTCATGATTTTTTTCTTTCTTGCTCCCCCACAGGTTCTAAAAACCTATTAGGAGCTCTAACTTTATTAGAAATAGTTTATGATTTGTATTAATGTATGTAACCTGTTTTTCTAAATAAAGAGAATAATAATAATAATAATAATAATTTACGAATACGAGTGTGATCCACTGTATATTTCGTTTTATTTTATATTTTTATATGCAAAAAATGGAAATAATAAAAAATACTAATTTAAAAATTAACGTTTAAATCGGTGTTCAAACAAAGGTAGTTGAGACTGTGAGCAATGTGTGATGTGATTGTGAACAATCGATCAATTTTCAACTATAAATTGCAAACCTCACTTTTACTTTAGCAAAATGGGCGACACATATTCTTGGTCACACACTTTCTTAGCACATTTTTTGGTCGTCATTACTACCTGCTAACTACCAAATGATTATAAGCAACTGTTTTTTACTTGGCTAATAGTTTTATTAGATTCTCAGACACTCAAAAAATTGCAAGACTTAGAACACGTGCTTATGGATTTTGTTTTCCTTAAAATTAGAGTAAACAAGTTTGATTTTAGTAGGAAACAAGTCAGATTCGCTCCGGTTTAGCAGAAATAAAACCTTAATCGAAATAAAACCTTGGAAACGTGACTATAAAAACTGACAAAAATATAAACTTCTTCGTAAGTTACGTTTTCATGTTTTCATTTATTCGGATGACTTGTTCAAAATGAAAGGAATTCTATGAAAAATATAAATTGAATTTTGTTTTCTAGAACGAACCCCAATGGCTACTATTTTTTACATATTGGGGTCGATTCCGGGATCTAAAATTTTATGTTATGTTATGTTATTTTTGTTTTTTCAATACAAATTCCAATAGGAAGCGGGGAAATAAAATAACATAACAGCAATTTTATGCCGCGAGAATCGGGCCCATTATTTCATTTAATTTATAAATATTGGAGTTGATTCCGGTATCTAAAATTTTATGTTATGTTATTTTTGTTTTTTCAATACAAATTTCAATAGGAAGCGGGGAAATAAAATAACATAGCAGCAATTTTATGCGACGAGAATCGGGCCCAAAGTCATGTTCCAATCGAAATAATATCGTAAAAAAACTCGCGATCGCATACAATGCTGCGTAATCATGCTTATGATATTTTAGTCATAAGTAATAGTTCGAATAATTAACTTTTTAACATTTTATGAAGTTTTATTTTCGTTTCATACGCTCTATTGACTTATAGTTATTATAAACATAATATATTTACCAACCTTAGGCCGCTCTTGTGGTGGTAGCCCCATTCCCCAGCCTTCCGGAGCAGACACACCGCCCGTTGCACCCAAATTTATATCAAGCAAATCTAATAAATGACTTTGTTGAATTGAACTTCCAGGTTTGACATCTTGTTTTCTAATAAAAATAAATATTAATTTAATATTTTAATTAAATGAAAACCAATATAAATACTTGAAATCTTGTTCACTTTGACTTAGAGCCAATTGCAATCGCACATCATCACTTCGCCTCTTTGCTTCTTCCTGTTCCGCTTCTTCCCGAGACATTGCCATTGCCAATTGTAACTGCAATTCTTCTTCTCCTGCGGTCTGCGGTCGTACAAATTCTATCTCAGGCGCTGCTCTCGGTTCTTCATTAGGCAGCCATGCGGGAGTATCGCGCTGCGTAGGTCCTTCTATTGAACCATCACTACCGAAACCACTAGCATGTTGAGCAAACCGTTCTTTTGCTTTCAACGCTTTAGCTCGTTCATTTTTCAACCGTTCATCATCTTTTAAAAGTGAAACCAATTGTTTGGCTTTTTCTCGTACATGCATTCCTTGATCCTTTCCTTCTTCTAAATGTTGAAATTCTCTTAAAGTTTGTATTACGTAGACATTTTCTTTACATTGTTGCGCCACTTTTTCTGTACCAGTTTTTATTAAATATTCCAATAAAATCTGTTTAAAAATACATAATTGTTTTAGAATAAAAACATTGTTTTATATAATATTATTAATTAATACATTTTTTTATAAATTTATTTCAAGTCTAATTTATATATTGGGGGTCCATCGTAAGTAAGGGCCTACATATTTCAAATATCATCTCACCTGCAAGTTCAACGAGGCTCTGGTAACCGAAATAGCGATATAACAACGAGAACCTAGAAATGATATTCTTTCTAATAATCAACTACCAAATTTGCTGGTTCGATCACTACAACAATAACCATGAGCATAAAACAAAATAAAATTCATACCTGCCCCAGGTAGTACCCCATATACATCTCTACTTCCAGTATTTAAGAAATTTTATGAAAATAATAATCTCACCAATTAAATCGGCGGTACAGATGGAATATGGAACACGAGTTAGACATTCAACAATATATTTCCTTATATATTATGAGGATATAATGGATCCATTATATTACAATTCAGTTGCAAAAACGGCTGAAATACAGCTGAGAATTAGAAAATATGCTGTTATGATGCCTATGGTATTCAAATTTGGGCTTGTATCAAGAAAACAATTGTTCAAATGATATAATGGTTTCAAAACAAAACGTTTTATGGTACAATCAACGGTTCACGGTAAATAATCAATGGAATTCCCGATAGATACTTGAGGATGGAATACTCTGTTAGTAAATGAAGGCAAAAACTTTGGAGCAGTAATAATTAGAACATATTGAATTTATTAAATTTTGTAACAGGAGTCATCAATGGGGTATTCTCAATCAAGAAATGTATTTATAAAAGATAACTTATGAGATAATCTATGAGTCAATTGTAATACAGAATAAAATAAAAGATAAATAAATAAAAATATTATTTATTGTAATTTTAAAATTCAAGGTAAATACCAGGTGTAGCATAAAAAATAATCATAAAACAAAAATTACTGTATTTCATGATGCTTGGATCTAATACGTCATAAAATGACTGAAAGGCCCTACTAGATTTTAAATCAAAATATCTGATCCGAAGCTAAAGTTGTATCAACAGCCTTATTCCGCTAATGAATTCGCTTCAAGTGACTATAAAAATCTGTTATTTATATAAAAACTTGCCAGTTGTCATGCCAATAAATGACTTGAGGCGAAAACGTGTGAAAAAATTAACATGGGCCACACCGAACAACCTCCTAAACGAATTTTCCGAAAACGGGACCAATCGCAATCGATTCTAGGTATTTGAAAATACCCTTTTAGCAATTTTTATCAGTTGTTTGAGCTGAGAAAAATTAAGAAATAAGAAATAAAAATTAAGAAATAAAAATTAAGAAATAAATTAAGAAAAGAATCCGGAACCACAGTAAGACATCATAAACGGATTTTCCCGCAATAAGGACAAAAATCCCCTTTCAGCAATTTCCATCAAAGTTGTTTGAGCTGCGAAAAAAAGGAAGGAAGTACATGTTGTTGCCAAAACCCGACTTTCTATTAGCTCGAATAGACCACACTTGATTTCTAACGCGAAAAATTAGTCTAATCTTATTCCTGCTTTAATTTCAGAAAACCAAAAAGGACAACCATTGTTAAAAATTTAATCTTTAAATTTATTTGAATTTTTAATTCTTGCCGTTTTTTGTAAATGCTAAACTTTTGAAAATCATTTGCTGTATTCTGATTAATTTCCCAAAGTAAATTTTCTAAATTTACAACAATTGCATGTATGTATATAAATTGACAAAAATTTAGCTAAATTGAAAAAAAAGCAATTATAAAAATTGAAGAAGCTACCATAAAAGCTGCCACACAGATTTTCACCAAATTTCGCAAGGATCTCCCAATTAATGGAAAAAAATTATGTATGAAGTTTTATTCCAAATAATCAATCTGCCTGTCTGTACTAGGTACCGAATTTAGCCATTTAAAAACTTAAAAAATTAGTATGAACTAATTTTGTTTGAAATTTAATTTACAATCTTCACGTTTTTAATCGTTTTCTCATAAATGCTACATACTTTTGAAAATAATTGCAACCGGTGGACTGATGTCAGCTAAAAATCACTGGGATCTCCCAATTTATGGAAAAAGCTTAAGTAAGTGTCATCCCCCCGGGGTCGAATTTGAAAAACTTTTTTTTTGTGCAAAATTGTAGTTTCTGCTTAAATTTAAAAACTGATCTGGACCGATATTTCTGCAAAATTTTTTTTAGAAATTTGTAGTTCATGTTACTTTTTCTCGTAAATGAAATGTTTTTTCAAAATATTTGCAAAAAAACGGAAAAGCTCCTATGGAACCACTTCCGATGAACCAATTGCGGCCAAGGATCACTGGGATCTCTCTATTTATGGAAACAGCTTAAAAATGAAGTTTCATCGCGATCAATCAATCCGTCTCTGTGAAAAATCGTCAATTTCGATTAAATTTCGGAAAATGATTTGAATTGGTATTTTGCAAAATTAATTTAGAATCTTTTAGTTCACAGTCGGTTTTTCGTAAATGATATATTGTAATAAGAATAATAATTCCAACGACCTATTACCCCTCCCAACCGCGCGCGGGGAGTCTTCAAATGTATTATTATTATTTTTCTGAGTATAATTCCAGTGAATTATAAACATGGATATCGAAGTGCTTAACCTGTGAAAATCAAGAAAATTAGCAAGCGGTAAAATATGTATTAGTAAAAAAAAATCAAATCTGATTATTTAAAGGCAAACTAGGTGGATAGCTAAGCAAAACGATAATCGGACGGAAGGAAAACGGAAGTTGAGTCTGCTTAGTACAAACAGATTTAAATTGTAAAATATATCAATCAACTGATAAAATTCCATAAAAATTAAATAAACAAAACAAAATAAAATATAACAAAATAAAATGCGTTATAAAATATAATAGACCAAACCAGTCAAGTTAAATAAAATATTTGTTTTAACGTGCGTTTCATCATGTTAAAATTAATCAAGTGGCAGTGTTGATTGGCTTCGTGCAACATTCTAGAGTCAGGCTCCTTCTTACCGTAATCACTTCTATGATGGTCGATTCGAAAGATAAGTACCGTTCTAAAAACTCGTGAATTTACATTTACAATGATATTTTCTTGTAGAATAGGAGAGTCGGTACTGTCGATTAGCAACTGATGATTGAAAACCACGTCTGCAATAACTCGGCACTTACTAAGTGGTTGTAAATCAATTAGTTTGAGACAATCTTGTTATGGAGGCATGTTTAACATGTCCACCCACGGTAGCCCGCATAGAGCAAAGCGAAAACATCTACGCTGAACTGCTTCAATCCTCTTTATGTGAACCTCATGATAAGGTGCCAGACTTGTCTGGCATACTCGAACAGGGGACGAGCGAATGTTTAATAGACAGCCTTCGTAACATAAGGATCGTCGAATTCTTTCAACCAACGCTTGGTGTTACCAAGCGCAAAGTTTGCTTGATTAATAATACGATCGATGTCGTGTCTGAAATTCAATTCACTGTCACAAATGACCCCCAAATCATGAACAGAACCGGCTCTGGTAACGAAACTGTTGTTAATAAAATAGTCACGAGAATTGGACTGTGCATGTTTTCGAGAAGTTATTGAGGTCGGATTGTAATAGGCTATTATCGGTGGTGTATGAAATCCATTTGTAAATTTTGATGTCATCGGCGTATATACATAGATATCGATGAATTTTTAATGGGGCACTTCAGATGTTGCTGAGAAATACTGAAAGTACTGTGAAGCATATACAATACTTTCGAACAGGTTGGAAATAGAAGATAACTCTCCAATCAGTCTGTAATTACAGGTGTATGATTTGCAGTCGTTCTTATGGAATGGAACTATAAAGGAACTTTTCCAAATAGATGGAAAAATGCGGCTGAAAAAGAATATCAATTTAGTTTTTTAGGACGATGGATGGTCAGAACCAGATGAAAAATCCTCTTTAAGTTTGGAAATCTTTTGTACCACGGATTTGAACACAGTTATTCATGCATATAAAATAATCTTCATCGAGTTCAAAATCACTGTTTGTAAAAGCCAGACTGAAAACCTTGGCTGATGCAAAATGATTTGTTATGACTTAAGGGTCATTAGAGGAATGATCTTGTTACTTGAAAGAGTATTCGTCGGATTTTTTCTTCAAATTAACAAATCACCCCAGCAACTTTTTTGATCAGTGATTAGATTGGATTGCAGGAGTCTGATATAATTCCCACAAAGTTCACCAGTCAAACTACTGAAATTATTGTAACTATTTAAATAGTTAGATTAATCAGAGTCTGATTTAGTTTTTAGGAATATGTGTTATCGTTTGTTTCTACGGTTACGTAACGTTCGTAATCCACTATTATACCAAGGAGGTTATGGCGGTACAGTTTTTTGGCGAGTATACGGAATGGATTGTTCAAAACATTCAAAAACTACACAGTAAAAATTAAGTTTGTGTTTCTATGTCATTATTATCATTTAAAATGATATGATAGTCGATGTTTGCCAATAAATCAATGGTTCCACAAAGTCAGCCTTACGAAACTTGAAACGTGGTGGAATTTAAGTCGACATTGAGAAGTTAAGTTCCAGACAAAAGATGATTAAAATGGGAGGATGGTATACATCTATGGCACAGAGGATTAGATTGGTTTCAGAAACGACGCTATTGTTGATAACAGAGGAAAGCATCAAATTGAGCTGCCTGTTTAGACTGTTCTTAACGTTGCTGATCTGAAATAGTCCAGAGTTCACCATATTGTCAGTGAATAAAGTGTCTTGGGCGGTTAGTGCAGTCGAAGCAACATAATGAGTGATATCATCTGAATAATCCCATTTAAGGACGGGGAGATTCAAATCACCCACAACAAAGATGTCATCTTGAGTATCCATCAGGTCAATGATGAAATCAACAGCATTTGTAACAAGCTGATAGCTTACGATATGACTTAGTGAGCGAATATAGCAACATAAAAAAAAACATTATTTTTATTATTCTTAATTTTGACAAATACTAGCTCGATATTGTCAGTGTTGGGAATGGTAAAAATTTGACTATCAAAATTGATGTGAACTGCAATAAGAATCTCTCTACCGGATAAATTTGTGTCTGGACAATAAAAAACATCTTTCCGGAAGACGTTGAAATCCGAGGTAAAAAACTCGTTACTGTTCACTGTTCAAATTAGTCTCAGTGAGTGCAAAACTATCAAATGGAAGTCTTTGAATTACTGAAAAAACGTCGCG
Source organism: Nephrotoma appendiculata (assembly GCA_947310385.1). Lineage (NCBI taxonomy): Eukaryota > Metazoa > Arthropoda > Insecta > Diptera > Tipulidae > Nephrotoma > Nephrotoma appendiculata. The sequence continues at coordinate 105,527,300 of OX371225.1, forward strand.
AGATATAGTTCTTAATCCCCTTACGTTCTCATAGTAGAGGGACAATCGTTTAAGTTTTTTGGTACCGCCATGTTATTTATATTACTTCGGAGATCGACAATTTCTTTAAAATAAGTTGTTTCGGGCCATGATTCAGGCGAGAGTAATAGGTAAAATATAGCTTCAGGGTTCGTTAATTTAAATCCCGCAACTTGTCCATTGAAGCGGGATATATTGTTATATTCGACATTTAGTACTTGGATGTTGCCGATTTAATATAAAAATATCGTGTGATATAACATCGGCGTTAGTTGTATTGTTATACATCCTGGATACAAATATATTTTTCGGTTCAGACTGCCCTAAGGATGCATGGAGGATTAACATTGCTGCGGCTGCTGTGTTGAGTATATATATACTTTTCAAAATATTTGCAAAAAAAAAAAACAATGGAACCCGCCACCTCCGATGGACCGATCCAGCCAAAAAATACTGGGATCGCCAATGTATGAGAAAAGCCTAAGTATGAAGCTTCATCCCGATCAGTTAATCCGCCTGGGCTGTATGGAGGACACACATACTTAGTCTGTACGGAACCACACACACATACACACAGTTTCTTAAAAACTATTTTTTTTGATTTCGGTGAAATGGTAAATCTGCAAAAATCTCGAGGTTACAGTTTTGTCTAAGTTTCACTAAGTAAAAAAAAGTAAAATGAAACCGAACCCACTGGAGGTCCACCTAAAAGAAATTTTCCTGAAACTAAAACCCATCGAATATGATTCTTTGTATTCGAAAAACACCTTTTAGCCATTTTCATGAAGATCGTGAGTCATTTCCGGACCCCAAAATTATCGATGAGCGAAAAGAGTAATAATGAAAATAATTATAATAAAGTATATTAAAAAAATAATTAAATAAATAAATATTTATGACAAGAAAAGCAATAGATTAGAAAGGCCTTACACCCCAACTCCGTTAGTTGCGTCGTTTGGAGTTCCAAGTAACTTTAAAAATATGATATTTCTATGAAAATAAGTGAATTGCTATGCCCGCAGTTTGAGGCGAAAGAAACAATTAAACAATATTGAGGTGACTAGAAAAAACAAAAAATAAGCAGTTTTACATTTAAAGTGACTACAATAATAAAAATACGTATTAGATCTTTGACATGACAGCCGACAAGGGTTTCATAATACACTGTCATTTGAAACGACAAACCATACAACTACCGGAATCGAAGTGATATTTTTTACGCAACGAATATGAGCAAAAATTGACTGTAAATACACAAAAATTAAAAAAAAAATTATTTGGTAGGCTAATAATATAATATACGAGTGTATTATAAAAATATTAAAAATGAATTTAAAACGATAAGTAACTTGCTATTACAAGTAGTCATTTAGTTTAGTAGTATAGTTAAAATAAAATATTTTAGTTGAATTAACAAAAACTATTTTCGTCAGTATTTGATACTGTTAGAAATGTTAAAGTAGAAAGTAAATTCCCACGTATTAACATATTGTTGCCTGGTTTTTCTAGTTGATTTGAGATAAAACCTGTCTCGTTTATTATTGAAATCTGTTAGTTCATATACAATGGGTAGAAAAAATAATAGGTGTGGGTTATCTTAAACAAAATAATTAGTTATATCCTTTTCCTACTTTGATTTATTATATATTCTAAATTGGTAAAATAATTGTTGTTATGGGTATTTAATTTATTTTCGGGGAAATTGCACGAAGCGCAATATAGAAAAAAACAAAGGGTAAAAAAATAATAGGTTAGTATTAAAACATTAGTGACTTAACTGAAACTATTATTGACTGAAACTATTATTTTCTCATACAGTAACGTAAGCCAATGCAGTGGAAAGTAGTAGAAGTAATAATAGCTGTGCTGCTTTCAAAAGATTACAACAACAATTTCATTGTATTAAAGCCGATTGTTTTAGAATGTTAAGAAAAAAAATTTTAGGATTAGGGGAAATAAAATCATTATTTTTTCTATTTTTCTCGAAAAATTTATCTTGTAGAATAATTTTGCATTTGCTATTTGATAGCAAAATACCGAATTTAATTTGTTCTATTTCATAAAATAAAAAAAAACAAAATTAATATTAATAAAATGAACCATCACAGAAAAATTAAAACGCATTAAAAAATTAAAGTCAAAAGTTGTTGCTTTCACATTTCTTAGCTAAGCTAAGCGGATTAGCGAAAGCAACACTACTAATGATTCCGAAACCGGGCAAGCCACCGAATGATAGAAAATCCTACCGGCCAGTTTCACTTCTACCAACACTAGCGAAATTGTTTGAGAGACTGTTGCTCAAAAGATTAGAAAGAACCATAGAATAAAGAAACCTTATCACAGAATATCAGTTTGGTTTCAGAGAAACACTTAACTATTGAGCATGTTCATAGGCTTACAGATGTCATTGAGAATACATTAGAAAGGAAAAAGGTTTGTTCTAGTATCTTCTTAGATATGGCGCAGACCTTCGATAAGGTGTGGCATAGAGGTTTACTCTTCAAACTAAATAGAGATTTACCAAAACAATATTATATGATTTTAAAATCATACATAGAGAATCGCCACTTTAGGGTGAAATATGAAGATGAATATTCCGAGCTAAAAAAGATTTCATATACTTAATACACATTTTTTTTATTAATCACTTGTTTTTTGTTTCGCAGAATTTTTCGCAGAACAACAAAAAACAAGTGATTAATAAAAATGTGTTTATTAAGTATAAGTGTGTTTCGCCAAGTGCCTACGGCAAATAGCGTAAAAAGGAAAAAAGATGTCGGCAGGAGTCCCGCAGGGTAGTGTTGTGGGACCTATTCTTTACCTGCTCTACACCAGAGATTTACCTCAATTAAACGATGTTACCATTGCAACATTTGCTGATGACACTGCAGTTCTCTCAGTAGGAGATACTATCGAAGAATTGACAACGAAACTCCAAGAAGCATGTGATAAAATCATAAAATGGACAAAAATGTGGCGTATCGGGCTCAATGAATCGAAATCCACGCATATGAATTTCACCAATCTAAAAGTCAGTTATAAACCTGTAATCATTAACGGTCAGCAGATTCCGTATGCAAATAATGCTAAATATCTAGGGATGACCTTAGATACCAGGCTCAGATGGAAAGAGCACGTTAAAACGAAAAAAGATGAGCTTAATATCAAATATCGCAAAATGTATTGGCTTCTCGGGAAAAATTCGAAATTGTCAACCGAAAATAAATTGCTATTGTATCAACAGATGCTAAAGCCTGTATGGACTTACGGAATTCAGCTCTGGGGCTGTACAAAAAAAACCAACACCAAAATAATACAAACTTTTCAAAACAAAGTGCTACGTGGTATAGTTAACGCTCCGTGGTACATTAGGAATGATGACCTTCATAGGGACTACATATCCCGACGGTTCAAGAAGAAATAAAAAAATTTGCAGTAATTCATGGACAACGTATCTATCAACACGTAAATGAAGAGCTTCGTGGTAAGTTGGACACTTCACATGCAATAAGACGATTGCAGAGAACGAAACCAATTGATTTAATGGATTAAGGACACCAGTATAGAAACGAAGCGCACATTTTAGTGGAAAAAAATATTCGATATAATTTCTTGTAAATGCTAGAAAAACGTACGTTCAACTTTTAATATTTTTTTAATCATAGCAGACGTATGTGCAACTTTGATTTATTTTATTATGTTTACAAACAACTGGACATTTCGCATTGGTATTTGACGTTTCGATTTGTGTTAATTTGTCGCCGTTTATTTTAAATTTGATTGAAATATTTATTTAATTTCAAGTTCAACAATAAAAAATGTTTATTTTAAATATGATCAAAAATCTACATATATGTTCATAATTATATCTGGTTCCTGACTTACTTAATCCCAAATAAAAATACTTAAATAATTGGATTATCTATACATGTATTATAAAATAAATATAGTCAAATTATATACTATATGTAGGTCAAAGCATCCATTCAATTTTGCAATAAAAATATAAATATGTATTAAATATAATATAAAAAAATTTGATTGTATCTTTCTAAATAAAAAAAAAAATCGCTTTGAAAATAACAAAAAAAATTTATCTGTACCTCCATATGTACTGATAAAATTTTGTCTAAATTTAGTTAGTTTTTATGTGGGTTGCATGCACAAAATTTGTATTGCAGTTTGGCTGCATACATGCATTTTGATTTAAACGGAAAAAATTATATCGAATATTTTTTTCCACTAAAATGTGCGCTTGGTTCCTATACAGAGCAAAGACTACTTCAGTAAATAACCTATAAATGGAACTGGCCAATGGGCCTCTTCTCATTCACAAGTGACTAAATTAAGAAAGAAAAATGACTAGATAAATTGTATTCAGTTGTAATAATTTAAATAAAAAAAAAAAAAAAAAAAGTAACGTAAGTAGGTTTTGTAAATTTAAAAAAATGTTATTTTTAAATAAATAAAAAATTACCAGTTTCATCGTAATTATTAGGAAAATCTTGTTATAGTGTAAAATGGGATGTGGCAAGTACTGCACGCAATAAGAAAGAGGAATCATCACTAAGTTTCGGAAGGAGGGCAAAACATAGAAAGAATATCCAACCTACTAAATTGTTCTCAAAATATGATCATAAATGCCTTAAAACCGCAAAAATCTATTGAAACCAGAGGGAGAAAAAGGAAAACTACTCTTAATGGCGACAGATTGATGGTAAGAATGGCCAAAATGGACCCGTTTATAACATCACCAGAAATTACAAAAACTGGACGTGGCGAACCAAACTATAATATAGATATTATATGAGAAAAATTTAGTTGCGCGGTCGGCCAGAAGGGTGCCACACCTCAGTACAATATATCTACCACCTTTTGTAGTAGATATATTGTGAGTAAATGGTCTCTTTGTTTTCTATGACTGAACATGATATAAATGCCAATAAAAATAATATTTTGTCCGAAAAGCTGAAAAAATATAAAACGTCATCAGGAGTGACTTTAAGATTACAATTTGATACTTTTTTGCGTTGGTATTTTGTATACTGTTAAACTTCATCTAAAGTCAGACATGAGCGACTTGAATATATTTATATATTTATAAAATTACACGGACATTTAGTTATTTAGAAGTTAGGCGTTAGTATACTATTAACTTTGTCTAAAGTCAGACTTTGGAGTCAGAAATATACATTTAAACGTTTTAGTTTGGTTATGCAGTCGTCAGAAAATCGACATCGACATGCCAATCACAATAGGGGTGAATGATCTATTCAAAATAAGGTCAAACTAATGGAGTGGCCGGCACAATCGCCGAACTTAAGCCCCATTAAAAAACCGTTGGCAAGTTAAGACGATAATCGCAAACAGGAAACATAAAAATAAACAAAAATTATGGCGTTCTATAAAAGAGGCGTGGGAAACCATTCCAGTCGAAACATGTTAGAAATTGATGGATTCGATACCTAAATGATGGGAGGCAGATTTGAGAAACAAGGGGTAAACAACGAAATATTAAATGTTCGTATTATTTTGTGATTTTATTAATTTTTAATTAATTAATTTTAATTGAATTTATGATTTTGTTTATTTACACCTATTATTTTTTTACTCAACAAAATCTTGAATTTAATAAAGTATCCTTGAACCTACATTAGAATTAGCAATTTTTGGATTTGAAATGCTAACTGGTGAGTAAACTATAAAATTCAATCAACCAGTTTTCTTTAATTTTTCTTACCATCCGATAATTGCGGTATTTGTGCATTTTTTCATTCACACCTATTTTTTTTTACCCATTGTATGTACATAATTCAATTGTCATTTATGAAGGATCGTAAAAAAGCGATTCGATTTAGTGATAATAATTCAAATAGTGATTATTGATATATTAATTTAACGGGTAATTAAACATAAGGTCGAGGCACATAATTTTCGTTTCATTCCGACCTTTAAATTGAATATGTCAAAATGTATGGAAAACCGAAAACATGATCACATTGTTAAGTTAAAGGCGGAACCGAACCGAAACAGTTGATCAAATTTTAATAAAAACCTTAACACAATAATCTCAGATTATTTATTTTGGCAGTAAAGATTTACAAAAAATTGTTGCAATCATTTGCAAAAAAACGATAACCGTACGTTTTTTTGCAATGTGTAAATCTTCACTCATTATTAAATTAATTGATATATTATAAATAATAAACAAAAACAACTCAAAACGAAACAAATGCTATGTGCATGTGCATATCCATACTACGGTAACTTGAATCCAGTAACTTCTTCGTTTCTTTCCCTTTTATCTATACATTTTTTTTATTTTATAGATAAAGAGGAAAGAAAAGAAGAATTTACCGGATTCAAGTTACCGTAGTATGGATATCCACCATGAGAATTATTAAAACTTAGATTATACTATAGATAGAACACCGACAGTATTGTTTTGAAGTATCAATTTTGTAATGTTTTTATTATTGTTTTGATATTTTTTTGGAATAGAGAAAGAAGAAAGCGGGATAACAACATTATAAATTTCATTACATCTTGTAATAAAGGTGAGAATTGTTACAAAGAGCGGGGACAAAAAAATAAATTAAATGTTTTACTAAAATACACTTGAACCTCGATTATCCGGGATGAGTGGGACTTCCCGGATAATCAAAAATACCGGTTAATAAAATTATTTTTATTAGAACTAAAAAAAACCCGGTTAATTAGATTAAATTCAGATTAACCAAGAGACTAAAAAATCCCGGATAATCCAGGTTCACGGATAATCGGATCCCGGATAATCGAGATTCAAGTGTATTTAAAACATATTAAAATATCCTTTATCATTAAAATTAATCGATTTATTAATAAATTATAATTTTATATAAATTATTAATCGATTTATTAAAAATCAAAAATATACTTTTACTACTAAAATTGATAATTGATTTTGAATATTTGTAATAAATCATATTTGCATATTAAGTTACTAAAATTGGAACTAAACGAATTAAAAAAGAAAATAAATCACAAAATTTAATACAACTAAAATAGCGAATCGCTGCCCCAGAAAAATTAAATATAAAAAATTTAGCAACGCCACTGGATTTTCAATGACAATTTACGATTTTCTTACAGTTATGTGAAATTCTATTTACTTTGCCAAATCAATGTGAAATTTATGGTTCAAATAGAACGAAAAATCAAAATTGATGTGGTTTTATGTATGCATTGGAGATATTAAATAGGATTTTGAAGTTTAGAAATGGCACGTCAAAACCACATCAATTGTGCACTCCACTATACGAAATTATATGTATATATTTTCGAACGAATAATCGTCATATATTTATTAATGAACGATTAAAATATATTTCAATTAAATTTAAAACACATTCTTTAATTTATTAGTAGTTTAACACACCAATTTACGTTTCTACAAAAATTGACGTTTTATTTTGTATTGGTATATCTCCATCAAAAAAAAATTTACGAAAATTTTACATTTTTTAAAATTGATGCACATATTATGTATGTACATAAAAAAAATTGATTTTTTCTGTCAAATAGAACAAAATTTTCGACGTACATCAATTTCTTTGCCGGATTTTGGTAAATAAAATTTCACATTATTTTGTAAAATGAAGAGCAACTTTTCTCGCTTTTGTTTTTAAATCGGAATGTTATACTTATTGGTTTGAATGAAATTTAAAATAAATCTATTCTATCATTGAACATATTTAATTATGCATTATATGTATATACTATAAATGTGTGCAATATTATTAAAATCAATTGAAAGGTTAATCAGAAAAAGCAATTAAACAGTTTGTAAATACTATCAAAAAATTTACTTCCATTTTTTTTTTTTTTATAACTGTGTATTTTCACACTTGGGCACACTTTCACCTTGTCATTGTAATAATGTAGAAGACTTATTTATTCACTTATATTTTTTAAATTAAGCAGTTTTCATTCACGTTGATACAAAAAAAACACTGTAAAATGACGGAAATGTCCATTTTTGATCTCATATGTTTTTCTATAGTATAATCTAAGACAAAAACTTATTGAAAACGAAACAAATCGGAACCAAACGAAAACTATGTGCCTCAGCTTAAAACTTTATTTTAAAATTATTTCAACTAAAAATTAGTTATTAATTCTTACCAAAGATTTATAAACATGCCGCCAATTTTTTCCATGATCATTTATACGTTTCCATATCATCTGCATAATTTCTGAAAATGCAACCACATTATACGTTAAATCGGCGATTTCTGCCATGATAGTCGCGGATGGACCCCACGGATCATTTGAAGTTGCTTCACGTACCTTGACCTAAAACCACATTAAACTTTTTTAAATAATACAAGTGCAATAATATAATTACACTGACAAACAAACCTGAGCATCAGAATAGTTATGGGCAAAATTTTTAATGTTTCGTCTAATTCCAGATACATTGACCTGCATATCTGTATTTTGTTTCTTCACTAAAAAAGAAAAAAAAAATAATGTTTTTAATAAATAAACTATAACTTAATTAATGTAAGCTATAAATTTAATATACTCGAAAATAAACCTAACGACAATAACGAATAGAAAATATTCGCGTTGCAATTTTGTGAAAATTTATTTAGTTTAGAATTAAATCGACAGACGATAGTTAAACTGCAAAAAGTAAGACAAAAACTTATAGGTTTAGTTAGAAATGTGTGAACAGAATGACAAATTATAAAATTCAATATGTTGAACAATATTGTATTGTGACGAATTTCCCTTGCCCACCACGGATTGAATCACTGGTGAAAAAAGCAATCGATTTAATACAACGAGAAGTTCATTTATTTTATAAATCTCCTTAATATTCACAAAAAATATCAAATAAAAACTCAAATTAATTACAAATTATTCAATAATCATTTAATAATTACACAAACGCAATAATAATAAAATTATTAATATTTCAAACAATACTTTTCGCTTATTAAAATCAGCAGTTATTTTTCAGACTGATCACTTTTTATTTCCTAGTTTTAAACTATCGCATAAGTAACACTTTGCTCTATATCATTTAATTACTTTTACTCAACATGTTGGTATAGCCCAATAGTTGTTTCTATAGAATGTTAGTGTCCGGATCCTTCTTGGCTAAACTTAACATATTCATTTAGTAGTACTTTCCAATACTTAAAACAAGGTCTAACTCTATTTAGTCAGAATACTCCTACAAACCTGTATATCAAGTTATTGTTTGCCTTATCTACGCAATACTTTTTACTCAACGCTGGTTGGAACAATATTATTCTTGGTGTGACCGTATTTAATTATTAGAATTGTACCCAGGCTGAGCGTATAACCGATTCCTAATGTTTCGCTGTATTTCTGTCCTGTAACTCCAAATTCAGTAAGCTAGATTAAAACCTGTCACCTCAAACTTTGTTGTTTGAGGTCGCATTCTCGCGTGTACTTCTTATTCGTCTGTGTATTCGTCCGTGTTAATCTGGTTACTTGGACATACAATATATAAAACCAGCACATAATCTATGAGTATGACCACGAAATCCCATTAAAATCTTATACGAAGGCCCAAATTTGCAAATTTTCCAATTCTTTATGGTTTACCAAAAACCCATGAGGACATTCCAATTAGACCAATGTTGCGTATTGCAATACTTCTGCCTACAAGCTATATAAGGGTTTCATAAGTTTTTTCAATTATGTATCAATTTCTTTTTGGCTTATGGGCCAACGATAGATGGAATAAAAAAAATAACAGAAATAACGTAAGAAACGAAGACAAAAAATTATTATATCAATTTGACTTTTCGGCTATAGATTACTTAAAATATTAAATTTTGGGTTATTCTGGATTGACAGCCAGCTAGTATTTTTACATCAAGGTAAGGTTATCAAGACGATGGAAGTTTGGTTTCGAACTAATGAAACATTGAATTCTTTGTATTAAAAAATTCGGTCGTTTAAAAAAAACGTTGTATTAAAAAAGAAACCAAACTTCCCATGATAACCGCACCTTGTTGTAAAAATACTCTCTGGCTATCAATCCAGAATAACACAAAATTTCATATAGAAATCGCATGTATGCGTTAAATACAATAAAATTCGTGGTTACCAAGGGGTTGGCAATTGCGTAGCGAATCATTAAAATTCGCTAAGGCATTGTAATTATACTTTGATTAGTTCAAAGTATTTTCAATATTTCTTGTAGTTTGGTCACTGCAGTCTGATGAGACGACCGAATTTTTTAATACAAAGAATTCAATGTTTCATTAGTTCGAAACCAAACTGCCATCGTCTTGATAAATGATAACCTCACCTTGTTGTTAAAATATTAAGTTCATTCATATATTTCATGTAATATTATTTTGATGTATTTCATAAAATCTTGAGTGAAACTACAATAGTTTTGAGTATAAATGTATTACATATCAACAAATATCTGTGTTTGAAATTATAAAAACTATTTACATGCGGTTTAAATTACTGCAATTCAATAAATTATTTTTTTAGATTAGGTTTAGAAACATACAATACAATTCTATAGTGTAGTGAAAATTATTTGTGATTTTATGTTCATATTAGTATATGTGTACATCAATATTTTATAAATAGAAAAGATAAAATACACGAATAATTCCAAATTCCCATATATAAAATAATAAACATGTACAGCTGCGGCCAAAAAAATAGCAGTGGGATTACTAACATTATATAGTTACAGATAAGTTTACAAATATCTCTAAAACGAATTGAAATAACAAAAAGTTAATTACTTTTCCATGTTCTTTATTTATTTCTTAACAATAAAGAAAAAAATGTATTTAATTCATTTCATAGTATATTATTTACTAACTGCATTTATATATAATTTCAAGGAGACAGAAAAATAGCAGCATCACCAATTTTCAACATTTCAAACTAATTTTAATATCAAAACCATATAAAAATAATATTTTACTAAAGATATCTATATTTCAATTTTCTTGATCGTCTTATCTTTTAATTAATATTTTGTGGCATATCCCTTGTTACTAATAACTGCTTGACAACGGTTCCACATAGAACGCACAAGTGATTGGCACCGCTCTATAGGTATTGAACGCCATGTTTGTTCAACCATCTCCCAAAGCTGATTTTTGTTAGTAGGGTTTGCTGTCGAGAGAGCTGCTTTAACATAAGCCCATAAATTCTCAGGTTGAGAACAGGTGACTGCGCAGGCCACCTCATAACCCAAATTTTGTTTACATTGAACCATTTTCTCGCCACTTTGTTAGTGTGTTTCGGATCATTGTCCTGTTGAAACATGAAGCGCAGTGGCATTTCCTCTTCTGCATAAGGCAACATTACAGTTTGTAGGATACTGACATAAGCGTTTGCACCCAAATTATGTTTAATCCAAAATATTGGCCCTACTCCGTAATATGAGAAACAGGCCCATATCATTATATTGCATCCACCATGTTTTACGGTTGCAACTGTGTTTCTGGAATGAAATTCAGTATTAGGTGGTCGTCTAATGTATCTTCTTGATCCAGAATTACCGTATAACATAATTTTACTCTCATCCGACCACAAGATATTGTACCATTTCTCGATTGGCCATTCCTTGTGTTCCAAAGCAAATTTTTTACGTTCATATACATGCCTTTTATTTAAAAATGGCACTTTCCTGGGACAAGGGGCTTTTAAATTATGGTTTTTAAGATATCTTCTGATAGTAACAATACTAGCAGGTACGTTTAGAGCTTTTTTAATGACCGTTACTGGTGCAAAAGGATCACTTTTAGAGAATCGTACTATTCGGCTTACCCATTTAGGGGATAACACATGTTTTCGGCCTCGAGCTTCGGGTTTTTATTTGTACGCTTTAGCATTCGAAACCATTTTCGCAGAACACCCGATGATATTTTGAATAACGGCATATGTTTTTCGTTGATCAAGCAGTTTAAGTTTTAGATTGCCCTTCTCCGTAGTACAATGCTTACTATTTTGCCAATAATAATTTTTTTTGCATTAGTAACAAAAATTAATGAAAAGCAGGTGTAATATTTCCTTGTTTCCTTGTGGGTTCCACTCTAGTGCCGTTCGAGTTATATCGTCTTGTGATTTCCTTAATGTGTGTCCGATCCATCTCCATTTACGCCTTCGTATATCAGTCTCAATGCTCTCTTGATATGTTTGCCTATGCAGCTCGGTATTGGATATTTTGTTAGGCCAGAAGCACCTTAGTATTCGTCTGAGGCACTTGTTGACGAATACTTGTATCTTGTTTGTGATCTGCCGAGTTTGTCTCCACGTTTCGCAGCCGTATAGAAGCACTGATTTTACGCACGAGTTGAACATCCGTATTTTGGTGTTTCGAGAGAATACAGAAGTGTTCCAGACTTTGTGTAGCATGATGAAGGTTGCCCTGGCTTTATTTATTCGCTTGGTGATATCTTCTTCTGTCCCACCGGTTATTGATAGAGTACAACCGAGGTATACGAATTCTTTTACATCTTCGATTTGTAGTTGGTTGATGCTTATCGGTGTGGTTATTGCACTGTCGAGCCTCATTGTCTTGGTCTTATTGATGTTGATTTTTAGACCAACTTCGTTCGCTAAGTCCGATAGTTTCCGTATTTTCTGCTGCATATCGGAATATTTGTGAGTTAACAGGCATATATCGTCCGCGTAATCTAGGTCGTTGAGTTTGTTCGTTAGCCCCCATTGAATGCCATTGGGTGATTCCCCGTCCATTTTTTTCATGACACTATCTAATACTACTAGGAACAGTAGTGGTGAGAGTACACATCCTTGCCGTACTCCATGATTGTTGTAGTACGTTTCACTTTGCTTGCCTTTGTGTTGTACTCGGTTGCCTGCATCCCGATACATTTCTTGTATGAGTTGGATTATTTTGATCGGGATGCCCATTTCGCAGAGTGTCTTCCATATTGCATTCCTGTGTATAGTGTCGAAGGCGCGTTCGAAATCCACGAAGAGCAGGTATAGTGATGAGTTCCATTCATTTGATTGCTCTATGATGATGCGAACTGTATTTATATGGTCAGTGCAACTTCTCCCTGGTCTGAATCCGGCTTGTTCTTTTCTAAGTTTCATGTTTATTGTAGGCGATATTCTATCGAGGATGATCATTGATAACACCTTAATTATTGTGTTAAGCAGCGATATACCTCGCCAATTTTTGCATTCCCTTAGGTCACCTTTCTTAGGAATCATTATGGTCATGCCTTCTTTCCATTTCCGCGGTATTTTACCCGTGTTCCATATTTCGGTTAGGAGAGGCGTTATGGTTTTCACCGTTGTGGATGTAGCGTGTCTGAATATTTCGGCTGGTATGTTATCCGTTCCGGGTGCCTTGTTGTTCTTCAATTTCTCAATTACACTACCAACTTCCCGCTCCGTTGGTGGATGGGTGTTAATGGTTTCGTTGCCAGCGTTATTGAGCAATGTGGAGTTTTCCGAGCTAGTTGATGTTCCATCGCCGAAGTATTCTGCCCATCTCTTTAACTGCGCTTCATCTGTTGTTAGTATTTGACCATTTTGATCCCTTATGGGTGGTATGTTGGTATATTTTCCTGTGACCTTCCGTACGCATTGATGTAGTCCGCGCATGTTTCTGATTGCTGCTGCTTCTTCTGCATCCTTGAGGATATTTTCCGTAAATCTTCTACGATCCGCCCTTGCCAACTTCTTAACTTCTTTTGCCATGCTTTCGTATTTGCTTCTTATTTCTGGCGTGTTCTGCTGGTTCAATTGCAATTTGAGATTTCGCCGTTCGTCAATTTTCAGCCATGTGGTGTTTGTTATCCATGGTTTGCGGTGGCGATCCTGGTATCCGAGCGAGTTGGCAGCTGTTTCGGCATATGTTTCCTCGATTCGTTCCCATTTTTCTTCCATGTTGGTGGCATCATCAATGGTTGACAATTTGCCTTCGAGCATGTCATTGAAGGTCTGCTTTGTTTCGCTATCTTTTAATCTTTCGATGTTGAATTTCCTTCTGTTAGACTTGTTGTTGTGTTTTATAGCGACTGGTTTGATTTTGAATTGTGAGATTACCAATTGATGGTCACTATGGATGTCCGCACCCCTCATTGATCTTACGTCTTGCAACGATGAGAGGAATTTCTTGTTAATCATCACATGGTCTATTTGGTTCCTTGTTCTACCATCTGGCGAGGTCCATGTGTATTTGTGGATATCTTTGTGCGGAAATTTGCTACCACCTATGAATAGCTGGTTTGCGATACAGAAGTCGATGAGTCTTTCTCCATTATTATTTCTCACAGTGCTCAGCGCGTTTGCTCCCATGATGGTTGCCAAGTCAGAATTATCCGTACCAATTTTTGCGTTGAAATCTCCCTGAATTATTTTCACATCATTACGGTGTGTTTTTGCCATGGTAGATTGGAGTTGTTCGTAGAATTCATCTTTCGTAATCTCATCTGCCTCTTCTGTTGGTGCATAGCATTGTATGATTGTAATGTTTCTTATTTTCGATTGAAACCTTGCCATGATTATTCTGCTATTCACTGGTATCCATTCCATTAGTGCCTTTTTCGCTTTTGGTGTTGTTATTATGCCTACACCTTGCTCATGTGTATCATCTCGACCAGAGTATATATTAAGAAGTTTCCGTTGCTCGTATTCATTTCACCACTGTTCTTCCATCTTACTTCGCATAGACCTAGAATTTCGATTTTGTAACGTTTCATTTCTTGCTCCAGTTGCGCTAGCCTTGATGTTTCAGTCAGAGTTCTTATATTCCAGGTTCCGATTCGTGTCCGTGTACGATAGCCAAGGGTTGATTGTGTTGTTTGCCGGTTTGAGTTATTATTTGTTCTAGTTTCCGTTTCTGTAATCATTTGTTTTTCAGATTAATGGGTGATTGGTCCATTGCATCCTAGCCAGATCCCGGGGCTGCTGGGTAAGGCATACTGGCATGCCGGGGGGGAGGTTTCGTTCCATTCCAATTTTTTTCCATTTTCTTCTACTATGTTCCCAAGCGGCCATCCAAATTTGTGCTAACCCAAGCAACGGTTGCTTGACGTTGGTGGTGAAGTTGTTGTCGTCTTATCTATCTCTGCCACTCGCCTCCCAAGGGCGAGGAAAGAGGAAAGAGGAAAGTAGGAAGACCACCTGTAACGTGGAAGCGAACGGTAATTGCGGAAGCCAAAAACATTGGAAAATCATGGGCTGAAATAAAATCAGTAGCCCCAAATAGAGTCAGATGGAAAAGTCTAGTAGACGCCCTATGCTCCTAAAGTGGAGATACAGGAAAAAAAAAAAAAAAAAAAAGGTGTAATATTTACTGATTTATCAAAAAATATTTTTCAAAAACACTAATTAAATAATTTAAATAAATATTTTTCACTCACTGCTATTATTATGGCCGACTTAAATATTGATATTCTTTCTTTGTATTTTTGCATTTACTCTGGTAACCAAAAAAAGTATAAAATGAAATACAATACATAAATTAGGCGTAATAACAAATATTTAATGAAACCCAAAATCAGATTGAATGCACCAGTATGCAAGAAATATGAGTTTGTTTTTCTTTTTAGAGTGCACTGCTATTTTTTTGGCCGCAACTGTATATTACATTCAACGCACTAACATTTATTTGTTTTGTTGTTGTATTTGTTAAGTTTTTTATTCCTGAACGAAAATTTTCGCTCGGCAATTCTTTTTAACACTATTTTCTGTGGCACACAAATTTTGATCTATTTTTGATCTTTTTTGATTCAAATTGGATTTGTTTACATTTTTTGTCGTTTTCTTTTTGAAAATGGATCAAAAATAAAATCCAAAAAATTTGTTGGATTTTTTTTTTGATCCATTTTCAAAAAAAAAAAACGACAAAAATGTAAACAAATCCATTTCGAATCAGAAAAAAATCAAAAATAGATCAAAATGTGTGTGCCAGAGAAAATAGTGTAAGTGACACCAAAATTAAAACGCAATTTCTGTTATAGTTTTTATTTTTCTTATTCTGAGTATGGTCAAATTCATATAAATCCTATCTCTCGCTCTCTTACGTTATTCTTTTTTTTATTGTATCTATAGTTCCCTCTTTACTCGGTTAAGAACTCGGTAGAATTGATTAATGAAATTCAAGACGTCGACATTCCATTACATTCAAAACTAGTTTCGTTTGACGTTGCCAGTCTTTGCACTTCTATTCCAATTAAAATTTTGTCTCAAATAGTTGTAATTACTTAGATGTTGTAGATGAGGGCTTACGTCGTGAACTGAAGTTGTTGTTTGAAACTTGTATTAAACAAACAAAAAAAAAATTATCGAGTTACTCGTATATGAATCTGGCCCCAAATAAATACCTAATCCCCGTTACCTTCCCCGTTCGGATGAAGTTCATAAATATTCCTACGAATCTAATAAAATCATTAGTTAGATCTGACAATCTCTGTAAACTGAGAGCCATGCTTTGATGATGAGCTTTCGTTTAATTTAAAATTAAATTAATTAGAACACTAGTTTTCTGTTTTTAATATTTTTTCTATAACATGTTACTTGCTACATAAAAATATTAAAACATCATAAAAGTTCTAGTTTATTTACTATTAAATTAAATAATAGTGCTATTAGTGCACAAATGGAAATTATTCAAAATAATTCACTTAATCTCAGAATCGATTATCGTGGCATATATAATTATTTTACATGCTAAAATAAATTCCAATAGAAGAATTTATATTGAAAACAACAATAATAAAAAATATAACATTACTTAAAATTTTAGATACCGGAATCGTCCCTTAGCTTTAATTTAGTGGATTATTAATTTTTATAGTCTACTAAAACTTGGTAGCACGAATTGCGAAACACATATAAATAATATTATTAAATTAACTATGAGACCATTCTTTTAATATCTGAACAATTTTGAATGAGCGCGAAGAAAGGAACATTTTTAATAGAGGGATAGAGTTTGAAGTTAAATTGTTTTTTTCGTGCTAAAAGGCTTTTTGGTGAATTTTAGTGAGGACCTCTTTTTATAAAAAAAAATTAGGGCTGGTTTTCGGGCTATCTTCAAATACAGTGGGTCACAGCCAAAATGATGCAAGCCATTTTTATTTCTTTTAAAGTAAATATTCAAAAAACAATTATATCTATTTTTAATTTATATTTATTACAAGCTTCAGTATTAATTGTTAATTTCATAAAACAAAACAAATATAAAATTTCAATTTATAACAAAATAGTAACAAAAATCAAAATTTCTACGTAAAAACATGTCACACCTGAAACGATGCAGTTTTAAATTTTTTATAAAAAATTAATTCATATGTTTATAACTAATATTATCACATTGTATAATTAATTTATTATTACTCGGTAGCATATCCATTTTCTTTTAAAACCGCTTTGAGTCTTTTGGCATCGAATCTTCGAGTTTTTTCGTGTACTCTGGAGTTATTCTACTCCACTCTTCTAACATTGCCTTTTTTAAGTTAGCTACATTATCAGCTACATTTAATCTCATATTTTCTGATTTCGCTTTCAAGTTTAGACCATAAGTTTTCAATAACATTGATTGGACAGGCGTTTTCATAACATGAGGAGTATTCCAAATGAGCAAACTTTGAACAATTCGAGATTTGTGTTTCGTGTCCTGGTAGAACCGAAAATCATCTTTAATATTCAACTTTTCAGCACTTCCCACCATATTTCTTTTTAGTATGTCTAAATATACATTTTTGTTCAAATTGCTTTCAATAAGCTCTAAATTTCAAACTCCGGAAGAGGCTATATCAGCCCGTGACATAACATGTCCTCCACCGTGTTTAACAGTGCTTCGTAAATTTTTAGCTGCTAGCTTTGCATTAGTCTTTCTGTATACGTAGTTTCTTCCGTCTGATCCAAAAAGGTTAAATTTGCTTTCATCAGCAAAAAAACCGTGTTCCAGAATGTTTCACCCTTGCTTTTATGGTCTTGGCTATAAGGTCTTATGGCTAATTTAATTCTAGCCTTACGATTAACTTCACAGATGTATGGCTTTTTCCGCATTGTTCTACCATGAAAATTTGGTTCTCTTAATATTCTGCGTATTGTTTCTGTATGACAATTTTTATGTAAATATTTTAAGCCTCCTCGGCCCACTTTGGAGCACTTAATTTGGGGTTTTCTTTCATTTTTCGGGCAATCCATCGACAATCTTTTCTGGAAAATATTTTATTGTAGGCTTTTCTAGGCTTATTTTCACCACGGTGTTGGTAAATGAAGAAATTTTTCTGTGAGTTTTGCCATCTTTAAGTGTTTAATAACTAATTCACGCGTTTGAATACTTGTGTGGCGACCCATTTTTTTCAATTATTACAAAATTTCAATTATTTGCCTATATTAACGCACTATATTGACTATAATCGCACAAAAGGTTGCTTAAAACTGATACTCAAAATTGTTTTCATTGAAAATTTTGTTTTGTATAGGAAAAGTACATCTATCTTCAAAACAAAGGGAGTGCATCATTTTAGTTGTGACATGTTTTTTCCGTGGACATTTTGTTTTTTGTTACTATTTTGTTATAAATTGAAATTGTTTATTTGTTTCGTTTTATGAAATTAACAATTAATACTGAAGCTTATAATAAATGTAAATTAAAAGTAGATATAATTGTTTTTTGAATATTTACTTTAAAAGAAATAAAAATGGCTTGCGTCATTTTGGCTGTGACCCACTGTACGTTTAGGTGGGTCCTAGTTTGTATGGGGCGGAAAATGTAAAGATGCCTAACAGGACACTCCTCACGCCGACTTAAATATTGAAATTTTGCCTTTGTATTTTTCCATTTACTCTAGAAACCAAAAAAACTATAAACTGAATATATACGATACATATATTAGGTGTATAACAAATTTTTAACGAAAACCAAAAACAAATTGAATGTATGCAAGAAACTAGTATATTAACCCGTTGCCGCACACTTTTAAATTGTCGATTGTGCTCAGAAACACAATTTTTCGTTTTCAATTGTTTATGAGTGTCATATGAAATTGAGTGTTTTTTATATGTATGGAAGTGAAAATTATCACATTTTCTCAGTGTTTTCATGAAAACTCTCGACGCAATAGCCGTCATTGCACGAACGTGGTAGGACGGCTATAGCCGTCATTTATCTCTGTAGGCGGAAATATATCGAATTGTTAAATATGAAAAATCAAAACAACAAAAAACAATTGATATGTTTTATCTGGAATATTACAGCGCAATAAACATTGACCTATGATCCGCTCGCTTGACATCAATAACTTTGCTACCACTACAATCGCCAAAACTGATAAACTTTATCAAAATAATTACTCCGCGGCAATTCTTCCAGTTCAAACGGCCTCCCGTATTGCGTGCAGATTAGTCTTCTTCCACTCTGTAACGTGCAGATCAGTCTTCTTCCACTCTTCTAGAATTTCCACTGTTGATCGCATAATTAATACAAATTCAAACAACGATAAAACAAATGATCTCGCGCATCACCGCATCAATTTGCATTTTCACTAAGGCCCGTAAGTTTGAACGAAGATTAATCCACAACCGAGGATTTACCCTCGGTTTAGTAAGTTTAAACGAGGATTATTTGATTCATGGTTATTTTAAAAATCCACCGATTTCGATGTATTTTTTTTTCTATATTTTTTTCGTCCGAATTTTTTTTCGAATTTTCGAACTGTCAAATTGACGATGTAATTTTTTAATACATACATATTAAATAATAACTTTACATTATCTATTTAATTAGATAATTAAAAAAAAATATTAGAAAAAATGGTTTCTTCGTCAGTTGGATATACAGTTTTTTTCACATGAAAGGGACCTTAATCCCTCGTTTAAGTTTCGTAGTAGCTATCTTAAGCATCAAAGTACAATACATACAGGAACTAATTATCCTTGTCCCGTTTGTAATAGAAATTTTAATCGAAAGGATAACATGAATAAGCATAAGAGGTTTGTCAATCGGTTACTCGAATAAAATAAACTTTAATCGAAAAACTAGCAAAATTTTTATTAATAATTTTCTTTACTGCGAATCTGAATCTTCAGCCAGAATTTTACAGGCTCCAGGAATGTTTTGGGTCTGAAAATTTGGCTCAAAACATCGTCGGAATATAAATTTTGTTCTTGTATGGAACAATTCGTATTTTTCGGTAAAACTCCTCTCGTCTGATGTTGTCCCTTGTTTTTCCGTATCCCGGTCCTCATTAAATAAATTTCAATATCTTCTGTATCAAGATTTATTGGAATTTCCGGGTTCTCTTGAATGGGCGTGTTTCTCAATATTAGAGGAGATTGAGTTCCTAAATTAGAAACTGTTGACTCCGTATTTTGTATGAGCACAACTGGAATAGATTTTGATTGTGAAATAGATTTGTTTATCTGAATCCGCATTTGATCAATTGTCGTGAGATCTTCTGCAACTGAATTAATTTTCTGTCATTTTGCTTTTTTACCTGCGGAAATTTAATGCTGGTTGCGTTGCGCAATATTGAGCACATTGAGCACTGTTTATTTTTCGTATTAGATATTGATTGACATTCTGAAGCGGTTTCGGCTTTTATTGTAGACATCACCAAATGCATGTTAAACGTATACATCCAATCTAATATGAAAATGATGGGCTTGCCATCAGTTTCGAAATTCATCCAGATACAGTGGTGTGCAATATAATAGGTAATTCCATGAAATTTTTAAATAATACATTTTTTTTAACAAAATCATCAATATCAAAAATTGAAACATGTTTTTTTTTAATTGACAGTCTCTTGTAGAAAACAAAACATTTATTACATTATCACTTTATTGTGATCACAGATCGAACTATCGTATTCAATTTTAATTCATTTACGCCATCTGTGCAAATTAATAGGAAAATTTAAGCAATATTGTTAACAAATAGTTATTTATTGGAATAATTTGATTTCTACATAAAGATTTAATATTTGGTGATGTACTCGTTTTCTTTAAGCACCACATTACATCGCCTCCCCTTAGAATCTACCAGTGATTGACATCTTTCAACTGGGATAATCCATCAACCCTTTTGAACGTTTTCTCAAAATTCATTTATAGTTTTTGGCCTCGGCAATTTACTTAAACCACGTTTTAACTCAGCCCAGAGGTTTTCTATTGGGTTTAGATCGGGATACTGGGCTGGCCATTTCATTATATTAATTTTATTTGCAGTAAACCAGTCTTTTACCACGTTCACCGTGTGCTTGATCATTGTCCTGCTGAAACACCCAGCGAAGGGGCATGTTTTCATCAGCATACGAAAGCATGGTATCCCTTAGAAGTCCTCCATATAACATTTTTTACCAAGCTTTCCATAGACCCAGCATATAGACCTTGCTACACAATACAAGACCATTTGGATTAGCCCATAACAAACTGGCGTAACGTATTATTGTCCAATAAAACAAAAATTATTTTTTTCGAATCGGATTGCACCAAAAAATATGTCCGAAGACCCAAAACTAAAAAAGTTCGACCCGCGCTGTACAGTAAAAACTGTCAAACATGGCGGAGGAAACATTATGCTATGGGGGTGTTTCTCGTATAGTGATGTAGGGCCCATATGTTGTGCTTACGAAAATCTTGATAAAAAAATTTATATGAAGAACATTTAAGAGATACCATGCTTCCGTATGCTGATGCAAATATGCCCCTTCGCTGGGTGGTTTAGCAGGGTAATGACCCGAAGCACACGGCGAATGTGGTAAAAGACTGGTTTGCTGCAAATAAAATTAATGTAATGAAATGGCCAGCTCAGTCTCCTGATCTAAACCCAATAGAAAACCTCTGGGCTGAGTTAAAACGTGGTTTAAGTAAATTGCCGAGGCCAAAAACTATAAATGAATTTTGAGAAAACGTTCAAAAGGGTTGATGGATTATCCCAGTTGAAAAATGTCAATCACTGGTAGATTCTAAGGGGAGGCGATGTAATGTACGATGTATGTGCGAATGTATGTGCGATGTAATGGTGCTTAAAGATAACGAGTACATCACCAAATATTAAATCTTTATGTAAAAATCAAATTATTCCAATGAATAACTATTTGTTAACAATATTGCTTAAATTTCCCTATTAATTTCCACAGATGGCGTAAATGAATTAAAATTGAATACGATAGTTCGATCTGTGATCACAACAAAGTGATAATGTAATAAATGTTTTGTTTTCTACAAGAGACTGTCAATTAAAAAAAACATGTTTCAATTTTTGATATTGATGATTTCGTTAAAAAAAAATGTATTATTTAAAAATTTCATAGAATTACCTATTATATTGCACACCACTGTATCTAATCTTAAAGCTTCAGATAGGTTTAACAAGGCACAAAGTGCTCGCAAGCAAAATGTAACTGAAGTATTTTCTTCAACTTTATATTTATCAAACTCTTGAGCACACATATTCAGCTGAGATCGTAACGTTCGTGGATTTATTAGTGAATTTCCATGTTATTTTTTACTAAAACTTCTTTCTCATTGACATCGAAAGTATTTCTTCTTCATTGGTTCGAAAATTATTTACTATACATATGTCGGCAAAATGATGCCGTACTTTGGAATGTATATAATTTGAAAATATTTGATTTGGATATGCATTGGCTGAATAGAAAGCTCGTAATGAATCAAACTCTAGAACTCGAATTGAATGAGTTTTAACAGTATCCATACCACAGGTTAGTTGAACCATTAGTTTCGAAAGCACAACATCGAGGCAGAAGCCACATCCCTTTATTTGTTTTAAATTTCGCAGTACAACAAGGAAAGATTTTACCAATACTTTATATTTAGTTTCCTCACTCTCACTGTCATATATAGTATCGTTAAACTCGATAAAAATGCTGAATGAAATGTAAGGAAAATTTTGTGAAATTTATTGTGCGTATAGTTAATGCCAAAATGACATAAGAAATTTAATAACATTTTTTTTTTCGAACATCTGTTGGTAACTCTGTGTGCGATGTTCGAAAAAACATCGCCGATTAATCGTCGTTTAAACTTACCAATTTAAACCATGGAAAAATCCATGGATTTTTTTACCCACGGATTTTTCGAAAAAAAATTTTTGTTCAAACTTACGGGCCTAAGTGTTTTTAAATCTGTTCCATTCCACTTAAATTGTATTTTGTTCGTTGTTTTTCGGTTTATCTTGGCGCTGCGTTCAATAAAAGTATTTGACCGCAAAATGAAGTTTGAATACTCTCTATTTTTATTCCGGAATGTGATTAATCTCTCGAATCCTAACCAGATTCCGGGTCCGGGTCGAAATTGCATATTTTTAAACGGCATTTTTAAAAACGGCATTTCTCAAAACTGCATATTTCAAAACAGCATAAGGTACAAAATTGCATTTTTCAAAACAGCATATTTCAAAACGACATAAGGTACAAAACAACATAGGTACAAAACGGCATTTTTCATGACTGCATTTTCCAAAACGACATATTTCAAAACGGCATAGGTACAAAACGGAATTTTTGAAAACAGAATTTCACAAAATGGCATTATTTAAAACGGAATTTTTCAAAATTGCATATTTCAAAACGACATAGGTACAAAACGGCATAGGTACAAAACGACATTTTTCATAACGACACTGAAAAAAATCTTGTGCATTATAATTATGAATCTCGTTCATTAAATCAAATTCATACTATTTAGGTCAAATTCATCACATTAATTAATGCACAAAACCAAATAAATAAAATTGTTCGTCAAGATTATTGCGTTAATTAAGAATCCAAATCATTAACTTTTACTAAATTTATTTTACGTGGCATAATATTTATAAATTTGCCATTAAATTCGGACCATATGAATTAAGAGGACTCATGTAGAGATTCCGAGGTTAATCTATTTTACTATTGGCAATCTGTATAAGCCTAACAAGAACAATGAACTATAAAATAACTATGCCGATATGTTTATAAGATTCGTATATATGGATTAAATATAGAAACAAATTAAATTTGTGTATATAAATATATTAAAACTGTAAAATAAGATTAACCTCGGAAAAACCTGCTTATAAAATTTGCACTACATACTTGATTTCTCTTGCTCGATGATTATACTTATGAACAAGTTCTTAGTTTAAAGATTTACTATTAAATTTTTTAATATTACGAAAGTAATTTAGTAGACAAGAAATAAGTTTTAATATGTGTGAACAGAAGAATTGAATTTACAATTTTTACATTTTATTGAAGTTTCCAATTACAAAATTCTTTAAAATCAGAATCACATGTAATTCCAATTTTATCAGAAAAAGCTGAATTTTAACTCAATTAAATCATTTTAATATTTTAACTTGAATAATCAAACTTCCTTCATTCTTAATATAATGGAAATTAAAGTAATACATTTTATTTTTGAGTAAGTATTTCATTTTACGTCCTGTTGACATAACATTCATTCAATTCTTATAATAAAATATGTATACATATGTGTTATTTTATAACTTTTTGGTGAAGGAATATCTTTTGAAGATTCGAATATCATTTCATCTTCAAATTAATTTATTTTGTAGGCGGAATATCGATGGTAACTATGCATTAGTGCGTATCTACATTTAGCGTGTTTTATCAAGCTATGATAAAAACGTTTTATTTGAAACTGAAATGACCTTGTACAAATATATTAACACATTAATAGTTTTAATAATCAAAAATTTAGAAAAAATTAACTCTTGTAATTAAATTTGTAGATACTTACTTATGAAATATAAAAAAGAAGAATTTTGTAGATACACACTAATGCATAGTTACTATCGATATATTAAATCATATTCCATATATAAGTTTCAAAATATATAGTAATAAATAATAAATTAATAATAAATTATCCCGACGACCTATTACCCCTCCCAACCGCGCGCGGGGAGTCTCCATCTGTCTTTATTATTATTTTTTTGAGTATAATTCAAGTGAATTATAGCGTTGTTAGCTTTCGTCGTCAGCTACAATTTTGATTGCGGGTTTTTCCTTTTTTAATATTCTTGTCCAAGATCAGCCAGACAGACTAGAGCTTCGAAGCTCTATATAAAAATTTAGGTGAAGGAGAATATTATATGCATACTAAATCTTCTAATATTTGTAATTCCAATGAAGGTAAATACCTTCCTAACATACTTACTAAAGTTTTTAAATAAAACATATAAGAAATTTGTCATAATCAATTACATACCATCAATTTTATTCTAAATTTTTTTCATTAATTTCTGGAACATGTTGGTCATATTCCAGAAATTAAAGAAAAGATAACTCTAGATTCATAATCGATTAAAATATTTCATTCTATCTTGTACAGTTTTTAAAATGTTGTTTTGAAAATGCAGTTTTGAAAAATGCAGTTTTGGAATATGCCGTTTCGAAAAATGCCGTTTCGAAAAATGCCGTTTTGTACCTATGCCGTTTTGAAATATGTAGTTTTAAAAAATGCCGTTTTGGAAAATGCTGTTTTGAAAAATGCCGTTTTGTACCTATGCCGTTTTGTACCTATGCCGTTTTGTACCTATGCCGTTTTAAATATGCAGTTTTGAAAAACGCAATTTTGTACCTTATGCCGTTTCGTACGTACCTAATGCAGTTTTGAATTATGCAGTTTTCAAAAATGCTGTTTTGTACCTTATGCAGTTTTTAAATACGCCGTTTTGAGAAATGCATTTTTAAATTATGCAGTTCTAAACGGATCCCCCAGATCTCACATCTGCTGAATGAAGTTTTTGTCTTTTCTTTCTGTGGTGCTTGTTCCCCCGATCGCAGATCTTAGAATAAAACATAACCAAATTATGTAAAATAGTAAAACAGTAAAGATTATTCGCTTCCTAAAATTCAAATTGGTGTTTGTATGTTTGAAGTCCTTCTTTGATACCAAATTTATGAAGCAGCATTACAGCTAGTTAAATGGAATGATTTTGAAATAAGACTCAAACAACTAGATTTTTGTGGTAGACTCGAATTGTTAAAGCTGAATAAATATCTTATTGATGATACAAAATAGAAATAACGCACTATTTGTACTAGTGTAAACAAATTTTAGAATATCCTTGATCCCCATATAAAATTTGTTTCAATAACGAACTTACTTAACATCCTCTAGTTGACCATTACTCAAATTGTCGTGATAACAGACCCATATTGTGTTTCTCACTCGCCTTTAAGACATTGAAGCCTTCGTCAAGATCAACTATTTTTATTATCAACCCAATTATGAATCCCTAATATCGGTTAGGAGCAACAAATCTATTTCAAACTAAACGACTGCGGTCAGTGCGATTAGGTGTTAGTTGTTATTTTTCTGCTAATATTTTCAAAAAAAATTTGCTCAAATCTCCATAATATTTAAACATTTATTTAACTTTCTTCGTTGGCCAATTTACTTACGGTACCATTTACAAACAATATCATTAACGGTTTGCCGAAATTTAGTTTTGTTTAACATTAATATAAAAATATTACATAATATAAAAGTGCAAAATATGTATTTAATAATTTGTGTAACTTACTTTTAAATAAACTTTATTAATGTCCAAAGCAAGCTACAGAAGTACATGAAATTACAAAATTACAAAAATTATCGTTTATTTAATTGTTTTAAAATATCTTAAAAATAATTTTTTTTATGATTTTTAATTTAATTTGATTCATTGTAACATAACATAAAATAATACCAATCATGAATATTTATAAAATAATTGAAAAGAAAATAACAAAATAATCAGTTTAATTTAAGTAAAACTAGTCATTTTAAAATTATACGGTAGCCCATGTTACAACTGCATTATCAAATTAAATAAAAACCATTGATGAAAATAAACATAACTAATCTTCAAACTTAACATCTTTAAAGTACGAATTTCACATGAGTATGTATAATCAACATTTCATACGTGTATATCAATATTTTATATTGAATTTAGCTCTAAATAAATTTTTTTCTCCAAATAAAAATCTTAATTGCTGTCGCGTCAGGTGTATGTTACAAAAGTCAATTGATATCCGTCTAAATATATTAAATTAAACATTTATAGTTTTATTAATTTATACATTTATAGTTTTATTAAAATATCAAAATCTAAAAAGTTGCAACTCGATTTTTTTACTGAAAAGTATAGTTATATTTAAATTTCATTGTGGGACTAAATTTGTATTTAATGTACATATTATTATTTTTCAAATTATGTGAATAACGGCTAAAATCTAACCTCACGTAGGCACCATAATTTTAACAGATGGCACAAAAATATCATTCTATAGGAATGGTTGCCATTTTCTCCAAATGGCGACCGATTTTAATATTTGTGAAATAAGCAAAATCAGGGGCGGTATGTTGTACCATCAAATCGAAATTCGATAAAAGTCGAATGGTCGAATTATTTTTATTGAAAATAAACGTTTAATTATTTTAAAAAATTAATTCATTTATTAAAAATCACAACTTAAACTAAAAAAATAACAGTTTAAAAAAAAATAGAGACTCGCAGGCTCTTGTTAAGAGCTTTAGGGTTAAGGAAGTGATTTTGATATCTTCTAATATGATATTTATAAACACCACTAAGCTTATATTTTTAAGACGTTTTGGAAATATGCATTTTAGAATTTTAATCTACAATTTTTCAAAAACTATGCAGCGCTAAATTAAAGTAAAAAATCCTCTAGCTAAGCGCGCCTTTTATTTTAAAACTTTTATTTATTTACAGCTTAACTCTTTAGGAGTCTAAATTTACGCGATGTCTTTAAAACATGATAATAAGTAACTAAACTCTTTATAAGATTTTATATTTTATTTAAAATGCTTTGAACAACAACTAGCTAGTGACAGCTTCCATAAGAGCTTATTCTTTTGTAAATATTTTGAAAAGTATATTATTTATGACGAAAACGACTAAGAACTGATAGATTGTAAATCGGTCACATCAGTTTTAGGAAATTTAAGCGGAAATTTCGATTTTTGACAGAAACTTTTTCAGAGAAAAAAACGGTCCCTATGTACAGCTTACACGGATTGATTGATTGAGATGAAACTTTGTACTAAGTTTTTTCCATAAATTGGGAGATCTTAGTGAATTGACAGAAATCGGTCACCGTAAGTGGCAACTTCCAAGTGTTGGAATATAATTTTTTAATAAAACTCAGTTTCTTTCAATTTATTTGTACACTTTTTATTTTACGCCTTTTTACATGTGCTCTTCTCGACTATTCGTACTCAACTCACTCTTGTTCTTTTTCCTCTCTTTCATCATTCGGTTCTACAGTGCAACTGCAGATATAGAACCAAGGTTGCCAATGGCTCATCGTCATAAGCAATTGGCATGGTTGGATTTGTTTCTTTTAGGCAAAATCTTGAATGAGGAACGATTTTATTAACAAAAAATCGTTCCTCATTCAAGATTTTGCCTAAAAGAAACAAATCCAACCATGCCAATGGCTTACGGCGATGAGCCATTGGCAAGGTTGTATAGAACCCTTCTTCTTAGCAATGTAAATAACTCCATTGTGTAACGTCATATAAAAATTACAACACAAGCTTTGTCGTTTTTTGCAAATATTTTAAAAAGAATATCATTTATGAGAAAAACTATTATGAACTAAAAGATTATAAATTAAAATTGCAACAATATCGGTCCAGATCAGTTTCCCAAAATTTAAGCGGAAAGGACGATTTTTGACAAAACAACTGTTTTTCTACAAAAATTCACATCTGTACAGCCCAGACGCATTGATTGAACGGAATAGAACTTCATACATAAGTGGTAGGTTCCATAGGAGCTTCTCATTTTTTGCAAACATTGTGAAAAGGATAAAAACGATTAAAGACAAACACATTGTAAATTAAATTTCAAATAAAATTAGTTCAGGCGTCCTATTTCTGTATACGTTACGTTTATTCAAAACGATACGAAAGTTCTATTCGATACGAAAATAAATTGGTATTTCTAAATACGAACATGCTCAATTTTTAGTTTTGTTGTTGGTAAAAAGGAAATTTTTGTATAATGGTTCTACCTTTAATAAAATTTTACAACTTGATCAAAATAATAGACGTCAAGAAATAGACGCTTTGTTTTCGTTTATTGTTTTCGTTGTGTTTGTAATCTTGAAATGGATGTTCAATATAAAACATTATTCGAAAATAAAATTGTTTAAAATGAAAAGAAATATAACAATTGTTTGACATCGTACATCAATCTCAAATTGATTAGAATAAAGTTCCTTATCTCAATGTAATTTTTTATGAAGCTTTGAGAAGTTTATAAGGGCCTTTTAGAGTTCTATTAATTTCAGCATCTAATTCTCATTTTATCAGAATCGGTCTGATAAAATTCCGGTATGTGTATAGTATGTTCTAAATACCACTGCACCAAATAGTATAATAGTGTGTGCTCACTTTGTACTCATACATAAATTGGACTAAATATACTGTTATAACCGAATTTTGGTTCTTAGAATTTTCTATAAAATATTTTATCTAGCCCTCAAAATACTATCTAACCCTTCATGTACCTAATCTAAAAATCAAAATAATGTTATACTTACAAAGAACAATTTTATTTTGAGTTTTTCAATTGTGTCGTTAACTAAAAACACATCGAACAAAAATTCGTTCGTATAAAAATCGAATTCGTTTGAACGTATAAAAATTTCTCGAATTCGTTTTGTTAGATAAGGAAAATTTACAAACATATCAAGTAGATACGAATTCGTATCAGAATTGCACGAATTCGTATTCAAAAATACCAACCATACGAATTCGTAAATTTTTTGTTCGTATTCGTATTCAGAAATTCACTCAAAAATTCTTTAAATTTTACCGGCAGTCCAGGCGGATTGACTATTCGGAATAAAACTTCATACTTAAAATTTTTCCTTTAATTCTGTGTAACAAAAGTACAGCTTCATTGGGAAAACGTCACAGAATTAAACGATTTAAATAAATTAACTCTTTGAGAACTGGTGTCAACAGATGTTGACATGTTTTTATAGTCATTTTCCGCTCTACCATTTCCGTGTATTTGGTGTGTTAGATATTATATCTGTTCTATTACTATTTGGAAGTCAACATTTATTCTGTGATGTACTAAATTTGACAGAGCTATACTTATTTTTCTGCCAAACGTTCTCACCAAAATATTACTTCCACGGAAGGCATGCAAAAAAAAGTTAATTTTATATAGTATAATATTATTGTAAGGTTAAAACCATTTATAGTTTGTGTTCGTGAATGTTGTAAATATGCAGTACAGAAAAAATTATAATGTTTTTATTCGTTTTTAAGCTTTTACGATAGTTAAAATACACGTCAGCGTATGTTCACAAATCGCCTCAAAGTTAATTGAAACATTTTTGTTTATGTCAACATATATGGACAAATTGACTAAAGAGTTGCATTTGTACTTATTCCACTTGAAGTTTTGTTAACACAACATGAAATTAAAAGATTTTAAATTGAAATTAGGATGGTGGCTCACCAAAATGAGTTTCAAGAAAGCTTCCAACAAAAGGAAAATGATGAACCATCTGTTACAGTAGTAGCACCTGTACGATTTACGACAATTGTCCAGAAAACGATGACCGGTTTGATGCAGTGGTCCATCTGCCTTTATTTCAAGAAAGCCCCTCGGCTAGCAGATACAAAAACATTGATTGCAAGGGTTCATCCCGATTGATTTGTAAGAAGTGCAAAAGATTGATTTGTACGAAGTGCAGTTTAAAAAAATCTACGAATAAAAGAAAATACGAAGAGACAGTTAAACATCATCACCAACGACCACTGTACGATCGATGGAAGTTCAACCGGAAATAAATATCCGCTACAATGGGGTTGATCACCTTCCATTGTTTCATCAAAACCACTCAACGAGATGTAAAAAAATCGAATTGTAACGGATCATCTAGAGTACTTTGTACTAAGTGCAAAGCTCGTTTGTGCATTAATCCTAAGAATAATTGCTTCATGATTTTCATTATAAATAAATTTGTATGAGAGATTTTATTTAGTTATAGTCAATGTGAAATAATTATTGGTTTTTAATTTTATAAATCTTAAAACGTTGACTGAATAACATACTGAAATGAAATTACCAGAATAAGTATTAAATCTATCAAATATTGAAATGTACTAAATAAACTATTACCTAGCTAATGTTAGATAGTCGATTCCGCTTAATTGGGACACCGGTTAATCGGGACAACCGCTTATTTGGGACAAATCCTAAAGAACGGAAACAAAACCAAGCAAATAACACAAATTTACTTCGCTTTTTCCGGACAATATTTCGTTTAATCGGGACAGATCATACAAAAAAATGTACTAATCATAGTAAGCATAGAAAAAAAAATTAAAAAATAGAACAAAAATAATAAAATGTACATGCTTTTGAATTAATATAATTTTTTATTATGTATGTGGTACATATGTACATCCATTTTATATAATTTTTTAATACATATGTATGAATACGTATAGTTTTGAGATTTTTTTTTTTCAATTTTGTGCTATTTATGAAATAAACTACATTAAAAATTACTAATCCTAGAATTTTTGTGGAACTTCGGATAATTAGGCCAGCCGCTTAATCGGGACAAATTGTACTAGTCCCGATATGTCCCGATTAAGCAGAATAGACTACTTATAAATTACTATAAAACACTTATACATAGGTGAATTGATAATTAATGTTTAAATAAATCGAAAAATATATGGAGTAAATACATCCAAACTTGTTTATTACAACCGATGAGTCGGATTGTCGACATATGTTGACAGAAACTGGCGCCGGAACCATCCACTGGAGGTCAGTTTGGTTAACGGATTTGAATTCAGCGCCCTTCAATTAGTTAAGTACCATCATAATTTATTTAATTCTTATAAAGGTTTGGGGTCGGGTTTCAATGGGTTAAAATATTAAATTTTCAACCAACAACGGTTGGTTGATCTTGTTGGTTTTCTATAATTTAAGCAGGAGTAATGCTTTTTGATTATAGAAGAGAGTTCTACTTTCAAAAGTCGTGTAAGTTTAATTTAGAAATCAACTGGGGTCTATTTAAGATTTATGTAAATACATTCGTGGTAAAAGAAAGTCGGATGTTGCCAACAACATATTCACCTTCCATTTTTTTCTTTAGATTAGACGATGAATTTACTGATTTAGATCAACAACTAAGAATAACCAAACTAATCAAGATTATAATCCACAGTCGTAGACAATATAAGAAATATATCTAGTTGAAACATTGAAATATGTATACAAAATATAAGAAATATATTATTCCAGCTTAGCTGGTGTTGGTACACTAAAACCTAGATGGATTGACTTCGGATTTAAGGACAATTTTTTCTTTTCCTTTATCTATAATTTTGCCTGTTTTTTATATATTAAATATAAAATTTATTTTAATTTTTATTTTCGTAAATTAAACTATAGTCGCTTAATTTCACAAAATTCTTCACAAGTTTTCTTGGAATATATTTGTTCAATATTACATGGGGGTGTAATTATTAAATAGACGCTTAAATTTAAAAACATTCGGATTTAACGAACGATTGGAAATAACGGACTGGCCAATCCAGAATTAGTCCGTTAAATCGAGGTATTACTGTATATAATTGTCTACACTGGAGAGAGCGACAACCAATATAAAGTAATCTTTTGAACTCCAGTTGTACCAAATGATTTGTAACGAAGTGTGGTGTAACATAATTAAACTTATAACTATAAATAAAATTATAATATGAAATGCTATACATTAAAAGATATATTTAACCGGACAACTTTATTTAAGTTCATTTTTAAAATTTAATTACTATCGAATAAATTTAGAAAGTTTTACTTAAAATATTTATTAGTTGTAAATTACGGCTCGGGTTGTAACAAGGGTATAGTCAAATTAATGCTGTACGGACTGTAGAATGAAAAACAATTTAACAAAATATGAATCAGGTGTTGTATCTAGATAATAATTGGAAATCACTGGGGCTTTATGCACACTTTAAAGAAAACGTTTACGTGTTGGTGTTTTTCACGGATTTAGAATTAAAACTCATTTAAACTATCACAACAACAACATTTGTTTAGGAAGTAACATAAAAGTTATTAAACTTTAAAGTTATGTTTTTCACCGTACTCACAAGTATTAGATTACATCTAAATAATGTTAAGTTGAATAATCAATAATATAAACACAAAAACTCAAAATTTTAAAACGTATTAAGATGATAATTCTGTTAAATTATTCAACACAATTATTTATTTAAAATTAACATATTTGTTTTAAAATCATATAATTTAAGTCAAAACTATAGGAACTAATAAAACTGTCATGCTGGCTAAACTGCTAACTAAAAATTTATTTTTTATTTTTAATTTAATAAATAAATTGTTGAAGGAAGCCATAAAAATTAAACAGCTAAAATAAATAAAACATCTACCGTATTGAAAATGCGTACAAACAAACCAATCAATTAAGCGAAATAATGACAAAACATTATCGAAGCTAATGATAATTTCGAATCAGTCGAACGAAAAAGGTGTTAAAGCCCAGAAATACATAGAAGGGAAAGGTGTTAGGTCTGATGCTGCTATAATGAAAGCTCAAGGGATTATTTCACAAACACCGAATCAACAAAAAAACAGACCTAGCCGTCGCCTGGTGTTAGAAAGAAATTTACACCACCTCCGCCAGTGGTACCATAAGAATTTTCACATCAACGATGATTGAAGATTTCATGAAAGAAGAATAAAATTGGCGTATTTTTTTGACACGATTACAACAACAATTCCATTCGTCTAAAGCAAATCTTGATAAACCTAAAGCAGATTTTTCGTTATCGTCCGTCATTATTCCGAATTGGAATTCCGAATTTCTTTGTTTTTGTATACTATTATACACATAAATTCATATAAAAATAAAGTGTTTAATATAATTATTTTTACAATATACAATATAATTGTTGTAAAATATGAAATGAATACACAAATATAATTTTATAAAATTATTCAATAAGATTTTAAATGATATTTGCCCGGAATGATTAAATTTATGAACATTTTTTCGTAGAGTGCTTATTTTCCGAGATATTTGAAAGTCTTAGCTTAAAAAAATCACCCGGTATATACATATGTATATGGTATATAAGGATGTTTTTTTAGAGGTTGACAATTTTAAATTAAAATATAACAAAGAAAAACATTTTGAATATCAATGAAACTATATGTTTATTGGATAGATAACTGCAACCCATTAATGCTTTCGGCCATGTGGCTGCCGCGACTGGCGCGTAGATGGCGTAATCTGTCTCTGGTTTATCAACGTAGACTTAACATATCTCCAAAGAAAATAATCTAATGGAGTTAGATCACACGATCTCGGTGGCCAATTAACAGGACCATTACCTACGTGAAATTGGGGTACAAAAAAAATCGAAATCATGTCCCTATACCCTTCACCATTGACTATAACATTCCGCCTATCATTGTTTTTGAAGACGTATGGACCAATGATTCCGCCGGCCCATAAAGCACACCAAACAGTGTTTTTCTGTGGATGTAATGGTGTTTCGGCAAAGGCTTGTGGGTTATCTTCACTTCAAATCTGACAATTCTGTTTATTAACGTATGCATTCAACCAAAAGTGAGCTTCATCGCTGAACAAAATTTTGTTTGGAAGATCAACATCAATGATAAAATCTTTTGATACAAAATTTCAACAATTTTTTGTAAGCGTTCTTTTTTAATAATAATAAATTATCCCGACGACCTATTACCCCTCCCAACCGCGCGCGGGGAGTCTTCATCTGTATTATTATTATTTTTTGAGTATAATTCAAGTGAATTATAAACAAGGATATCGAGATGCTTAACCAGAGAAATTAAAAAATTGGATTTTAAAGCGGCAAAAAAAAAAAATCAAATGTGATTATAAATAGATAGCTACATGAATAGTTAAGCAAGATGATACCCGTCGCAGACGGCAGGAAAACGGAAGTCGAGTCTGCTTAGTACAAACAGATTTGATAGATTAAAAAAAATTTAAATAGATAAAAGATAAAGTCAAGCAAAATAAAATGACAAAAAAAACAGAAAACAAATAAGTTAAATAAAATATCAAACTATAGTCAAGAAAAATAAAGACGTTTTTTCAACATACGTTTTGTCATATTGTAATCGATAAGATGGCAGTGCTGATTAGCTTCGTACAACATTCTAGAGACGGGCTCATTCTTTCCGTAATCAGTTCGATGAGGGTCGATTCTAAACATAGGTACTGATCTTAAATCCCGAGAATTTATATTTAGATTGATTTTACCTAACAGAACAGGAGAATCGATACCCCCAGTTAGTATTTGATGGATGAAAGCCACGTCCGCAACAACTCGGCGCTTACTAAGTGATTGTAGATGAATTAGCTGCAGACGATCTTGATATGGAGGCAGGTTAAACATGTCCACCCATGGTAGTCCGCGTAAAGCAAAGCGAAGAAATCTACGCTGGACTGCTTCAATCCTCTTAATGTGAACCTCATGATAAGGCGACCACACCTGGCTAGCATATTCGAGCAGGGGACGAACGAATGTTGAATAGAGAGCCTTCGTAACATAAGGATCGTCGAATTCTTTCGACCAACGCTTGATGAAACCGAGCGCAGAATTGGCTTGGCTGATAATACGATCGATGTGATGTCTAAAATTCAATTCACTGTCGCAAATGACCCCCAAATCTCGAACAGAACTGGCTCTGGTAACGGCGTCGCTGTTAATGTAATAGTCGCGAGAGATAGACTGTGCACGTTTTCGAGAGTAGGTGATTGTTTTGCATTTACCCACGTTCAAATCGAGGTTGTTCTTAGCACACTAAGTGAAGTTGTTGAGGTCGCATTGTAATAGGCTCTTATCCGTTGTGTTTGAAATCAGTTTGTAAATCTTCATGTCATCGGCGTATATAGATATGGATGAATTTTTAATCAAACATTCAACGTCGTTAATTGACAAAATGAAAAAAATTGGACCCAGATGGCCACTCTGGTGCTCGACAGGGAAATGCACTTGCGCTTGTGCTGTTCAATTTGGCGCTTGAGTACGTAGTGAGGAAAAGCAACATCAATGTTGCTTGTTGATCAACTTCGCGCTGTATATTCAATAAATCAGGCCAAATTCTTGGATATGCAGATAGTCGTGGTAACAAATCACGGAAATTTCGACGTTAATAGTGTATTTATGAGTTTTTGAGAAACTCTTATTAGATTCAACCAAGAAAGCGACTAAGAAAATCGGGCAATTGGCAAATCACGAATCGACAGAAAAATTTTCAAGCCGGTCTAGAATTTACTAATTACCGTGGTAACGTTCGTCCTAAAAAGGAAGTTATTAATTTAAAAAAGTGCATGACGGCATGCAAACTACAGTGCGCTAATCGCATCACTGATGCTGAATGAACGGCAATATTTGAGAGTTACTACTCAATAGATCAGGCTGGAAAATATAATTGTATAGCGTCGACCACTGAGCAGAATGAATGGTGGAAATCGAAAAAGGTGTTGCATCGCGAAGGGCCATACTTTTTACTATTATTTGAATGTGTACAATAAGGTGAGGAAATGTAAAAAATTTTATTTGAGCACACTCGCGATTTCTCAAAAACTCATAAATACACTATTGACGTCGAAATTTCCGTGATTTGTTACCACGACTATCTGCATCTTGGACCTGATTTATTGAATATACAGCGCGAAGTTGAAAGTCCTCACTACGTACTCAAGCGCCAAATTGAACAGCACAAGCACAAGTGCATTTCCCTGTCGAGCACCAGAGTGTCGATTTTGTACCAAAAATGACAGCGCGAAGTGAGCAAACCGGAAAAATCTAGTAGTAGTGGCTATCATGCCTTTGAAAAATTGACGAACAAAATACACAGACACATGAGAGAAAAAATACAATACAAAAATAAAATTGTGTATTATACAGTGTATAAGTACACAAAATTATTGGTCACCTCGCCAGCTCGCGCTCTAATTTTTGGTACAAAATCGACACTCAGATGTTATTTCAAAGGAGTCTGATACATTTCCTTCAATTACAATTCTACATACAGATCCAGACGTTGTTAATTTACACGCGCGGCCCAAAGGTTATCGCGGTTTATTCTGTCATATGCCTGCCGGAAGTCTATATATAGTTGATATATGGTTATGTTGTACTCCCAACATTTTTACAAGATCATCCTCATGGTAAAACACTGGTCAGTGGTCGATAGGTTGGTACGAAAGCCACATTGGTAGTCGCCAATGATGTTTTCGGCGAAAGGGATGAGTCTAGCAAATTCAACATTAGCCAACAGTGTTCAATAGAGCAATTACCACGATAGTTTACACATTTAAGACGGTTGCCTTTTTTGTGCAAGGGACATATAAGCACAGTCTTCCAATTCTCCGGCAGCTCTTTTTGATCCCAAATAGGGACGATGAGATCGTATAGATTTGATACAAGAGTAGCGCCTCCGAGTTTAATCAATTCAGCGGGGATTCCATCGAGACTGGGTGCCTTTCTATTTTTCAATCTACTAATGCTGCATCTACTCTTCCTCCATTGTGAGATATTTGACAAAGACCTCTTCATCTGGAAGAGCTATTGCTCTAATGGGGATCACTTCGTCATTTCGATTTAGCAGATTTTGAAAGAAGGTTTGCCATACTGAGAGAACATCAGTCACGTTTGTTCTCAACTCTCCATTCCCGTCTTTGATGGCTGTACTTCTTGGGTGGAAGTCTTTAGTGAGATTCCTGGCGCTAGCAAAACAGTCCCTTGAATTTCTTAGTTCCGCTTGGAAGCTGATGTTTCTGATGCATGATCTCATATGTTCGCGCTTCTTTTGTCGAAGGTATTTAGTCGTGATTTTGTCGTTGCGAGCCAACCATTTTTCACGAAACGTTTGTTTTCGACGACCCTTGAGCATTGATCATCGAATCAATCATTGTGGGGACTCGGAGATCTCCTTCTGATGGTATTTTGTGCCGCGGTGGTTATGGCTGAGTGTATAGCGTGCCACTGCTCCTGGATGTTAAGAGGAGCTTCTTCGTAGTAATGGGACCGATCTAAATAATTAGTGACAGCTGATTGGTAGTTACCAATCACTTTGCAGTGACACTTGGTCTTTTAGAGCATCAATATTCCATCGAATATTCCGTCTTTTATGCTTGTCTGTTAAACGTAGATGACAGTTTGCACTTATACTTAAATATGACAAGCATATGATCGCTGTCCATGTCTGCACCTCTGTAAGATCTAACGTCATATATGCTGGTGGAGTGTCTCTTAGACTCCATGACGTAATCGATTTGGTTTTCCAATCTTCCATCATTCGATCTCCACGTTACTTTGTGGATTCTCTTATGTGGGAAACTTGATACAACTAAGTTGTACGTTATTGCCAGGTCGGTGACGCGTAGGTTGTTGTTATTATTAGTTAGGTGCAGGCTGTTAGGACCGACGTGCGATGTATTTTCTACACACCTACCGATTTTTGCATAAAAGTCGCCCACGATGATTGTCGTGGTGCGGTATGTTATTGATGACTTCCTCCAGCTCGACAAAGATAAGATCTTTGATGTCATCTGATTTATCTCCGGTGGGTGCATGTACATTAACGATCGTGATGTTAAATTTCTTAGTGCGAACGAAGTCTGACCGTGCATATCCGCATGTTGATAGGGCGGAAATCGATGATATGGTGCTTCACGCGCCGATGGATGAGGAAGCCAACTCCAAATTCTCCTCCGTTCTGATGGCCGCTGTAATGAAGAGTGTAACCATTGGTGGTGTCATGGATCCCACTCCCAGACCATCTAAGCTCTTGTAGCGCAAGTACGTCTAATGTGTAACTCTTTGCTTGGTTCGAAAGATTCTGGAGATCTCCAGGTCTTAAGAGGCTAAGCACGTTTCATGTTCCCATTTTTAAAGCGTTGTCCGTGTACAATTTCCGAGGTCGAGTTTGTGATGAATCCGATATGGTAATCCGAGGCCTTTGATTAGGATTCATACCTTAGTTGGTTTTATGAGGGAAGGTTGTTGGCCTGCCGCTAAGACCGCTTATTACGTGTGTGGGTCACGTACTGGTGAGAATTTTAAGGCATCCAGTCCTACCTTGAACACATTTATATAGCAAGCTGCTTGAAACAAGAGAGACGCCCGCTTCAGCCTCACCTAACCTGGAGAACAGACGCTGATTTGGAATTGGTTTTGATGCGCCGAAGACCGAGCGATATCAAGAACAGTTTCATACCGCTCAATCGCTGCGCAAGAAGACTTGGTTTGGAGGTGAACAGTACCAAAACAAAATTTTTAACAACACCCAGAAACATCCCTATGGCAAATCTCGAAATTGGCGACCATAACTTTGATAGCGTTGAAAACTTCAAATACCTCGGGTCAGTTATAACATCGTTGAATGATATGCAGGCAGAAATAAAGCCCGAATCGCTGCCGGACAACGAGTTTTCTACGCCCAATCAAAATTATTGCGATCGAAACATCTACCGTAGTCGTGCAAGCTTTCACTTTATAAATCACTCATAAGACTGCGCTGGCATGACGACATCGAACAAGACCTATTCGAATTAGAATGTCGAAACTAGAGGACGAGAGCGATGGACCGAAACGGATGGAGGACCATAGTGCGGGCGACAAAATCCCTTCATGGGATGTGAAACCTAGAGAGAGAGCCGATCGAAATAGTCAATATAAGACGCAATCAAAATCCACTAAAACTCATCGAAAAGTCAGATTTAACTTCGAACCTAACCGAATACGTGTAGAGTTAGTCGGATTATTAAAATTCCTCGTCGCTCTAGACACACAAAATCATTTGAATATTTTTCTCCGGTGGCCAATGATAGACTACACTCACTTTTAATGAAAGCTCGAACTTATACTATTACTCAAAAGGTAAATCAGCCCATAAAGTCCAAAAAAAGATCGGTATATGAGAAATGTGCAATTTACTATCAAAACGTAAACAAAATGGCATCAAAAGCATCTAAATTCTACAAATTCGTTTTAAAATCAAACTACCTTATTTATGTAATTTGTGAAACTTCATTAAAACCAGACACGGAGCAGCGAATTTTTTGGCCATGACTACGTTGTTTATAGATGCGATCGGTCTCCTGAAACTAGTTCAAAGAAATCGGGTGGTGGCGTACTGATAGCAGTACATTCTAAACTCTGGAATGCTCCAGTAACTTTAGCCCCATCGAGAGTCGAACAGATCGGTGTAAAAATCAAAATCAACCAAACCAATCTAATCATCTACGCAGCATATATACCACCTCAATCAAATAGTGATCATTATGCAACTTGCATCGATGCGATTGATGAAGTTATTAATACAACAAACTCGTCAGATTTAGTTCTTGTGCTTGGTGATTTTAATCTTCCAAATATAACTTGGAACTTGGACCCAGAACTAAACTGTATTTTACCTTGCAATATAACAACAGATGCGGAATCTTTATTTGTGGACGCCATGCTTGGTTATAATTTGAACCAAATAAACACAATTGCTAATAATCGTGATAGATTATTGGATCTTGTCTTCAGCAACGACATTGACACCTTTAAAATTTCTGAATCCCTATTACCTTTTGTCATAAATGATGTTAATCACAAATCTTTGGATATTGTATTTGACTTAACTAAAATGGCGAGATCAGAACACCTACAACCAATGAAATACAACTTTAAAAAAACTAACCGTGTGGGGCTACAAAGTTACCTGGAATCCATCAACTGGCAAATAACTCTCAATTCCAATGATATAAACGAAAATGTGGACAAATTTAATGACATCATGCTTCAAGGCTTCGAAATGTATGTACCTATGTGCTGTAAACCACAAAATGCTCACCCTCATTGGTTTGATGATAGACTAGTTAACTTAAAAAATCGGAAGTCGAAAGCGTATGCCAAAATGTTGAAAAGCGGGTTAGAAGCGGACAAAACTACGTTTCTACAACATAGTAATGAATTTGAAATTTATTTCAAATCTAAATACAGGTCGTATCTTAATCAAATTCAAGACAAAATCAAAGTAAATCCAAAACAATTTTGGAAATACTTTAGGAATAAACGCGAAATTGAAGGATACCCTGCTAATATGACGTACAACAATACCTGCTCTTCAAACGCCAAAGATATAGCTAA
The DNA here is from genome assembly GCA_947310385.1 of Nephrotoma appendiculata. Classification (NCBI taxonomy): domain Eukaryota; kingdom Metazoa; phylum Arthropoda; class Insecta; order Diptera; family Tipulidae; genus Nephrotoma; species Nephrotoma appendiculata. Next base: position 105,568,553 of record OX371225.1, read on the forward strand.
CATGTTCGCGTCGTTTTTTCAATCAGTCTATAGACCAAGCGTTACTAGTGGATTGTACGAACAACCCAGCAACAACAACACATCAATAACCCCTCCTATTATTTTTGAGGACAACATTTTATCGGCTTTAAGGGGGTTTGGAGATGGTTGCGGTCTTGACGATATTCCCTCCTCTATTCTGAAGGAGTACGCTGAAATTTTAACAATTCCATTATGTTATCTATTCAATCATTCCTTAAACACCGGCGTGTTTCCTGAAAAATGGAAAATTTCAAAAATTACTCCAATTTTTAAATCGGGTAAACGTGAGGATATCTCATGCTACAGAGGAATATCAACTACATCATCAATTCCAAAATTATTTGAGTTAGTATTATGCAACAGTTTTAAATCCACAATTGCACGTCATATATCAATAAACCAGCATGGGTTTATGCCTGGCCAATCCACATCGACTAATCTGGTTGAATTCACCAGTAAACTAATTAACGAGATAGAAAAACACCGTCAAGTTGATGTAGCGTACACGGATTTTAGTAAAGCATTTGATTCTATCTGTCATCATAAAGCACTCCAGAGTTTATTCAATTTTGGGTTTTCTCTCGATTACATAAATTGGTTTAAATCATATCTATCAAACCGGTGCCAATTTGTGATAATGGGAAATGAAAAATCAAACGTTATTAAAGTTACATCTGGTGTTCCCCAAGGATCACACCTCGGGCCTTGGATTTTTATTGTTTTCATAGACCGAATAACCGAGATAATCAAAAACTCAGACGTGCTCATATTTGCAGATGATGTGAAAATTTTTCGTACTATTAATGGATTGTTAGATACGGAGAAACTTCAAGAAGACTTAGACAGATTAAGTGAGTGGTGTGATCGGAACTCACTATACTTAAATATTAAGAAATGCAAAATCATGTCTTTCCATCGTAAACGAAATCCAATAATTACTTCATACAAAGTCAACAACGAAGTACTGCAAAGAGTCAATGAGATTATAGACTTAGGTGTTACATTTGTCGAAAACGCCAGTTTCAATAGGCATATTGAAAATTGTATTGCGAAAGCGAATGCCATGTTCGGATTTGTTAAAAGATGGACAGGCGAATTTAAGGATATTCAAACCTTATGTTCACTCTATTTCGCTTATGTTCGATCTCAACTGGAATACGCTGTAACGGTCTGGAATCCATACTATGCTGTACACATAAAAAGAATTGAAAGCATTCAAAAGAAGTTCCTGATTTTTTTGTTAAAGAAAAGTGACTGGGATTACGACCACAACTTACCATTCCATGAAAATGTGGCTCGCTTACCTCCATACACAACAAGATGCACAGATTACAAAATATGCACGCTTGAAAATAGACGACTTCTCTTGGGAGCAGCTTTTATTGGTAACGTTTTGCTTGGTCACGTAGATTCAGCTTACATCTTGGAAAACATATCAATTCACGTGCCATGCAGAACATTTAGAAACCATAAATTTTTAGCACTTGAACACTATTCCACCAACTATGGAGAAAACAACCCAATTAATAGGATGTCTAAATCTTTCAACTTAATTGACGATGTATTTGACTTCAACTTATCAAAGGACAACTTTAAAAATATCCTTAAAGACTTTTTTCTAAATTTTTAATTGTTTAAACCAAAATTTGGTTTATATTTTTTTTTTTATTCTGTTTTAAAGTTTTTTGTTGTTTTAATATAATTTTAACTATAACTGTAAATAATCTGAAATCATACATGTATATTACAAAATAGATTTCTTTAAATAAATAAATAAATAAAATAAAATACAGCGCGAAGTTTCAATGTTGCTTTTCCTCACTACGTACTCAAGCGCCAAATTGAACAGCACAGGCGCGAGTGCATCTCCCTGTCGAACACCAGATGTTATTTGAAAGGAGTCTGATACAGTTCCTTCAATTACAATTCTACATGCAGATTCAGACGTTGTTAATTTACACAGAGAAACGAGTTTCTCTGGGATTCCCAGGCATATGAGCGCGGCCCATAGGTTGTCGCGGTTTATACTGTCATACGCCTGTCTGAAGTCTATATATAGCTGATGTATGGTTATGTTGTACTCCCAACATTTTTCCAAGATCATCCTCATGGTGAAACACTGGTCAGTGGTCGATCGGTTGGGACGAAAACCACACTGATAGTCGCCAATGATGTTTTCGGCGAAAGGGATGAGTCTGCCAAGTACCACATTAGCCAACACTTTGTAAGCAGTGTTCAATAGGGCTATGCCACGAAAGTTTTCACATTTAAGACGGTCACCTTTTTTATGCAACGGACATATGAGCGCAGTCTTCCAATTATCCGGTAACTCTTCTTGATCCCAAATACATACGATCAGATCGTATAAACTTGTTGCAAGAGTAGCGCCTCCGAGTTTAATTAATTCTGCGGGGATTCCATCGAGACCGGGTGCCTTGCCGTTCTTCAATCGACTAATAGCTGCGTCTACTTCCTCTACTGTGGGATATTCGACAATAACCTCTTCACCTGGCGGAGCTATTGCTCTAATGGGGGTCACTTCGTCATTCCGGTTTAGCAGACTTTGAAAGTAGGTTTGCCATACTGAGAGAACATCAGCCACGTTTGTTCTCAATTTTCCATTCCCGTCTTTTATGGCTGTACTTCTTGGGTGGAAGTCTTTAGTGAGATTCCTAGCATTAGCAAAACAGTCCCTTGAATTTCCTACTTCCGCTTGGAAGCTGATGTTTTCAATGCATGACCTCATATAATCGCGTTTCTTTTGTCGAAGGAATTTAATCGTGGCTTTCCTTGCGCGTAGGTATTCTGCCTGAGTGCTTCTCGTGCTTCGACATTTACAAACACATAAATATGTTTACGTCAAAAATATAAACATAAACACTTCAACAAATATAAACATAAACATTATAATTTTTTTGACTAGTTGACCGTGATATTTTGAAATACTGGAATGTCAAACAAGAATGTCAAGTCAAACTGGAATGTCATTTTTTCACAGATACACTACCAAAAAAAATCAATCGTGTATCGTGTTCTTTGACATACAAAAAAATCAATTTATTTTTTATTTTTGGAAAGAAATTGCTATCAGATTTTAACAAAATTGATTGCGATCAAAAAAAAAATCAATTTTTATAGTTGGAAAGAACGTGCAACGGTATTTCGATCAAAATTTTTTGATTTCAAATCAATCTTTTTGATTTATAAATCAATTTTTTTTTGGAAAGAAATTGCTACAAAAATCACTCTTTTCCTTTTGTTTTATCGCGCACTTTTTAATTATTTTCAGGATAAATTTATTTAATTATTTTTCGATAGTAGCGAAAGTGATGTTACAAAATCCCGCCCCAGGTTTAGTTGTTGTACGAAGTGACGTTTTAATTTTGCACTGTAAAATTATAAATTATAAATTTTTAAAATTTTTAATTAAAATACATAAAAACTTTATCAAACAGTTATTTGTTTATGTAGTGGTGCATTAACAAAAATTACACTTTTGTGCAAAATGAAGTGTATCGTGAAAAAATGCCAAAATACGCCTAAAAAATACAAGAAGGAATATCTTAAGATCAGTAAGTTTACCAAGTGTTTATATAAAATAAAATGTAAATTATGTTAAGAAGCTAGTGATTTGTGGTAAATTTATCCTTAATTTAAGTTATAAATCAGAAAAAATTAAGAAAACAATTTTGGTTGTTGGCGTGGGGTTCTTATAGATTTGTTGCTGTTGTAATCCCGTTGATTTAGATGCTTTCTCTTTTACCCTCCGAATTTGTGACACTTGACAGTGACACTTCACAGCTTAGGCTCATTCTGTACTTTTAACTTCTTTGAGCGAAATTTTTTATCAAAAACGCCATTACATACTATGATTTTTGACTCACACATTTGTGTGGTTTAAACTTAAGTTGAGCCATTTTTTTTCTTGGTTGAAAAAGGGATATTATACTAATTATCTTAATACATACTAAAATATAGTTAAGATTTGTAATACATATTATAAAACTTATAAATTTTCTTTTGGTAATACATATATAGTAAAACGAGACAATAGACTAACATTGACATGTAAATTAAATTCGACCAAACAAAAATTGTCAAAATTGGATGACAAAAATGTGTATTTGCGTCAAAATTGGTCTGTAACCATCCAATTTGGTCGTCCGACGGTCGGTGCGACCGTCGGATTGTCTGTAGCGCTCTTTAAAATCGTCCGACAACAGTACACACCATCCGATTTATTTGATTGGTCGGACGGTCGGATGGAATTTTCATCAGACACATCCAACTTAATTTTATCGGACCGACATGCATACACACTATCCGATTTTATATCTAATCCGACCAAAGCGTCCGACTAAATCGGATCGTCTGCAGCGCTCTTTAGAATCATATAGGTACATAGGCAAATATGTACACAATCAGCCATTCCACACTATCTTTCCGCGTTTCCTTCCCCTTCACCTACAAACTAACAACAATTTGTTCGTGAAGGGGAAGGAAACGAGGAAAGAATCAAAGTGTGGAATGGCGGAGTAATAGCAACGTATGTGTGAGCGATATACTTAGCTGACTTCTAAATCCAAAGACAACCCGAGCTAAGTTAAAGCGCATCCCCAATAGAATTCCTTTCACGTTTTCCTTACAGAAAAGTATGAAAAAAACTTGAGAATTTTTTTTTCATACTTTTCTGTAAAGTTAAAGTTTAAGGAATTATATTGGGGATGCACTGTTATACCCTAGACAGCCACAAACTAGCTAATCGCGAATTCGATATTACGTAGTTTTTTAGTCTGTCAGCACACGATTTTGGCAAAACAGGATTATTGCGTTTATAGAACAAGTTTACTACAATCGGGTTGTTGGAAGAAGATAAATGTGAAATATAAAACAAAATCAGTAGGATTGTATGGGGCTGGGGAACATAAGTCATTTTCATTGAATGTATACAGAAAAATTGTTAGTTTGTAAATTAAATTTTGAAATTGTTTAACTCTGACAGAAATTATTTATACAATTAGTTTATATTAACTTATTGTAACTGATTCGATGTAATTCAAAATCATCAAATACGCATTGAAATTGTTTTATTTCATTAATTAAATATGAATTTGAACGTTTGCAGAATAACAAAATCGGGTTTGTGTCTGTCACCATAATTATAAAATCGCGATTTCATTTGTTTGACATGTAATCGCGATTGGAAGAAATCACGATAATTTTTGTGTCTGTCCACGGTATTAGTTAGCATCGCTCAAAACAGGTAAACATAGCTCGCATAGTTTGGCTCAATGTGCATCGTTCCATTCCGCGATTCCACACTTTGTTTCGTCGTGATTCATTCCTCGTTTCCTTCCCCTTCACTTATAAACTAACGAGTTTGTTGGTGAAAAGAAAAGAATCAAGAGTCACGACGAAAGAATCAGTGTTGAATGGTGGATTAAAACTATTTACAACCAAGAGCAATGAAGTTAGCTGACATCGCTTAACTTAGCTGAAATGTGCAACGGAAACTTTAATTTCATTCGAAACCAAAAGACTACTATGAAATAAGACTTTGTTATTAAGTATTTCATTTTTAAAATGAATTATTAATTTTTGTTTATTAATGTTTTTATTTGAATATATTTATATTTTGCATTTGTAAAAATGTAAAACTGAAATAAAACAAAGTTATTTTAAATCAGTCGGTTTTTAATTTATTCTCACTGTAATTTGTAACATACATACCTAAAACTACCTAATTATTAAAAATTCACTCATTAGTGATACATATAACCAAATTGTATGTCACGACTTAGAACATTATTAAATTTGTCGATGTATAGCTACAATTCAGTAAAAGGTTATATCTGGAAACTTATATATTTAATTAACGGAAAAGTAATTAAAATAATTTGTAAATTGTTTGTAAATAATACTTTCAACCGGGGCAATTACGTTATAGCGTCATATAGTTATAATTTCCTAATAATGAATTCAAATTATAAAAACACAAATGAAAACTTTGGCTCGTTTTCTCTAAATGTAAAGTTGTGCTGTTATTCTGAGGTCGCGATATACATAAATGATTTTTTAGTCAGCTGACACTACCTAGTTTTGTTGTGTAGTGTAGTTTACTTTTGTGTGAACATTTATTCCGAGATGTTGTGTTTATTTTCCATATAAATTTGTCATTATACAAATTGTTAATAAGGCAAAATAAAAATATAATAACTCACCGTAATTTTTACAAACCAAATTAAATCAAGGGAAATTTTAATATTATGTATTTATAATATATATATATATAAAAGATTATACTAAAAAATAGAAATTATGTAGCTTCTCTTTTCTAGCATGAGAATCTTTAAGATAGTACTCAAAATTATATGCAATCGCAATTATGAAAACACAATTTTCAACCCAGTGTACGCATTAAAATGTCAGTTTTAATTGCACTACGAATTTATTAATGTAACTATACTATATTTTCAACTTTAATAGTAAATTTAATATTTCAGAAACTAATTTATTTTCTAATTCTAAACAAAAAACAATTACAAAACATTATTTGCAGTAAAAATTATTGAAATATGACTAGGGTAGTGACGAATGATTAAGAGGAAATTTTATTTTAATGGCCGCGAGTGAGTTGTCCGATGACATTGACCCAAGTAACCACAGGAGTGCGTTCACGAGATTTCCATTCCGCCGTTCCACAGTTTGATTCTTTTGTTGTGATTCTTTGTTCGTTTCCTTTCCCTTCACCAACATGTAGGAACCAAGCGCAGATTTTAGTGTAAAAAAAAATATTCGATATATTTTTTGTCGTTTACCTAGAGTCTACACTATGCAAATTCACTAATATTTTCTATCACGGTATCAATGTATGTGTATTTTATATAAATTTTGACACTATCAGCAAATTATCAGGAGGCTATTTCACAATAAATTATGATATTATTACGAAATGGCATCCTTTTGAGGTTATGTTTCATTATTAAAAATTTAATGTAAAATGTGAGACATCAGCTTGTGTTAAATTCGTGTGTTAATTCGTGGAAAAAATAATGGACAGACGTACACAACTATTCAAAAAATTAAATATACTAAAGAAAATTAACACGAATTACGAAAATCACGAATTTCGAAATATTAACACAGAATACCGAGTTAAATAAATATACTATAACAAAAATGTGTGTCTTCACTCTCTTCACCGAAAATTAAATTTATAATGATGAAACATAACCTCATAAGGATGACATTTCGTAATAATATCATGATAACTTATCGTGAAATAGCCTTCTGATAATTTACTGATAGTGTCAAAATTTATATAAAATACTCACACATACATTGATACTCTGATAGAAAATATTAATGAATTTGCATAGTGTAGACTCTACCCGGCAAATGAAGACTGGATGTGATCAAAAAGTAATGAAAAAAAGTACTTCTTTTATTTCGAAAATAGATAGGGCGATGGGATAATTTTCATGACTTTTTAAAAAACCACTATAGATTTGTCTCTTTCCTTCTCATTATTTAAAAAGACATGTTATTTCTTTCTTACTACAGATCATTCCACTTATAAAAGGTACTTTAGAAGTACTTCTTTGGAACTACTTTTGAAGTAGTTTTTCATCAGCAGTTCAAAAATATTTCTCTTTCGGTTATTTTTTAATAGTAGATTATCACCAGTTAATCAATTAAAAGCGCACTGGTGTTTTAAAAAAAAATTAATGACATATTTGGTGTAAATACTAAATGTTATACATATGTAATATATAAATATATAAAATTCTATTTTTCAAATTTATCACATTTTGTTTAATATATACATATACGTATATTACTAAACATTACAAAATATAATATTTATTTAATAAATCTTTTTCCGTTTGTATATTATTCATTGCCAAATTGAGTAATCCTATCACATGATTATATTCAATTAACTATATTTAAAATATGACTCGATTTTAATATATTTCATTTTGCATATATTAGTGAAAAGTTATCTGTTTAACCTAATGAATTTGACAAATAATATCTCATGATCACAATTTACTTAGCTATATTTGAAATACATATCAGTCTATTTTATTTTTATAACACAATTCATTTGGTATAATTGTTAAATATATTTTCATTATTTGATACTTATGTATTGTTTTCATATTCATGTGCCTAAATTCTTAAAAATATATGTTAAAATTTTTGTTTAATATCTAATTGCTATCTCTTAAATCTAATTCAATTGGTATAAATGTTTATTACAAGTTTTATTTAAACATTACTTTGAAATTTGTTGATATTCAGCTAATATATACTAAAAATAATTTAATTAAGGTTGACGAGAACATGTAATATAAAAATAATTTAGTTCCTAAGATATTATTCATTTCACTTTTATGTGCATATATATTTTATTTATACATATTTCAGTCTTAAAGTTATAGTAAATTCATAATAATTTGTTATTTCAATATAATAATAATTATTAAATGTTTAGAAAATTTTATTAAGTATTTGACTAAACACAAAACACTTTTGCTTACACAAAAAAAAATTGCGACGTAAATAGTTTGACATATAAAAAAAGGAATACAAAACTATGATAGGAATCACGCGCAAAATTTATCTAGATAAAAAATCTATAAAAAAAATTATTTTCTTTATAGAAAACTGTTTGCAACCAAAACTGCTACACATTTTTTTTGAGGATGAAACCAAAAACAAAAAAGTCTATATAAAGAATTTTTTTTAGCAGGACGTTGATAGGTCTCAATAAAATAAATGATTCTCACATATAAATAAAAAAAATTTGGTAATTTGGAAATGAATTTAATAAAATTAATAATAATTAATTTTCGCAATATCCTTATATGGTGAGTATTTTTATAATGTAAAGCAGTTAGTCATATGTTTTTCTAGCAGACTTTAGAAAGTATGTCGATTTTTTTTATAGATAAATTTTGTGCTTGGTTCCTATCTATAAAAGCCTTTATATTCATCTCGCTCTACTGCTATTTTTACGAGATAATTTGGTTGCATACAATATTCTATTAAAACTACTGAACTCACGTTTGCTGGGTAGGTTAAATAAAAGTGTATGTATGCAGCCAAAATTGCTATACAAATTTTTTGCATGCAACCCACATAAAAACTAAATAAATTTAGACAAAATTTTTTCAGTACATAGGAGGGTACTTATAATAATATATTCATTATTTTGAAAGTCAATTTAATTTTTCTAGCAAGAATTAAAGAAATTTCTTTATAATTATTTGTAATTTTATTGAGAAACATGAATTCGCCTTGATTTTTATAGTTTTACTAAATATTTACTTATTAATTTTTTAATATATTATGGATCTATTTATTTGGGTATTTTAACATTTTTAGAAATTAAAATAGATAATAAATTAGTCAATACCCGGACGCGGATATATTTATAGGTTTCAAATCATTTAAAATATAAATATTTGCTTATTAAACTCAAAAATGTTTCATTATTCATATATCTACAACAAACGGTGGCAAATTAACACAAATTGTAAAGTCATTGCGAAATGTCAGTTGTTTGTAAACATAATGTGCTTGTTTAGATGAGTACTTCTTCATCGATTTTTTTTGTGTTGTAACAACAACACCTCGCGTTTAGACTGTTTGTTGTTACTCGTCTATGCATGTGTATATTACATTTTAGAAAATTTGAAAATAAAAGGGTTTGAGGTTTAAAAACTGCTCAAATAATATTAAATTAATTCTAATTAAATATTATTAAAATATTATATTTAATTTTATTTATTTTAAGCACCAAAACAATTTTTTTTCAATAAAATAAGAAAAAATAACCGTAAATATGTTTATATGTGTTGGTGTGTAACAACACGATCAGCGCTACAAATTTTTGTTGAAACCGTTCAGCGGAATATCCTTACTCCAAAATTAGTTTGTAGGCAAAGAAGTAAGAAACTAGGAAAATCAGCGCACAAAAAGTACTCGTCTAATATACTGTTTATGTTGGAGGTTGAACCCAGGTCGAGTCAACTTGTAGTTATCTTTAGGTTAACCTTGAAGTTAACTTCTAGTGTTTATATTGGAGAGTTATCTTGAGGTTGAGTCAAAACCAGGTTATGAATGTCAAAATCATTCAATTTTTTTTTCTATCAAAAACTCATTCTAACTTTTTCTTTCGAACTTTCGAAAAATAAAAAATCGAAAAAATCACTAAAAAATGCTGCCGAATTTAAACACAGACACGCTCGTACAAGAAAAATATGCAAAATCGCCATTTTTATTTTTTTACTTTACTGATTATTTTTTGTTGTTGTTTTTCGACTCGACTCTGGGCGTTTATATTAACCAGAGTTAACTCGACCTAAGAAATTTTTTGGATTGAGTCGAGTTAACTCCAAGTTAACCTTAGGTGTTTATGTTGAAGGTTCAACCCAGGTTGAACCTAGGTTCAACCTCCAACATAAACAGTATTTAAACAGACACAATAAAATGAATCAAAGTTGCACATACGTCTGCTATGATTATAAAATATTAAAGTTGAACGTACGTTTTTCTAGCATTTACAAGAAATTATATCGAATAATTATTTGCCACTAAAATGAGCGCTTGATTCCTATACGGAATTCTTTTTGAAAAAAGCATCATAATTTGATAACAAAATAAATTATATCCCTTTTCCTGCCTGCATACACAAATTGGAGGGTAGGGCAAAAGAATCATGTTAAAACTGTATTTTGTGTGTGTTTTGAACCAACTTTCATATTTGTGCATTCCTTTCTAACTTATTTTTATCCGAAAAAACACACTAATTATACACACATTTGTGTTGGTTGTAGTTCAAATCAAGCGATATTTTTTATCAAAAACGCCATTACATAATATGTTTTTTTACTCACACATTTGTCTGATTTAGACTTAAATAGAACCAAAAACAAAATTATTTTGGTAGAAAAAGGGATATGTATAACATAATTGTTTTTGATAACATATTAATTATTTTACTATTATTATAGTTATAGGATAGCACAGAATAGACATAATGTTATTTTACTATGGAAAACACAAATAGAAATGAAATTAAAAAAAATTAAGGCCAGTTTTAGATGTAGAGATTTTAGTTTAAATTTTATTTTCGAGAGAGCAGAATGAAACAATACCACAGAATATTGAATACAATCATATCCCGATTCGTCTATTGAAAAATTTTGACCGTTTTTTTTATCCTTGATTTGTATGGAAAAGGATAAAATATAGTAATGAAAAAAATTGTACACTGAACTTTTTACATTCAAAAAGAGTAGTCAATTTTTTTTTGGTCCACAATACCTCGTTTACACCATAACTACTTTAATAGTATAATAGTATTTTACTAATAAAGTATTTTTCTCCTTCAGTTTACACCATTGTGGTGTGAACACATATTATAATAGTTTATTACACTGCATCCCCAATGCAAAATAATTTTTCCTTTAACTTTTTCCTTTAACTTTTTCCTTTTGAAGAGCATACCCAATGAATAGGGAAAAGTCAAAGTAAAGCTAACTTCATTTTACAAAATTATTTTTTGTTTACCTGTTATTTTATATTATTATATTATATATTATTTATTACTTTTTCACAGGACACAAAATACAACACTAATTGTTAAAAGACAAATATGCATTGAATATTTTTTAATTTGTGACACGCAGAAAAACAACAACAACCAATTTTGCAAATGCGGTTTACTTCATTGTATTTCTCATAAGGAAAAAGTTAAAAGTTTGATAACATTTTTCATAAGGAAATCACCAACTTAACAAAAAAAAAAAAAATTTTCTCAAAATTTTTTTCATACTTTTCTGTAAGGAAAAAGTTAAAGGAATTTCATTGGGGATGCTATGTTACTTATATATTTCACAAAAACTGTTAAAATTTACCACAATAAACAAAATAAAAATCTGAAGGTTGACTAAAATGGTCCTGTTTACACGAGTGTTGAATTCAACACAAATTTCTTCGTTCCTTTCCCCCTTGCCTATAATCTAAAAAAAATTTTTGTGTACTTTTTCAACTCGAATTTTAGGTGTTGAACGAATTGTAATTTACTAACACAAACAAAAAAGCTATAAAAAAAAAATTTCGGTCCAATTTTTTTTTTTCTGAAAACAGATTTTATTTCCAATTTGTCTTTCGTTCGCAAAACATGAAAGCATCTACCGTACATAAAAAATAAATATTTAGTTGAGTTGGGTTTTCAACAAAAAAATAATTTTTATTTTTTTTGTATAACATAATTATATAATTCCTAAATATCAATATATTTTTTATAAAAAATATAATAACAAATGTTATAAACTATAATTATAAATTATTGTAATGATGAAAACAGACGTACGAAAAGACGCTTGCATTTAAATTAGAAAACGCTACTTTAAATAAAATGAAATATTATGTACATGTATTCCGCATAGGTTGCGTTTTTCTGCAAGTTGTCTCTATTTCTAAAAAAACGCACCGCGGTAGCGTTGACTACACAACAAAAAAAACATAACATGAATTAATATTAACATCACGATGGCTTTTCAATGTTTTGACAGAAATTCAAAAACAAATTGTATATTGTTTATCAAAAACTCTACTGAAAAATAATAACGCAATGTCTGAAAAATACGCCCATGTAGTTAACTTGCATTTCCGCATATATTAATTATATAAATATATTTTAAAATAATTTAAATAATTTAAACAATATATTTTATAGCATAACTAAAAAAATATACGCATAAATTGACAACCGCTTTGACGATGCTTCTCCGAAGAAATTCAATATGAAATGAAAATAATTTTACACATACATAAGTAAATAACATCAACTACGTTTTATCGTGTAAACGCAAATGTTGAATTATGATTGTTGAAATACTCATCGTCTAAACAGACCCAATGACATTTCGTATCTAAAAAATATTATATTAACAGTTAACACCGCATAACATTGTACCAATACTTTTTAGATACGTACAATACTTTAATAGCAAAAAGTATGTGATAAAGTAATAAAGTATTTTACTTTAAGTTTACATCGTCATACTTTTTTGATACATACTTTTATACTACTGGTGTAAACGTGAGTTAGTACCGTATATACAGTGACTCACAGCTTATTTGATCCAGTCGCATTTTATGACACAATTGTAAATATTTCGCGATATCTTATTTTGATGGTTTTTCTTTTTTTCTTGTTTTTTGTTACACGGAACTAATCAACAAATACTAATTTAGCAAAATATAGGAACTTCGATTGCAGGGTGTAATCGCATTAGTGTGTAATCGCATTACTGTGTTACCTCACAACATCTTTGTAGCATCAAAGTCGCTTGTGTATGACTAGGAATATGATGGTGGTTCACACAACAATTTCGATAAATTGGAAGCATCGACTACTTATATCACAGTACATTTAGAGACGGATGCTCAGAAACATTCCTTTCACACTGTATGCAATTTGTTTAACTGTATCGTGAAACCAAAATTTGTTATTTTTGTTGTCTCGTAATGGAAATATTTTTCTTGGTTTTTATTTTTGTTTTGTTTTACTACGTTTTGTTTCATATGCATTATATCGATACCAACAACAATATAATGCTATAAAAACGAAATACTAACAAGAGTGATTTGACGAAATTTGATGGTATAAGTATGTTTGTGGTAGTGGATCATTTAAGCTGTGAGGTGGTTTTGAGTTGATATAATGAACTTTTTAATGTAATTTTTGTAAGACATCGCGAGATATTTACAATTTTGTTCATAAAATGCGACTGGATCAAATAAGCTGTGAGTCACTGTATATACTTTATAATATGACAATACAAAAAAATTTTGTGTTTAAAGAGACACACCAAAGCGTCGACGGCGAGCGGCGAATTTAAATATGCATTAATTTGTTTATGTATTATATAGAAACGATAGTATAAACATATACCAATTATTTATAAAAAACATTTCAATTTTTGGATTTTTAATAGAAAAGTTGTAATATTAAGAAATTATGAATTTCTTAAAATTACAATTTTTCTAAAAAAAAACCAAAAATTGAAATGTTTTTTTATAAATAATTGGTATATAATTGTTTATACTATCGTTTCTATATAATACATAAACAAATTAATGCATATTTAAATTCGCCGGTCGCCGTCGACGCTTGTTGTGTCTAGTTCTTAAATATAAAGTAATGTTTTAAATCAGCAATAAAAAATCTATTACGACTTATTTTGACGCGTGAAGCAGTGCTTCTATAACATCCCGTTAAAGCATACGGGCCTAATTCCACACAAGGATTCTGGTAACTGGTATTTTTTTCAAGGCCAACTAGTCGTAATAGATAATTAATTTATTTTATTTATTAATTTAATTTATTTTTTTATTTTTAATTTATTTAATTTATTTTTTCCATGAACCAGGTTGGAGTTAGATTGAGTTGAAATTAGGTTTTTGTTAATTTCAAAATGGCGTTAATCGTTTCCATGGAATAGAGTTACTAGGTTGAGTTGAAATTTTGATAACCTTTTGATAAAGTTAATTTAATTGTTGCGTAATAATACTCTAGGTATTCTAATACTCTAAGTACATGCCCTGAAAATTATTTTAAAATACTTTTTTGTTTTAAATATGTATATAAATATTTGTTGCTCAAAATTTTTAATTTAAATTCCCTTGACATTAAAAATGAAAATTTTTCATTGTCGCCATTTTGAATTTCAACTCTACTCAATCCCATTAGTTTCGTCGAGTTCAAAATAATTTAACGAAAACTCAACTCTACTCTGTTTCCATGAACGCTAACTCCAACTCAAGCCGCTTTCAACTCGGCATGGAAACAAGATAAATGTATATGTATGCGTAACAAAATTGACAAAAAAATATTCATTTTTGAAATGTCTTCGCATAGTTCGCATCGTATGCAATATAATTTGTTGAAAATAATTAACACAAATATGATGATTTTTACACATATTATAAATAAAAATAATTAATTAATAGTTTATACATTATTTATATTATAAATAAAAATGATTAATTATTTAATTATAATATAGATAAGCCAAAAATGCACCCCAGAATTTTTTCTTCTTTCAGGTCGTTTCAACGTTTATTTTATACATATCACACAAAACTTTGTTTCATAATCCTACACACGAAAATAAAAGCTTATGAAAAACACATGTGAAAAATGAACGACATTTTTTTATTACTACTTTGCAACGGATATCACCCCAAATTTATTCTATTGTTTTATCACTACACAACACACTCGAAAAATTAAAAAAAATTAAAAAACGCATTCGAAAATAAATTGGAATTTTTTTTACACTTTAAGCACTTATTTTATATTTAAACACAAATTTTTTTTGTATTGTTTCGTTATTGCTTTCTCAAAAATAAAATTTAAACTAAAATGTACAAGTCAAAAATGGCCTTGAAATATTTTTTATTTAATTTATGTTTGTGTTCGTGTGGTTACACCGAAAATTTGTTTAAGTCGCAATTAAAGCCTATATCAATACAAATCAAAAATGGTGCCACATAAAATTTTTGTCCGTGAATCCGAAATGACAAAAATAGAAATGACAATAAAAAAATTTGAGGGCATTTTTGAGATGTAGATTTTTCTTTAAATTTTATTTTCGAGAGAACAGAATAAAATAATACAAAAAATTAGGTGTTTTCATTTAATATAAAGGTTTAAATTAACAATAAAAAATCTATTACGACGTAGTTTGAAACCAGAAATTAAAATCTCGTTTAGCACCAGCCAATACCACTACAATAATAGGCCATTTTTATAGACAGAAAAATTACAATTCTATATAGATAGAAAAATTACATGAGTTGGTATAGGTAAATCCAAACAAAAACGCGGGTGCCATACGAATAAGTAAAAAATTACTTGGGACAAAAAAAAATTCTTTATTTGTCCCAATAAATCTGCTTTATTATCTACAAACATAATTTATCTGTCATAATTTATAGTATTGATATTTTGAGAAACATTTCTAATAAAAATATTTCCCTACTGAGGAACTTTTCATTTACTAATTTACTGATAAAGCAACTACATAATTTTTCAATGACACTTGCGCGTATAATTTGTTTCACGACATACAGTACCGAAGAAAAATAATGAAAAGAAAGTAGTGTTGCTTTCGCAAATCCGCTTAGCTAAGAAATGTGCAAGCAACAACTTTTGGCTTTATTTTTTTAATACGTTTTAATTTTTCTGTGTTGGTTCATTTTATTAATATTTATTTTATTTTTTATTTTATTTTATGAAATAGAACACATTAAATTCGGTATTTTCCTATCAAATAACAAATGCCAAATTTTACTACAAGATAAATTTTTCGAAAAAAATAGAAAAAATAATGCCTTGCGGTAAACACCATAACCATAAAATCATTTTATTTCCCCTAATCGTAAAATTTTTTTTCTTCACATTAAAAACAATCGGCTTTAATACAATGCAATTGTTGTTGTAATATTTTGAAAGCAACCCAACAAAATTACAACAACAATGCTATGTATTCAAAACCAATTTGCAATTCGTTAAATTCCTACAGATTTGATGGTATTGAAATTCCAATTCTATTTTTTAGTTACTGTGCTTGTCACTAGAGTTTTCTCTATAGAAAAAGATGAAATAAAAGAAATAAAACACGGGAATTCATTTGTTATTTCTTTTGATCAAGAATTGAATTCCAATTCCAAATCCAATTCCTTGGCAAATGAAATACGCTTACAGCTGAAATGTTCTAACTTAATATCACACATTTTATTTGTGTAATGAATTTTAGATTAAAATGTAGATTTAATATTTTGTATGTTACTATAAAAATATCATTTACATTCGTTTATGTTTTGTATATTATTTAGGTAACCTGCTATGTAGTGTGCGCCGTTAAACTAGACAAGCCTTATTTTTTCTGTACTCTATTTTGTGCCTATAGTCAGTGTTATAAATTGTATACAAGTTGACCGCTACCAGTTTATTAAATATATTTTAGAAAAAATTGTTATTTTAATCGAATAATTATTTAAAAACTTTCTCGATGTTAATTTAATAATTGACAGATAAACCGTATCCTAATTTTTGTTCTTTAGTGTCACGGCATTTTAAATTTTATACAAGCCCACATTTATCGTAAATTGGATTTTTTTTGTTTAGTTATTATGTACAACCAACTAAATCACTTGGGACAATCTCATAGTAGTGTACGTTAAACATCGATCGTTTTTCTTTTCGATAGTATCGATTAATTTACGAAAAACTATCGCTATACTATTGATAGTATCGATAATTTTTTAAATTTCTATGGATGAAGAATTAAATAAATAAAACACACTATTATAGCACTATTTATATTTCAGACAATTCCAGGTTAACACTAATATTCATTTACATAGAGAAAACAATCGATAGTTTTACAATCGATACTATCGAATGAACTATCGATACTATCGATGTTTAATGTACACTATCTCATAGTTAACTACTACGTCATTTCTACAATGACAGTTTTGTTACAATATCACTTTTTCAACCAAAAAATTGGCTCAATTTAAGTCCAACCACACAAATGTGTGAATAAAAAAACTAGTATGTAATGGCGTTTTGAAAAAAATTTCGCTTGATTTGAAGTTCAACCAACACAATTGTGTGTATAGTTATAGTGTTTTTTTTTCGGACGAAAATAAGTTTGAAAAGAATGCACAAATGTGTAAAGGCGGATTCATTGGTGTACTTCGTTGTGTTTGTTCCATTCCTTTCGTTCGATATTTTTTCTGCAGTATTATTTTTTGGGTTCATTGTTGATGAAAAAATTACAGAACAATTTTATTTCACCTATCGCCGAAAAAACGAAATTTTGACTTTTGTAGTTTGGCGTTTTGTAGTTTTGGAGTTTTTCATAAACAAAAATAATGAAAAATTCATAAACAAAACATCAAAACACAAAATGAACAACGTACTTGACTACAAAATAAAAATATCGAAAAAGTGTCTGTTTGTTTTTACTATTATATATCATGTCATCTCTTTCATGCCATGTTCCTTCGGTAAAAAAATTGATGATAGATCAACTTGCTGAAAATAATACTGAAGAAATAAAACGTCATTTGCGACAAATCCTATTGGTTTACAAAAAAACACAACAAACGGAACGAACGGAATGAATACAACAATGAACTCGGCTTAACAGCGCATACCCAATAGAATTCCTTAAAAATTCTATTGGGTATGCGCTGTAAAAAGTCATAAGGAATTATTTTAGGTATGCGCTGTAAGTTGGTTAAAAAGACAAACAAAAATAAATTTTTGACATGGTACTTTTGCCGTAGCCGCATAAGGGATGAACCACACCAAGCAGCAGCAGCGAGCAGCAAATTTAAATATTGGCTTATTCGCTTATGCAATGATACAAAATCATAGTTTGAGTGTAAATATACGTATTTCCAACAAAATAAATATTTTGTAATTTTGATAGATCCTTAGATGATCCTTCATTCAATGTATTTTTTTTAAATTTAAATTTTTCTATTAAAATTACAAAATATTTGATTTCTTTTATTGGAAATGCGTATATTTACATCGAAACTATGATTTTGTATCATTATGTCAAACCCACACAAATGTGTGAGTAAAACACCATCGTATGTAATAGCTCTCTCTCTCTAGCATTTACATCCCATGAAGGGATTTTGCCGCCCGCACTATGGTCCTCCATCCTTCTCGGTCCATCGCTCTCGTCCTCCAATTTCGACATCCTAATACGAGTAGGTCTTGTTCGACGTCGTCACGCCAGCGCAGTCGGGATCTTCCTCTACGACGTACTCCGGCTGGTTGTTGATGGAACACTTTGTAAATCATTCGTTGTTGTGGAGACCTTGCAACGTGGCCGAGCCATCTCACTCGATTAGATTTGATGAAGCCGATAATATCGCTACCTCCGAGAAGTTGCTTTATTTCGTGGTTCATGCGAATCCGGTATTCATTGTTCGCAACTTTAATAGGACCAAAAATTGAACGGATGACCTTTCTTTCGAAGGTAGATAATAATCTACAGTCGTTAGAGGTCATGGTCCAGCTCTCGCTTCCGAAAGTCAGCACAGGTCTTATAAGTGCTTTATAAAGTGCGAGCTTGCACGACTGCGATAGGTGTTTAGATCGCAATAATTTTGATTGGGCGTAGAAAACTCGTTGTCCGGCAGCGATTCGGGCTTTTATTTCTGCCTGCATATCATTCAAGGATGTTATAAGTGACCCGAGGTATTTAAAATTTTCGACGCTATCAAAGTTATGGTCACCAATTTCGAGATTTGCCATTGAGATGTTCCTGGGTGTTGTTAAGAATTTCGTTTTGGTACTGTTCACCTCCAAACCAAGTCTTCTTGCGCAGCGATTGAGCGGTATGAAACTGTCCTTGATGTCGCTAGGTCTTCGGCCAAGAAGCACGATATCATCTGCATATCCAAGAATTTGGCCTGATTTATTGAATATACAGCGCGAAGTTTCAATGTTGCTTTTCCTCACTACGTACTCAAGCGCCAAATTGAACAGCACAGGCGCGAGTGCATCTCCCTGTCGAACACCAGATGTTATTTGAAAGGAGTCTGATACAGTTCCTTCAATTACAATTCTACATGCAGATCCAGACGTTGTTAATTTACACAGAGAAACGAGTTTCTCTGGGATTCCCAGGCATGTAATGGCGTTGTTGATAAAAAATTTCGCTTGATTTGATGTAAAACCAACACAATTGTGTGTAGATATAGTGTTATTCTTGGACGAAAATAAGTTGAAAAGGAATTCACAAATGTGTAAGTTGGTTCATACAAAACTAAATTTTTAACTTGGTACTTTTGCTCGACCCGCACAACTGTGTTAGTAAAACACAAAAGGGATATAAGCGAATAAGCCAATATTTAAATTTGCTGCTCGCTGCTGCTGCTTGGTGTGTTTCATCCAAAGAAGGTTAAATACTGAAGAATAGGTGGCAATATTTTACCCATATAAAATTTGCTATTTCATCTGTCACAAGCCAGAATAGGATGGTTGTATAAAAAATCCATATGGTTTACTCCATATTTCACTATAAGAACCCGTCAAACCAGTTTATGTTGTTGTACGAAGTGACGTTTAATTTTGCGCGTTAAAATTATAAATTATAAATTTTTAAAATTGTTATTTATAGTACATACATAAAAACAATAAAAACTTTTTCAAATAGTTATTTGTTTATGTAGTGGTGCATTATATGATAACAAAAAATAGAGAATTTTTCGCAAAACGAAGTGTATCGTGAAAAAATTCCAAAATACGCCTAAAAAATACAAGAAGGAATATCTTAGCATCAGTAAGTTTACCAAGTGTTTAAATAAAATAAAATGTAAATTATGTTAAGAAGCTAGTGATTTGTGATAAATTTATCCTTAATTTAAGTTATGAACCAGAAAAAATTAAAGAAAAAATTTTGGTTGTTGGCGTGGATTCTTATAGTTTTTGTTGTTGTTGTAATCCCGTTGTTTAGATGCTTTCTCTTTTACCCTCCGAATTTGTGACACTTGACAGTTGCTTAGGCTCATTCTGTACCAAGGAAGTTAAAATACTGAGGAATAGGTGACAATATTTTACCCATATAAAATTTGCTATCTCATCTGTCACAAGCCAGAATAGGATGGTTATATAAAAAATCCATATGGTTTACTCATATTTCGCTATATGCACCCGTCAAACCGATTTGTGTTGTTGTATGAAGTGACGTGTTAATTTTGCGCAGTAAAATTATAAATTATAAATTTTTAAAATTATCAATTATAATTCATCAAAATAATACAAACTTTATGAAATAGTCATTTGTTTATATAGTGGTGTATTATGTGATAACAAAAAATACAGACTTTTGTACAAAATGAAGTGTATCGTGAAAAAATGCGAAAATACGCCTAAAAAATTTCAAGAAGGAATATCTTACCACTAGCAAGTTTACCAAGTGTTTATATAAAATAAAATGTAAATTGTGCTAAGAAACAAGTGATTTGTGATAAATTTATCTTTACTTTATGTTAAAAATCAGAAAAAATTAAGAAAACAATTTTGGTTGTTGGCGTGGGGTGCATATATTGGTTTCTTGTTTTTGTAATCCCGTTGATTTAGATGCTTTCTCTTTTACCCTCCGAATTTGTGACACTTGACAGTTGCTTAGACTCATTCTGTACATTTAACTTCTTCGTTCTGTACCTTTAACTTCTTTGGTTTCATCCTTAATTGTGTAACCGAGCAGGAAAAGGGATATACATAGTAACAATGTAAAATTCGTGAACGCACTCCTGACCCTACATACGGTTAGGGTTACCCATAAACACATCTCACCGCTAGGTAGTATTGATGCACAACAAACAGAAAATCCGGATTTATGACAATACCGACCATCATTATTATTATTAACCTATAACACCGGGAACAAGCGTTTATATTTGGAAACGCTAGTTAGTTTTGCAATAAATAACTATTTTCAACGATGAGTGCTCGAACTGTAACGGAATTGCAGGAATATTTTAAGATACATAATAAAAGCAAGGAACAAAAAGCTCATACGTCAAAGGTCAATATTTTCGTGAACTAGGTAATAAGAATTATGACGATACAGTTTTGGTTTTATGTTTATTTCTAGGTACATTCTGTCGGTTGGAATTGTGATGGCCGTAAACTTGCCTCGGGTTCTTTCGATAAATCAGTCGCTATTTTCACGTTAGACCGCGATCGCTTTAATAAAGATAACACATTCCGTGGACACACAGGTTCTGTAGACCAATTATGTTGGCATGCAACACTTCCCGATCTACTAAGTACTGCTAGTGGCGATCGGACAGTTAGAATATGGGATATACGAGCTGCTAAATGCTCAACAACCATTAATACCAAAGGTGAAAATATCAATATTACATGGTCACCGGATGGTAATACAATTGCAGTAGGAAATAAAGAAGATTTAGTAACATTTATCGACACAAGGACTCATAAAATTCGCGCTGAAGAACAGTTTAATTTTGAAGTGAATGAAATTGCGTGGAATAACAACAGTGACTTGTTTTTCTTGACCAATGGACAAGGCTGTGTACATATTTTAAATTACCCAAATTTGGAATTGCAACATGTTTTAAAAGCACATCCTGGAACCTGTATTTGTATTGAGTTTGATCCCACCGGTAGATATTTTGCAACAGGATCAGCGGACGCATTAGTATCTTTATGGGACGCAGAAGAATTGGCGTGTTTACGTGTATTTTCTCGATTAGATTGGCCAGTACGAACGATATCGTTTAGTCACGATGGAAAATTGTTAGCATCTGCCAGCGAAGATCTTTTAATAGATATCGGTGATACAGATACGGGAGAAAAAGTAGCGGATGTGACTGTAGATGCAGCTACATTTACAGTCGCTTGGCATCCTAAACAATATTTGTTAGCGTATGCTTGTGACGATAAAGACGCTTGTGATAGAAGGAGGGATGCGGGCAGTTTGAAAGTTTGGGGTTTTAGCGAGTAAAAATTATCTTTTTAACAATTTCCGATTTGTTTCTTAAGCAAATTAGATCGGTCAATCATTAAAACACTACACAAAAATCCACCTGATAGAATAATATTATTTCGGAGAAACCGCTGCAATTCTTCCGTTCGGAACAGTAAGACAAAACTTTGTGCGTAACAAGATGTTTTTAAATTTTTGGATTCACGAAAGATCATGTAATACCATTGTTTAATAAAATCTATTATATTTTGAATTTTGGTATGTGAATCAAAATTGTTTATTTATTCAATATCACGAACTTGCGCAACAGCAAGGCTTGCTTATAAAAGTTCGTAGGACTAAAAATTAATACATACAGCAACTTCTTACTATTGGTTCTCATCTGAATGCAATTTTATTTTTTTTTAGAATGGAAATTTTTGATTCATTTAATTGTATTTGTGTTATTTTCATTTGCATATGTGATGTTTTCCAAAACAAATTTTTGTATAGACATAAATAAAACTAATCTACAAGAGATTTATGGTTCATGGCCACAATACAATTTAGAAATAACAGCAGCAAAACTAAAATCTACAACACAAAGCGACGACACGATAAGCTTCGCTATTAAAAATATTCATTATATTCTGGGAGCCACAATTTAAACCAATTAAAAGAATTTTCTATATTTAATATAAGATAATAATTGAAAAATAGATGTTTACTATTAAAATCGTGCTACGGCTATTTATTAGCACAACATTTTGACATTATTTACAAAATACCCTCCAAACATTGCGTAACTTTTACGTACAGTTTACGAAGACTTGTTTATACTAAAGTCCTCATAAATGTTACGCATATACGTAAAGAAAAAGTTGTGTAAACGAACACTTCGTCACAAGAGAAATGAAACTATTTTACGAAGACTTGTCTATGTGTTGGTAACAATAATTGTCTTCGCAAATTCCGCGAGTGCCTATTCCATGGAAAAATTTTACTGACTGTATTTTTTTACTGCAAAAACGAAAACAAAAAAATACTTAAAATTCCATAAGAGTGACAAAGAAAACAAATATCTTTTATTTCATTTTTATAGCAAAATTTATGGTTCTCACGTATCTAATAATTTCGTCGACACACAATAAAATATTTTGATGCTACATCCACCAAATAAAATAATGCTCAATCAAACTTATCGTAATTTTCCTACCTAATTTATTATTATGTAGTTTAATATAAAATTATTTGTATTTTATAACAAGTATTTAGATTTTTGTTTGTATATTTGAACACCTAAAAAAACGTTAAAAACACTAATATTCACTAATGTAAACAAAACTCGAATTTTAGGTATCGAAATAAAAAAACAAACTGACATTTGACTATAAAAATGGCGAAAGATTATTTTGTGTGAGTGTGAAAAAAATTTCTTATCTTTACATACATTTTTTGTAGATGTGTTGACAATGCTGCCATAAAAAGTGCTAAAGTTTACATTTTTTATAGCACGTTATGGCAGCACACTACCACAATGATAATTATTTTCTCAGTAAAATTTTACTGACAAAAATTTTTGTTTCGTACACAACCAGTAAATCTATATTTTTTTCCCGCTTTTATTTTTGCAGTCAGTAAAATTTTCCCATGGAATAGACACTTTAGCGTAAAGTTAACGAACGGTTTAAACATGTGAATGCGAACATATTTCATTTCGGGTTTTGCTCGTTTTTACGCGGGATTTATTACCATTTTGGATTATTTTTTTAATAAATATTTTTTCGAAAAATAAAAAAACCGAGAATTCTTTTCCAATGTTATTTTTTTATTTTTTATCTTGATTAAATTTATACTTATTACGATAAATATATACATATTAACATTTTAATAAGATTGATTAACAACAAGTGATATGGGTTTTTACCTTTTATAAGCTCCATGATATAGTATCCCTTTACAGCAATATTGCCATGTTGGCCATGCCATGAAAATGTTGATGCTGCGTCGTCTGTGATGATATCCTTCAAACAACCTCTCAAATATTTTTGAAGTGATAAATCACTAATTGCTTTAAAGTGACTGGTCTATAAAAGGTTCGAAAATAAATTATATAAACTTTGTTATTCAGAATGTTAAAATTTAATGTTGCTTACCAAAATATTTTCCTTTTCTAAATTTGTTTTAACTTCACATTCCAGAGCTTTAAATTGTTTTGGTGATGTGGCTGGTATATTTAAAATATGACACTGCTCTATATTTACTAAAATTATTAGTTATTTTTAATGAAACAGAAAAAAACAAAATGGAGATCACAAACGTAATATATTTCACTAAACAACTTATCCGAATGAAGCACTTATAAAAATATTACATTTGTATACCATATGCGAATACCATACGAAATAAAAATATATATATAAAAACAAACGAAATAGTTGTACGTGTATTGGTATTCCATTGTTAATGAGTGTACGTAAAGTTTACGTTTTCGGTGCCGACTTTCATTTTTTCCAGCCGTAAGCTTCTCTCTTTTGATGGTTCTTTTGTAAATTTACGCATGGGTAAATTTTTTATTTGGGCGGCTGTGTTCTTTAAATATTGTTTGTGTATTTCGCCTAAAATTTTGCTAATTCAATATGTCTCGAAATTAAAGTACTTCTTTCTTCGTTTCTTTCCCCTTCACCCACAAACTAATTTTTTGGCGGGGAAATTGTTGATTCTTTTTTCGTCAATATTTCTTTTGATTCAGATTTTTTCGCACTATTACGTAGATAAATATTTCTTCGCACTATTACGTAGATAGATAAACATCTTGTTTATTTGTCGTTTTTGGGTTAATTTTCGTTTAATGTTTGCTTCGAGTGCAAAAAATATATTTTTTCAAACTAGGAAGCCATTTTCGCAGCAAATAATAAATATTTTTTACTATTCGAATAAATCAAAAAACATAATTTTACGCACATACATACAAAAAGAAAGGCTATAGTAAAAAAAGGGTGTACCAAAAAAATCGTTCGGATTGTTTTGTTTGCTTAAAATAAAAAATAGAAATAAAAATGATTAATTTAAAATATAATTTATATTTAATTTAATATATAATTTAAAATAAAATATTTTAATTAAATATTCCAGTTTTAAATTAATTATTTTTATTTTTAATATGTATAAGCAAACAAAACAATCCGAATTTTTTGGTACCCCCTACAAATGCGCAAGTAATCAAATGAGGACGTCGATTGATTTTTTGAAATCACAGAATCTCGCTGAAAGAATTAAAGTGTGGGGAGGCCCATTGACATGCCATTTATCGCATTCCTATTTTTTTATTAAGTTAAGTGATTATTCTTGACTGGTTCCACTTTTACTAAAGCCAATTCGGCTTTATACTATGCAATTGTTGTTGTAATTTTGTGAAAGCAACACAGCTTAAATAAATAAAAAACCTGTGTGGAACGGCTATTCCACACATGTTTTTTATTTATTTAAGGTTCTGTTTATGTTTATACCTTCGTATTTTGCAACTTTGCTTTTTTGCTTAGAGGGATATATAAACAACATATGTCAAAAGTACAGTTGCAGTTGAAGTTGAAGTAATTTGTGAAATTTTATAATTATTTTATACATCTAATTAATGTCAAAAGTTTAAAAATGTATTTAATGTACATGTTAATTTAAAAGTATATTGTCAATTGACATTCGAACTTAAAACCGAATTTTATTGATCGACATTTTTCTATTTGTAGGAATATGTATGTGACCACAATATCGTAAATGGAACTAGGAAAATGATGCAAACGACTAGAGTTTTATTAAACTAACAACACCATTACATACCATTAACTAGTTTATTATTAATTAAAATGGTTTCGACATTTAATGAAACGTTTTTGTTTTTGACTAAATTAGCATGGAATTGCAGAATTATACTACCAATGCTAGTAACAGTTGCATTTATGGCAATGGATTTTCGGATGGCCGTTGAAATAAATATTCAAACTGAGCGAATAATGGTTCAAGAGGAACCATTTATGGTTATGGAAGTAGGGGATGATGAAGATTCATCGTGGGAAACTGTGACTGAAGATGAGATTGATAGTGATGATGATGCCAATGATGACTCTGAATCAGATAATTTCAGTGAACGTTATATTCAATAATATTTTAGATATAAATTAATGAAACTTAATTTTTTTTAAAAATTACTTTCGAGTTGGTGTTTCAATTTTTATTATCGTGGATTCCAACCTTTGCGGAAATTACTTATATCTGTTTATAGATGTCTCTTTTATGTACAACTTCCACTAATTTCCGATTTATCAATAAAAGTCATTTCATTGTACAAAGTGATTTTATAAAGCGGCGCTTCGTAATAAGGGAGCAATTTGTTTAAAAGAAAGGTCAATTTTATTTTAATTGTTTTATAAATTATACATGTGATCTTCAAAAATTCGAATATAAATATCAAATTATTTGTAAAAGAATTTTTTTAACTTTTTTAAGGTTAGGAAATGGCACCAAATGCTGTTGCAACTAAACCTCAACAATCTAAAGATGCATTTGGTATTAATGCAGTCCTCTTAGGGCCACCAGGTTCCGGCAAAGGCACTCAGGTTAGTTAACCGACTTATGTTATTTAACAAATTATATTCTCATTAAGTTTAATTGGTGGCTACGTCACCTATTAAATTCCAAAATATTTTATCTATTCAACCAAAATGTTGAAATTGATGGTTTCAAGTTAGCTGTAGATATTACATAAAAAATACTCAAAAAATTAAAAGAACTTTGACCTTGCTAAATGATAAGGATAAAAATAGTCATTTTTATTTTACTGTGCATCAGGACATTGTCTACGGCTCTTACTACTTAAAAACCTAGGTAGTCATGTAGAATGATCGAGTGGAATAAAAAGTATATTGGCTTTGCATTCAATATTAGAATATGTTATGTATGTACATAGTACATACAGTGAAAATCCCTAAGACAGAATTCCAATATCGCCGAAAATCCTTTAGGGCGGAAAAAAGCAACAAATAAAGGCGGAAAGTCCATTACTGCGGCTTTTTTTTGCAGAAAAGCAGAAAGAATCAAAAACCCAGGAGGTCTACATATTATGAAATTACGGCCGCGTTTTTTCTCGACGTCGAAAATTTGGTATTATGAAATATTTTCGACCGCGTTTGATGTCGAAAATTTGCTATTATGAAGTTTTTCGACGCGTTTTTTTTCGACGTCGTCGAATTTTTGTATTAAGCCTAGTACTCAGTTCGATTTCACGTGAAATTTCCATACGATTTTACCAAAGCGAAATTAGAAATGAAAAATTTCATTTCTATTTTCATTTTGTAGTACTCAGTTCTCCAACGAAAAAGCCAAGTGTGTTCAATACATCAAAGATGGCGCGCATAAACTCTCCAAATTATTTTCATGTGAAAATAATGTGCCGATGTGAAAATAATGTGTCGGCACATTATTTTCACGCGAAATTTTGACATTTGTTTGTATTCGGCAATAAACAAATCTTTTAATATCACAAATCGATAAATTTTAATTAATTCATTTGTGTATGCCTACAAATTTATACGTTAAATTTAAAAATTCTCCAAATAAAATTTCATTTCTATTTCACGCGAAAATAAATAGATTTTTGGAGACCGCGTTAAAATTTCATTTCACTTTGAACTGAGTACTAAGCTTTATTTATGAAAATACTCGATGCGTTTTTTTAGATGACGTCGACTATTTTAGGACAGCTTTTGAGGTGTCTAGTACTGGTACATAAAAGAAAAAGGTTAAGTGTTGAGAAATAAAAAAAGTTTGATAGTAAAAAATAAATTAATAATTTAAACTTATAAAATTTTAATTAATAAAAATTAATTAATTTAAATTTAATAAAAATTAATTAATTTAAATTTAATATTTTTGATAATTTCCAACAATAAATATTAAATTTAATAATAAATTATATTTTTTGTTATAATAAGGGTTTTCGATTGAAAAAACAAAATCAAAATAGCTATTTTCGACGTTGTCGAAAAAAATAAAACGCGTCGAAAATTTCATAATAGACCCCCTGTGTGCGGCGCAACCAAAGAAGTTAAAAGTACAGCCTAAGCAACTGTCAAGTGTCACAAATTTGGAGGGTAAAAGAGAAAGCATCTAAATCAACGGGATTACAACAACAACAAAAATCTATAAGAACCCCACACCAACAACCAAAATTGTTTTCTTAATTTTTTCTGATTTATAACTTAAATTAAGGATAAATTTACCACAAGCTTCTTAACATAATTTACATTTTATTTTATTTAAACACTTGGTAAACTTACTGATGGTAAGATATTCCTTCTTGTATTTTTTAGGCGTATTTTGGCATTTTTTCACGATACACTTCATTTTGCACAAAAGTTTGTAATTTTTGTTATCATATAATGCACCACTACATAAACAAATAACTATTTGATAAAGTTTTTATTGTTTTTATGTATTATAATTAATAATTTTAAAAATTTATAATTTTAAAGCGCAAAATTAAAACGTCACTTCGTACAACAACAAAAACTGATTTGACGGGTTCTTATAGCGAGATATGAGTAAACCATATGGATTTTTTATATAACCATCCTATTCTGGCTTGTGACAAATGATGAAATAGCAAATTTTATATGGGTAAAATATTGCCACCTATTCTCCAGTATTTTACCTTCTTTGGGCGCAACAGTAAAAATGTGTACATATACTTAAATTTTTTGATGTTGCAGGCGGCCGCACGAAATATGTCTCGAGCTAGACAAAGTTGAAAATGTGTGATATATAATGCAAATTGTTGTAGTAATGCAATTGTTGTTGTACCGCCGTTTTGAGATCACACATTTTCAACTTTGTCTAGCTCGAGACAAATTTCGTGCGGTCGCCTTGCGGTTTGGTCGGCAATGACCCGTTCCACACTATACTTCTTTTCAAGTTACACGGGTTGTCGAGTGAAATCGACTTCACGCTTCAAACTAAGTCGTAATAGTTTTTTATTGCTAATTTAAAACCTTATTTTATATTTAGCCACAAAATATTTTTGTATTGTTTTATTCTGCTCGAAAATAAAATTAATTTAAACTAAAATCAACATATATTTTTTATTAATATTAATATATGTTTAGTTGTTCATGCTTCCTTTTCCTTGTTATAACTACAGGAGACTATTATAAATTAACATTATATTCATCATTTGAATTTCTTCGATTAATCGTTGAAAAAATGTGTATCTCAAAATATGCACTTATTGTTTGATAAGAGTGGTTTCAAAAATATGCACTTCTCTCTGTACAAAAAATCCGTGAGTTCGAATGCAACTTCCAATAATTTAATCTCATATATTTTTGTAGTTTAGCTTTTAATGTTGAGAATGTTTTAACGGTTTGAAATTTCTAACACAACATACCAACGAATACATTCCACTATGTTACAAATATAAATTGCACTATCTATTTTTAAAAGTCTATTTATTTTTACAAAATAATAGTTGTGAATTTAATCTTGAACAATGATTAAATTAGTTATAATATTAGTTCTAAACATACTGTGATACACGGAATATAACTGAATAAATAAAATTACTGAACTAATAAAAAAATGTCCCATTCCACACGAAGTTTCTGATTTCTTGGTTGCTTTTTCAAGGCCAGCTAGTTGTAATAGATAATGTATATGTGTAACCAAATTGACAAAAAAAAATCATTTTTGAAATATCTTCGCATCGTATGCAATATAATTTATTGTTGATTTTTACACATATTATAAATAAAAATAATTAATTATTAATTTATATATTATTAATTTTATAAATAAAAATAATTAATTATTTAATTATAGATAAGCCAAAAATTCACACCAGTATATCGATTTTGTCTCGTGAGTTACTCATTTAAAATGAGTGAAGCAAGAAAAAAGTGTATAATATGTCGTTGGATTTGTATTTTGCTTTTGTTCGTATTTGTGTCATTTGTATGATGGATGAACAGTACCAAAATAACGCGATCCGGGCGAATCGGTTTAATTATTATGGTGCTTATTTCCTTTACTCAGCACATTACGTCTGCTCTCGAGCTGTGGAGTGTCATTATTTAACATGCTAATATATTTAATATTTTCTTTTATCATAAATTAATTTCATATGTATTAATAAAATTTTATAAGTAAATTTATTTTAAATTTCATAAATTTTAAAAGTAAAATGTTAATTATAAAAAAATCGAAAATACATAAACAACACAAAAATATGGCGTTTACAATGGTTAACCCTTTGAGTGCCAAAAAGCGCAATCGTTCTCCTCAATACTCTAGCCGAAATCATGTTGGCACTCAAAGGGTTAATATGAATAAACAAAAAAAGAATGACTGACACGTGACTTGCATATGCAGTAAAACAATCATACGAACGAAACTAATACAAACACACGATAATAAAAGCAAATTAAAAAAACATGCGAAAAATGTACATTTTTTTTATTACTACTTTGAAACCGATATCACCCCAAATTTATTTTATTGTTTTATCACTACACAACATACTCGAAAAATAAAAAAAAAATAAAAAAACATTCGAAAATAAATTGAATTTTTTTTATTACACTTTAACACCTTATTTTATAAACACAAAATTTTTTGTATTGTTTTGTTGTTGCTCTCTCGAAAATAAAATATAAACTAAAATGTATAAGTCAAAAATGGCCTTGAAATATTTTTTATTTCATTTATGTTTGTGTTAGTGTGGTTTCACCGAAAATTTGTTCAAGTCACAATTAAAACCGGTATCGCCGCCCCGGTCGCAAAGTGGTCAGCATGCTTGCTACACCAACCGGAGGTCCCGGGTGCGATTCCCGGTGGTGACAAGGAAAAATTTCCTTTTTTTTTTTTTAAGTCTATTATGAAATTTTCGACATCGCAAATTTTCGACGCTGTCGACCAGTTCGACAACGTCGAATGTAGCTATTATGAGATATTCCACAACGTCGAAAATAACATCAATCACAAATAACATTGGAACGGATCCTTTCCATAAATTCCACTAATACATATTTCGAATTGCTCCAAGTTTGTTGAAGTCCTAAAATAAATCCGACAATAAATGTATTTAAATTTAAATAAATTTAATTATTTTAATTAAACAAAATTACATATATGTATCCACATATAAAACTTAAAATTAACACACAAAATAACTAAACAAGTAAATATATATGATTCACATTTTATTAACTGTTTATTTTCTTATTAAATTTCGCGATCTACGATTTATTAAGTTAAATCGTTTATTTGCGACACCTCAATAGCAGTCGAATAATTTTCGTTTTTATCTAAAATAATGCACGTCGAAATTTCATAATAGAAAAATTTGCGATTTGGTCGAAAAAAAAGCGCGCCGAAAAAATTTCATAATATCTATTTTCGACGATGTCGAAAAAAAAGCGCGCGTCGAAAGTTTCATAATAGACCCCCTGGTTTAGGATCAATGAATTAATCACTCATTATCCGAAATGAAAATGTGATTATGAAACCTCATTTGAGGCGGCCAAATCCCTTGATGGGATATTAGTGCCAGAAAGAGAGAGTGGTTTTAATTTGCTTTTATTTTCGTGTGTAGGATTATGAAACAGTTTTGTGTGATATGTATAAAATAAACGTTGAAACGAAATGAAAGAAGAAAACTGGTGTGCATTTTTGGCTTATCTACATATATTATAAATTAAATAATTAATTATTTTTATTTGTAATATGTGTAAAAATCAACATATTTGTGTTAATTATTTCTAACAAATTATATTGCATGCGAACTATGCGAAGACATTTCAAAAATGATTTTTTTTTGTCAATTTTGTTACACATACATATACATTATCTATTTTTTTTTTAAAATACGACTAGTTGGCCTTGAAAATACTACCAGTTACCAGAAACCTTGTGTGGAATTAGGCATGAGTAAACGGGGAAAGAAACGAAGAAAGTAATGGTTTCTGTGAAACCTTGTGTGCCATTATATAATAACAAAATGTCCTTTATATATAGAGAATTTTGTTAAACTAAGGTTTCTTATTTACAATATAAAAAAAAACAATTATTTAAGGTTGGTATTTCCAGTGCCTTCTATAGTACTGACAACATTCATTTTTTGCTGATGACGACAACGTAAGTCGACAACCAGATGTCAGCATAATTAAGTAAAAATAATACACTTTGCCTCCTTATTACGACGGCAATAAATTTCGCAAACTTAGCAAATAAAAATCTGAATTATTATACAATAAATTAATAAATTATGAACAATTTTAGTGTAATTGATTTTCTTAATTCATAAATTGAATTTTTTCGATCCACATTCAAGAAGTTAATGAGAATTTAAAGAAATGCGCCTATTTAGATAACGTAATACAAAGTTCTAGTGTATTCCACTACAAAAATATAAATAAACCCGTGAGAGCAGAGAATATTATGTGATCATTTTGTTTCTATTTTGTTATTTCATTTCTGTATTTTATTTAGTATTTTATTTTCATTTAGTGTCACATAATTAGTCGAAGCCGTACGGTACGATGTATTTTTTCTGTATTTTACATGATATCCGTACTTCTTTTGCTATTTTTATTGAATCTACGTACCAATTACAACAATTTCGATTTAGATGATATTACAAATCGACTTATGTTGGATAAAAATGACAAAAAAAATGCCAAAATCTAAAATAAAAATGTACATGCATTACTAGAAAAATTAAAAAACGAATATCCTTCGGCTTCAACAGTTTGTTCGAAACTAAACAAATTAACAAAATTACAAAACAACTGGAGAGAGAAATAATATTTTTATTGTTTTGTAATTTTCTATGACGAAATTTATTTTGGTTTTATGAGAACGAGGCGGAGACAAAAACTAGAAAAAACTGGAAAACGGAAATAAAAAATGAATAACCTTCTACTTCGATGTAATAAATGCAACTAAAAATATATTTTGTGATGTAATTTTCATTTTTAAAATTTATCTGCCATCTAGTTGAACCGTCGACTTAGCGTGTCGTCATCAGTTGGTGTAAGCGGCCAGTAGTTTAGAAGGCATTGGTATTCCCGATCTTTAAATTTGCCAACAAACACTCATTTTGCTCAAATTTTCTTGACATTTATCTTTTATAACTTATAAAAACTGTCATAACAATAATAAAGAAAAATAAACAAAATGAATATCAAATAAACTATTCATTAAAAAACAAATTTAATTTCTATTTCATCTTTATTAATTAATTATAAACCAGAACAATAAGACAGCACCACTACATAATATCATCGAGCAATAAATATATAAGAGAAATCAAGTAGTGCAAATTTTATAAGCAGGTTTTTCCGAGGTTAATCTTATTTTATAGTTTTAATATATTTATATATACAAATTTAATTTTTTTCTATATTTAATCCATACATACGTATCTTATAAACATATCGGCGTAGTTATTTTATAGTTTATTGTTCTTGTTAGGCTTATACAGGTTGTGTAAAGTAAGATAGATTAACCTCGGAAACTCTACATGAGTCCTCTTATGTATATTTTGCTTTATGATAATATGTATGTATAAACTATAAAGTTTTTGTACAACAACAAATAAAAAGAACAAGCAATAAAAATAACAATACAATATAACAATTAATCATAACATAATATAAATTACAAGCATAATGCCTCAATACCATGGAAAAAATTTACTGACAGTAATTTTTTTTTACTGATACTACGCAAAAAAAAAAGAAATTTTAAAATTTCATAAGAGTAACAAAGAACAGACCAAGTACCGACCAAATGACACAGTGATTAAAGCTTTGCCGTTTGGATCGGGAGGTACCGGGTTCGAATCCCGATAGGGGCAGGATGCAAAGGGAATTTTCATCTACAGATTACGATCTGTGATGAAATGGAACACATCTATATGACCCCCTGTCGGAGTGCAAAACTCATGGGCCGACCCATCTTCCATGCCAGTATAGGCTGGCATGGAGCTTGCAATGTGCAGATGGTTATAAAAATCGGACCTATAGCCGTACGTATTCGGTTTGGCAAATGATGCGTAAAGTAAGACGGAAAAATAAACCACCGCGAAAGAGCAGGGAGTGCTTCGGCCCCAAAACAGATGGCATGGACTAAAAAAAAAAAAAAAAACAAAGAACAGAAATATTTTTTATTTCATTTTTATAGTAAAATGTTATGGTTTTACAATTTGACATAACCTAAAAATTTCATAAAAGTTTTAATTTGTACATTTTCGTACTATTCGATTTTTTTTTATATTTTAATTTCTATATATGTATGTACCATAAAAACCCACTAACGTTAACAAATTTCAACTCGAAAAAAAAACAAATCGACATTTGACTAATTTGACTATAAAAATGGCGAACGACACATTTTGTATGTGTATGAGAAAAATTTCTTATTTTTACATACATTTTTTGTAGATGTGTGAAAAATACTGCTATAAAAAATACTCCACTTTACATTTTTTATAGCAGTATTATGGCAGTAAACTAACACCATCACAACTATTCTCTCAGTAAAATTTAGATGACAACATGTTTTGTTTCGTACACATCCACTAAAATCTATATTTTTTCTCGCTTTTATTTTTACTGACAGTAGGTTTTTTCCATGGAATAGATTGTACTGGTTGTGTACGTCTTCTGTTTCGTCAGTAAAATTTTACTGAGAGAATAATTATGATGGTGTTAGTTTACTGCCATAATGTTGCTATAAAAAATGTAAACAAGTGTTTTTTATGGCAGCATTGTTCACATATCAACAACAAATGTATGTAAAGATAAGAATTTTTTCTCACATACAAAATAAGTCGTTCGCCATTTTTATAGTCAAATGTCGATATTTTCGTACAATTCGATTTTTTTATATATATTTTAATTCTTATATATGTACCACAGATTAAGAGATCTCTTTATCTGTGTATTGTATGTACCACCAAAAACCACTAACGTTAACAAATGTCCACACGGAAAAAAAGAAAAATCGACATTTGACTATAAAAATGGCGAACGACTTATTTTGTATGAGTGTGAGAAAAATTTCTTATCTTTACATACATTTTTTGTAGATGTGTGAACAATGCTGCCATAAAAAATACTTCAGTTTACATTTAGCAGCATTATGGCAGCACACTAAAGGACTAGACACACCAAGCGTCGATGGCGAGCGACGAAATTAAATATATGCTTTAATTTATTTATGTAATATATAGAAACGATAGTATAAACAATTATATACCAATTACATATTTATAAAAAACATTACAATTTTTGAATTTTTAATAGAAAAATTGTAATATTAAGAAATTGTGAATTTTTCAAAATAACAATTTTTCTATTACAAATCCAAAAATTGTAATGTTTTTTTTATAAATAATTGGTATGTAATTGTTTATACTATCGTTTTTGTAAACAATGAGTTAAATACCATTAAAAAATTAAAATCTTGAAATTTATTTAAATCTTTTAATTCTTTGTCGTTTTTTGTAAATGCTAATCTTTTCAACATCATTGCAAAAATTTAAAAAGCTTCCATTGAAGTTGCCACTTACACAGATACACAGATTTTCATCAAATTCCCAAGCATCTTCCAAGTAATGGAAAAAGTTTAATGCTGTGTACCTTAAGGATGAAACACACCAAGCAGCAGCAGCGAGGAGCCAATTTAAATATTGGCTTTTTCGCTTATGTAATGATACAAAATCATAGTTTGAGTATGAATATAGGTATTTCCATTAAAAGAAATCAAATCTTTTGTATTTTTAATAGAAAAATTTAAATAAATGAAGGAATTAAAATAAATGAAGTTACCAGAGTAACTAAAATTTTAAAATGTATATTTTTTAAATGATCTATATTTGACCTTCTTCAGGAAAAAAAATAAAATTGATTCGTTGAATAATAATACGAATATAATATTTTTTATCTTTAAACTTATTTTATCTTTATGACAAGTATACTCGACATTATGCGAAAAATTTTCGTTTTGCTTTGATACTCGACATAAACAGTTAAATGGTTAAAATTTAAATTTTTCTATTAAAATTACAAACTATTTGATTTATTTTAATGGAAATACATGTATTTATACTCAAACTATGATTTTGTATCAATATATCCCTTTAGTGATTTACTAACACAATTGTGCGGGTAGGGCAAAAGTACCATGTCAAATAGTTGTTGATGTTTAGTTTTGTATGTTTTTTGAACCAACTTACACATTTGTGAATTCCTTTTTAACTTATTTTCGTCCGAAAAAAAACACTATATCTATACACACAATTCTGTTAGTTTTACTTCAAATAAAGCGAAATTTTTTATCAACAACGCCATTACATACTATGGTTTTTTACTCACACATTTGTGTGGGTTGGACTAAAACTGAGCCAATTTTTTTGTTTTCTTGGTTGAAAAAGGGATATAAGCGAAAACGACAATATTTCAATTTGCTGCTCGCTGCTGCTGCTTGATGTGTTTCATCCTTTAATCGACTAAGCTACAGTGCCTGGCCATATTAGTATGAATGTTTCACTTATATTTTATAATTTTTGGGTTTATTGATTCTTAAAATGCCATCTATGACTGAAAATAAAATGCAATTATGTTTTATTCCATAGATGGCGACATACCACTTTCAGGTTTCACATTTTGACATTTACAGTGCATCTATACGGTTGGTTAAAAGGGGAATCCCTGAAAACACTTTCTGTTGATCAAATTCATTGAACGGCTTATTTCGGTATGACACCATGACCAAGATATCGCTGAAGCCGCTGGATAGTGTGTAAAGAGCATGCCCCGACGCGTGGAAGCACTTATAAAGGAAAAAAGACAATATAACAAAATATTAAAATTTGACTAGGGTCAATTAAATATTATATAAAGTCCTGAATTTAATTTAAAAAAAATAAATGTTGTAATAAATTATATATAAATAAATAACTTTCATATTTATATTATATATTCTGAGTTTCTATAATGTGTCATTAACAATTTCTAAAAAAAGCAACATTACTAATATGGCCAGGCACTGTAACTAAACTAAACGAAAATACGAAGATGCTGCTATTGACCACTAGTTGCAAGCCGAAAAGTCAATTTACGAGGTTACTAAAAATACATTTTTAAAAATTGTTCTTATTTCAAATTTAAATACCATAATAAAAATTAAAATAAATTTCATAAATTTAGTGGTTCAAGTACAGTAATATCTTTCTAAAATCCTTGCATCAAAGTATTACGGAATCTTAAAACCCGTTGCTCATCAATGTGGTCATACGAATTTTCAAATGCTTCATTTAATATTTCTTCATCCGGTTCAGGATAGCCACAACATACATTTATAAATTTCTCGAAACTAAATTAAATTGAGCCCCAATCACTACGTACGAGTCTACACTGGGGTATTTTATGACTTATGGCGCAATCGCTACAAAATAGCCGAGCATATTGTGTACTATTGTTCTGACAGTGTATCTGGATTTGTTAAAGCTTACATCCATCGTAACCAGGTAGCTCGTTCCACATGTTAGCCAATGCAAAAACACATAAACTCGGAATTTTACGGTGTATCCTTTTTTGTTGCTCGATCGACGAAAAGTTCGGTTATGGTATTTAAAGTCAGCCGTTACGCTTAGATGGTCTCTTGCGTTTTCGGGAACCTATAATTAAACAAGATTATTCAATATATCACAACATAACCTCAAATATTATATATTCAATTAGATACTTTTGCTCGATATATCCGCGTATTTCTTATATTTAAAATAAACTTATAAATACACTAGAAGTGTATTGGTAAATAAAAAATGTTGCACTATCATATTGAACTTTTAGTTATTTATAATTTTATGTAAATTTAACTCTCTATTTTTCATTGTTTATATAAATATTTTGACACTTATTCTAATTAGTTTACAGAGCTCTCACAATAGAAAAACTTTTACTTTTGCCTTACAAGTTTGTTTGAAAATAAAACTTGCAAAAAAAAAATTTTTTCGTTTTTACCTTAAGGAAAAAGTTAGCAAACTCTAAACTTTTGCCTTAAGAAAAGACTAATGAAGTTAGCTAAATTTCAAAATCAGGGTTTTTGATGTCATTTTCCAACCAAAACATGGTTAAAATGTAAATAAGTTCTAATTTATCGGTTTTATATATCTTAACATTATAATTAATAATATAAAATACAATTTTAAAAATATTATTAGTATGCAGATTAATAAAACGAAGTTGGTTTCAATAAAAAATTTTTTTCTCATTGTGAGAGATACTCTTAAGGTAAAAGTTTAAGGCAAAAGGTAAAGGCAATTTTTTTTTCTATTGTGAGAGCTCTGTTAGTCTTGTTAAGGCACACATAATGACTTTTGTACTGGTGCTACCTATTGGCATATTATATGAACTAACCATTCTACTTTTAGTGTAGTTAGCTTAGTCGATTAAGGCACACAGCATAAGCAGCATAAGGGAGAAGTTTTATTATGAATAGTCAATCCGCCTGGACAGTAGAGATGCCAAATTTTGGTGAAATAAAGTTTTTTGAAGTAAAACTTCTTTACGCGTAAGCTGGTGAATGCGTGATGAGTGCGTTACGAAAAGTGTGATCGGGCGAGGCGAACGAAAGTTGAGAGAGAGATATAAGTTAGTGAAGAAAACAAACTATTCGTAAACAAAACAAACAAGGCACACAGAAAAACACACACACATTCATATTATATAAATACACAGAAATTTTATTTGTGTGTTGTTTATTTAAAATGAAATTGCGTGTGTCATTTATTTTTGTCTGTTTTTCCACCAACAACAAAAATTTATTATAAATAGAATCAGACCAATAAAAAGCCAAATATGGATGGAAGTGGTATGGAAATTGCGTTGTTTAACAATTACAAAAAATTTAAAGATACAATTTTCAACAAACAGGAATACTTATTTTTATTATGCAAGACAATTCTACCAAAAGCTCGTTTAGCTTAATTTTTCGCTTTATAAATGAAGTATTGTATATTCGAGATCTCTGTATTTGTTGTAAAAGAATGTCGCCACAACATTCTTTCACCTCCATTTTTTTGACAAAAATCGTCATTTTCCGTTCTATTTTGGAAAATTGGTCTGGGTCGCTTAATTAATTTAGAATTTTTTAGTTCTTAATTATTTTTCTTGTAAATGACATACTTTTCAAAATATTTACCAAAAGCGAAATAGCTCATGTGGTAGCTCCACTTAAGGTGAATCGATTTCAACCAAAATACAAAATACATAAACCTCAACCAGTCAAACTTAAGAGCTTAAGCTGTGCTCCGTTTTGGACCACTTAGGAGAGCAGTACGACCACCAAAATTTTTGAGGTCAGTGGTTTATTTGTGACGAGAAGCCTAAAATTTTTTGGTGATTGTAGCACTAATCGAAGTGGTGCAATCGGCGTGTAAGCTTTTAAGTCTGACTGGCTGAGGCAATAGCCTGGATATGAATTTTGTGGGATCGGCTTAAAATTCCGATTCACAAAAGACCGAATTATCAAAATCCCGACAAAAAAAAATCCTGACTTTCAAAATCCCAACTTTTAAAATCCCGACTTTTCAAATTCCCGACATTCAAAATCCCGATTTTGCTAGAACCTTTGCTAGAAAAAATATTAAATTTTGTTTTTTATAGTTAAAAAATCAAAATTTAATATTTAATATTTTTTATAACTCCCTACTAGAGTAGGGTAGATTCTATATAATCCGCTTCAACGTTTGGCACGCAGTGCGACATGTTTGCTGATCCCGGCTCCTACGTCCCCCGAAGTTCAAATCTTAAGCCCCTCGGAGGGAATAAGCGGGGGGGGGGGGAAGGGGGGGCAGCGATCTCCCGCATGCCCTTGACAGTTAGCGAAGCCGTTAGCCTTTAATTGCATTTCAAAATGCCGGCCCGGGGCGCCCGAATTCATAAACAAAATTAAAAAATCAAGCTTTTGAAAATCGGGATTATGAAAGTCGGGATTTTAAAAGTCGGGATTTTGGTTTCGGGATTTTGAAAATCGGGAAAACAAGCCCAACCCGAATTTTGTACGTATTTCTCATGCGATTCTCAAGAATCGCGAATTTGTATACTACGTATACAGTATATGTAATGTCAGTGCTTTCTAGAGTACTGGCCTGTAACAACATTCATTGTTTGTTGATGACGTCAATCTAAGTCGACAACTAGAGGACAGCATAATTAAGTAAAAATAATACACCTTGCCTCCTTATTACGACGGCAATAAATTTCAGAAAATTAACAAAAATCTAAATTATTATATAATAAATTATGAACAATTTAAGTATTAATTGATTTTCTTATGAATTGAATTTTTCTTATCCATATTCAAAAATATTTAGTGCGAATTTAAAGAAATGTGCCTATTTAGGTAACGTATTACGTATTACGTTTAGAATTTTTTAGTTCTTAATTATTTTTCTTGTGAATGACATACTTTTCAAAATATTTACCAAAAGTGAAATACCTCTTGTGAAGGCTGCCACTTAAGGTGGACCGATTTCAACCAAGAACCCTTGAGATCTTCTAATTTATAAGAAAAGCTTAAGTATGCAGTTTCATCTCGATCGGTCTATCCATGTGAGCGTAGACACACGCACGCACGCGATACACAGATTTTTTTAAAGACCATTTTTTAAAAAAAAAAAGAAATTTGATTTTGATGGAAATCTAAAACCGCATAACGATTGTTTTATTCGGCATATTCATTAGGTAAGGCACCAACCGACACATTTCAGTGAATAAAAAATTTTTTTTATGGTACTTTTAAATATTAGATGTGATATTATTTTTATAAAAAATGTGCTAACATTTACGATTTTTTTTTTTTCTCTTTTTTATTTTTTAATAATCTAGAATTTAAAAACAAATATTTTACTGTGCCGATTAGGTATACCAGAGACAACCTAAAAGGGATATTTCATCCTATGTAAGCGTAAAAATTAAAACTGCTTGTTCATTTTCTGTAAATAGCCGCATACAATCAATTTTGTTTTGATTTTTTGCGTATACGTATACGCAAGGGTGGGCATTAATAAATACATGTAATTCAATTACGTAGTTAAATTACTTATATTTCCAATATGTAATTTATAATTAGTATTTTGATTAATTTAAATTCTAGACGTTGTATTTGATAGTTTAATTACAATATTTTCTATTATTGTATTTGGTATTTCCATTACATAAAATTATATTCCATAAAAAATTACAAATTATGTATGTACAACAAAGTTTTCTAATTTACCACTTTTAGATACGAATTCTTTGTTGTTTGATTTATTGGGGTTTTTATTTAACGACATGTAGTCTGAAGCCACGTCCA
Organism: Nephrotoma appendiculata; assembly: GCA_947310385.1. Taxonomy (NCBI): domain Eukaryota; kingdom Metazoa; phylum Arthropoda; class Insecta; order Diptera; family Tipulidae; genus Nephrotoma; species Nephrotoma appendiculata. Next base: position 105,610,543 of record OX371225.1, read on the forward strand.
TAGTAGTTGTCATCTAAACCCACGCTAAATTTCAAATGTAAATTTTAAATCCGAATTTATATTTTAATTTCAAACATTTTATTCCACGGCTCAAGCTTTCTCATGTTTGTTCAGATACCACAAAACCCTTCCACGTGGAATGGCATACCGTATACGTCATGCACTAAATCATCTCTACTACGGAGTGTCGGACACGTGTATATCATTACAAAATACGTACTTTAACAAGACACCGTAAACTATTTTAGATGCTATTTGTATAAAGTACATCCAGCACATTGCACATATATATTTTTTTTGAATAAAGTCATGACGTACGGCGCGTATACAGCACCCCACGGGGAAGGGATAATTTCGATTATAAAACGAACACGAATTCTACGCTTTTCAGTAAGTAGTACCACCGTGGCTGACACCTGGCTAGGCCAGTGAGTTCTGAATTACGACAAGAAGTTATAACAAAGTAACAACATTTTAATTCAATTTTGGAAATAATTTGTAATTGTAATTTAATTACATTTCTACCAACGAAAATTGTATTTTTTTTTTTTGTATTTCGTACACTCAAATAAAATGTAATGTACAATTAATGTATTTTATATTTCAATTACCTGAATCAAAGTAATTAGTAATAAGTATTTCAATTACTGAGCATATGTAATTTGCCCACCCTTGCGTATACGAAGTTTAACCAAAATTCACAGTTACAACGATGACATTGGAATTATCAGAAATAAATTTTGTTTTAATTTTTTAGTTCAAATGAAAAATCTCTTTTGATTGTCTGTAGTTATACCATCATCGATATGGGTAAGGAACTTTTATGGAAAATTAAATCCGTTTAACTAAAACAATTAGTTGTTGTGGAGAGGTTTTCGGGTTTAAGTAGTGGTCCACAGAGGATTCTACTAAGATTTAGAGATTCCCAAATACTTCAAAGCAAGGCATGAAGTTTATCGGTAGATTAGGTTATTAGCCTGTTATTAGCCCCTTGAAAATTCAGAAACAGTATTTCATCCAATATTTAAAAAGTAAAAATAATACACCTTACCTCCTTATTACGACGGCAATAAATTTCACAAAATTAACAAAAATCTAAGTTATTATATAATAAATTATGAACAATTTAAGTCTAATTGATTTTCTTATGAATTGAATTTTTCTTATCCATATTCAAAAATATTTAGTGCGAATTTAAAGAAATGTGCCTATTTAGGTAACGTATTACGTATTAAGTTTAGAATTTTTTAGTTCTTAATTATTTTCTTTTATTATCTTTGTGAAGAGACTTTATCATTGACTGATTATTTTGTACCAAATTTTTCTTAGTAGTCCTGTTTATGTTGTAATTCTAATTTTCATACCAATAAAATGAATGGCAATTGAACAAGTATTATCTATTATTACAAGGAAAGTTTCTGTATAAATTGTTCATATCAAAGTAACGTTTTGTAATGTTCTACAGTACGCCAAACTGAAAGCGTGTGTAGATTGTGGAAGAAGTTCGTGCTTTGAAGGAAAGTGATGATGAGAGTCAATATAACATTTTAGAGAAAGAAGCGGGGCACATCAGATTTGCAGGAATTTTGGCATCCTCTATTTGGTATCATTCTATACAAAGCCATGTCTTGCCAAAGATTTAAGTTATTGTCCAACAACTCACGATAAAACAGCTCACACGACTCAAAGTCGGACAAATGAAGATTTGGTGGATCTGCGACAGCAGACTACAAAAGCAATCAACCTATCATCCAGTGTGATTCCACAATTGTGCACTCCATTTTATAATTCAAGCAGGAATATAACATCTGATAATTGTTTTACCAACATGAGGCTAACACAACATTTGCTAAATGTGGGGTTGCCATGTGTTGGGACTGCGTAAAAATAAAAGATGCATACCAAATAATTGTCTTTCAAATCGTCGCCGTAGCGTAAAATCGAAGGTTTTTTGTTTCCGAAAAACATGACTGGTGAGCTACGTCCCAAAACAATTGTGTCGTAATTTTATTGTCAACGATGTATTTCGAAGATGACTTTCTCTGTAAAAAGAAAAACAAATAGATAGCCCATCGCTCAATTTTATAATTTAATTGACGTAGCTGAAATAGCAGCTAAGGTGGTTTGGATAAATGTATATTCAGAATGGAAAGTTAATAACCGCCGCAAACTATTCTTGCAAAATTTAGTAGTATGTGCCAATTATTCAAAGGTGTAGTTCCGCGCGTCTTATCAAATTAACTAAAATCGTTGTACAACAAATTTTAACCAATAGTATTGTTTGAAATTGTTGAACCTGCATTTAAAAACGTAGGCATTAATACATAAAAAACGTAGGTACTACATGTATCCTTTTGAGCTTGCCCGAATGAATAAACAACTGTGCGGGAGCTGTATTCAAATTATTTGTTCCGAACACTCGCAGAAAGTCGTGATTTGCAGTAACTACATAAATAAATAGCTTTTTATGTTTCAAATGATTTGTTATATGTTGAATTTTTTAAATAAATATGTATTGAAATATTTAATAAACTGATTTTAATGTGAAAATGCAATATGAGTCTGAGAGACTCATCGCATACGTTTTTGTAAGTAAAATAACCATACTGATTAGGGTTAAAGCAAAATTGTTGTTTTCAGATATTTTAATGTTAAATTTTTAAATCTTGTATGATTATATATTTTACGATCCAAAAAAAATACAAATCTGTTTAGCCCTGTGTCGTTTCCATCACAATTTTGAGAGACCTTTGGTCAACTCAGACGAAGTTCCTGACGTACTCTCGGTAACAGAGCTCTCACAATAGAAACAATTTTCCCTTTTAAGTTTGTTTGAAAATAAAACTTGAGAAAAAAAAATCGGTTTTTACCTTAAGGAAAAGTTGGTAAACTCTAAACTTTTTGCGTTAAGAAAAGACATGAAGTTAGCTAATTTTCGAAATCGGCGGTTTTGTTTTTATATGAAATGTTGAAAAGCAAATAAAAACAAATTTATCGGTTTAAAATATCTTAAAATACTCATTAGTAGCATAAAACACAATTTAAAAAATGACACTAGTATTGAAAAAACTAAAACGAAGTTGGTTTCAATCCCAATTTTGTTATTAATTTTTGATTCATGGGCGACTACTCAAAAGGTAAAAGTTTTAAGGCGAAACGTAAAAGCAAAAAATTTTTCTATGGTGCGAGCTCTGTAACTGTCGTTTACATATTGGGACCGAACTAGTTTAGGTCGGTAAACTATATAGTCCACGGACGAAGATACAAGTGTAAACTACCATATATACATGGACCAAGATAGATGCTGGTGTAAACTACCTTATTGTATTATAAATTTCCCAATATCATGAAGTAGCTAGCATACCAAATTCAAAAACCTTTATGTTATGACATTTAGAAATTTATAAAATAAAATTTCCTAATCCCAGGATACCGGCCATTATCAATAAAAAAAAATTAGTTATTACACGAATAAATCGGATTGTTATGATTGGATCTATGGTGATATGCATTGTTATTTCCCCATTATATATTTCCTTGTAATATCATATATTGTTTATATTGTAATATTGCGCCCGATTCTCGAGACATAAAAATGCTGTTATGTTATTTTATTTTCCCGCTTCCTATTGGAATTTGAATTGAAAAAACAAAAATAACATAACATAAAGTTTTAAATCCAGGAATCGACGGTATTAGCTGTATTTCTTGACGCTTGATCTGATCCGGTTCAGTTCATGTTTCATGAAACAACACAAAGACGCTTACTAGATTTCAAATCAAAATTTGTGATCTGAAACAAAAATTGGATCAGATTTTTCATATAAAATTTGAACAGATCCGAATCAATGGATATTATTAGGCGCATTTTAGCGATGAAAAAAATCTGTATAAAAAATAGTTGTTTTAAGTTAGATAAAGAGGGAGCGGCTAGATTAAATTTTATTTCAAGTAAAATATATACAAAAAAAAAAATATTTTGTGAATAATATTTTGTTCGACCATCCAGTGAAATCAAAGCCCGGCTACACATTTTATATCGATATTTTTTATCACTAAAATTTGCCTTAATTTCTATACTGTTTTATTTATTTTTATTGATTAAGTTTTTCTATCTAATCTATAAATTAAGTTTAAGCTATCTATTATAAACACCTTTTGGGCTTGACTTAGTTGACCTTGATGTCATGTAAGCTTAAATTTTATTACGAAATAAACATAATTAGAATATACGTTATACATTGGAATCACATTATGTAGAGCAGCATGTTTCTTTAAATTAATCATAATAATGTACTACATACATATATCTTATGTCGTTTTTTTGCTTTACAGGCCCCGAAGTTGAAAGAAAAATTTTGCGTTTGTCATTTATCAACTGGAGACATGTTACGTGCTGAGATTCAGTCAGGTTCAAAGTTAGGCGCACAATTGAAAAAAGTTATGGATGAAGGAAAATTGGTTTCCGATGATTTGGTGGTCGATTTAATTGATAGCAGCCTAGATAAACCTGAATGTCGTAATGGATTTTTATTGGATGGCTTTCCTCGTACCGTAATACAAGCCGAGAAGGTAAATTTAACTTCTTATGTTCAATTCAAATTTTGTCGGAAGACATAAATATAAACACCTTTCTAAGTAGAAGTAGAGTAATCTGTTTTTATTTTTTAGCTAGACAAATTGTTAGAAAAACGAAACACTGCTCTAGATGCTGTTATTGAATTTGGAATTGATGATAGTTTCCTTGTCAGACGCATTACAGGACGTTTAATACACCAGCAAAGTGGTCGTTCGTACCACGAGGAATTTGCCCCGCCAATGCTTCCGATGAAAGATGATATTACTGGTGAATTATTAATTCGCCGAAGTGACGACAATGTTGAAGCTTTAAAGAAACGATTAGATTCGTACCATAAACAGACTAAACCACTAGCTGATTACTATGCTTTGAAAGGTTTACACTTTAAAGTCGATGCATCGCAAAAAGCTGATGCTGTATTTGCAAATATAGACAGCATATTTTTAAGGCAAAGGCGGTCTCGCCTTTTATCACTGTTCTAACCTGAAAATACTTAATTCAATAGATATAATAATTAATAAATATTAAGTAAATACATTTATTAGAATAAACATCAAAGGCGTAAACGGTTATTCGAGTATAAAACTGTTTTAAATAAACGTACGTCTTAGGCGGATTTTATTCTATCACATTTTAATATTTTGTTTCACGATTAATCATGTTTTTCACTTTTGTGTACCTTTATCACTTTAACTAGTTATAAATAAAAAATAGTTTTAGTTTTTGAACTTTCAACAATATTTATTAATTCTTCCTTACACTGATTTTAAATTTGAATATTTGATTTTTAAAAAGGATATATTCCTTCTTCAATATTTTTAGAATAACTATTACATTTCTTACATGAAATTCTATTTATCAAAATTCGGCAAAAAAAATTGATGCACTTCAAAAGTTTTGTTCTATTTGACAGAAAATCAATTTTTTTTTATGTATGTACATAATTTTAAAAAATGTAAATTTTTTTTAAATTTTTTTTTTTTTATGGAAATACATTTCATTTTTTGTAGAAACGTCAATTAGTGTGTTAAATTACTAATAAATTAAAGCATGTGTTTTAAATTGAAATGAAATATATTTTAATCGTTCATTAATGTGACGATTATTCGTTCGGAAATGTATACATATAATTTCCTTTAGTGGATTGCACAATTGTAGTTTAACGTGCGATTTCTAAACTTCAAAATCCTATTTAATATCTCCAATACATACATAAAACCACATTAATTTTGATTTTTTGTTCTATTTGAACCATAAATTCCACATTGAATAGAATTTAACATTAATTTTACTTTGGTTTTATATACTATCTATTCTACATTTTGACACCTCCTTGCTGTGTTTTCTATTATTAGGTTGTAAATTCTATTTGTGTTAATTTTGTCGTTAAGCAAGTTGTTATTATCTTTTTCTTTATATGTTTCAAGTTCCTCGAGTCTGTCTAATTGTATTCTTTTCTAGTTCTGTGTAATATTGTTAAGTTTGTGTAAGTCTTTTCTATTGTTTTGTCATTTTATTGTATTCTACGCTTATGAATTTTTTGTCTACATTAGCGTCGGTGTTTTGTAATGTGGTTAAGTTTTGTTGGTATTTTTTCACTTTATGTTTTTAGTTTATTTCTTCATAATGTTGTTTTGAATCCGTTTTTATTAGCTATGTATTTTATAGTGCTGAGTTCCTCTTCCTAATCATTTTTTACGTTATTCAATCATGACTTTGTTACGTTATTCAATCTGTTTGTCATGTGGTTGTAAGCTGATATTCTATCTTGATAAGGATGATGAGAATACAAATGTATAAAAATGATTATGAAGAGGAACTCAGCACTATATATATTACATTGCTAATAAAAACGGATTCAAAACAACATTAATTAAATAAATAAACGAAAAACATATGGTGAAGAAATACCAACAAAACAAGCCCATTACAAAATACCGACACCAATGTAGTCAAATAATTCATAAGTGTAGAATACAATAAAATGACTTACAAAATAAGAGACAAGACAGACCTTCATAAAATTCGGATACATGATAGCCTACAAAAACAGTAATAAATTAGAATAGAAATTAGAAACTTCAATTCTTCAAATTTGCTTCCACCCCAAAAAATAGACGTAGAAAGGTACAAATAACATATCAACGACATAACAAAAACAGAACCGACATCAAATTTTGCATTGCATATTAAAAACGAAAATCACAAACACACTGACCTAAATACAAACTTAACAATATTACCCAGAATTAGAAAAGGATAACAATTTCGAGGAACTTGAAGTACATAAAGCAAAACACAATAACAATTTTCATAACGACAACACCAAAACCAATAGAATTTACGACCTAATAATAAAAAACACAGCGATGTAGAGTAACCATAGTATATAAGACCAAATTAATATTAAGAAATGTAATAGTTATTTTAAAAAAACTGAAGAAGGAACATACTCGAAATCGATCTTTTAAAAAGCAAATATTCAAATTTATTATCACTATAAGGAAAATCAATAAATGTTAATTGTTAAAAGTTCAACAAATAAAACTATTTTTTATTTATAACATTATTATAATTTATAATATTTTATATTTGGTGCAAAAATTTATGGAAGTATAATATGTAATTATGTTGTTGTATATGAACCTAAATATAATTATGTTCGAATATCCGCCTAAGTTCCCGAGGATAGGTTAAAGATTAATAATTGCAACGCACTAAAACATTTGATACTTCGTATATAATCACGTCGATTATAGAACCCGCCGGATTTATTGCGGCGGGAGTTCAAAACTTCATATATAAAAAATTAAAATCATGAATTTCGATCAAGGTTACATGTCAAACTGCGGCCCTATTCCTGAATACGATACGAAAACTAAAATACAAGATTCATATTTGAATTGAATCAGATTTGTACTATTTAAAATTGAATAAGAATCTTGTACTTTCGTTTTCGTATCGTATTCAGGAATATGGGGCAGCTGATTTTATTGTTACACAAATCAAAAACTTATTAGAACTTACTAATACAAACATAAAAGCTATACAAACATGTTTGGATTCAATACGAAATGAAAATTATTTTACACATACATACGCAAGTAACATCAAGAACGTTTTATCGTGTAAACGTAAGTTGTTGTAGTTAGGTTATTGTTGTTCAACTCGTATAAACAGGACCATTCTTTCGAAATCCGCAGCTAAAACATTACGAATGGTTTGCGAATCGTAAAAACTGAATTATAAAATTAATGATTTTAATTTATTTTATATGGAGTTTGGACTCCTGCCGCAGTAAATTTGGCGAGTTCTATAATCGACGTGAATGGATGATTTTTAAGCGTTTGGCTTATAACTTCCAATAAAAACAGTAAAATTGCAAAAAATTATGAAGTTTTTATTTGAATCGATAAATCATTGTTTGCCATTTATTTTTTAAAGATTATTTTCGTGTAAATGTTGGCTACGACTACGTTTTAAGTGGCCCATGCGAGATCTTCAATTTTGACCACTTTTTCGAGCATTTCGACTGGTATCTTGCTAATGACACGTTTAATGTTGTTTTCCAATTCTGCATTTGTTGTTGGTTTATTGGCATAGACGAGACTTCAGACACTTCTTGTCTAGGCAGCTAATTCACCGGACCGAAACGTGAGATAAACTGCTCACCGAACTCATTTCTCAATAAGTCCATGGTTTCGAATGCTGTGTGGCATGGAGCGCTGTCTTGCTGAAACCACATCGACCAGATTCAGTTCATGAAATCATCGAATAGTGAGCGCCAGTGACGGCAACGTTGCGGTCATCGTCATCTTTGAAAAAATACGGACTGATGATACTCATCACGCTAGATGCTGCAATTTTTTGCTTATTAACGTATCCTTTTAACGAAAAATCAGCTTCGTCGCTGAACGTAGTCGAATAACACAATGGCAACTGATGTGCCCTACGACTGGAATATTTTGCTCTGCACGCTCTCTATGTACACGATTTGGCGGATTAATGTCCAATAACGTGAAACTGGTGCGAAATTTTATTACAATGGCTTGAATTGCGTGCTCAGTATGTCTATTATGACTACCATTCGCAATTTCCAACAAAGTAACTGACATCTGGTGGACAAAACGTGAATCGCAGTTTGCTATGAAGCAAGGGGGATCAAAACTGTCATAACAATCGATTTGACAATTCTCGTCCACCTTGTAGACGTAGAAACCAACGCTATCTACATTCGATGAAAATCGCCAATAGAATGAACGAAGTGCGCAAAATACATTTTTCACTGAACATAAATTTTAATAATAAAATTCAATAATATGTAAACGTTGTTCGGGAGCTCTATTCTTGAACTATTACGACAATTTTCGGTAAGTAAAATTATCGTAACACAATTTTCGTAATCGTAATGGAGAAATTGGTATTCTTGAAACCATTACGAAAATAACAAAGAGGGGAATAAAAAATAATGGTAATGAGGTGATTAAAAATGTCATCCAATTGAAAACCTTAAGCGAAACGGATGTTTTTTAAATTATTGTTGTGTATTTTTGTGCTTAATATTATTCAATTTTAAATTTTTAATATTTTATTTTATAATATAAATTATTGTGGTTATCGTGTCTGGTTTAAGTTTTATATTTAATACTCACTGGAGCTGACCATTTAGAATGGCCTTTTCAATTATCTGAGCTGGAACAAACTGAGAGGAGTATTGGTGATAAAAGCTGTTTCGAGTAAACAAGCAAATTGCGGATGAGGTGGTAGAAACATTGCAACCATATATGATAACACCAAGTCGGGTGTCTGCTCCAAGTGTTGAAATAGGTAATATATCTAACATTATTTTAAAATATAATATATATTTTGTTAATTTTAGATAATGTGTGCTTTAAGATTTTTTGCGCCTGGCAGCTACCAGCAGATACCAACAACAAAAATGTTTCACTGAGTCATCCTTCGGTTAGTCGCTCATTACATGAAGTAATAGACGCTGTTAACTCAAGCGGGCTCTTCGCTTCAAAAATAAAATTTCCCCAAAGTGTCGAACATTAAGTCAAATTCGGCAAGAGCAAATGAAAATATTACAACAAGTTAAATTTTTGTATTAAATCAGCTGTGCTTAAATCAAAATTATGGATTTCCCAAATATAAACTAGTAGTAGTAAACAGAAGATAGAAGTGGCCAAACCTAAAAAAATATCCCAAATTACCAATCGTAGATATTCCCATATTTTTAAGAATGCGGGTGGGTTTAAACAAAAATGTCCTTTGTTTTAGGAAATAAAATGTAAAGGAAAAAATAGAATGTTTATTATTATCTCGAACAAAACATTATTGTGGACATCAAATAGAAATAGAGTTGTATTTAAAAAAAAATTAAAACCGGGGTAATTCTAAAAAATGATTCCAAATTTTCCAAAAGATCACAGTAATGAAAAAAATAAAATCACATTTTTTACTACCTAGGTAACAAAATTCCATTACATCTCTAAATAAATAATTTGGGCAACCCGAAAATTACGCACAATATAATTTAACACAATCATAAAAGTGCAACAAATGCACGATTTAAGGCGGTGATACATTACAGATTTTGCCTTTAAGGCAAACAAATTTACCTTATACAAAATTGAGAAATGTTCAATTTAAATTTTTTGCCTATAAGGCGATTCAAGATGGCCAACTTTTAACCAATCAGCGCGCATAATTTTTATGCCTTAAAGGCAAAATCTGTACATGTATCACCGCCTTTACATGTTCCAATTTTTTTTCCAACAAATTTTTTACTGAAAAATAGAGCTGCACGCATATAAAAAAAAGTTACTAGTTAAAAAGGGTCAGCAATATAACCAAATAAGGCAATGCTATAATTTTTTTGTATGTCCCATAAATTTTGACAGTTCGAACAGCATGCGTTTAAATTAGATATCGAACAACATCGAATTACAAGTAAAAATAAAATATTTAATTACAGCTCATGTTTGCTCGTTTTGTTTGAATGTTTATGGCTGCTTGATGTTTATTTGTTATCGTGCATGCCAATTGTTAGAAATGAATTCAGAGAAGAATAATTGTAATACAAACAATTTTACAAGGACACAATTCAACGAAAAATCAAATTTTGACATTAAAATAAAAATTGCGTATTATTTTATTCAACATACGAACAAATGTAATTTTTATAAAAATTTTGATATTAGGATTGTATCTTAACAGTTTTTCGACAGTACAAGTAATTTTTCCGGGAAAATTTGCAATTTTTCTCGGAAATTTTTTTCAATTTTTTTTTACTTAGTTTCAAATAAAATTTGACACTTGAAAAATTGTATAAATTCTGGAAAAGCGGGGTTTTGGGGGTAGCAGCCCCCATCCTCTAAGGTATACAACGAACTAAAATTACATTAAAAAAAAATTTATATATACAAAAGTTGATTTTTTTATAATTTTATTTTTATTTTTAAAAAATGTGTAATTTATTAAACAATGTATATTACGTATAATTTATTTTTAAAAAAACAACTTTTAAATATAAAAACTTTTTTAAAAAATACAGTATAAGAAACTCTTATATTACAACAAATAATTTATTTAAAAAATTTTTTAAAAAATTTTTAAAAAATTTAGGAAGACCGGTTTCGGAAATTCTTCCTTCGTCAGTTCCTATTTTTGATACTACTGGAATTACATGTTTTTATATTGCCCTTTTATAATATTTCCATTTATGTGTATCTAATTTTTTGCTTCCACTACCGTATGATTACGTTGTATATTTTGTTTGTTCTTGTATTTGTTTTGTCGTTTAGTAGGTGTGGATTATGTCTTTGTTTTATCTCCAGTTCCTCTACTCTATCTAACATGTTGCCTTTTTCTAATTTTTGTATTATTTGTAAATTTGTTGTGATGTCCGTGTACGTGTGTTGTTGAGTGACTAACACTGCATCCCCAATGAAATTCCTTTAACTTTTTCCTTACAGAAAAGTATGAAAAAAATTTTGAGAAAAAAAAATATTTTTTTTGTTAGGTTGGTGATTTCCTTATGAAAAATGTTATCAAACTTTTAACTTTTTCCTTATGAGACATACAATGAAGTAAACCGCATTTGAAAAATTGGTTGTTGTTGTTGTTTTTCTGCTTGTCACAAATTAAAAAATATTGAATGCATATTTGTATTTTAACAATTAGTGTTGTATTTTGTGTCCTGTGAAAAAGTAATAAATAATATATAATATAATAATATAAAATAACAGGTAAACAAAAAATAATTTTGTAAAATGAAGTTAGCTTTACTTTGACTTTTCCCTATTCATTGGGTATGCTCTTCATAAGGAAAAAGTTAAAGGAAAAAGTTTTTTGCATTGGGGATGCGCTGTAAATGTTGAGCGAAATTCGATTTGAGTGTGCTATTTGTATTTGTGTTTTTCGTTTCTTGTGTGTGTTCTTTGAATCTTTGTTCGAATGTTCTCCCTGTTTGTCCTATGTAGAACATTTGCAATCATTGCATGTCAATTTGTACACGCCACTTTCACATTCGTGATATTGTTGTGGTGAAAATTTCCTCTGTAGTTTCTGCGATGTTCTGTGTGCAATCTGATAGTTGTATTGTCTGAATATGTTTTTTAATAGATAACTTGTTTTCTTGTTGTATTCTACAGCTATGTATTTTTTCGTGTGCTCTTGTGTAGGAATCATGGTGGTATATAATTGTTCACGTTGTTTTTGTATTATTTTGTTGTTTAATCTGTATATTGTATTTGTGGTGTATCCATTAGTGTCACATAAACAACACACATAATAAATACAACAACAACATAATATACTGGCACCGATATGTAGATGACATCTTATTGTTATTCCATGGCACTAAAAGGCAATTGGACGGATTGCACAACTACATAAACAATATCCACAAAAACATAAAATTCACACTTGAAATCGAACAACAGAAGGCAATCAATTTCCTTGATTTAACTATAAAAAATACCAACAATAAACACGAATTCACAATCTATAGGAAGCCAACACAAACAGATCAAACAATCCATAGCACATACATCCAATCATCCAACTGAGCAGAAATTTGCAGCATATAATCATATGTTAAGAAGGTTAAACAATATTCCGATGCATGAAAACGACTATAACGAAGAACTTCGTATTATCAATCACATCGCACTCAAAAATGGATACACCACAAATACAATATACAGATTAAACAACAAAATAATACAAAAACAACGTGAACAATTATATACCACCATGATTCCTACACAAGAGCACACGAAAAAATACATAGCTGTAGAATACAACAAGAAAACAAGTTATCTATTAAAAAACATATTCAGACAATACAACTATCAGATTGCACACAGAACATCGCAGAAACTACAGAGGAAATTTTCACCACAACAATATCACGAATGTGAAAGTGGCGTGTACAAATTGACATGCAATGATTGCCAAATGTTCTACATAGGACAAACAGGGAGAACATTCGAACAAAGATTCAAAGAACACACACAAGAAACGAAAAACACAAATACAAATAGCACACTCAAATCGAATTTCGCTCAACATTTAGTCACTCAACAACACACGTACACGGACATCACAACAAATTTACAAATAATATAAAAATTAGAAAAAGGCAACATGTTAGATAGAGTAGAGGAACTGGAGATATATAAACAAAGACATAATCCACACCTACTAAACGACAAAACAAATACAAGAACAAACAAAATATACGACGTAATCATACGGTAGTGGAAGCAAAAAATTAAATACACATAAATGGAAATAGTATAAAAGGGCAATATAAAAACATGTAATTCCAGTAGTATCAAAAATAGGAACTGACGATGGAAGAATTTCCGAAACCGGTCTTTCTAAATGTTTTAAAATTTTTTAAAATTTTTTAAATAAATTATTTGTTGTAATGTAAGAAAGTTTCTTTTACTGTATTTTTTAAAAAAGTTTTTATATTTAAAAGTTGTTGTTTTTTTAAAAATAAATTATACGTAATATACATTGTTTAATAAATTACACATTTTTTAAAAATAAAAATAAAATTATTAATTCGCAACAAAAAGCCACGGAAACAAAAATGGAATCCATTCATTTATATGGTACTGATTTTTTTAACATTTGTGAAGAAGAAGCAGTAAGAGCGATAGAAACTCTTTGATCTGTGTCTGCAAGGTTGACGAAGCAATTATTATTAATAAAAATAAAATTAAAATATTGAAAAAATAAAAGTGAAAAAATGTCCAAAAAATCGAAAAAAAATCCGGGAAAATTTAGCTTCCCCCTCCTAAAAACTGATAGTAACTTTACTAACTCGGTACCAAAAATTTTCGTAATAGTTCAAGAATAGAGCCCCGGGTCTAAGTCTTTCCATGATGAAATTGGCAATGCTAATTGAGAACAATTGACTTTGAACGATTTCGCTAATCATGCGTTATGTGTCAAGAACATACAAACACGATAACCCGCCAGGCGCGAAAATGTATTCACTAAAAATGTGCGGTTTACATTTAACGCACATTAATTTTTATACCACACTACTACACCTATACTTAATTTTTGTTATCACCCTCTAAATAAATTTTCGAGGCCTCACCAAAGCGAATCGAAAACGAAACGCACGTAAATCGTATTTTTTTTATATGACACCAACACTACCACGTTCATATATAAGTTGTTTTTTGCTATATATGGATATAATTTTTATATTATTTTACTGGTATGATTTCAAAGGGCCAAATGTCGAAGGGCCGAATTTTTTTTTTTTTTTTTTTGTGTTTAGAAATATATTTTGTTATTTAATTTAATTATTTTTTGAATGACAAAATTTTCCTTCACCAAAATGTTCCTTTCCTTTACCAAAAATGATATTTTTAAAACAAAAAAACAAAAAACACAAAAAAAAAATTCGGTCCTTCGACCCATTCGGCCCTTCGACATTCCGCCATTCGTACCCATTCCATTTTACTTATGTAGCCATTTTTCTTTTTAAAAATATAAAAATAATTCGTATTTAATAACAATAATAAGTGCAGTGATAAAAATAGTGAATATTAATTATTATTTACTAATTCATAACAATAATAATATTAAAAATGATAAAGTATTGTACATAATATCAATTATTAAATATATAATAGATTGTAGTGCATTATAAGTCATTGTAAGTATATTCGAAGTAACTACGTGATAAAAAGTAGTTCGGTAGTGATACGTTTTCATATCAACTGCATTTCGTTTCTGATTCCAAAACGTTTCGTAAATGAATCGAATATGAAGAGAAATGCGAACTACTAATACATACAAATCAGTTCATTTTCATTTTAATTTTCATACGCCAAACGAAATACTAACGAATCGCTTTTGACTCGTTAAGACGATGCGTTTGCGAAGTGTTTCATATATAAATTTCCTCACTTGCGATTCGTTTTCGATTCGCCAAGTTTAGAGGGCACATATTACAGTATATAAATTGAGTCGTAGCTTCAGTTTTTGTGTGCAATAAATTTATTCGTGAAAGGGTGGGTATTTTTTGGTGTACAACTTTATATATTATTAGATTATATATGTATATATTTTGGTTGAAAAAATGTCAAAACAAAAACATTATTGATCTGAAATTAAAAATATTTGCGAATATGTGAAATTTATTTATTTATTTTTATACAGTATACAATTTTTCAAAACCGCACACCCCATTTTGAGCATCAAAGCTCATTTATAACAAGGGTGCAGTTTATAGTTTCCTCCAAAAGTTTTATGTGGAATTTGTAAGGTCATTTATAAAATGGATGTAACTCATGTGCTCCATTCAATATCATCTTCAAAAGTTTGTGTTGTTCTGAATTGCATCAAAATCATGCACGATCGACATACATATAGCCATTGTATGATAACCAGGCAAGCAGCAATAAATACATCGAATTTATGCCAAAAGCTACGAAGCCAAGCGCAATATTACCTTTCTTCAAATTCATGGTTGGGGTACTTTAACGTTCCACTGGGGGGGGGGGGGGGGGGGGGGGCAGTTTTTCACTCCAGCAACAAAAACATACAATTTACGATTCCGATTTACAGGAACGACTTCGAATAGAACTGCTAAAAGGCCAGTCCAAAATATTTGTTTTTTCCATTTTGACCATTGAAATAAAAACTATTAAAAAATATATAATGAGGAAAAAACAAACGACTCGCTGACGCGAAAGTCAAAGCCACAATGATTTTTTTAAGCATTTGTTGAAGTGTTCAAGTTCAAGCATCTAATTGATCATAATATTGTTGGTTGAACTTTTGCCTTAAAAATAAGGGCGTCCATTTGTGATGCCGCAGAAAGAGCATTTCTGTTAGGTAAGAAAATCTGTGTAGCTTCATGCTTTAAATTCGTAATTATGTAACTTTTTTTGTGTTTCAGGTATGAAAAGTCATTCGGGGTAATACAGCTACACTAAATGTACGATAGAGGTGCTATTTAGAACATAAGAATTTATTATGCGAGTTTTTTAATATGTGATAAAATATTTGTGAAGAAAAGTTAAGTATATTTACTTTATGCGGCAGAATTAAAAATCCTTACGAAATTAATTTTATTATTATATTATTAATTAAGATATATTTTATTTAAATAGATACAAGATGAAAATATTATTGGTTTTTTATTTTACAATAAAGTAGTTCCGACGAACTAAACTGATCGTAAAGGTCATGCGCAGGTGATTCGCCAAAGATACGCAAATACGGCTCATAAATGTTGCGTTTTTGTCGTACACATTATGAACAGTTTATAGACACTAACACATAGAAAAGTCTTCGCTAATTTGTTTTTACTTCTCATGTGACAAAAATATACTTTACGTACCACATCCGTACTGTTTCTGCGTATCGTTTGCGAATACTTTAGTAGAGATAAGTCTTCGTAAACCGTACGTTAATGTTACGCCTGGCCTGGAGGGAATTTAAAATGCAAAAAAATCACCCGGAGTACGTTCACGAGATTTACATTGTTACATTGTTAAAATAGCTGTGTTGCTTTTAAAATATTACAACAACAATTGCATTGTATTCAAGCCAAAGAATTTAAATTATTTATATAGAATGCATGAGAGTAGCTGTCAAACGAGTCAAATTCGGAGGGTAAAAGAGAAAGCATCTAAATCAATGGGAAATGTCATTTTTAATGATGTAGGTATCAAAAGCATCATGATGATTGTGTAGGATTGAAAAATAATTTAAAGAACAAAATTCAATTTTTAATATATTTATTTTAAATAAATTTGTGTTTTATGGATACACTGATTATTTTGATGCTCCATAATACTATGTTTAGTTCGTACTATTCGTTTATTTTTTAGTTACGAATCGTACTTTATGGAAAAAAATTTGTCCTTTAGACAAATCGAACTTTACAAAATCATAAAACGTTCATAATAGATTGTAAGGAATCTTAAGAGGTCTAATAGTATCTTGAACGAATGCAGCATCTGTGATGTTTAAATTGCGACACGAGATTTTTTAGCAGCTGCTTCAGCTGCATGATATTCTTCAATCTATAAATAAAAAATTTATTCTAGTCTTGTATTTTATAAAGGCCGCTTGGTCTTACCGATTTGGCGAGTTTGTGGTCACGTCGTCTCTCAGCACGGATTATACCATCTGTAATGGTGTTATGACACTGACTAGTTTTTCAAATGGTTCATGTGATTAAAAATGAAAATAGAGTAGGACAAGTAATGTAAATACAAATCACTTGAAACAATGAGTGTATACAACATATAAACAAAAAATAAAAATAAATTGAGCAACAAATACTTACTTATGCCCGGTTTACATAATACCAACATTTTTCTTCTGCAAAATGAATAAGATATAACATTGACTTGTTGCACATGAGAGACAAGAAAAGCAATATATCCCAACAAAATTTTGCAGAAGAATTTTTGAGCAAAAATGACCATAAAAATGAAAATGTTGCCATAAAATATATACGATCCGAGTATTTTTATGGCAACATTTTTAAAATCAACAAGAAAAAAAATTATTTCGCATTTATAAATGTTGAGGATTCATAATAAAAACAGGCGCCATAGATAAAAATGTAAATTTCACATTTGAATTCATTGAAAGTAAATTAATAATGATCCTATAAAAAAAATTACGCCATTACTATATATGTTTATTTCTTTCTGGCACATTGATTATTTTTATATAGCGGATTCTTTCTTATTTACCTGCAAAAATTTGCAGAAGAAAACAATTTTCTCATGTAAACCGGGCATTATGCAGCAGTTAAATTTGGGCAAATCTATAAAAAATAAATCAACTTTAATTATTTTTTTTGACGTATAGTCATTTTTTAGTAATGTGATTTTGTGTGTACGTGTATAGTACAAACATATTTCAAAACAAAATATTGCAGCGCACGCTGCGCAGATATATTATTTTATTTTCATAACGTCAAAATAAATGTGCATAGTGTTGTCTACCATTTAAATTAGTTGTTTCTATTTTTCGCCTTAATAGTTTTACAAGCACATTACAGCACTTGAAAACTAGTCAGTATTATAACACCATAATAAGTGCTTTGCCGACATCGACATTAGTAGCGTAGTGTAGGCCAAAGCAGCAATTTTAAACTCAACATTTAAATTTAATATCTTGTTTAGAATATCTTGGGTAAACGAACGACATGCCTCAGTCTTGTCGTCTGCATTGGGCGGGAGTACGGCTAATGCAAGAACATTTTCCTGTACATATGGTTTTGTGGCGTTTTCACACCTTGTATAGTATTGTGGCGTTTTCACACCTTGTATATCGAAATTCATTATATAAATTTATAAAAATTTTCTAGCACCCGAATGGTTAGTTGGGTATAAACCAACTTTTTGTAAAAAATTTCTATTTTCTTAGAAGCCTATTTAAAAATAACAAAAAATAGTTTTCTTAGTTCAAGTTTTTGATTAAAAGAAAAAACAATAAAAATAGAAATAAAAAATAACAGAATTTGTCAAGATAATTAAAATACATATTAATATGTAATTAATATGTAATAAATACGTAATTAAATATAAATTAAAAATAATTATTAAAAAATATTAGTGGTTCGTAATTATAATAGAAAGCTTGGTGGAGCTATAAACTACCATAATTGGTGAACCCGACGGGATAGTGGAGCAGTCAGCAAATTTGGCAACGTTCACAATTTTAAATTACGGCTGCTTACATTTATTATCAAACTTAACAATGGCCACTAATAGCGATATTTTAATGCTGCTTTTAATGAAATAATCATCAGCTGGTATTCATCAATATTTGGTCAATTCGGAGCGCTGACAGCTAACTATATCATAATATTTATCAGCGAATGGTCATTATCACCTTAACTTCAAGCACGGACAGCTGTATATACCTGAACTTGGTTGTATTAAGGGTCAATTGTTCATCATTAACATTAGAAAAAAACAAACTGTAAGTACTCAACTAACTATTTTTGGTGCTAAAGTTAATAAAAAAAAATTCGTTTCAACAATAAGAATTTTTTTGTTTTTTCAATTTTGTCTTAATTAAAATGTATTTTACTTTTTCTCTATTCGTTTACGTGTTTTCGGTAATTTTTCTTATTTTCACTTTTTTGTTTCGGCGTGTTGTGCAAGGTGTGAATGATCCACCGTTATCCCTACCAGCGACAAATGGTTCAGACTTGTCAGCAGCATCAAGCAGCGGTACGACACGGGAATCCAATATTTCGTTAACGCCTGCTCAGTTGGCCGGTCTTATTAATGATGCTATTGTCAAGGCTGTCTCTCAATTAAATGTTAATACAAATGTGTTTCCGGAAACATCGCAGCCAAATATTAATTTGCCTTCCGGTGCTGGGCTTGTTGCTCGAGTGGCTTTCAAACCTCCACAGCCATTGCACTCTCAAAACCCAAATGTGTGGTTTGAGATACTCGAGCAGCAGTTCACTTTGGCAGATATCACGGTTGAGGCTACTAAATATGCTCATGTGGTGGGAGCCCTGGATGCACGTCTCCATGATACATTCGCTTATATAATCACTAGTCCGAAGAGTAATACACCTTACACTTCATTCAAGGCGGAGGTGATTCGGGTACTTGGCGAATCTGAAAAAACGAAGCTGAATAGTCTTATGTATGGTTTGACACTTGGACACAGGAAGCCATCCCAGTTGTCGAGTATCATGAAATTGAACGCTGGTGACAATTTTAACGAAGCGACACTTCGTCAATTTTGGATGAAGAGATTGCATCAATCCGTTCAAATGGTACTCACACCATTCGAAAATGACGTCAGTCCTTGCAGAACGGGCTGACAACGTGCATGAGACTATGGCTCAGGCACAAATATGTTCTATTGAGACTTCTGCATCTGATTCTTCTAATCAAAATTCAACCTTTTCTCTAGATAATAAACTTTCGGAATTTAAAAAAACATTATTATCGGAGATTTCGGAAATTGTTAATCAAAATTATAGATCACGATCTAAATCAAATTCACGTGAAATAATTATTCTCGTAAAAACTCTCCAAATTCTCGAAATTCTTACAATCCAGTTTACGGTGAACCTTCGGCTGAGAATAATTTTATTTGTTTCTATCATCATCATGTCGGCACAAAAGCATTAAAATGTAAACCAAATTGTAAATTTGTATCATATAGCTCCGATAATAATGTTTCAAAAAAAGAAATAGTCATTCACAATTGGCGGTGTGTAATGACGATTCTAAAACTAGCCGCCTTTTAATTTTTGAAATTTTTCTCCAGACTCATTTTTTAATTGACATAGGTGCAGATGTCTCAGTATTGCCAGTCCGTTTTGTTCGGAATCCAAGGGTCGATCCATCATTCAGATTGTTCGCAGCGAACGGTGCTTCGGTAAATGCGTATGGAACCAAATTTTTAAGACTTGAAATCGGACTGCGCCGCGAATTCTCCTGGGAATTTATAGTTGCTGACGTGTCGATGCCTATCATCGGCGCGGATTTTTTGAGGAAAACTGGTTTGCTAGTGGATATACAGAGACAAAGGCTCATAGATCCGTTAACCTCTGTGTATTCAAATGGTTCTCCTTCCTCCTACGATGATACTACTGTTTCTAGGATCGATAAGTCAGCAATGGACCCAGGAGTTTTCAACGTAATATCAAAATTTTTAACGGTCATTCACGGTAATATTAATATTGACAATACTAGACATAGTGTAACTCACAAAATTGAGACGAACGGACTACCGGTTGCATGCAAACCACGACGACTAGCACCAGACAAATTCATCATCGCGAAGACAGAATTCGAAAATATGATGAAACTCGGGATTTGCAGACCTAGTAGCAGTCCTTGGTCCAGCCCGTTACATTTAGTACCTAAAAAGAATGGAACGTGGAGACCATGTGGAGACTTTCGGGCCCTAAACAGAGTCACAATTCCAGACAGGTACCCAATCCCACATCTCCAGGATTTTACACAACGACTCGAGGGCTGCACTATTTTCACAACAATAGACCTTGTCCAGGCCTACCATCAAATTCCTATTGAACCAACGGACATTCCAAAGACAGCAATTTCGACACCTTTCGGACTATTTGAATTTTGTATAGAATGACTTTCGGCCTTAGGAATGCAGCACAATCGTTCCAACGTCTTATGCATTCAGTACTACGCGGACTTGACTTCTGTTTTGTATATTTGGACGATGTGCTCATTGCCTCTCGAAATTACGACGAACATCTTGAACATATTAAAATCATTTTTTCTAAATTAGATGAACACGGACCAGTTGTAAACGTGGACAAATGCGTTTTCGCAAAGACCGAAATTATTTTTTTAGGCCATTTGGTAACTGGGCAAGGTATATTACCGTCGCATGAGCGGGTTCAAGTCATCAAAAATTTCGAACGACCACAGACTGTTAAACAACTGAAACGCTTTTTAGGTATGATACACTTTTATCGATGCTTCAATCCAGGTGCCGCTGCTGACCAGGAATTATTGAAAGATTACCTAAAAGGCTATACCAAAAACAGTCGAGTTCCAATTCAATGGTCAACGGCGGCTATCGAAGCGTTCGATAACTGCAAAATTAAACTTACGAACGCGACTTTACTTATTCATCCATCATCATCAGCACCTCTGGCCATCATGGTTGACGCTTCCGATACTGCTCTCGGAGCGGTAGTTCAGCAGTTTGTATCCAATTCTTGGCAACCACTCGGTTTCTTTTCAGTACGTTTCAATGAAACGCAAAAAAGATACAGTGCTTATGGTCGTGAACTTCTCGCGGCATATTCGGGAATAAAACACTTTCGATATCTTCTCGAAGGTCGTACTTTTACGCTTTATACTGATCATAAGCCACTTGTCTACGCTTTTAATCAGAATCCGGAAAAAGCATCTCGTCAATTTCGACATCTAGATTTCATCGGTCAATTCACAACCGATATCCAGCACATCTCTGGACTGGATAACGTTATTGCAGATACTCTTTCACGCATTAATCAAATTTCTATTCCCGAAAGTATTGATTATGCTATCATCGCAGATGCTCAGACGAATGACGAGGAACTTCAAGAAATTTTAAGGAGTAACTCCGTTCTTAAATTTTAGAAATTTCCTGTTTCTTTCAATTCAAAGAAATTAATTTATTGCGATATTTCTACTACTACACCTAGGCCATTCATTCCCTTTAATTTCCGAAAACAAGTTTTCGAGCCTTTTCATAACCTTTCACATCCTGGCGTCAAAGCTTCCATCAAACTTTTGACTCAGAATGTCATCTGGTCATCGATTAAAAAAGACGTTCAGAAAATGGCTCAAAGTTGTGTAGCTTGCCAAAAGGCTAAAATCTCTCGACATACAAAATCTCCATTTGGTAACTATAAATTAACTTCTCAAAGTTTTTCGACTGTTCACCTCGATATTATTGGTCCATTATCAGTTTCTGATAATCAGCGGTATTGCGTCACATTGATTGATAGATACACTCTCTGGCCCGAGGCGGTGCCTGTTCCGGATATAACTGCTGCAACCGGCGCTTTTGCTGTTTATTCTCATTGGATAGCTCGCTTTGGTGTGCCAGAGTTCATTGTCACGGACCAAGGCATGCAATTCGAATCACAACTTTTTCGCGAACTGGCTAACTTACTTGGTTTTGAACGCAGGAGAACAACTAGTTACAATCCAAAATGTAATGGCATGATCGAGAGATGGCATCGGGTCATCAAATCTGCCATTATGTGCTATAATCGTGCTGATTGGACTAGTGTTCTTCCTGCAATCTTACTTGGACTACGAACGACTTACAGTGACGAACTAAAAGCTACTCCAGCTGAACTGGTTTACGGATGTACAACTCAAGTTCCTGGAACATTTTTAGATACTACGAACGATCAAATTTTACAATCAGACTTTATTACGAATTAAAGACGACACTTTGAGGAAATTCGACCTGTACCGGCTTCTCGGCATACTACGGACAAAATTTTCATCAGTAAAGATCTGTTTACTTGCTCGCATGTTTTCTTACGGACGGACGCAGTACGCAGATCACTGCAACCACCATATACTGGGCCGTATTTGGTAATCGACCGTACCGACAAATTTTACACTTTGGATCTGAACGGACGACACGCCAAAATATCCATCGACCGACTCAAACCGTGTTACTCCGACAATCAATCAGAAATTAAGGACGCACTAACTATACAAACTGGATTACTTTTACTGACTCACGAACCAGAACTCATTTTTTCGGATGACGGGCCTAAAATGCCTGCCGAGGAACCGAAAATTCGCAAAAAAGTTAGTTTTGATCTTTCGCCAAGTACTAGAACAACTACAAGATCGGGTCGTGTAACCAGGACTCCTACCAGATTCTTAAATTATCGATAGATCTTCGATCTCTCTGGGAGGGGAGTATTGTGGCGTTTTCACACCTTGTATATCGAAATTCATTATATAAATTTATAAAAAATTTCTAGCACCCGAATGGTTAGTTGGGTATAAACCAACATTTTGTAAAAATTTTCTATTTTCTTAGAAGCCTATTTAAAAATAACAAAAAATAGTTTTCTTAGTTCAAGTTTTTGATTAAAAGAAAAAACAATAAAAATAGAAATAAAAAATAACAGAATTTGTCAAGATAATTAAAATACATATTAATATGTAATTAATATGTAATAAATATGTAATTAAATATAAATTAAAAATAATTATTAAAAAATATTAGTGGTTCGTAATTATAATAGAAAGCTTGGTGGAGCTATAAACTACCATAGTTTGTCAGATGATAAGACAGGTGGTAAATGAGCTAAACGACTGGCGGGTAATGTCTGAAAACCATATTTTAAAGTTAGTCTCCGGTTTCGATTCCCTCGATATTAATCTAATTAAAACTTATTAATTTTTTAAAAATATTGCAATTCAAAATAATCATTTAATGGAATCTGCCCCAGAATTGCTACTCCATTTAAAATTTATATTGAAAATTCACAACAAACTCCTTCGTACCACAATAAAACATTGCAGTGTTAGAAAATTCATCTTATTTTGTTACGCAAATCTAACAAATTTTACAGCAATCCCAGTTTTAACACTAAATTTCTTTATTTTAATTCTGTGGTTATGTTTTAACAATGTTTTGACACTTTGGACAATCTCCCTCCAGGCGCAAAAATGTATACACTAAAAATGTGCGGTTTACGAACAGTTTACGCACGTTAATTTTGATACCACGGCAGAATTAAAAGTCCTTTTGAAATTAATTTTATTATTTAAATAAAATCTATCTTAATTATTAATTAAGATAGATTTTATTTAAATAAATACAAGATGAAAATATTATTGGTTTTTATTTGACAATAAAGTAATTCCGACGAAATAAACCGAGCGTAAAAGTCACGCGCAGGTGACTCGCCAAAGATACGCAAATACGGCTCATAAATGTTACGTTTTTGTCGTACACATTATGAACAGTTTATAGACACTAACACATAGAAAAGTCTTTGCTAATTTGTTTCACATCTCATGTGACAAAAATATACTTTACGTACCACATCCGTACCGTTTTTGCGTAACGTTTGCGAATACTTTAGTAGAGCTAAGTCTTCGTAAACCGTACGTTAATGTTGCGCCTGGCCTGGAGGGCTCATAGTTAACTATGTCATTTCTACAATGACAGTTGTTAAAATATTGTAACAATGTAAATCTCGTGAACACACTCCCGCTACATACTGAACGAGTTCCAATGTGAAATTCTATTTACTTTACTAAAATGTGAAATGTGAAATTTGTGGTTCAAATAGAACAAAAAAACAAAGTTGATGTGTTTTATCTATGTATTGAAATATTAAACAAGATTTTATTGTTTATTTGAAGTTTAAAGATGTCATGAAAAAACGACATCAATTGTGCACTCCACTATACGAAATTTTATGTATATACATATTTCCGAAAGAATAATCGTTATCTATTTATTAATGAAAGATTAAAATATATTTTCAATTAAATTTTAAACACATGTTTTTTTCTTCTTATTATTTCTCTATTTGCTTTGGTCAGCTATCCACCAGACCTATACATTTTTTTTTGTATTTCTTTTGCTGAAGTCTGAATTCTTCAATCCATACGACCTATCTGTAGTACTATGTATTGTATTTATGATTAATTGTTAATTATTTTTATTTTTATTTATGTTATGATCTTTCTTTTTTAACCCTTTCGACCCGGAAAAGAAATACTGTAAGCAGGATGTAGATTTTGAATTTTATTGATCAAGAACTGTTATATAAAGCACATTTTGGCTTCTTTAGCTCCCATTTATGTTAGGTGGCAGCGGTAAGGGCTGGGACATATAAGCCCCAACCGGTTTTTTTAGTGGGACATTTGAATCCCGAGTATTTATCGTCACTGCCACTTGAAAAATTCCTAGAGTCATTTGACTCTTCTAAAATGGTTCAAAGTTGATCTTCGATGTATGCTCGTCGCATTATTTGGTTGTTACAATATTAGAAAAATAATTTTTATGTATAGTTACTGTAATCAATGAATTAATCACTAATTATCCGAAATGAAAATATTATTATGAAACCTCATTTGAGGCGGCCAAATCCCTTGATGGGATATAGTGCTTATAGTGCTCATAGCTTTTTATTGAAAAATTGATCATAAACTATGAACTGGGACAAATTTAAATAATTTCTTATATGTATTTTTGATTTTAGAGCTGATACAACGTCTACCGAGACATATATGTCCCAACAGGATCGAAAGGGTTAAACATTATAGTCGATTTCTTTTAAGAAGTCACAGATTAATTTGTAATTTTTGGAGTTAGCCGACATTAATATGTCAACTAGTTTCATGTTTTTGATAATTCTATATATTTGGCGTATTTTGTCATATGTTTTTGCATTTTTCTATTATGTGTTCATTGTCTTCTTCATTACGTTGCATATATCGCAAATGTTGTAGTTTCTATCCGCATGTTAAATTTAAATTTTTTGCTTTTACCATGACCAGCTCTGAGTCTGTTTATTTGTCTGTACCTCAATTTTGTTGCCTTTTCGAGACTACGAGAACAAAAATTACCGGAAAATAATAATATTAGTGAATGCGAGTGTAGTAGGGCGCATGCGCTGTTCGTTTTGTTTATGTTTTTTTCTTTTGTGTTGATAATTTGACATATTGCCAATACGAAACTATTTTATTGGTTATTTCTTTTATATATAAAATTCAAATTAATAAAATAAATAAAATCATACAATACAATTATGCTTCAATTAAATTATAATTTTTTTAATTTCAAATAATTTTAATGTCATTTGTGTTATGTGTTTAAATTTGAATTTCAATTCTCCATCAAATTACAACGAGACAAATGGATGTAAGCACCAACAATTTTACCGATTTAAACCGATTCGACAATTTTTCATGCTTATCGTCATACTCTCTACATTAATACACATAAAAAAAATGAAACCACACAGTAACACAAATTAATACTATACATAGTGTACGTATACAAAATATTTCATAGTCCCGTAGTCTCGTAGTCTCGAAAAGGCAACAAAATTGAGGTACTGATGTTATATGATGTTAGTTGTGAAACCATGGTTTTTTAATTGTAATGTGGCGTCCTTCACACCTTGCCCAACTAATTAAATTTCCTAAATTGTCAAGCACCGTAAATGGTTAGTTGGGTATCCAAAAAAAATATTGTAGTTTTTATTTTTTTTCGCAGCTAGCTTTTGAAAAATAAAAGCTAGTCCAGTTTTCTGTTTTTTCATGAAAATTAAGTTGTTAATAAAAATTGTAAGAAAATATAAAAAGTGGTTAAGTCGTTTATAAATAGTGCTAAAATCATAAATTTCTAATCAGTTGTTTATAAACCATTATATTCTATGTATATAATAAAAAATCAAGTTAATACAAAACAAAAAGTTTTTTAAATAAAATTTGGGTATACTAAGACGTGGGTGCTTGGTGGAGCTATATACTCCAAAAACTGGTAACCATCCGACGTGATTGTGGCCACATAATTGTAACGCGCAAGTCGCAGGTCATCTGTTACACTATATTAATTAATGCCATCAGTTCAATAACATGATTTTTAAAATATATATTATATTTTGACATAAAATTGTGGAATATACAAATGTATATAGTTGTTGTTATTCTGGAATTACTACGGGTCGACTTTGGATAACGTTTCTCTATGGGTTAATTTATTGCAATTGTATTAACTTGTTGGGCTGGTTGGTACTGTATTTGGATCTTACTGGTTAGTACCGTTAGAGTTGAACTTGGCGTGGTTTTAATAATTTGTTTTCGGTCTTTCATTTTCATTTTGGTACTCAACCAACATTAATATTTTGGTAGTGCCTAAGTAATTATCGTGTGATAAGTGGTGCTTTTATATTAACTAAATAGTAATTGTTAATATATAAATACATACCGAATATATATATATATAATATATATATATATATATAATAATATATAAATACATACACACCTAGCCGAAAATTATAATTTTAAGTGGGCTCAGTTTTTTGGATATTTGAAGGCCAGACACGAGCCTTATTGATATTAAAAAGGTAATTTATATTACGATAATTAGTGAATTCTAGGTGAAAACATTATTTTTCTTGATAGGCCGTTTGGGTAGGCCCCATATTTCGAACCGGAGAAACGCATGGTCACGGGAATAGCCGCCGAACTATCGAAAAACAGTGCTAAGGGCGTGGTTTCGTAACAGGCATCACCCAAAAATAATCGGATTAGATGACCTTCCCGATTATTTACTTTATGGAAGTTTAGGCACTACCGTTGGATAGGAGTACTCGACCGTTATATATGTACATATATACCAGTTATCTGGTTAAAGATTATTCGCATATTCGAATGCAAACGCATGTGATATTTATTATAGATTAGCCAAGTAACTAATCCGTCATCGCGTGCATTTTGGTGAAATTAGAAATTGTGGTCGTTATTGGCATTCTTATTAGTTTTGTTTTTTTTGTTACTACTTTTTTTTTTATATTAATCTTTTTCTTAAGACTGGTGATAGTGTTAAATTTAAAAAAAAAAAAAAAATATTTATATTTTCCATTAGTAGTTATTTGTAACTTCGCGTATCCTGGATATACGATTTTGTTATTTTGTTGTTTGCGGTAATAACCTTTTGTTACAGGAACATTACAATTTTGGACGAGTTTCTGGAGCGCTCGAGAACACCGCCAAAGTGGTAAGTTTTACATTTTAAAAGAAAATAAATATTACATTAAATATGTTCATGTATATATCGGTATATCCATAGCGTGGAAGAATTTTTGCTTTTCCTTTTTAAATTAGGTTTTTCTTATTTTTGTTATTTTGCAACCATATATGTATTTAATATTTATTTAATAGTATGAATACATATTTGAAAATGGAATAAGCCGCGTTTTGATTGCAACCCGTCGAAAATGAAATTCGTCTTATAGCGTTCTCGTGCAGAGTAGTTATTATTGGTATAATTTTCAGACATTTGTTTTTGGATTTAATATATATAATTAGCGAAGCACACTGTTTATTTTTTTTGTGCGATGGCATATCGGCATAACGAACCCTCCCAACCGACATAGATCTTACCCATAGTTATAGTGTGCCAAGACCGATACTACCCAAAGTCGTCGTCACAAAAATGGCGCCCGAGCAGGGACCTGAAGGGTTTTGGTGATGAAACAATAGTGGTTTACGCCTTCCTTGCAGGTCATCATAAGTTATTTTGATATTCTACCTATGGAAAATATGTTCCTGGATTATTTGGGATTTTAGTTTTATTTGTTTGATTGAAGGTTTCTCTATCAGTTTAGGATTGATTTATCGCTCATCGATTTTCTCTGGGGCTGGAGCGGGGCTGCTCAAAGATTTGAAAACTAATTTAAGTGATTGATGGACAACGTGGAAAAACGATAGATGTTTGTTATTACAAATTACTCGCCGGACCTAGTTTTCTTCTCACGCGTATAATATTTTCATACATAGGTAGTATAATACATTTATTCCAGCTTAGCTTATACCAATAATTATAGTCTGCATAAGGAACGATTGAATGGTATTTAACAAAAAGACAAAAAATTTGTCAAGACAAGAAGGATTTCATTTCACGACGGGTGGCAATCTGTTTTTGATCCCGTATTTTGAACTAAATAATTTTTTTTGAAAGATTAATTTCTAATTATTATTTTTTTTATTATAATTTTATATGCTTTAAATTTTTGTAATCACGTTTGATTCAATTAAACATTATTAGATTAATTTGAACATTAATAGATTAGTGTATTTCCTGGGAAGTATTTTTTTTTTTGTTGATTTATTTTTCTGTATTGAGTTGTTCTGTATATATAAAAAAAAAAAAAAAAAAAAAAACATCAATTCGCGCTTATCTAACGTAAATAATCCTAAATAGTATTTGTGACTTTACCGACTTAAGAAAATATTAAAATGTCGATCTCGAGGGCCAATTGTCTTGAAGAAGATGAATTTACGGTTGACTGTGAAGTTAGGTCAATAGATTCGGCTGAAGATAAAGCTGTCGAGAAACTAAATGATCTGTTGACTAAGGAATCGTCGAAATTAATTCCAAAGCCAACTAGTTCACATATTTCAAAGGAACGAAAGATAGAGGAAATAAAATTATGTATCGATCGCTCCAAAGTGTTATTAAATGAGGGTAAAAACTACAATGAAAGTACTCCGAATCTGATTTTGTACACCGCATTAGCAAGAGCTTCGCACTGGTACGATCGAATTATTCGAACAAAAAATTCTTTTAAAAATCCACCGGAGGTTGAATCTACACTTGGTCATTTGAGACGCTATATTCAATTGCTCGAGAGATATATGGAAGTCGACGTAGAAGATTTGGGAGCTATAAGTGATAATGACGCAACTGATAAAACTATCGAAGGTCCGAAAGTTGTAGATGCGGTACCTATAACATTTAACACAATTGAAACTGACGTACTAACTACTACTCCTGTGGCCATCGGTGACTCACGTACGTCGAAACAATCCATAAACAACGGGTATTTTGGGCCAAACACAACGACGATGCCTGGTAGTATGCCGTTGAGCCAAACCAAGCCACTAAAATCTTTCGGGTATGAGAATATTTGGAACACCCCTACGATGGCTGGATTAACAAACCCAGTTGATTATATCGTTGGCTCGAAAATCGATGCGAGGTCGAGTTTTGGGCCAATTGGTAAACCCACTACATCAAATGCGGCTTATCCAGAAGTCCCAAAGAGTGGTTGGCACACACCAATTTCACGGGACGATAAATTTGTGACATTTTCAACATCGTATAAGTCTAGTACATCGGAAATCCCAAGTTATAGTGCCAGTGAAAAAACTAGAAACAAGATTACGCCCGATATGTTTGTTAAACATGTCAAGTGGAACGTCCCTAAATTTAGCGACTATACCCCTTCTAGTAGAACGGGCAAGGGTTTAAACATTCGAGATTTTATATTTCAGATCGAAAATATGGCTATGTTGAATTGCTTCCCCGTCGCAGAACTCCATAGAGTCATATTCAACTATATAGAAGGTCCAGCCCAAACGTGGCTTTTGATATTTTTACGAAAGTTTCCTGGTGCCGACTGGTCATCGATAAGAGAGGCATTCATTACTCGTTTCTCAGATCCTGGTGGGGATGAGGAAGAAAGGTTATTTCTGCAGCAAAAGCAGCAAGGAAGCTTATCAATAGATGAATTTGTGCTGGAAATGGAATCAAGGAACTACCGACTACAAGTACCTTTCAGCGAAGAGCAATTGTTGAGAATAGTGAAGACTAATCTTACTCCGGCCATTAAAACTCATATTCTTGGATATCCATTTCCGAATATAGAAAGTTTAAGAAGACACTGCAAGAGCCTGGAAATGTTATGGTCGCAATCAGGATACGATCCGAGGAAATTTGGAGAAATCAATAGGCGTCGTTATTCGCAAATCAATGAGGTAGTAACAAATATGAACTACGATATTGGTTCCCTTCCTACCCATAATGAAGGTTATTCAGCACAGCCAGAAGTAGCTACTTCATCAGAAGATAACATAGCAGCCTTGCAACGGATGTCGATAGCCAAGCCAGAAGTAATTCCGGTATGTTGGAACTGCCGAGATATCGGGCATTTGTTTAAGGATTGTGGTCGCGTAGTGGATAGACTATTTTGTTTTGGCTGTGGCAAAGATGGAGTTATAAAACCCGCTTGCCTTACGTGTAAAGGAAGAAGCAATCAGTTAAACCGTCATCCGAGCGCGCCATCTACTGGGACGCCGCACTCGGAAAAGACCAATGTGCCCAGGGTAATGAAAAGGAGCGATATCCGCCAATAAATCCTACATGTCCTAATATAAGATCAAATTACACCCCAACAACACCTTCACATCCGGAGAAGTCAATCCCTCAGTCCATCGTTCAAACGAGCAGGATCCGTAAAACTAATCGTATACATCGAACTACTCAGTATTGGAACTTGAAACGTCGTATCAAAAAGGAATGTTCAGCAGTGTTTCTACCCGAAATAGAAAATGAAGATGACGATCCTAGACCTTACATCACCATCAAAATAATGCAGCATCCAGTCAAAGGACTCATGGATAGTGGAGCCTCGATAAGTGTGTTAGGTCGTGATGCCGAGAAGTTAATCGAAAAGACCGGAGCCAAGTTACAAAAAATGAATTCTATAGTGCGCACGGCAGACGGTTCACCTAACCAAATAATAGGTTTCATAAACGCGCCGGTAACTTTAAGAAACAAGACAGTTATGATTAGATTTTATATCGTCCCTACATTGCGGGCAAATTTATATTTAGGAATTAATTTTTGGAAAGCCTTTGGTATTTCTCCTGCTTTAATAGAAAATATCGAAAGTAGTGATCTAGATTTATCTAAACATAATCTAACAGATTTCCAATTAGCGCAGTTAGAAGAAGTAACAAAATCGTTCCCAACGTTTGAACAACGAGGACTAGGAAGGACACATCTATTAGTACATAAAATTGATGTGGGATCCACGGCACCCATAAAACAACGGCACTACCCCGTTTCGCCAGCGGTACAAGCCGTTATGGACCAGGTTATAGAGGATATGTTAAAGAAAGGTGTTATCGAAGAAAGTGTAAGTGCCTGGAGCTCCCCGGTAGTTTTGGTGAAGAAACCAAATGGCAAACCGCGCCTTTGTATTGATTCAAGGAAATTAAACCAGGTTACGAAAAAGGATGCGTACCCTGCACCCAACATCGAAGGCTTACTGGGAAGATTAGGTGATACTAAATTTATATCAAGTATCGATTTAAAGGATGCCTATTGGCAAGTCCCTTTATCGGAGGATTCTAAAGAGAAAACAGCTTTTTCTATACCGGGGAGGAAGTTGTATCAGTTCAAAGTAATGCCGTTCGGCCTTTGTAACGCCGCAGCTTCTATGTGCCGTCTTATGGATATTGTTATTCCCCATGAGTTACGTGAGAAAATATTCATATACTTGGACGACTTACTGGTGGTATCGCCGACTTTTAATGAACACTTGAAGCTACTAAAGATAGTCGCGCAGAAAATAACCGAAGCAGGTCTAACCATTAACATGGAAAAAAGCAAGTTTGCTCTAAGAAGAATTAAATACCTAGGATACATCGTAGGAGAAGATGGTTTAACCACCGACCCCTCGAAAATCAGTGCAATCTGTGACTACCCTCCACCAACAACAGTAAAACAACTCCGTAGATTTTTAGGAATGGCTGGATGGTACCGCAGGTTTGTGCCAAATTTTTCAGAAATCACCGCACCCATTACGGCACTGCTTCGGAAAAATGTAAAATTCCAGTGGACCGAAGATTGTGCCCACGCCTTTGTGAAAATTAAGCAAATGCTAACCAGTACGCCAGTGCTAATAAATCCAGATTACTCGAAACTTTTTCTTATTAGGTGCGATGCTAGTACCGAAGGATTAGGGGGAGTGCTATATCAGGAGGTTGAGAATGTGGAGAGACCCATTGCTTTTCTGTCCTACAAACTAAAGAAAGCGGAAAAGAACTACACAATTTCGGAATTAGAGTGCTTAGCGGTACTAAAATCAATAAGCAAGTTTAGACCTTATATTGAAGGCTTCAAGTTTAAAGTCATAACTGATCATGCAGCCTTACGATGGTTGATGACCCAAAAGGATTTAACGGGCAGACTCGCCCGATGGAGCCTAAAACTACAGCAATATGATTTTGAAATTGAACATCAGAAAGGCAAATACAACGTAGTGCCCGACGCCCTATCCCGCGTGCATTGCGACACGATCGCTGAATTAAGAGACGACGCAAACCGAGAAGATGTAATGAATATGTATCCCGGTGAATTTGAAATCGAAGAGTATGCTAAGTTTAGGAAACAGATCGAGGAATCACCAGAAAGATTTCCAAACTTAAAAGTACTAAATCAGAAGATTTACATCCGAATAGAGCCAAAAAATGATCAAATTCTAATAGATTTACCAGTTTGGAAGTTATATGTACCTTCAACCATGACGAAATCACTTATTCAGAAGGAACATGACGTACCACATGCCGCCCACGGTGGAATAAAAAAGACGTTAGATCGTTTACGCCGTTATTATTATTGGCCCAGAATGTGCAATGAGGTGTACCAGTTCGTCAATACGTGCGAAGTCTGTAAAACTACTAAGGCAACCAATAAACTAACTAGACCGTTAATGGGTTATACTAGAATTTCGGAGAGACCGTGGCAGCGAATATACATAGACTTGTTAGGACCTTATCCTCGGACAAACGCGGGTAAAACTTATATTTTTATAATACTGGACCAGCTGACAAAGTTTGTTTTGCTGAAAACATTGGCCAAGGCAAATACGAAAAATATAGTGTCGATTCTGAAAGAACAATTCGATATTTTTGGCGTACCCGAAACCGTATATTCTGACAATGGGGTTCAATTCAAAAGTACAGAGTATCTGGAGTTCTTAAAAAAATTAGGTATCCAACCGTTAAATACAGCCTACTATGCCCCACAGAGCAACGCATCAGAACGCGTTAATAGATCGATAATAGCTGCGATCAGGGCGTATATCAAAACAAAACATAAGAATTGGGATTTGTATATCTCGGAAATTGCCTGCGCCTTGAGGAACTCGATACATCAATCCACTGCGCATTCTCCACATTATCTCATGTTCGGGTATCATCGAATTGACCACGCCGGACAATACCAACTATTGAAAGATGCCAAGTGCTTACTAGAATCAGGAACCGAGTTATTGCCCACTTACTATAAAATGCCAATCGTACACACGCAAATTAGAAAACATCTAAGAGAGGCCTATGACAACTACGCGAAAAGATACAACTTACGAGCCCGTCCCATACAATTTTCCATAGACCAAACGGTATATGTTAAAACCTATCCGCAAAGCGACGCATCAAGGCAGTTTTGTGCTAAATTCGCGCCGGTAAGAATCAAAGGAAAAATAGTAAAAAGAGTGGGGAATGTTAATTATGTAGTCTCGGATGAACAAGGAAAATTGTTGGGCACTTACCACGCTAAGGACCTAGTTTTGTGATATGTATAAATGCCCCAATATTTTATATCTACACGAATATTGCGCTGTTTTTCCAGTTTCGATAGAAAGTCAAGGAAGTCTTCCAATCCAATCTGTGCTGTAACGCGCAAGTCGCAGGTCATCTGTTACACTATATTAATTAATGCCATCAGTTCAATAACATGATTTTTAAAATATATATTATATTTTGACATAAAATTGTGGAATATACAAATGTATATAGTTGTTGTTATTCTGGAATTACTACGGGTCGACTTTGGATAACGTTTCTCTATGGGTTAATTTATTGCAATTGTATTAACTTGTTGGGCTGGTTGGTACTGTATTTGGATCTTACTGGTTAGTACCGTTAGAGTTGAACTTGGCGTGGTTTTAATAATTTGTTTTCGGTCTTTCATTTTCATTTTGGTACTCAACCAACATTAATATTTTGGTAGTGCCTAAGTAATTATCGTGTGATAAGTGGTGCTTTTATATTAACTAAATAGTAATTGTTAATATATAAATACATACCGAATATATATATATATAATATATATATATATATATAATAATATATAAATACATACACACCTAGCCGAAAATTATAATTTTAAGTGGGCTCAGTTTTTTGGATATTTGAAGGCCAGACACGAGCCTTATTGATATTAAAAAGGTAATTTATATTACGATAATTAGTGAATTCTAGGTGAAAACATTATTTTTCTTGATAGGCCGTTTGGGTAGGCCCCATATTTCGAACCGGAGAAACGCATGGTCACGGGAATAGCCGCCGAACTATCGAAAAACAGTGCTAAGGGCGTGGTTTCGTAACAGGCATCACCCAAAAATAATCGGATTAGATGACCTTCCCGATTATTTACTTTATGGAAGTTTAGGCACTACCGTTGGATAGGAGTACTCGACCGTTATATATGTACATATATACCAGTTATCTGGTTAAAGATTATTCGCATATTCGAATGCAAACGCATGTGATATTTATTATAGATTAGCCAAGTAACTAATCCGTCATCGCGTGCATTTTGGTGAAATTAGAAATTGTGGTCGTTATTGGCATTCTTATTAGTTTTGTTTTTTTTGTTACTACTTTTTTTTTTATATTAATCTTTTTCTTAAGACTGGTGATAGTGTTAAATTTAAAAAAAAAAAAAAAATATTTATATTTTCCATTAGTAGTTATTTGTAACTTCGCGTATCCTGGATATACGATTTTGTTATTTTGTTGTTTGCGGTAATAACCTTTTGTTACAGGAACATTACAATTTTGGACGAGTTTCTGGAGCGCTCGAGAACACCGCCAAAGTGGTAAGTTTTACATTTTAAAAGAAAATAAATATTACATTAAATATGTTCATGTATATATCGGTATATCCATAGCGTGGAAGAATTTTTGCTTTTCCTTTTTAAATTAGGTTTTTCTTATTTTTGTTATTTTGCAACCATATATGTATTTAATATTTATTTAATAGTATGAATACATATTTGAAAATGGAATAAGCCGCGTTTTGATTGCAACCCGTCGAAAATGAAATTCGTCTTATAGCGTTCTCGTGCAGAGTAGTTATTATTGGTATAATTTTCAGACATTTGTTTTTGGATTTAATATATATAATTAGCGAAGCACACTGTTTATTTTTTTTGTGCGATGGCATATCGGCATAACGAACCCTCCCAACCGACATAGATCTTACCCATAGTTATAGTGTGCCAAGACCGATACTACCCAAAGTCGTCGTCACATAATCTACAGCCACTTATACAATCAGCTGCAAATACGTCGCCTTTCACCACATCTGGTAATCTGGTAAATTTAAAGCCAGAACCGAGTCAACATACTGGTTTAATCCCCGTTATATTGGTGTTTCAACAAATTTCAACAACCAACAAAATTTCGGTTGGGTATACAGTTACGGCAGACAAGTTTCAACCCCATCACTGCTACACAGAGACCGAGGTGATTCCAAATTGTAACGTGTCTCTGCATCGAGGGATTTTTGGCACATTTTTTAAAACTGTAAGTACCCAGTTAATTATTTTTGGTGCTTGACTCAATAAATTTTTATTTTAAATTCAAATTTCGTTTTTTTTTATTCATAAAACTGTTTAAAATGTGTTTTGTTTCGGTGTTTTTTATTTTTTCGGTCCTTTTTCTTTTGTGTTCTTTTCTTTTTCGGCGCGTTGTCCAAGGTGTGAACGATCCACCTGTGGCTCCTTTATCTGCGGAATCAACGGATGAAGAGGCAGCATCGGGCAGCGGTTCTAAGGAACCAACATTTTCGTTGACAGCCTCTCAGCTAACCGGACTCATCAACGATGCTGTCACTAAAGCCGTCGCGCAGGTAGGGCGAAATAGTACAATTCCTCTGCCAGAGACATCTCAATCTCACATTTCGTTTCCTCCTTACACCGGAACGGTTGCTCGAGTGGCATTCAAGCCTCCACAACCACTACATTTACAAAACCCAGAGGTTTGGTTCGAAATACTCGAGCAACAGTTCACGGTGGCGGATATAAGAACTGAGGCAACGCGGTATGCTCATGCGGTTGCAGCTTTGGATTCACGACTCCACGACACTTTCGCATATTTGATCACCAGCCCAAAAGGTAATGAACCTTATACAGTATTCAAGGCTGAAGTGATCCGGGTTCTCGGCGAGTCGGAAAAGGCGAAGCTGAACAACCTGATGCATGGCTTGACACTTGGAGACAGAAAGCCATCACAGTTGTTGAGCGCCATGAAATTGAACGCTGGGAACAACTTTAACGAAGCAACTCTTCGCCAATTCTGGATGAAGAGGTTGCCCCAGTCCGTTCAAATGGTGCTCACACCATTTGAAAATGATGTCTCTCTGCCAGTCCTGGCAGAACGGGCTGACAACGTCTTCGAGACTATGACACAGTCTCAAGTGAATAGTCTAGAGACATCTGCACCTTGTTCGGTTTTTCCAAATTCTTTGTCGTCTTTAGATCAACAATTTTCCAATTTTAAAACAACATTGTTATCGGAAGTATCGGAAATTATTAATCAAAATTTTAGATCTCGTTCAAAATCAAATTCACGTGGTCGCAATTATTCGCGATCAAATTCTAGACATAATTATTCTCGTAAAACCTCTCCAAATTCTCGAAATTCTTACAATCCATTTTACGGTGAACCTTCGGCTGAGAATAATTTTATTTGTTTTTATCATCATCATTTCGGCACAAAAGCATTAAAATGTAAACCAAATTGTAAATTTGTATCATATAGCTCCGATAATAATGTTTCAAAAAAATAAGTAGTCATTCACAATTGGCGGTGTGTAATGACGATTCTAAAACTAGCCGCCTTTTAATTTACGAAATTTTTCTTCAAACACATTTTTTAATAGATACAGGTGCAGATGTCTCAGTCTTGCCAGTCCGTTTTGTTCGGAATCCAAGGGTCGACCCATCATTCAGATTGTTCGCAGCGAACGGTTCTTCGGTAAATGCGTATGGAACCAAATTTTTAAGACTTGACATCGGACTGCGCCGCGAATTCTCCTGGGAATTTATAGTTGCTGACGTGTCGATGCCTATCATCGGCGCGGATTTTTTGAGGAAAACTGGTTTGCTAGTGGATATACAGAGACAGAGGCTCATAGATCCGTTAACCTCTCTGTATTCAAATGGATCTCCTTCCTCCTTCGATGATACTACTGTTTCTAGGATCGATAAGTCAGCAATGGACCCAGGAGTTTTCAACGTAATATCTAAATTTTTAACGGTCATTCACGGTAATATTGATATTGACAATACTAGACATAGTGTGACTCACAAAATTGAGACGAACGGACTACCGGTTGCATGCAAACCACGACGACTAGCACCGGACAAATTCATCATCGCGAAGACAGTATTCGAAAATATGATGAAACTCGGGATTTGCCGACCTAGTAGCAGCCCTTGGTCCAGTCCGTTACATTTAGTACCTAAAAAGAATGGGTCTTGGAGACCTTGTGGAGACTTTCGGGCACTGAATAAAGTCACGATTCCGGACAGGTATCCGATTCCACATATCCAAGATTTTACACAACGACTCGAGGGCTGCACTATATTCACAACAATAGACCTTGTCCAGGCTTACCACCAAATTCCTATTGAACCGACCGACATTCCAAAGACAGCAATTTCGACACCTTTCGGACTATTTGAATTTTGTAGAATGACTTTCGGCCTTAGGAATGCAGCACAATCGTTCCAACGTCTTATGCATTCAGTACTACGTGGACTTGACTTCTGCTTTGTATATTTGGACGATGTACTCATTGCCTCTCGAAATTACGACGAACATCTTGAACATATTAAAATCATTTTTTCTAAATTAGACGAACACGGACTAGTGGTAAATGTGGACAAATGCGTTTTCGCAAAGACCGAAATTGTTTTTTTAGGCC
Source organism: Nephrotoma appendiculata (assembly GCA_947310385.1). Taxonomy (NCBI): domain Eukaryota; kingdom Metazoa; phylum Arthropoda; class Insecta; order Diptera; family Tipulidae; genus Nephrotoma; species Nephrotoma appendiculata. The sequence goes on from OX371225.1 coordinate 105,649,694, forward strand.
ATTTGGTAACTGGACAAGGTATATTACCGTCGCATGAACGGGTTCAAGTCATCAAAAATTTCGAACGACCACAGACTGTAAAACAACTGAAACGCTTTTTAGGTATGATTAACTTTTATCGACGCTTCATCCCAGGTGCCGCTGCTGACCAGGAATTGTTGAACGATTACCTAAAAGGCTATACCAAAAACAGTCGAGTTCCAATTCAATGGTCAACGGTGGCTATCGAAGCGTTCGATAACTGCAAAATTAAACTTACGAACGCGACTTTACTTATTCATCCATCATCATCAGCACCTCTGGCCATCATGGTTGACGCTTCCGATACTGCGATCGGTGCGGTAGTTCAGCAGTTTGTATCCAATTCTTGGCAACCACTCGGTTTCTTTTCAGTACGTCTCAATGAAACGCAAAAAAGATACAGTGCTTATGATCGTGAACTTCTCGCGGCATATTCGGGAATAAAACACTTTCGATATCTTCTCGAAGGTCGTACTTTTACGCTTTATACCGATCATAAGCCACTTGTCTACGCTTTTAATCAGAATCCGGAAAAAGCATCTCCTCGTCAATTTCGACACCTAGATTTCATCGGTCAATTCACAACCGATATCCAGCACATCTCTGGACTGGATAACGTTGTTGCAGATACTCTTTCACGCATTAATCAAATTTCTATTCCCGAAAGTATTGATTATGCTATCATCGCAGATGCTCAGACCAATGACGAGGAACTTCAAGAAATTTTAAGGAGTAACTCTGTTCTCAAATTTGAGAAATTTCCTGTTTCTTTCAATTCAAAAAAATTAATTTATTGCGATATTTCTACTACTACACCTAGGCCATTCATTCCCTTTAATTTCCGAAAACAAGTTTTCGAGGCTTTTCATAATCTTTCTCATCCTGGCGTCAAAGCTTCCGTAAAACTTTTGACTCAGAATGTAATCTGGTCATCAATTAAAAAAGACGTTCAGAAGATGGCTCAAAATTGTGTAGCTTGCCAAAAGGCTAAAATCTCACGACATACAAAATCTCCGATTGGTAACTACAAATTAACTTCTCAACGCTTTTCGATTATTCATCTCGACATCATCGGTCCTTTGCCAGTTTCTGATAATCAGCGGTATTGCGTAACATTGATTGATAGATACACTTGCTGGTCTGAGGCGGTTCCAGTTCCGGATATAACTGCTGCAACCGTCGCTTTCGCTGTCTACTCACAGTGGATAGCTCGCTTTGGTGTGCCAGAGTCCATTGTCACGGACCAAGGCATGCAATTCGAATCACAACTTTTTCACGAACTGGCTAACTTACTTGGTTTTGAGCGCAGGAGAACAACTAGCTACAATCCCAAATGTAATGGCATGATCGAAAGATGGCATCGAGTCATCAAATCTGCCATTATGTGTTATAATCGTGCTGATTGGACTAGTGTTCTTCCTGCAATCTTACTTGGACTACGGACGACGTACAGTGACGAATTAAAAGCTACTCCAGCTGAACTGGTTTACGGATGTACAACTCGAGTTCCTGGAACATTTTTAGATGCGACGAACGAACAAATTTCACAATCAGACTTCATTACTAATTTAAGACGACACTTTGACGAAATTCGACCTGTACCGGCTTCTCGACATACAACGGACAAAATTTTTATTAGTAAAGATTTGCTGACTTGCTCGCACGTTTTCTTACGAACTGACGCAGTACGCAAATCACTGCAACCACCGTATACTGGACCGTATTTGGTTATCGACCGTACAGACAAATTTTACACTTTGGATCTAAACGGACGACACGCCAAAATTTCCATCGACCGACTCAAACCATGTTACTCGGACAATCAACAACAAACTACGGACGCACCAACTTCGCAAACTGGATTACTTGTATCGACTGACCGACCAGAATCTATTATTTCGGCTGATGGACCTAAATCATCTACCGTGGAACCGAAAGTTCGCAAACAGGTTCGTTTTGATCTCTCGTCGAGGCCTGTTTTGATTACAAGTTCGGGTCGTGAGTCCAGGACTCCAACCAGATATAGAGATTGAGGCGATAGATCTGCGATCTCTCTGGGAGGGGAGTATTGTGGCGTCCTTCACACCTTGCCCAACTAATTAAATTTCCTAAATTGTCAAGCACCGTAAATGGTTAGTTGGGTATCCAAAAAAAATATTGTAGTTTTTATTTTTTTTCGCAGCTAGCTTTTGAAAAATAAAAGCTAGTCCAGTTTTCTGTTTTTTCATGAAAATTAAGTTGTTAATAAAAATTGTAAGAAAATATAAAAAGTGGTTAAGTCGTTTATAAATAGTGCTAAAATCATAAATTTCTAATCAGTTGTTTATAAACCATTATATTCTATGTATATAATAAAAAATCAAGTTAATACAAAACAAAAAGTTTTTTAAATAAAATTTGGGTATACTAAGACGTGGGTGCTTGGTGGAGCTATATACTCCAAAGTAATATTGTTTATCTGTTTATTATATTTCCGCACTGTTGTGGTCCATGTATTGTATTTCTCTATCCATTCCTACCTTATTGGATCCTCTATGATATGGAGTATGTCTTTTTTTGGCAAGATTGTCTGCTTTTTTATTTCCTAAAATGCCCGTGTATCCAGGAATCCATTTAATTATTACTTCTATGTACTTTTTGATAATTATGTCTAGTACAGTGTGAGCCATAAGTCACTGAACATTGTATTTGTGATATAATCTTTTTGTTTTTCTTTTTAAATCAATAATTTTGATTATAAAAGATAGTTTTAATCATGAAGAGTTTTAAAAAAAAATAAATTTTAAAAATAATATGTTAGATGCCTGCCATCAGCCATTTCGCAAGCTACTGCTCTTTGCTCTTTAGTACCTGGTCCATAACTGAAGTCAAAACTTGTTTATCAATCCCAATAATTTCATTTATTATCTTGTCTTTAGTTGTTGCAGTCCTTGCGGTTTACTTGTGTATACACGATCTTTCAAATATCCCCACAAAAATAAACCTAGTGGTGTTAAGTCGAGTGATCGTGATGGTCAATTAACATCTCCAAATCGTGAAAAGATATGCTTACCAAAAATTGTTCGCAGTAAATTCATTGTTTCCCTTGCAGTATGGGACATAGTCCCATTGAAATAGTCTTGTTGAAACCACATTTCTTGAGTATTATCAATTTCAGGAAACAAAAAATTTTCTAACATAGCCTTGTAATGCTCACCATTTACAGTGAATGCATAGCCATCTTCGACTTGGAAGAAGTACGGGCGGTAGATCTTGTCTGCTGATATTCCGTACCAAACTGTGACTCTAAGTGGATGCAACGGACGCTGTTGAATCACTCTTTTGTTTTCAGTGTCCCAGATTCTAAAATTTTGCTTATTAACATACCACTTAATGGAAATGCGCTTCATCGGTCATTATAAATTTTTTCATAAAATTAGGATCATCCGTTAATAATTCGGTAAATTTTGCACTAAATCGTAAGCGAGTTGCATAGTCTTGCGGCAAAATTTCATGTACCCTTATGTATCTTGTACGGAAACAGCAATTATTTTTTTTCATTATTCTACGCAGTGAAGTTCTGGAAATTTGAAGCTGAGTGGCACGTTTACAAGTCGATGTTTCAGGGTTCTCATTTACGCTCTCCCGAACTCGTTCGATATTATCTTGGCTTCGTGCTTCAAGCCGTCTTCCACTCCGAGATAAGTCACTAACAGATCCCAATGACTGAAAACGAGCGACTAGAATGCGTACTTGATTTCGTGATGATGCATTTCTGGTGTTAAAAAAATTTCAAAATTTTCTTTAGGTTTGAATTATTGAATTTTGACTAACAAAATAAAACTAAAAAATTGTTGCTCATTCCTCAATCGTATACATGGCTACTGAATCTCCCAAACGTTGTTTCTAACACTGAAAAATAAAAAGAGAAAAAATAAAAAAATTATATCAAAAATACAATGTTCAATCCCCCACCCTGTATTTCGTTTTCATAGTGTTTGAATTTTTTATTCCTGTTAACATTGTTAATGAATATATACATGAACTCATTGAATCTGTGAAAATTATTATTTTTGTTTGTCCCATTTTAATTGCCTTATCCTGTATCTCTGTTTTTAAAATATATACCAATAACTCCTTGATTGTTGTTTAACGATCCATCCGTGTATATTTTAAAGTAGTAATTGTGTTTTTTAGGTATTCTATGTAGTTGGCCATCATTTCACTTTGATTTGCTGAATTTTTCATCTGACTGTTATTATCATCATATATTTTAAGATTTGTAGTTTGATTGTGCTATGTCTGTGAGAAATGTGTATTCATTGTATAGTTCATGATATTTTCCGAGTAGTTAGTTTATTGTCTAAGTCCGCTGGTAATGTGGCGTATTCTGTTAGTAAAGTTGGTATCGGTGTTGTTTTTAACATTCCAGTGCATGTTCTTATATTTCTGTTTTTAATTATTTGTTTGAATTTTATTGAGTTTTTAATGTTTGTTGATGTGATATCAGTATATTTGGTTCTTGATTGTATTATAGCTTTATGTATATTTAGAGTTGTATATGGATGTGCTCCTCCGTTTTTATATGTAATCATCTTTAATAAATTTGTGGCACCCATTTGTGGCCAGATTGAACAGCAAGGGCGCGAGTGCATCTCTCTTTCGAACACCAGATGTTATTTGAAAAGAGTCTGATACAGTTCCTTTGAATTACAATTCTACATACAGATCCAGATGTTATTAATTTACACAGAGAAACAAGTTTTTCTGGAATACCTAGGCATATGAGCGTGGCCCGAAGGTTGTCGCGGTTTATACTGTCATATGCCTGCCGAAAGTCTATATATAGTTGATGTATGGTAATGTTGTACTCCCAACATTTTTCCAAGATCATCCTCATTGTGAAACACTGGTCAGTGATCGATCGGTTGGGGCGAAAACCACACTGATAGTCGCCAATGATGTTTACGACGAAAGGGATGAGTCTGGCAAGTACAACATTAGCACTTTGTACGCAGTGTTCAATAGAGCAATACCACGATAGTTTTCACATTTAAGACGGTCGCCTTTTTTGTGCAACGGACATATGAGCGTGGTCTTCCAATTCTCCGGCAGCTCTTCCTGGTCCCAAATAGAGACGATGAGATCGTATAGATTTGTTGCAAGAGTAACGCCTCCGAGTTTAATTAATTCTGCGAAGATTATATCGAGACCGGGTGCCTTTCCATTTTTCAATCTACTAATAGCTGCTTCTACTTCCTCTACTGTGGTATATTCGACAAAGATCTCTTCACCTGGAGAAGCTATTGCCTTAATGGGGGTCACTTCGTCATTCCGATTTAGCAGACTTTGAAAGTAGGTTTGCCATACTGAGAGAACATCAGCCACGTTTGTTCTCAACTCTCCATTCCCGTCTTTGATGGCTGTACTTCTTGGGTGGAAGTCTTTAGTGAGATTTCTAGCGTTAGCAAAACAGTCCCTTAATTTCCTAGTTCCGCTCGGAAGCTGAAGTTTTCAATGCGAGATCTCATATGTACACGTTTTTTTTTGTCGAAGGTATTTAATCGTGGCTTTCCTTGCGCGTAGATATTCTGCTTGAGTGCTTCTAGTGTTGCGAGCCAACCATTTTTCACAAGATGATTTTCTAAACGATATATTTTTTTTTAGCAAATAAATTATTTTTTAGATTGAGCTATAAATTTAAAAAAAATATCGTCTTTTCATTTTTTCTATTAGAATTGAAAGTATAAATAGCAATTCATTTTTTGATCAGATCAGTTCAAATCTAACTAAGAATTGAGTTTTTAAACAAAAAAATGGGGTTTGAATCATCTAAAAGCCTGTAGAATTTTGGATCCAATGGCCCAAGTGAAAATATGTCGGTATAGTATTCATCACCACATAGCTGAACACGAGTATAAGATAATTAAAAAATAATAAAATAATTTTAATGTTATTTCCTTTTTATTTTGTCTGTACAGAATCATCTTCAATGCTGTCCGTTTAAAGATGAGTGGGACGAATTAATAGCATCCTTTCAGTCCACCCCGACTGAAAATTTAGATATGGATCAGAGTGAATAATTATGTCATCATACAACTATAAATTAAAAAAGTTTTTTGTAAAAATTGTAAAACGTATAAAATTATATAGAAATAAAAATATTTTTTTTTTTATTATATAAAAAATGTGTTTAGTTTCTCATTTTTATGATCATTGCTAGACCTAGACTTCACTTTTTGGGGCGATGTATAAAAATAAAACTAAAAAATATTTTGAAAATTATGATTTTTTTTATTTTTCTACTCGAGAGAATTCACTTATTTTTTTGGTGATATTTTATTTTTTTACTTTCCTGCAAAAAATTAGGTATAAAACGTGAAGAGCAAGAGAATCGCATCGTAATTAACATCAGCATCAAGCAAGTAGAGTATGTACCTATAAATTGTTATTAAATTGTATTAGAATTTTGTGTCTTATTTTGTTATTAAAGAACTTAGCTTTTTTATAGACAAATTAAAAATTATTTATTTAATTTACATTAAACAATTTCTATTAAATTATTCTAAATATTTCGTCCTTGTGGTCATCTTCAGTAGAATCACTAAAAACAAGAAAAACAATGTCAATTTTATAAAACTAAATAAAAAACTATAATACACTGTTGTTTATAAATTATTAAACTTACATAGAATTAAAAATTATTAACAAAAATTACTATACATATTTTAAACAAAATTTACTATACACAGCTCCATGTCAAATGATTAACTTATTTTACAACAACAAAAAATAATTTTTTCTACAACAATTATGTAAATAAAATCAGCTGTATGTATAAAAAAAATAAAAAAATACTATCTATATGGACAACAATTGTATATAAATACATTTAAGAAAAAGTAGGTGTGGTGTGTGGTCATTATTATCGGATGTTGTAACGGGTACACTTTGTAAATAAAAATATATATCGATCTCACACAATCACATAATGGAACATACATAACAATATTGCGCTAATACGTATATACCAAACAAATGACGCGGTGAAAAAACAATGCCATTAACAGAAAATTAAAATTAGACCTCAAAATGATATCACCAGTCGCTCCTCGTTTGTACGGTTTACCGAAAGTCCATAAAGTAGGAACCCCGTTCCGCCCTATTGTTTCCACAGTAACATCACCAGTATATTACCTATCAAAATGGTTAATTGGGTATTTAAAACCCCTCGTAGTAAATAGTGTGTTCAATATAAATAATTCCTATAGCTTTAAAAAAATTCTCGATGAAAAAAGATTGAATACGAATGAGGTCATAGTCTCCTTTGATGTAGTTTCATTATTCACTAATATCCCAGTTGACGTAGCCAGAGATGTTATAATAGAAAAATGGACCGAAATAGAAGCCGACATACCTTGCTCCCAAAATATGTTTCTAAATATATTCGACATATGTATTAAAGATAATAACTACTTCCAATTTAATAACAAGATCTATAAACAACTATTTGGTTTGGCCATGGGCAACCCTCTGTCTCCAATCCTGGCAGATATTGTATTAGAAAAATTGCTAAGTGTACAGTTGCCCCTACTTACAAAACAACCATCTCTAATCAAAAAATACGTTGACGATTTTCTGTTAATCTTAGAAAAGGACACCATAGTTGATACTCTTAACATTTTTAACTCCTTTCATGATAAAATAAAATTCACTATAGAATATGAAAACAATAACAATATTCCATTTTTAGATCTTTCTCTTACAAGACACAACGACAGAATAACTACCAATTGGTATTGTAAAGAAATGTCCTCTAATCGAATGATCAATTTTTTATCATCACATCCATATATGATGAAAGTTAATGTTACACAATCGTTTATAAGGAGAGTATTCAACCTAAGTGATGGCATACATAGGAAAAACAATATAATGACAATACACAAAATTTTAGCTAAAAATAATTACCCAAAACTTCTTATAAATCGATTAATAACAAAATGTTTATATACATACAAGAACACCAATATACAAAACAGAGCACCACATTTGTTAGAAAACAAATTGATAAGAGGCTCAATCACCTATGTACCATATCTAACAGAAAAAATTAAAAAATATCTTATAAACCCAAAATACACCAACAAAATAGGCACTAAAATTATTAACACCCTGGCTAAGTCATATAAGAATATGAAAGACACAATCCCGAAGGATAAGAGAGCGGGAGTAATCTACGAAATTCCTTGCGACTGTGGTAAATGTTATGTTGGAGAAACATCAAAAACAATAACAATGAGAGTAAAGCAACATGAAACTGATGTAAGATACACAAAAAAAACATCAACGAAACACAACACACATGAGGAGTGCATTATGCAAACATGCAATTGAATGTACAAAAAATTTTAATTTTGAACAAGCATCAATTCTTGATTTCGAACAAAAAAAGAAAAGAAGGGCCTTTAAGGAAATGTGTTACATTACTAAGAATAGGAACACTGTAAACTATAAAACGGACTGTAGAGGCCTCCAATTGAACTACCTAAGTTTAATACGTTAGCACAAATCCATTACACATCAAATAGTAACAAGTAGACGTCACTGTTATGATATCGCTAATTGGTGTTTATCCAATTATTGCGTTTATGCTTATCGTGAAAGTCTTCTCTGAAGTTTATAGTACATGCTTGTTTTATATTTTATGTCTAAAACAATTCTTATGTTAAACTAAACTAACGAAAATTTAATATAATATTCCCACCATTTTCAATATTGAATCAGGTTTTTCGCGGCTGTTTAATTTTAATTATCATGTAATCATTTCTATCCAATTTTTATTTACTTTTGAGTTCATTTACCTATATTTATTAACATAGCTATCTTTATCTATCCTGTCCTTTTCATCTAATTATTCCGTTCTCTAATTGTTCCATATAAATTGTTGTTCAGTGATTTATGTATTGTTTTTTGTTTTTCACCGCGTCATTTGTTTGGTATATACGTATTAGCGCAATATTGTTATGTATGTTCCATTATGTGATTGTGTGAGATCGATATATATTTTTATTTACAAAGTGTACCCGTTACAACATCTGATAATAATGACCACACACCACACCTACTTTTTCTTAAATGTATTTATATACAATTGTTGTCCATATAGATAGTATTTTTTTATTTTTTTTATACATACAGCTGATTTTATTTACATAATTGTTGTAGAAAAAATTATTTTTTGTTGTTGTAAAATAAGTTAATCATTTGACATGGAGCTGTGTATAGTAAATTTTGTTTAAAATATGTATAGTAATTTTTGTTAATAATTTTTAATTCTATGTAAGTTTAATAATTTATAAACAACAGTGTATTATAGTTTTTTATTTAGTTTTATAAAATTGACATTGTTTTTCTTGTTTTTAGTGATTCTACTGAAGATGACCACAAGGTCGAAATATTTAGAATAATTTAATAGAAATTGTTTAATGTAAATTAAATAAATAATTTTTAATTTGTCTATAAAAAAGCTAAGTTCTATAAATTGTTGTGTAAAATGTAAATACATAAAATTAAAAAACATGCTAAAATAAGAAATATGTTTTGATTATAAAAATGTGTCTATCGCTTTTTTCACACATTGCTAGTGTAATACATGCGTACCACCCTGTATAGTATATAAGCTACATTACTAAAATAAATAATTGCATTTCTTAATAAGTGAAATAAGCTTAAATTGCTTATTTTCGATTATCAAAATTAAATTGCTTATTGCTTAATTTCAATTATAAAAAATGAATGATGAAAAAAGGTAAATGCACTAAGTACAATGTACTTGGAAACACTGACGTTGGATTTATTCATATAAATCGAATGTTAACCAAAATGTAGGATATTCATTAGTAATGAGTAAATCAATCAAAAGGTAGCTAAAGTGTAGCTAGCGTATATTTGAATAAATAAAAATGTCTAAGTTTATATTAATACCAAAGATAAACATATAAAGATGAGTATTTAGCATGGCACGCCGATGCGCACTAAATAAAATCGATACATTTGTTTATCTTTATACATATGTTTATCTTTGTTAATACCATAGAATAAGTACGTAAGAATGATAATTTTCTTGGATTAAAATGGCATTAGGCATATATTTGGGTACTGGTGTATAATTGCTAACGCAGTACGAGACAACGATATATTTTGGATTGTTTGCCTTTCCTTGTTACACAATATTGAAAACAAGAAAAAACGTTCGTATTTTTTTTTGCTCGACTAAACGAAAACTTTTGAATGAAGGAAACAATAACAAAACAACACAATGTGACAATAACCCGACAATATGATCTGTTTCCAATATTGTGTAACAAGGAAAGACAAACAATCCAAAATATATCGATGTCTCGTACTGCGTTAGTAATTATACAACCAGTACCCAATTATATGCCTAATGCCATTTTAATACAAGAAAATTATCATTCTTACGTACTTATTCTATGTTAATACCGAACACAAATTCAAACAGGCGTAGTGATCAAAGATTTGAAAGACAAAGTAATTATAATGATAGTAAACGTCATATGAATATTCCAAGAGTTAGTAATCATGGCCCACAGTACTGGAAAATGCCAAGGTTCAAAATAATAAGAACCAAAGAGATTGGAATAATTCAAGAGCGGGGTATCGAGGTCACAAATACGTACACAACGGTGATCAAAGTCAACGATACACATATACCACAAAAGGGTAGAAACCAAACGATGGAGTTTAGGAATACTTCCAATAATAATTTCCAAGGTCAACAGTACCGAAATATTCCAATCCAACATAACAGAATAAATTATATCTCAAATCTATAGACAAAAACGAGTCGAACTCCCCTCGCGGGAGAGAAGACCATATTCAGGGGTTGAAACAACAGTTCCAGAACCTACAAGTTTATTTAAAAACATAGCGAAAATTTATAATATATCTACTAATTTAAATAATTATATTGAATTATATACTTCACCAAATCTAAACGTTATACTAAATTTTTTGATTGATACAGGATCAAATATATCACTGATCAAACTTTGCAAATGTGATGGAAATACTAACAAACACAAGTCGAAGATGCAAAATAACAGGCATCACTGACAATGAAAATTTTACGTTAGGTACAATATAGTACAACTTAATACTAGATAATATCAGTTTTAATCAAGAGCTACATGTAGTGGCAGATGATTTCCCGACTCCTACTGATGGAATAATTGGCAGGAATTTTTTAGATAAATTCAACTTCAAATAGGCTACGAAAATTACATAATTTCAACCAGATTAGGGGACAATTCAGTCGCGGTACCACTTATTGTTCAAGAAGTCGGAGATAATAACATTTTCATTCCGGCTAGATGCGAAGTTATCTGTGCCATTAACATTGTTAGAAATACCGATCTCATATTGGAAAAACAAGAAATTCAACCAGGGATATTTATAGCTTAATGACAGATTTCTGAATACAACAGAAAATGATGTAACATTAAAAAATTTAAAACCTAGGACGCCAAAAGTGTTCCAAAACAATGAACTTTTAGGATCAGAGAAAAATCAAATAGATCGAATAAAAGGTTTAGAGAAAACATTAAAAATTGAAGGGCTAGATAAAAATGCCAGTGAGCAAATTTTAAAAATATGTAAAGAGTATAACGATATATTCTTCTTAGACGGCGACATCTTATCGGTAAATAATTTTTACAGACAAAATATAACGGCGGACCACACTCCCGTCTATATAGAAAACTTAATAATGTGGTAATAAACGGCAAATTCCCACTGACAAGATTAAAGGATATTTTAGATAAACTGGGCAAAGCAAAGTAATTCCCGACACTCGATCTGCCTAACTTTTTCCATCAAATCGAACTGGATGAAAAATTCAGACCTCTAACAGCTTTCTCAAGTGACCAAGGTCATTATCATTTCAATAGATTACCTTTTGGTTAGAAAATCTCTTCCAATTCATTCCAACGAATGCTTTCAATTGCCTTAGCAGGATTAAATGGGCAAGCATTCATATACGTGGACGACATAATTGTCCATGGGTGTTCTTTAAATCACCACAACAAAAATCTAATATCAACCTTCGAAAGCTTAAGAAATAATAACCTCAAGCTTAATCCGAAAAATGCAATTTTCTGTAAAAATAAGTTGTATACTTGGGACATTTAATCACTGACAAAGGGATCAAAACCGATCCTTCATCAGTTAATGCGGACGAGGTTCATCGTTTCACTGCATTATGTAATTACTACTGAAAATTTGTTCCAAATTTTGCTAAAATTGCAAAACCATTGTACAATATACAAAAGAAAAAAGCTATTTTTAATTGGTCGAAGGAATGCGAAAGTGCATTTACAGAATTAAAAGAGCGATTGATAAATGCACCAATTCTACAATATCCCGACTGGGATAAAGAATTTATTTTAACTACCGAAGCAACCAACTATGCGTACGGGACAGTGTTATCTCAATGTGTAATTGGGGAAGATCTTCCAATTGCTTATACAAACAAAAACCTTGATAAACACGAACTGAATAAAGATATTGTTCAAAAAGAACTTCTTGCAATACACTGGGGCATAAATTATTTCAGGCCGTACCTATATTGTAGAAAGTTTAAAGTCGTAACTGACCACAGGCAATACCTTCTAAACTACAGGCCTTTTATTACTCTCATTTTTTGCACATGACGTCAATTTATGTCTAAACCGTGACCGCGCAATAATAATGGTAAGATATTTACACTAACAAAACAACTAGAGAAAGCAACAAAAACGTCGACTTAGCGTGTCGTCATCATTTGGTGTAAGCGGCCTGTAGTTTAGAAGGCATTGCTACAGGCCACTTGTAAGTTTAATTTCCGACAACAAACCTTCGTCAAAAATGATAAGAGTGCGAACGTCATAGTCTGTGCGAGTATGAGTACGAAATAATTTATCGTAAGGGATCACTAAACGTGGTGGCGGACGCGTTGTCACGTATTAAGTGGGACTCCGATACACTTAAAGCCCTCATACCGAAAAGCGCCGATATTAAAGTAATTACCAAATCGATGGTAAATAAATCCCATAGTAATACAAAAATTATAGATAAAGAGAAAAAGGAAATGGAGCCTGATCAACTTCATATATGGGAAAGTAATCGTATAATGATGTAAAAAATTTGAAATAAAAAACGGTTCAACTAAGGTGCAATATAACAATAAAAAAGTAACGATTACAATTAATGAAACTGCCAGAACTAGATTTGGTATTCGAGAATATAATTGAATCTATGTATAGAAACCGTATTAATGAATTATCCATGGATATTGAAGATAAAATATTTAAATATATAACGCGCAAAAAATTGAAAATCTATAACACTGCATCCCCAATGAAATTCCTTTAACTTTTTCCTTACAGAAAAGTATGAAAAAAATTTTGAGAAAAAAAATTTTTTTTTTTGTTAGGTTGGTGATTTCCTTATGAAAAATGTTATCAAACTTTTAACTTGTCCTTATGAGACATACAATGAAGTAAAATACATTTGCAAAATTGGTTGTTGTTGTTGTTTTTCTGCTTGTCACAAATTAAAAAATATTGAATGCATATTTGTATTTTAACAATTAGTGTTGTATTTTGTGTCCTGTGAAAAAGTAATAAATAATATATAATATAATAATATAAAATAACAGGTAAACAAAAAATAATTTTGTAAAATGAAGTTAGCTTTACTTTGACTTTTCCCTATTCATTGGGTATGCTCTTCATAAGGAAAAAGTTAAAGGAAAAATTATTTTGCATTGGGGATGCGCTGTTACTGTGTGGAAAAAACAAAATAAAAGCACCAATAAAGTAAGAATAATAATATATGAAGCACCGAAAATATTAGAAAATGTGGATGAAATAGAAAGAATAATAAAATTATAAAACAGAAATATATATTTAAGAACATGAATAGAATTGTAAGTAGTTACGTAAAAAATTGGGATACCTGTGCAAGAACAAAAATAACTAACCATAACAAAGAGTTGATGACTATAACGGATACTCCGAATACTAGTTTTGAAGTAATCGCGATTGATACGGTATCAGAAGTAATAATGATTCCGAAACCGGGCAAGCCACCGAATGATAGAGAATCTTACCGGCCAATTTCATTTCTACCAACACTAACGAAACTGTTTGAGAGACTGTTGCTCAAAAAACTGAAGAGAACCATAGAACAAAGAAACCTTATCCCAGAATATGTTTGGTTTCAGAGAGAAACACTCAACTATTGAGCAGGTTCATAGGCTTACAGATGTCATTGAGAATACATTAGAGAGAAAAAAGGTTTGTTCTAGTATCTTCTTAGATGTGGCGCAGGTCTTCGATAAGGTGTGGCACAGAGGTTTACTCTTCAAACTACATAGAGATTTACCAAAACAATATTATATGATTTTAAAATCATACATAGAGAATCGCCACTTTAGGGTGAAATATGAAGATGAATATTCGGAGCTAAAAAAGATTTCGGCAGGAGTCCCGCAGGGTAGTGTTTTGGGACCTATTCTTTACCTGCTCTACACCAGAGATTTACCTCAATTAAACGATGTTACCGTTGCAACATTTGCTGATGACACTGCAGTTCTTTCAGTAGGAGACACTATCGAGGAATCGACAACGAAACTCCAAGAAGCATGTGACAAAATCATAAAATGGACAAAAATGTAGCGTATCGGGCTCAATGAATCGAAATCAACACATGTGAAAATCACCAATCTAAAAGTCAGTTATAAACCTGTAATCATTAACGGTCAGCAGATTCCGTATGCAAATAATGCTAAATATCTAGGGATGACCTTAGATACTGTGGAAATAAATAATATATTTATTCAGCATTCAAATACTATTGAAACACACTCATTGTGAATTATACATATTTTAGCTGAAAATGATTTCTCATCTTTTCTCTCTCATTCTGAAACGTGTTGTTGTACTACTAACATCGTATGGCGTAGTGTTGTATAAATAAAAATACAATAACAAAAGTTTATCTTAAATCATCGTGTTTAATTTATTATTATTATACTGTATTTTCTACTTAATTCTACAGGTTATGGGCCCAGTAACCGAATAATAATAGTATTTTAATTGGATGTTACATTTATTGTGAGATATTATTTATTTTCTCTCATCGAAAGAAAGTCAATTCTACGCGAGGTATTTGTATTATCGAATACACAAATGGCATCAGTAGAGACAAAATATCATATTGATAGACTGAATAATGGAAATTATTTTGTGTGTAAGTTTAAATTGAGAATGTTGATGGTGAAAGAAGGAACCTGGTTTTGCATTGATTCAGCGGCGCCCACAGCTACAGAAGCGACCAAATTAGAAAAATGGAATAAAAAAGATCAACAGGGTTTAGCAACAATCGGATTGAGTGTAAATGATGACCAGTTGATACACATTCGTAATGCTAAAACGTCAAAAGAAGCATGGACCGCGTTGCAAGAGTATCATGAGAAAAATACGGCAAATAGTAAGGTGCGCCTGATGAAAACAATTATGCGGCTTCGTTTGGAAGAAGGTGGCGACATGGAGGCACACCTGAGCAGAATCAATGAATTATTTCAACAGATGGTCGATTTAAATACTGATGTGAAACCAGAGGATTGGAAAAGTGCAACAATGTTGGGAAGCCTTCCTGAAAGTTATGATACATTGGTAACCGCACTGGAATCTCTTAAAGAAAGTGAACTGACAGCAGCAGTTGTGCAATCGAAGTTAATCGATGAATATAAACGTCGAAAGGACAGAGGCGAGATGGATGACGGGAATGGCTCCGCATTGAAAGTAATGCACAAAAGTATAAATAAATCAAGCCAATTAAGGAAAAAGGACATAGTATGTTATCGTTGTGGCAATAAAGGTCATTATGTAAAGAAATGTAAGACACAAAGAGGCGATAAAGAAAAGAAAGCTACCGACGAAAAGAAAGTAAACTTGGCAACTGAACGTGATGAAGGTGACACATATGGTGAATTTGTATTCAAGACAAGTAATTTTAAAAGTGGATGGTTTGTTGATTCAGGAGCAACGTCTCACATTACATCGAATAAAGCGTTGTTTAAAAATCTGGATACAAATTATCGTGATGAAGTTTCCGTAGCGAATGGTCAAGTTGCTGATGTTAAAGGTAAAGGCACCTTTCAAATTGAGGTTATGAACAAATTCGATGAACATAATGTTGTGGTATTAAACGATGTATTTTGGGCACCTTCAATCAGATTTAATATTAGTGAATAAATTAAATGAAAAAGGTTGTGATGTATTATTTTCAAAGGACAAACGATGTCAAATCAGTTTTAATGGAAAACAAGTGGCAGTTGGTTTATCGCGAGGGGGATCATGCCGTTTAAAAAAAACAAATAAAGCTCTGATTGCCGGCCCAGACAATAAAATTGATGAAAATATTGAGTCTGGTCATTCAGGTTGCATTCATAAATGGCACCGAATTTTGGGTCACCGTGACAGTGAAGTTGTTAAAACGTTGTCAAAACTTGGATACGTCAAGGGTGTGAAAATTATACCATGCAGAGATGAATGTAAGAATTGTGACGACAAATGCAGAGTTTGTTTACAAGAAAAAATGACGCGAATTAAATTCCCAGAAAATGCCCAACGTGCAGAAAGTATGCTTGATTTAATTCATTCGGATGTGTGTGGCCCAATGAAAACAGCATCAGCGTCAGGTAAAAAATACATTTTGACATTAATTGATGATTTCTCGCGATATACAGTAATATGTTTGCTTGAAAAGAAATCTGAAGTATTGCACAAATTTAAAGAATATGTCGAAATGACTAAAACAATGTTTGGCAAGAAACCCAAATACATACGATCAGATCGAGGTGGTGAATACGTTAACAAAGAATTTCATGCATATTTAAAACAAGAGGGTATTCAACAACAACGAACAGCTCCGTATACCCCTCAGCAGAATGGTGTAGCTGAACGCAAAAATAGGACGCTAGTGGAAATGGCTCGATGTATGCTTATCGATGCTGGAATGCCACACGTATTTTGGGCTGAGGCAGTTGTTGCTGCAAATTATATTCAGAATAGATTACCAGGACGATCGATTTTAACCACTCCGTTTGAAGGTTGGTTTGGTTGTAAACCGAAGCTCGATCATATGAGAGTTTTTGGTGCAGAATGCTATGTATGGATTTCGCCACAGAAACGGCATAAGCTTGAAAATAAATCCGTCCATGCATTATTTGTTGGTTATGATACTAAATCGAAAGCTTACAGATGCTATGACACAAAAACAGGAAAAATATTGATTAGCAGAGATGTTAAATTTTTACACAAAAGGACAAAACTGGAAACTAAAATCGTTACTCCAGCACGAAAGAATGGTAAATTGAATAAATCAAATGATTCAATTTGCAATGACGATCACACTGTAATTGTGAGATATGGTATGGATTCTGAACAATCTGAATTGAACTCGATTGAGGTTACACATGATGCTGATGACAGTTTTGCGGACACGGATAAGACATTGCAGCCAAACGCAGTTTCATTTCCGGACAGTGATGCTTATTTTAGTGATGAAGAGACTTTAATGGACACATCGACTGTTGATAATGAAGAGAATACACATGGTAAAAATGATGTACAAAGATCCGGACGCACAAACAAAGGTACATGGACATCAACTAAATTTCAAGATGAATTATTTTCAGTTAAACAAGCAACAGAAGAACCATTGACATACAATGAGGCAGTTAGCGGTGTGAACAAAGATGAATGGGTTAAAGCGATGGAAGAAGAAATGATTTCACTACGCGATAATAATACATGGGAACTGGTGAATTTGCCCATTAATAGAAAACCTATTGGTTCCAAATGGGTATATAAAATAAAAAGAAATGAAAAAGGTGAACCACAGCGATTTAAGGCACGTTTAGTCGCGCAAGGCTTTACTCAAAAATATGGCTTTGATTACGATGAGATTTTTGCTCCAGTCGCACGACAAACGATATTTAGAATTTTGTTGAGAGTTGCTGCAAGGAAAGGTATGAAAGTTATTCATTATGATGCAAAAACTGCATTTTTACATGGTGAATTAAAGGAAGAAATATACATGAAGCAGCCACCAGGTTTTATGGATAATGGAAAAGAACATCAAGTATGTTTTCTTAAACGTAGTCTTTACGGTTTAAAGCAATCAGCACGGGTTTGGAACCAGTCAGTGCATAATGTGTTTTTAAATTCTGGCTTCATACAAAGCAAAAATGATCAATGCCTATACATTCGAAAACAAGGTGAAGACATTTGTTATGTGGTTATTTATGTCGATGATTTGCTTGTGGCGAGCGCAAATGAAAACATGATCAAACAATGTGAACAGGTTTTAAGATCCGAATTTAATTTGGAAAATTTAGGAGAAGTAAGAACATATCTCGGCATACAAGTAGACAAAAATAAAAATGGAATCTTTACTATCAACCAATCCGTTTATATAAATAAAGTGCTGAAAGATTTCGGAATGCAAAATTCGAAGATTTCTGAAATACCACTGAGTGTTAATTACAGAAAAGGTGACGAATCAGAATTATTGCGTGACAGCAACGATTATCGTAAGCTGATTGGAAGCCTGTTGTACATATCAACAAATACTAGACCCGATATTGCTGCCAGTGTTGCCATATTATCACAACACGTTTCCACACCTACACAAGAAGATTGGAACGAGGCAAAACGAATTTTAAAGTATTTGAAAAGAACAGTCTCGTTAAAGTTAAATTTAAATGTTCGTGGTGATAAAGATAAGTTGATTGGTTATTCAGATGCCAATTTTGCTGAATGTCGATCAACACGTAAATCTAATGGCGGATTTACGTTCTGTACATTTGGTGCTACAATTAGTTGGCGATGCAAGAAACAAGACATTATTGCACTATCGTCAATGGAAGCTGAATATATTGCGCTATGTGATGCAGTGAAAGAAGCAAAATGGTTAAAACGTGTATTGAATGGTTTTGGTGTGAAAATTAATGAGCCCATTATACTCTATGAAGACAATCAGAGTTACCTCAACCGAAAATAAATTGCTATTGTATTCACAGGTGCTATAAAGCCTGTATGGACTGACGGAATACAGCTCTGGGGCTGTACAAAGAAAACCAACACTAAAATAATACAAACTTTTCAAAACAAAGTGCTAGGTGGTATAGTTAACGCTCCGTGGTACATTAGGAATGATGACCTTCATAGGGACCTAAATATCATCCCGACGGTTCAAGAAGAAACAAAAAAATTTGCAGTAATTCATGGACCACGTATCTATCAACACGTAAATGAAGAGCTTCGTGGTATGTTGGACACTTCACATGCAGTAAGACGGTTGCAGAGAACAAAACCAATTGATTTAATGGATTAAGGACAGCAGAACAAAGACTATACTTCAGTAAATAACCTATAAATGGAGCTGGCCAATGGGCCTCTTCTCATTCACAAGTGACTAAATTAAGAAAAAAAAATTAATACATGAATTGTATTCAGTTGTAATAATTTAAATAAATGTAAAAAAAAAGAAAAAATTACGTCACGGTAGCCAACAAAACTGAAATTTACCACAACACAGTAACGAATTTGAAATTTATTTCAAATCAAAATACAGGTCGTATCTCGATCAAATTCAAGAAAAAATCAAAGTAAATTCAAAAAAATTTTGGAAATACTTTAGGAATATAAGCAAAATTGAAGGATACCTTGCTAATATGACCTACAACAATACTTGCTCTTCAAACGCCAAAGATACAGCTAACATGTTCGCGTCGTTTTTTCAATCAATCTATAGACCAACCGTTTCTAGTGGATTTTATGAACAACCCAGCAATAACAACGTATCAATAACTCCTTCTGTTATCTTTGAGGATAACATTTTATCGACTTTAAAGGGATTTGGAGATGGTTGTGGTCGTGCAATATACCCTCTTCTATTCTGAAGGAGTACGCTGATATTTTAGCAATTTCATTATGTTACCTATTGAACCACCACTGGCGTGTTTTCCGAAAAATGAAAAATTTCAAAGATTAAGCTAATTTCTAAATCGGGTAAACGAGACGACGTTACATGTGCTACAGTCCAGAGGAATATCAACTACATCATCAATTCTAAACTTATTTTGAATTAGTATTATGCAACAACTTAAAATCCACAATTACACGTCATATATCAATAAACCAGCATGGGTTTATTGCAGGCCGATCCACATTAACTAATCTGGGTATGGATTCTGTTGCCTTTTCAAATTCAATTCAAGCTGAATTTTGTATACGTACAAAACCGAACACAATCATATTCTATAAGCCGTACTGTTGCGACACGCATGTAATTTTTCACTTCTGTTTAATTGTATTGTGCGTATACGAACATGAAATTTTATTCTCTATTTACTCCAAGTGTGCATATGTTTCGGAAATACATTTACGTAAAAAAATGTTTAAATGGAAAATTAGAAAAAATAAAAACTAGGGGGTGTGTTTTGTTTGTTATTATATAATTCAAAAGTGCATTTCGATCACGATTTTGTTTTTAATTTTTATTATTGTTTTAGTCTTTTTATGCATGAACGAGGCGTGGCTACACATATTTGATCTTCAAATCTATTTTATTTTTTGTTGTTTGTAAAAACAAAAACGAGAAATCTAGAACAAATGTGTCATATTTGATTTCTATTGGCCGTGTACAAATACTATCAAATAGAAGTTAAAAATATACGCCAATACTATAAAATAGGAGTTAAAAAGTGGCATTATCCGCGTGTATAGCCGATTATTGTACGGCTTATAGAATATGATTGTGTTCGGTTTTGATACGTATACAGTGTATAATATACACTTTTAATATTGTGTGCTGTCATTTTGTATCATTGTGTGTGTGTGTCAAATCCACATGAAAATCGCCAAAATGTTGACCCGATTTTATAAATGATACTATCGGTAGAGAAACAATACATTTCCTCTGCTCGCGAGCAAAGGAAAAAATGACAGATGATACGAAAATAGATTCGATTTCAATTTTTTTTGTGAATTTTTCATTTATCTTTAAATTATTTATTTTCTAGATAAAACTTAAATAAAATTAATTTTCATATTTGATAATTTTTTTTTATTATCGTGTCTCTTGATCGCATCGATGAAGTTTTGTTATTTGTTTGTTTAGTAGAAATATGAAAATGATAGAAGACGAACAAATACATAAAAAAATATTTTTTATTTTTGAATGAAATTACTTTTTCATGTGTTTACTAGGAATTAGATTAAACTATATAGGAATAGCGGCACAACACTTTATTAATTTAAATAATATTGTGAAATTTAATAAATTCACAAATTATGTACCTAACATTATTTTGTGTTCTTAAATGACGTCAAAAACACAAAAAAAAACATTCTCCGTTGTCGATCGCATCAATGTTATTTTTTGTTATTTGTTTAGTTAGTAGAAATAAATATGGAAATGATAGAAGGCGAACAAATGCATAAAAAAAATATTTTTACTTTTGAATGTATGAAAATAATGTTTTGATGATAATGAATTTACTTTTAGATTTATTTACTAGGAATTGTATGGAACACTTTATTAATTTAAATGGTATGGTGAAATTCAATAAATTCACAAATTATGTACCTAACATATTATTTTGTGTTCTTAAATGACGTCAAAAACACAAAACAAAAAAAAAACACGTATACTAGCATGCACACAGCACACCACTACAATGACGTTTCGGTAAAATTCAAGTTGAATTGTAAAAAGGCAACAGAATCAAAACCAACAACAATTAAAAGCCCTGAACAAAGTCTGAAACGCAGATACCAATATACCATAAACTACAGAAGATTATGTTTATTACACTAACAATCCCATGTTAATTTTTTTCTTTCGCACCACTACTTATTAAACTAGTGCGCACATACGATGTACACATATATGCTAATACAACTACAGTGTATTTTTTTCTGTATTTGGTGCATTAGCATGGCTTTATATTGTTGTTGGTTTTGAACAGAATCCATGTACTTGTTGAATTCACCAGTAAAATAATTAACGACATAGATGAACACCATTAAGTACATGAAGCATAGACGGGTTTCAGTAAAGCATTTGATTCCATCTGCCATCAAAAAGCACACCCGAGTTTATTCACATTTGGGTTTTCACTCGATTTCAAAAATTGTTTGAACCCAACTGGCGACAATTTGTAATAGTAAGAAATGAGAAATCAAACGATATTAAAGTTATGTGGGAATTATAGATAGAATAAAAAAAATAACGTAAGAGAGTGAGAGATAGGATTCATATGTATTCGACCATACTCAGAATAAGAAAAACAAAAACTATAAGAGAAATTGCGTTTTATTTTGCTGTCACTTAAAAAGAATAGCAGAGTGAAAATTTTCGTCCAAGAATGAAAAACTTAACAATTACAACAACAAAACTCGAACAAATTTTAGTGCGTTGAATGTAATATGCATGTTTATTATTTTATATATGGGAATTTGGAATTATTCGTGTATTTTAACTTTTGTATTTATAAAATATTCATGTACACATATACTAATATGAATATAAAATTACAAACAATTTTCATTATATTGTAGAAATGTATTTTTCTAAACCTAACCTAAAAAACTAATTTATCGAATCGCGGTAATTTAAACCGAATATAAGTAATTTTTAAAATTTTAAACATATATATTTGTTGATATATAATACGTTTATACTCAAAACTATTGTAGTTTCACTCAAAATTTTAGGAAATACATCAAAAAATATTACATGAAATATATGTTTCTTACGTTATTTCTGTTTTTTTATTCCATCTATAGTTGGTCCATTAGTCTGGGGTTCCCCAAGGAACACACATCGGGCCTTGGATATTTATTGTTTATTTGTTTTCATAGATCGAATAACCGAGATAATCAAAAACTGAAACATGTTAATATTTGCTGATGACGTGAAAATTATTCGTACTGTTAATGGAATGCAAGATACGAAGAAACTTCAATAAAAAATCGATAAAGTGAGGGTGTGATCAAAACTCACTTTACTTAAATATTAAGAAATGCAAAATCATGTCTTTCCGTCGTAAAAGAAATCCGTTAATTACTTCATACAAAATCAACAACGAAGTTTTGCAAAGAGTCTATATAGACTTAAGTGTTATATTTGTCGAAAACACCAGTTTCAATAGGCATATTGAAAATTGTATTGCGAAAGCGAATGTCATGTTTGGATTTGTTAAAAGATGGACGGGCGAATTTAAAGTCATTACGCTCGATCTCAACTGAAATACGTTGTAACGGTCAGGAATCCATACTATGATGTGCACATTGAAAGCATTCAAAAGAAATTCCTGATTTTTTTGTTAAAGAAAAGTGACTGGGATTACGACCACAACTTACTTTTTTACCCATGAAAATGTGGCTCGCTTTCTTCCATACACAACAAGATGCACAGATTACAAAATATGCACGCTTGAAAATAGACGACTTCTCTTGGGCGCGGCTTTTATTGGTAACGTTTTGCTGGTCACGAAGATTCAGCTTACATCTGCTCTGTTAGGTAAAATCAATCTAAATATAAATTCTCGGGATTTAAGATCAGTACCTATGTTTAGAATCGACCCTCATCGAACTGATTACGGAAAGAATGAGCCCGTCTCTAGAATGTTGTACGAAGCTAATCAGCACTGCCATCTTATCGATTACAATATGACAAAACGTAAGTTGAAAAAACGTCTTTATTTTTCTTGACTATAGTTTGATATTTTATTTAACTTATTTGTTTTAATTTTTTTTGTGTCATTTTATTTTGCTTGACTTTATCTTTTATCTATTTAAATTTTTTTTAATCTATCAAATCTGTTTGTACTAAGCAGACTCGACTTCCGTTTTCCTGCCGTCTGCGACGGGTATCATCTTGCTTAACTATTCATTTAGCTATCTATTTATAATCACATTTGACTTTTTTTTTGCCGCTTTAAAATCCAATTTTTTAATTTCTCTGGTTAAGCATCTCGATATCCTTGTTTATAATTCACTTGAATTATACTCAAAAAAATAATAATAATACAGATGGAGACTCCCCGCGCGCGGTTGGGAGGGGTAATAGGTCGTCGGGATAATTTATTATTATTTATTATTATTATTATTACATCTTAGAAAACATATCAATTCATGTACCATGCATATCATTTCGAAAGCATAAATTTTTAGCACTTGAACACCATTCTGCTAACTATGGAGAAAACATCCCCATTAATAGGATGTCTAAATCATTCAACATAATCGACGAGCTATTTGACTTCAATTTATCAAAGGACAACTTTAAAAATATCCTGAAGGACTATTTTTAAAATTTTTAATTGTTAAACCAAAATTTGGTTTATATTTTTTCTGTTTTAAAGTTTTTTGTTTGAATTTTCTGTTTTAATATAATTTTTGTTTAAACTACTGTAAATAATTGAAATCATACTTGTATATTACAAAATAGATTTCTTTAAATAAATAAATAAAAATACTTAAATAAATAAAAACAAATAAATAAATATTATTATTATTATTAATTTATTATATTCTTCTGGGGTGTAATATATTGCAAAATAATAATAAATTAAAATTAAAATTTACCTTGTATCATTTCCCTATGCGATTTGACATATAAATTAATTTACACCACCATTGACTCGGGCGACTACGACGCCTCTAGCAGCGCTTTAAAGGCGAATAGACATAACGCTATTTTACTATATGGAAAAATTTTGGCTCATTTTTGTGACCTCGGTTTACAATAAGGTAGGAAAATTGTTTGTAGGGTAACCAAAATTCTTAATTTTTGAGCTTTAGTGAGTTCTCACTGAGCCTGCTTTGCAATTAATTGCAATCGATTTTAAATTTCTCATTTTTATAGTATACATTCAAAATATTCCGTATCGGCATATTATAAATTTTTATACACACACATAAAAAAATTGCAAAGCGATTTGCAATCGAAAGTAGTCTGGTATACATCTTGCATTTGCTCAAAAACTGGAAAATTTCGTTATTTTATATAAGGAAATTTTCAAACCTGCATAAAACACAGCAAATTGACAGCCATTCTCATTAAATAGCGAAGCTTATCGCGTAGTTGCTTTCCTTTCTCGATTTTAGTTTTGCTGCTGTTATTTCTAAATTGAATTGTGGCCATTAACCAAAAATCTCTTGTAAATTAGTTTCATTTACGTTGTTATTAAAAGATTAGTTTTGGAAAATGTCACATATACAAATGAAAATAACACAAATACATCTAAATGAATCAAAAATTTCCATTTGCAATTATTTGCAATGCATTCAGATGAGAACCAATGGTAAATCATAAATACTAATAATCGTAAAAATAAGGTAGGAAAATGGTCGGCAGGTCATTTTTTCTTGGTCTACCCAATGACTCTTCTGGATAATACATATTCTGTGCTCAAACTAACATTTTGTATCATTAAATAAGCCAATATTTATATTTGCTACTCGCTGCTACTCCTTGGTGTGTTTCATCAGCGCGTATTCCATGGTAAAATAAATAGAATTTATTGGTTGTGTACGAAACAAAAAATGTTGTCAGTAAAATTTGATTGCGAGAATAGTTGTGATGGTGTTAGTGTGCTGCCATAATGTGCTATAAAAAAATGTAAACTCAAGTATTTTTTTGGCAGCATTGTTCACACAACTACAAAGAATGTATGTAAAGATAAGAAATTTTTCTCACACTTACAAAATAAGTTATTCGCCATTTTCGTAGTCAAATGTTTATTTGTTTTGTTTTACGAGTTTAAATTTGGTAACGTTAGTGGTTTTTTGTGGTACATATATAAAAATTAAAATATATCCCTTTTTAAACAACCAAAAAAAAAATTAAGTCCAAACCACACAAATGTGTGTTAAACAGCTATTAATTGGCATTAATAACTAAATTCGGCGAAAAATGTAGTTAGGTCACTTATGTTTATCACGGCAAACTTACCCCCAATACATAGGCACTGATAGCAAAATTAAAAATGGCGGCTTACAACGAGCACAAATTTTAGTTCCATTCGTGTGTTTACACGAAGACTTTTTTTGTTGGATTTTTTTATGTTTTCCATACAAAACCGGTTTTGAGACAAAATGTTTGGATTTTTTTTTCAGCCTAAATTTTGGTGGTTTATTGGATTTTTTTCACTAATACAAACGAAAAAAAAAAATAAAAATAAATAAAAACTCGTCAATGTTTTCATATTTTTATTTTTAGTTTTGGTGTTACAAGCGAAAATAAGAATAATTTTTTTTAAATATTTTCTTTTTTTTTGATCAAAAGTTAGTTTTTTAATATATTTTAAATTATTTGATTTGAAATTTAAAACATATACATATAAAGGTTTTGACAAAAAAATCCAGTTTAATGACGCCTTATCAGAACGACGTGGCAGTTTAACGCCGAAAAATTGGTTGAAAAAGTTCCCGTTCTAAACACGCCCATTTGTAGATTTTGGTTGGTAAGCTTAAGGAAACCATAGCTCAAAATAAAAAATATTTTAATTCGATTGCGGCAAGAGTAGGCGGGGCATCAAGCATTTCACGCAATTTGATTGGTTTAGACTGCGGGAACGATTGCGACAATCGTTGTATCCGCAAGTAGGTATTCACCCAGAATCTATTTAAATATAAGCCCTGCTAACTCCACACATAATATGAAATAAACAATAACTAAGTAAAGATGTATTGGCATTTTTTTCCATAGTAATTTTTTTTTAAATAAATAAGTGTATTAGTGCAGAAACAAAAAAAATGAAGAAAGAAGTTCAAATTTACGTTGTATTGTTAGTGAAACCGGAACCAACGAGAATGTATTACAAGCCATATTGTTGTGAATACATACACAATTTTCGGTCGACTATATCATGGTATTGTGTATAAATAAAGAAGAAAATATTTCGTAAATAAAAACGAAACAATGTGTAAACGAAAAATAAAATAAAAATTTGTAAAGCTTTACATTAACAAGTCTGTAATTATTATCCTTATACAGTATACTATCATTTCTTCGTTTATTAGAAATTTAGAACTAAAATTGTTACTTAAAACGAAAATAGCCATTTATAATTTTATTTCATTAATAAATGCACCACATTTATTTCAAGATTGCTGAGCATTATAAACATATGGGCTTACTTCTTCATTTTAAAAAATTACAACACCAAACAGAAATTGCATAACATTTCTCCTTCACATCAATATCCACACTAAACAAAATAAAAAATAAAATTTTAAATTATAATGAAATCTTGCTCCACCTCTTCCACTTCTATTTTACATTTTTCTTCTATTTGTTATTGTTTTTACTTCTATTTAATGTGTGCGTATATCATGTTGTCGTATATATATTACAAAATTTTGTGAATTTTTCCTGTATTTTTATACTAATACAAATGAATAGATGACCGAAATATTTGATAGGATCGGTGTATACTCGAGTACAGTTCGGCTTGTAGAATACATTTTCGTTGGTTCCGGTGAAACCAGAATCTACTTAAATATAAGTCCTGCTAACTCCACACATATGAAATAAACAATAACTAAGTAAAGATGTATTGGAAATTTTTTTTCCATAGTAATTTTTTTTTAAATAACTAAGTATAAGTGTGTTAGTGCAGAAATAAAAAAAATTGAAATTTACGTTTCATTGTTAGTGTAACCAACACACGCTTTGTTAGTTTTTTTTAAATAGGTATATGTCAATGAAAGAGTAAGCAGGACTTATATTTAAGTAGATTCTGGTGTAACCAACACGGCAACACACTCTGTTAGTTTTTTTTAAATAGGTATATGTCAATGAGAAGGTAAGCAGGACTTATATTTAAGTAGATTCTGAAGCCGCAATTCCATTACTGCGGCTTTTGTTTTTGTGCAGAAAACCAGAAAGAGATAATATCAAAAATCCGACAGAGACAGACTATATTTATTTTATAGTGAAATTTTAAGGGGAATATTTGACAACTACGAAATTATAACAAAAATTAGTTGAAAAATGAAAATTATTGTTAAATCAATTTCATTTATATCTCTACATTACTAAAAAACCTAAATATTATTTGTAGGCATCATTTTATTATGTTTTTTAATTATTTCCTTTCAATAATTAAAAACTAAGAAAACGCTTTCCTATAAAAAATTTGAACGCGTTTGTAACATAACCTAAAAAATATCACATGCATTACAATTATGTAATACGGAATAAATAATAAAAATTAAATATTGTAAAATATTTTAGTTTGAACTTTAATACAAATTTATAATGAAAATGCGATTTATATCACACTCCACCAAACATATAAAATATATGAGCCAAGTGTTCACCATAAAAATATTACTAAACTAAAATTTGCTGAGAGTGGGGGGTATTTTTCATTTTGGTTGCCATAAAAAATACTTCGATTTGTATTTTTTATTTATAGTTATGGCAACCAAATCGCTACAACAACAAAAAATTTAAGTATAATAAATTTTCCTGTTGCGCCGCTCACACACATAGAGATTTTTGATTGCATCTCTTCCTGGTTTTCTGCACAAAAAAAAGACGCCGTAGTGGAATTGCGGTAAACTTTGAATTGCATAATGCCCGGTTTACACAAGACCAACATTTTTCTCCTGCAAAATGAATAAGATATAACATTCACTTTTTGCACATGAGAGACAAGAAAAGCAATATATCACGACAAAATTTTGCAGAAGAATTTTTGAGCAAAAATGACCATAAAAATGAAAATGTCGCCATAAAATATATTCGATCCGAGTATTTTTATGGCCACATTTTTAAAATCAACAAGAAAAAAAATTATTTCGCATTTATAAATGTTGAGCATTCATAATAAAAACAGACGCCATAGATAAAAATCTAAATTTCTCATTTGAATTCATTAAAAATAAAGTAATAATGATCCTATAAAAAAAATTACGCAATTACTATATATGTTTATTTCTTTCTCGCATATTGAATATTTTTATATAGCGAATTCTTTCTTATTTACCTGCAAAAATTTGCAGAAGAAAACAATTTTCTCGTGTAAACCGTGCATAAACCGAGATAAAATTGAGCGGGACTTAAGTGGGAACTATAGATAGAATAAAAAAATTAACGTAAGAGCGAGAGATAGGATTCATATGTATTCGACCATACTCAGAATAAGAAAAAATAAACACTATATGAGAAATTGCGTTTTATTTTGCTGTCACTTAAGAATACCAGAGGTAAAATGTTCGTCCAAGAATAAAAAACTTAACAAATACAACAACAAAACTCAAACAAATTTTAGTGCGTTCCATGTAAATGCATGTTTATTATTTTAAATATGTGAATTTGGAATTGTTCGTGTATATTATCTTTTATATTTATAAAATATTCATCTACACATATACTAATATGAATATAAAATCACAAATAATTTTCACTACACTGTAGACAAAGAAGTTAAAATACTGAAGAATAGGTGGCAATATTTCACCCATATAAAATATGCTATTTCATCTGTCACAAGCCAGAATAGGATGGTTATATAAAAAATCCATATGGTTTACTCATATTTCGCTATAAGAACCCGTCAAACCAGTTATTGTTGTTGTACGAAGTGACGTTTTAATTTTGCGCGTTAATATTATAAATTATAAATTTTTAAAATTGTTATTTATAATACATAAAAACAATAAAAACTTCAAATAGTTATTTGTTTATATAGTGGTGCATTATATGATAACAAAAATTAGAGAATTTTGTGCAAAATGAAGTGTATCGTGAAAAAATGCCAAAATGCGCCTAAAAAATACAAGAAGGAATATCTTACCATCAGTAAGTTTACCAAGTGTTTAAATAAAATAAAATGTAAATTGTGTTAAGAAGTTAGTGATTTGTGGTAAATTTATCCTTAATTTAAGGTATATATCAGAAAAAATTAAAGAAACAATTTTGGTTGTTGGCGTGGGGTTCTTATAGATTTTTTTGTTGTTCTAATCCCGTTGATTTAGATGCTTTCTCTTTTACCCTCCGAATTTGTGACACTTGACAGTTGCTTAGGCTCATTCTGTACCTTTAACTTCTTTAACTGTAGAATTGTATTTTTCTAAACCTAACCTAAATAAATAAGTTATCGAATTGCGGTAATTTAAACCGCATATAAATATTTTTTATAATTTTAAATACATATATTTGTTGATATGTAATACGTTTATACTCAAAACTATTGTAGTTTCACACAAGATTTTATGAAATACATCAAAAAAATATTACATGAAAAATATGAATGAACTTAATATTTTAAGTAATCTATAGCCGAAAAGTCAAATTGGAATAATAATTTTTTGTCTTCGTTTCTTACGTTATTTCTGTTATATTTTTTATTCCACCTATAGTTGGCCCATTAGTTGAATATAATGTAAACGAAAATTTAAATTGCGATTTCATTTTCTGTAAATAGCCGCATACAATCAAAAATATTTTGTTTTTTTGCGTAGACGTATACGGAGTATTTTGACGTTTCTTCTATTTCAATATGGTGTCTACTGACATTTCAAGTATTTATTCAAATGACTAGTAAAAGAGATAAAAGACTATCGACAAAAGAATGATTTCTAAACGTCAAATTATAGCAAGTTTACCACACCAGACTCCATCTTGGCAAATTTTGATAGAAAGAGAACGTAGATTGCAATAGCATTCAGATAGCAGGTCGAGAAGCCGTGTTAACGAAAAATCACAGATATAACGATGACATTGGAATTATCAGAAGTATGTTTTGTTTTCATTTTTTAGTTCAAATCAAAAATCTAGTTTGTCTGTGGTACAACGTACAACCAAATATTAAAGAGCAACTTTAATATATGCTATTTAATATATGGTCAACATACCTCTTGTGTGTGAATCTTCTTACGCAGATCCTTATGGCAACATCCTATAATTTAGGGACGTTTAAGAAATTCACCTACTTTGTTTTTCAAAACCAAAAGTGATCAAGTTTTAAAACCGCTTAAATTTATTAAAACAATAAGCTGTTGTGTTGTAAATAATAATTACTACACACATAATAATAATGACCCAAGAGCGTTCAAGCAATTTATTTTAGTATTACATCTTTATATTTTTGTCTACCAATTTACCATTAACTAAAAACGAGTGATTCAAGGCTATAAGTAAGTTGATACCTTTTCATTGTAGTTAATTATTTTTGTACGTCTGGTTTGTTCCCATTCTTTAGTATGAACTTTTTTGCGATGAGAGTGTAAATTAGCCGATGAATTAAATGTTTTTGGACAATGCGGACATTTATATAAAATTTCTCCGGTATGCAATGTCATATGCTCTCGTAAAGTTACTGATTTTTTGAATGCTTTGTCGCATATTGTACACTTATGGCATCGTTCTATTAAATGTGTATACTTTTTATGGCTTTGTAGCGCGCCTCGATTTGGAGCTTGTTTCCCACAAATATTACAAATATACGTTTTATTTGCATCATCATGTCTTCGCATATGGCTTTTTAAACTATGTTCATGTTTTAACCACGCACCACAAATCTGGCACTGGACCTTCGGTAGGACGACTTGGCTATGAATAGCTTTCATATGATTTTCAAAAAATAATTTACTTTTAAATGATTTTGCACATATTTCACATACATGAATAAATGCTCCTTCGTGCACGCCGCGTTTATGAAATTGTAATAGACAATTTGACGCGAACCTGAAATTTTACTTTGTGAAACTAGATATCTGCATAAAAATAAGAGATTATGTATTCGTAAATAACTTACGCTTTTCCGCATTCATCACAGCAAAATGTTTTCTCCTCCTCAGTAACATGACGAATTTGATGTTGTCGTAATAAAGAATTTTTTGCGAACGATTTAGGGCATTTCTGACATTTAAATGGCTTTTCTTCAGAAGGTAAATGTTGATACATATGAGTCTGAAGCCCCCTTTTATCTATGTAGATTTTATCGCATATATCACATCTAAAATTTAAATTTCAAAATTTTAACTTTATTTTGTCGGTACCCTCTAAACATTGCGATTCGAAAACGATACGTAAACTTTGAAACTTCTTCAAACAAAACATCGTTTTCGATTCGCAATGTTTAGAGGGTAATACTTATCTAAATATTTGTTACTTAAAAGCATCTGGGTTTAAATGCCGACGAATGTGCTCCAGAGCATGCCAACGTTTGAAAAATTTTTTGTTACAACATGTGAGGTAACCATTTATTCGATGGGCTACCCGGTAGTGTGTTTTGACGTTTTGAAATACACTGAACTGAAAAGAACACAAATCACAACCCATTTTAAAGTATTCTCGCAATTCTTGGTCTTCCTTCTTAATCATAGCCACTTCTTCCGCAGATTTGTCGTTCTTTGATTTCACAGATCGCAATTTTCTGGAGGCTAATTTGGAGGCCCTGTTGCTATGTTTTGAAACCGATTTCTTACATTCACTTTCACTCGATTCGCTAGGGGTGGGTGTTCCTCTATGACAGTCCTCTGAATCTGAGATCACTGTCTTTTCCTTATCACGATCTCCTAATAAACTATCATTATTCATTTTATCAATTTCATCGGTGATTATCACATTTCTGGAATTTATTAAGTTCGCGCTTGAATGTTGTACAACTGCAAAATTTAATTCTTGTTTTATTGCTTCGGGGCCCTCTGTCACTTCAGTTTTAATAAAATCAACATCTGAATATAAAAGTGAAACCTGAATATAAAACAAATGGAAAGATTCTACTTGTTTCCAGCAACTTTGACATATTTTATGACTATAATTATCGTCCTCCTTTACCTAAAAATAAAATCAACAACTCTAGACATACATAAAAAAATTAAATAATCAAATAGTACCTCAAACCAGAAGTGTTGTGCTAGTATTTTAGGTACATTGTGCGATATTCCATATTCACTAAATATATCAATCAAATTTATTTCCATTTTGAAACAAAGGCGACAACATTTTAGATCCATTTTTCATGTAATGTAATGGTATTGTATTATATGTACATACTGCCATAGAATTACATATATCTATTATGGCGGTTTACATTGGAGTCCAGCAATTTGTAGTTAGCTTCAGGTTAAAGTGCCTATTCCATGGGAAAATTTTACTGACTGTATTTTTTTACTGCAAAAACGAAAACAAAAAAATACTTAAAATTCCATAAGAGTGACAAAGAAAACAAATATCTTTTATTTCATTTTTATAGCAAAATTTATGGTTCTCACGTATCTAATAATTTCGTCGACACACAATAAAATATGTTGATGCTACATCCACCAAATAAAATAATGCTCAATCAAACTTACCGTAATTTTCCTACCTAATTTATTATTATGTAGTTTAATATAAAATTATTTGTATTTTATAACAAGTATTTAGATTTTTGTTTGTATATTTGAACACCTAAAAAACGTTAAAAACACTAATATTCACTAATGTAAACAAAACTCGAATTTTAGGTATCGAAATAAAAAAACAAACTGACATTTGACTATAAAAATGGCGAACGATTTATTTTGTGTGAGTGTGAAAAAAATTTCTTATCTTTACATACATTTTTTGTAGATGTGTTGACAATGCTGCCATAAAAAGTGCTAAAGTTTACATTTTTTTATAGCACGTTATGGCAGCACACTACCACAATGATAATTATTTTCTCAGTAAAATTTTACTGACAAAAATTTTTGTTTCGTACACAACCAGTAAATCTATATTTTTTTCTCGCTTTTATTTTTGCAGTCAGTAAAATTTTCCCATGGAATAGACACTTAAAGTGAGAACCAGTCAGGAATAAAAACTTAATAAAAAAAATAAAGGTCACATTAAAAAAAATGTAGGCAAATAGTTTTCGTTCCGTTCCGATTCGTTTCGTTTTCAATAAGTTTTTTTATATTCTCACGCACATAGCTTTCGTTTCGTTTTGTGTTGTTTGATAAATCGAATTTTTTTGTTTCTCACAATATTGTTTCAATTCAATCAATTATTTATAATATTTATTTATTCATCATAAATCAAACTTACGCAACTACAAGGCTGCAAGAACCAAGTTTGCTGGTAGTACAAAGTAATGATCATATAACCATAGAATACAAATACAATATAAAAGTCTACAAATATACGATAAACGCCAAAATAAATAATTTGAGGTTATTGTTTAAGTTTTTATTGATATTTGATCAACTGTTTCGGTTCGATTCCGCCTTAAACTTAACAGTGCATGTTTTCGGTTTTCCATACATTTTGACATATTCATCTTAAAAGTCGCACGGAACGGAAACTATTACTACATTTCCATGGGTTAATAACATGGCGAGCTAATTCAACTAAAGGCGGAATTCCATTACTGCGGCTTTTGTTTTTGTGCAGAAAACCAGAAAGAGATAATATCAAAAATCCGACAGAGACAGACTATATTTATTTTATAGCGAAATTTTAAGTGGAATATTTGACAACTACGAAATTATAACAAAAATTAGTTGAAAAATGAAAATTATTGTTAAATCAATTTCATTTATATATATTCATTTATATACATTACTAAAAAACCTAAATATTATTTATAGGCACCATTTTATTATGTTTTTTAATTATTTCCTTTCAATAATTAAAAACTAAGAAAACGCTTTCCTATAAAAAAGTTAGGGGAATATTTGACCGCGTTTGTAACATAACCTAAAAAATATCACATGCATTAAAATTATGTAATACCAAATAAATAATAAAAATTAAATATTGTAAAATATTTTAGTTTGAACATTAATACAAATTTATAATGAAAACGCGATTTATATCACACTCCACCAAACATATAAAATATATGAGCCAAGTGCTCACCATAAAAATATTACTAAACTAAAATTTGCTGCGAGTGGGGGGTACTTTTCATTTTGGTTGCCATAAAAAATACTTTGATTTGTATTTTTTATTTATATTTATGGCAACCAAATATCGCCAACAACAGAAATTTTAAGTATAAAAAATTTTACTGTTGCGCCGCTCACACACATAAGGATTTTTGATTTTATCTCTTTCTTGTTTTCTGCACAAAAAAAAGCCGCAGTAATGGAATTCCGCCTTAATCCCTATCGTTTCCATGCTAAATTTGTTTTGACAATTCAGGCGGTGTTATGTTTTTGTCAGTCTTTTTATATTTTAATCTGTTTCGTGAATATTTTTACCCGTGTTTATTTTAACTTTATTTTTTCTTTATAATAATACTATATTTTATAATAATACTATATATATTTTTTTTGAATACAGTAATTTTTCTTTTGACAGATAGAATTTCCCAACTACTTTCATCGAGTTAAGGAGGATTAAGAAATTTCACGAAAACTCTAAATCCGTCTCGTTTCCATTACTATGTTTCCATGAACATGGATAAACCGTGTTAAGAGTTTCGTCGAGTTAATAACATGGCGAGCTAATCCCTATCGTTGTCATGCTAAATTTGTTTTGACAGTTCAGGCAGTGTTATGTTTTTGTCAGTGTTTTTATATTTTAATCTGTTTCGTGAATATTTTAACCCGTGTTTATTTTAACTTTATTTTTTCTTTATAATAATACTATTTTTTATAATAATACTATATATATTTTCTGAATACTATAATTTTTCTTTTGACAGATAGAATCTCATTTAACCCAACTACTTTCGTCGAGTTAAGGATGATTAAGAAATTTAACGAAAACTAAATCCCACTCGTTTCCATGATGAGATTAGCCGAGATAATCCCGTATAGGAACCATGCGCAGATTTTAGCGAAAAAAAAACTAGATATAATTTTTTTTTTTCGATTAAATAAAAATAAATGATTGCAACTAAACTGCTATACAAGTTTTGTGCATGCAACCAACAAAAAAACTCAATAAATTAAGACAAAAATTTTATCAGTACATATGGAGGTACAGATAAAATTTTTTTGTTATTTTCAACAAAGCAAAAATTATTTTGGTTGATAAAAAAAATAAAAACTCGATATGTTTAGTAATATAAACTTTAGTTAAAAATACACAAAGTTTTATATTTAATTTAATTTTTTCGAGAAACGGAATGACATTTGAAAATCGTGTGCATGATAATATACATTTTCAGTCACATTTGATTGAATGGATACGGTACATCTCTTCAAAACTAATAAAAAATGGAAATCATATTCAGATAAATTTATTAAAATGAAAATTAAAATCATCTTACTTTTTATCAGTATATCGAAAGAGTTTAATCTAGCTCACATCCTTTCCCGTAAAATTATACAATATATCATGCGATATATTTCAATA
Source organism: Nephrotoma appendiculata (assembly GCA_947310385.1). NCBI lineage: Eukaryota > Metazoa > Arthropoda > Insecta > Diptera > Tipulidae > Nephrotoma > Nephrotoma appendiculata. The sequence continues at coordinate 105,686,123 of OX371225.1, forward strand.
TTTATGGCACTCGAAACGGACCACACTAATTTTGTTGGTTAAATTAAAAGTATAGGCTTTAAATATATTAGTTTATACAATAATAACTTATATACTTTTTTAATTATTTAAGTGTGTTAAGATAAATTAAATTTAAAACACAACAAAAAATTTAACCGCCAATGCGAAACGTCAAATTGAATTATGTAAACATAAACAAAATGAACATACGTTGCACACACGTCTGCTTCAAAAAATGAAATATTCAAAATTGAACGTGCGTTTTTCTAGCAACTACAAGAAATTATATCGAGTTTTTTTTTCGCTAAAATTTGCGCATGGTTCCTATACCGGTTTACTTTGACATGTACTACGTTTCCATGGACATGGATAAACCGAGTTAAGAGTTTCGTTGAGTTTCATCGAGTATGCTGGTATTCCACAATGAAACAATTTTTTTCAGTAAAATTAAAATGAGCTAAAAATATAAATCCTTTAGTTATTAGAAAGAAACAAAAAAAATTCAGTAAAATTTACTGGGGAAAATGTTACCATAAAAAGTATGAAACTCAATACTTTTTATGGCAACATTTGTTTTCTTTGTCACTCTAACGTAATTTTAATATGTGTACTCTCGTCTTTTCGGTTTCTCAGTATTTTTTACTGAAAAAATTGTTTCACTGTGGAATACATGCATTAATAACATGGCGAGCTAATGCTTTAATTCCATGGATAAAATTTGCTGACAGCAATTTCTTTGCTGATAATACGCAAAAAAAATTTTTTTTAAATTTCATGAGAGTGACAAAGAACAGAAATATTTTTTATTTCATATTATAGTAAAATTTTATGGTTTTACATTTTGGCATAACATAAAAATTTCATAAAATATTTTTAATTTATACAATTTCGTACAATTCGAATTTTAATATATGTGTATACCACAAAAACCACTAACGTTAATAAATTTCAACCCAAAAAAAAAAATAAATAAATCGACATTTGAGTATAAAAATGGCGAACAACTTATTTTATATGAGTGTGAGAAAAATTTCTTATCTTTACACACATTTTATGTAGATGTGTGAAAAATGCTGCCATAAAAAATACTCCAAATTTACATTTTTTATGGCAGCATTATGGCAGTAAACATCCCCTATCACACTTCCCCTCTCAGTAAAATTTTACTGACAACATGTTTTGTTTCGTACACAACCAGTAATATCTATATTTTTTTCTCGCTTTTATTTTTTGCTGACAGCAGATTATTTCCATGGAATAGGCCCATAATCCCTATCGTTTTCATGCTAACTTTGTTTTTACAGTTCAGGCGGTGTTGTGTTTTTGTCAGTCTTTTTATATTTTAATCTGTTTCGTGAATATTTTAACCGGTGTTTATTTTAACTATGTATATTGTTTCTATATAATAATACTACATTTTATAATAATACTATATTTTATAATAATACTATATATTTTATAATAATACTATATGAAAAAATCAGTAGGATTGTATGGGGCTAGGGAACATAAATCATTTTCATTGAATATATACAGAAAAATTGTTAGATTGTAAATTAAATTTTAAAATTGTTTAACTGTGACAGAAATTATTTATACATTTAGTTAATACATATTAACTTATTGTAACTTATTCGATGTAATTCAAAATCATGAAACACGCATTGGAATTGTTTTATTTCATTAATTAAATATGAATTTGAACGTTTGCAGAATAACAAAATCGGGTGTGTCTGTCACCGTAATTATAAAACCGCGGTTTCATTTGTTTGACATGTAATCGCGGTTGGGAGAAATCGCGATAATTTTTGTGTCTGTCCACGATATTACCACAGAATATATATTCTGTGATATTACTTTGAGAAATTTACAACAACAGTCCCATATATGTAATTCCAAATTAGAATTGTTTTAAACCAATTTTTTTGCTGTATAGAATAATTCTATACTACCTCTTGTAGTTTTACATAGCATCCCCAATGAAATTCCTTTAACTTTTTCCTTACAGAAAAGTATGAAAAAAATTTTGAGAATTTTTTTTTTTTTTTTGTTAGATTGGTGATTTCCTTATGAAAAATGTTATCAAACTTTTAACTTTTTCCTTATGAGAAATACAATGAAGTAAACGGCATTTAATTGGTTGTTGTTGTTGTTGTTTTTCTGCTTGTCACAAATTAAAACATTCAATGCATATTTGTCTTTTAACAATTAGTGTTGTATTTTGTGTCCTGTGAAAAAGTAATAAATAATATATAATATAATAATATAAAATAACAGGTAAACCAAAAATAATTTTGTAAAATGAAGTTAGCTTTACTTTGACTTTTCCTTACCCAACCCAAGTATAACAAGATTCGACTTTTTTGTCATATTTCGAAGTAAAAACTTATATTTAGTTTCGACTTTGACATAGTTTTGCTTTCGACTTAGAATAAGATCCTGTATGAAAAGTGTCGCGATTATTCGAAACTGGACGAAACTCAATAAATAGAATTGTATACATGCATGTGTGAACAATAACAACAAAAAACAATATGGCGGGAACGATCTTGTGCAACGACATATGTAAAAGGCTATAATTGAAAATACATTTTAGAGGAAAAAGATGGCGTCTAAATGTAAAGCAAAACAAAAAATTTAGGTTTAGAACAATGAATATTTTATTGTATAAAAAAATATATACATATTTATATACACATCTAAATTATATTATAATTAACTTTTTAATTATTTTTTATTATTAAACAATGATTTGATTATATTATTCCTTGATTGTAATATTAAAAGTTTAAATATTTTTCATATAGCTCATATCAAGTTTATTATTTCGCATTTGTTTTCCACTTAATAATTTAAAACTGAACTATAAATTAATTAATTTATACAAAAAAAATTTGAATAGATATAAAAATAAATTTTGGTGTAATTTTATTTAAATTAACGCACATCTTTAAATTTTTTAAAAAAATCACTTTTATAAAATTACCAAACTCATGTCGTGAACATGTAAAATAAATACGATACGTACCTCTATTTTGTTTCGTCTTGTTATACTAGGGACAGTATACATATACGCGCCAATACTAAAGTATTGATTCTTCGACTTTTTTCTAATACATATTTCGAAGGCAAATACGATAGCATAATTTTAAGTTTCGTCTTGTTATACTTGGGAAGTGTAACAAAATGGAACTCATTTTGACAGTTCCAACTTTCATTACTTTTTTGAGATATTTCATGGAAGATATGGAACTCGCATAATATCCAGTTCGTTGAGTTACGGGTTTTTGTTCCACAGTTCATAGTAAAACTTGTAATAAAATGGAACTTGACCGTGGAACTTAGGCTGTTTTCGAAACGAGTACTTATTTCAAACTTATTTACTTATTTGCCGCCATCTTAAATAAGTAAGCAAAGCCGTTCGAAATGAGTTTGCTTACTTATTTTGACAGCGACATGAAACATAGATTATTTTCTACGCAAAATTCTTCGATGTATAATTTTTTCGTTACATTTATTAATTTAATTAACTTATTGATAATTTTAGGAATATATTTATAACAATTAAAATGTCTTTCGGCAATGAAGAAACATAAAAACTCGATATAATGTTTAAATGTGTTTGATTTTTAGATGGAACTCTGCTGTATTTTTTATATTAAAGAAATTTTTCTTTGGCAATGAAAGATCGTAGTCTTGATTACCAAATTAATAGAAAAGGGTTATTATATATCTCATCAGTACTAATAATCGTGTTATCCATATATAAATACACCGTAATGTACGATACTGTACGTTATTTTCCTTTATGTGTCTGATTTGTGCAAAAAGGTTTTTTGTACTCTATTGTATAATTCGGATGCCCGAGTTATCTTTAAGTTAATTATTTTATGTAGTTTTAATTCAGAAACATCCATTTGGTACCTAGAAATATTAATTAAATTCTAAAACAAAACAACTGACATCCATAAATATCAACAAAAATGACAACTAAATTAGATTTTTATGGAAGAAAGAGACAGAAAATCAGTCACCTCGCCAGCTTACTTATTTGAATAAGTTAGGTTCCACAAATAAGTATTCGTTTCGAAAACAGCCTTAGTTCCAACAATTGTTCCATAAAAGTCGAAATAAGTTGGAAGTAGTGATACTTGGGTATTCATTGGGTATGCTCTTCATAAGGAAAAAGTTAAAGGAAAAAGTTAAAGGAAAAATTATTTTGCATTGGGGATGCGCTGCACTGCATCCCCAATGAAATTCCTTTAACTTTTTCCTTACAGAAAAGTATGAAAAAAATTTTGAGAAAAACATTTTTTTTTTTGTTAGGTTGGTGATTTCCTTATGAAAAATGTTATCAAACTTTTAACTTGTCCTTATGAGACATACAATGAAGTAAAATACATTTGCAAAATTGGTTGTTGTTGTTTTTCTGCTTGTCACAAATTAAAAAATATTGAATGCATATTTGTATTTTAACAATTAGTGTTGTATTTTGTGTCCTGTGAAAAAGTAATAAATAATATATAATATAATAATATAAAATAACAGGTAAACAAAAAATAATTTTGTAAAATGAAGTTAGCTTTACTTTGACTTTTCCCTATTCATTGGGTATGCTCTTCATAAGGAAAAAGTTAAAGGAAAAAGTTAAAGGAAAAATTATTTTGCATTGGGGATGCGCTGTTACATATGAAAAAAAATTTGAGAAAAAAAAAATTAGTTTTGTGAAATTTTTTTTCATACTTTTCTGTAAGCAAAAAGTCATAAGGAATTCTATTGGGGGTGCGCTATAGTAATACATAAATAAATTAATGCATATTTAAATTTGCCGCTCGCCGCCGTCGTTTGGCGTGTCTAGTCCTTTATAGGTAAAAGGTGAAAAAGACGATGGTGAAGTCGGTTTTGAACGGGCCAAGTCAATCATGTCAAAAATTAATTGTTGTATGTATGTTGGACTTTAATACACATTTATGCATACCACTGAAATCATTTTCGTCCGAAAAATACCACTATAACTGTAATAATAATAAAAAAATAAATATGTTATCAAAAACAAACACATAATTAGTATGTTATGTAATTTATATGTTATCAAATTATAATGCTTTTTTCAAAAAGAATTCGGATTTAACTAACCCCCCGATTCTGACGATAAGACTACTAAGACCATCTTAGCTAAAACTTTATTGTAGACATTTGTTTTTAAGACTAAAGTCTTGATTGTAATTCTGAAGGTAGTAGTCTTAAATAAAATATTATAAACTCTCTAAACACTTTTGTAGAGTTGCCAAACCAAATTTACACCCTATTGTTTCAAATTTATGAACGAAAAGCGACAGTTCAACTCGAAATACATATAATTATTGTTTCTGTTTAAATGTCAAAATTATGTCTCCTAAGACCACCTATTTCGCTGATATTAACGAAGACAATTTTTTAAGACAACTGAAAGATAAGTCTAAAGGACTAGACACACCAAGCGTCGACGGCGAGCGGCGAATTTAAATATGCATTAATTTATTTATGTATTGTATAGAAACGATAGTATAAACAATTATAAACCAATTATTTATAAAAAAAATTACAAATGTGGGATTTTTAATAGAAAAATTGAAATTTTAAGAAATTTTATCGAATGAAGTTGCACCCGCCGCCGCGAAATTATGTCCCACACCAAGCGGTCAAAAAAATTCGTCCATCGCCGCCGAACATAACCTAAAAAAATAATCATACTTCAATTGTGGTCCATACATTTCTCATTCGTCATTCACGTATGTACTCATATTATTTACCATTAAAGACTAACAGAGCTCTCACAATAGAAAATTTTTTACTTTTGCCTTACAAGTTTGTTTGAAAATAAAACTTGACAAAAACAAAATTCGTTTTTACCTTAAGGAAAAAGTTAGCAAACTCTAAACTTTTGCCTTAAGAAAAGACTAATGAAGTTAGCTAAATTTCAAAATCAGGGTTTTTGTTGTCATTTTCCAACCAAAACATGTTAAAATGCAAATAAGTTCTAATTTATCGGTTTAATATATCTTAACATTATAATTAATAATATAAAATACAATTTTAAAAATATTATTAGTATGAAGATAAATAAAACGAAGTTGGTTTCAATTAAATTTTTTTTTCTCATTGAGTAAGTTTACATCGACATATTTGGTCCAGGACTATACACTATATCTGACCTAAACACATGATGTAAACGCTAGTTACCCAAATTAGGTTGGGTAACTTTTATGTGTGGACTGACCCAAATTAGGTCGATCAAAAATGTGATGTAAACGATACCGACCTAAAGGGTTTTCGTATCATGAAATAGATGTCAGTAGTGGCATTGATGTTAATTAAACATATCAGCATAAAATTTAGTATTACAGTTATTAAATGAGTCAAATTTAATAAAATTAAATGAAAGAATTTAATTTCGAAAATGATACAGGAATTATTTGTGAGAAAATTATGAATTGCGATGAGAATATAAGCAATACTTTTAGTATTATTCAATAGATGGTGTACATAAATCTCGTTATGTAACCCAAATGTGACCTATAATTTTTGTGATGTAAACGGGACTAAGATGGGTCGCTATTTAGGTCAGTCCACTAAATTTTTTAGCGATGTAAACTAGCTCATTGTGAGAGATACTCTTAAGGTAAAAGTTTAAGGCAAAACCCAAGTATCGCTACTTCCAACTTATTTCGATTTTTATGGAACAATTGTTGGAACTAAGTTCCACGGTCAAGTTCCATTTTATTACAAGTTTTACCACAGAATATATATCCCTTTCCTGACCCGCATACACAATTGTGTATGTAAATTTCGATTACAACAAACGAAGCTGTCAAACATAGAATTAGGTGGTAATTGAAGACCAGTGTACACATTTGTGTAAACCACTTAATTTTGTTTTCGTCCGAAAAATAATAGTAACTATAATAATGATAAAATAATTAATATGTTAACAAGAACAAATAAATTATATGTTATATAATTAATTTGTTAACAAATTATTATGCTGTTTCCAAAAAAAATTCCGATTTAACTAAGATCCGTTAAAATACGGAAGACATTACAGCCTATCATTATTTACATACACAATTGTGTATATTGAACTGAAATTGAACCAAAAAAATTTTTTTTCTTGAACTCGAAAGGGATATATTATTCTGTGGTTTTACTATGTATGAAGTGTGGAACAAAAACCCGTAACTCAAAGAACTGGGTATTATGCGAGTACCATGTCTTCCATGAAATATCTCAAAAGTATAACGAAAGTTGGAACTGTCAAAATGAGTTCCATTTTGTTATACTTGGGAAGGTAAAGGCACATTTTTTTTCTATTGTGAGAGCTCTGTAATAAAACAAAAGTCTAAAATTCTCAAAACTATCCAAAACAAAAAAGACGCCGCGCCGCTCTTGGTGTGAATGGTTATGCGCGTCGAGTTGTATGGAACATTTGGAATTTGACGCGCCGCGCTTGATGTGTCTTGTCTTTAAGCGCAGAATAAGAATTGAAGCTGTGTTCACAACTCGGATGAAAATCCCAAAATCCCACATCCGAGATTTTTTAATTTTTGTTATGTTTTTTGCTCTATTTATTTGGTCTATTTTTTGTGACATAGCTGTCAAAATATAAATTTATTTTTAATTACGCTTAGCTTAATTACAGTGATTATCGTCTTTTTCGTATTTTTGTGTTTAATAAAATTTTCCGGCATAATAAATAAAAAATCATTAGTTATTCAGTTTTTAATAAATTCTTTTTGCTTTTCATTCATTTTTTATAAATTTCGCGTCATTATAGTTTCTCAGTTTTTATTAAATTCATTTTATAATGATGACCAATTTGACGGTTTAATTTAAAATTTAATAACAGAAACTTGATAACAAAATAACAAAATTTAATGTTTTAATAATAAAAACTTAAAACACTTAATGACACTGTGTTACAACACAATACAAAAAATCCAAATGTCATTAAGAAGTACTCATTACAACACACACAAAAATGAACAAAAAAGTATATTGATCTACAAAATGTAGCTGAATAATTATTTTTGAATTGTTAAGTTGGTCGTCTGCAGGATTCTTGCTCAAAAGTTGCAATTTTTCTACTTTTTGGGATGAAAAGGTGCGTATATTTTGTATAATTTTTGAGATTTGATTGGTTAAAATAGTGGGATTATAAATCCCGGATTTCCATCCGACTTGTGAACAAAGCTTGAAAGTTTATAGTCTTCGCTAAGACAAAAGTTTTTGCTAAGACTGAAAATAGGTCTGTGACTGTACGTTAGAATCGGGGGGTAAGATCGGTTAAAATACGGAAGACATGCTAATAATAAGACTCTAATTTTTTACATACACATTTGTGCATGGTCGACTTACATATTTTAAAGAAAAAATAATTTGGCCAGAAAAGAGATATATGTGTACTGTGTAGTATTTTGTAACACCGTTATGATAAGGACGCTTTTAATGTTATACACACAGAAATATGATAATTGACTAAGGAATCGCATCGCGTACGTGTAAATATTGCACTCTTTTGGGTACGAACTCAAGATTGTTTGGTGGGTTTTTCATCAAATTTCATCAAACCAGCGAACCGGAATTTGGGTGCTGGCTGACCGTATACATATTACTGCATTGACATTAGAACTTTTTATATTTTTTTCGAACTTACCCAAATTATTTTTTGATTGCTTTAGTACGTTTTGTTTTACTGCTCGGCTTAGTAATATTTACGAGAAAATACATATTTTTGGTATTTTATTAAAATAGTTTTGTTAATTGAATTGTTTTGGTGATTTTAAAATGAGTAGTAAGTGATTTTGTATTGTTCAAGTATATTAATATTTGTTAAGTTTACCGGTACATACATTTGTACAATATATAAATAGCTATAGCTGTGTATTTTAGTTTGTCCTCAAATGACCTTGAAAATTTTAATATTGGAAGTTTTGGTTTTATTCATGAATTCTGTAAATTTGAAGTTTAAAATGTATATTTACTTAATTATTATCACGTAGCACTTAGCTACATATCTAAGAATTAAAGTATTGCCGAAGCAGAATACAAATTAACTAGTTTTAATTTTAGGGTTATGATAGCAAAAGAAAAGTGACAAAAAAAGATTATGTATGAAATGATTTTTTTTTCATACCAAAAATTTTCGGTTTTTGAATAAACTCGTGTAGCGTGTACTAAAAATAGAGCAAATGATTTATAATTTCCATATTCCATGTGGTTTATTAAGAATGAAAAAAACCGTTAAATAATGTTAAAGTTAAATTGAATAAATAAGTATTTTTTTTAATGCATATAATCATATATTATATCAATCGACAGACATTCCATTTCGTAAAAATAGCCGTGTCTAATTTAAGGTATCCTGAACCTATAGGCACGTTTAATTTAGAAATAACTAATTGCAATGTAGGAAAAAGCGTTTTACGTCGAGAACAGTGACCAGTAAACATACGTGGTTGCAAATTTTCTGGTTACAATCTTGGCAAATATTTTCTTATTTATTCCTTTTTCTTTGAAAAACCCTTTAGTGAAATTTGTAATAAATTTCATTTTAAAACCTTTAACGTCTAGTGAAACAAATTTTGATAGATAGGCCAAAGACGTACTTTTATAAAATTCTATAATATCTTGTATCTGGATGTATCTTTTGGGATACAGCCATAATTCACACGTTCCAATTCTTCGATATTTATTTTTAATTTCGCGGTTGTTTTTCGTTTCTAATTTGTTCCTGTTCCTAAGCAAATTCTCACATGAATGACGAAGTATCGTCCCACATCCTTACACCATTCAATTTAGTTGATGAATTGGGTGAAATTTCCTTTCAACACGTCCAACTTAATATTTTCAGCTTTCTACACACCTCCTAGCCGATTTTGTATCGCATCCAACAGCAAATTGGATCGCATGTAGCGCTCTTTAACTTGTTTAAAATTGACAAAGTAATTCAATGAATAACCATTGGATAGATAGTCTTTTGTCATAAAAATACATCACAATAACCTTAGGTACTTTCAGTTAATACGAAATTATATAAACATTTCAAAATATATACTATTTATATAAATAACTGGAACGTAATTCAATATTTTGGCTAATTATCAAAATGTAGAAGAAAATAAGATAAAATTGGAGTGCCTTAAGGAAATGATGCATAAGAATAACTACGGACGTGTATGTACTGTATAATTTTTATTTAAATTAATGAGTTTTACTGTAAAATATCTCAAAATAGTAACCAAAATAATAAATTTACCATAAAAAATACATAGCGAATATGTATATTAATTTTTAGTTTCAGTGTTTCTAGAAACAGTAAAAACAAACAATGATTATTTTGGTACATATTATTAAATAATTATAAATTTATTATTTTGGTAACTAATTTGAGATACATTATATCGCATCGCATTAATATGTATAACCAAATGCAGTCATTTATTCATAATTCGGAAATTTGTTTTTAGAACCCGTTAGTAGTTATTGTAATGTGTTACAATGCCTTAAAACTTGTTAGATATTAGAACCAACGTCCAATGAAAATTATAATTATAACTCGGCTACTAACGCACCCCTTAAGTTAAATTAATAATTCCCCAATTTAATTTTAGAACGTATTGTAATTTTTATATTCTGTTTGAATCATTTTTAAATACGTTAAAAAATATCACAGCAATCACAGAAATGATCTATTTATATAACACATCCATGATGTGATAAAATAAGGCTCACACGCAACTGTTTGATGGTTTAATAGAGTATTTTAGATATACATAATAAAATATATATTTGTTCTCAATTCAATGTAGAAAAATAGTAGTGCTGTATAGTTTAATTTTCTAATTGATATGATTGTAATTATTACGATTGTAATTATTTTAACATACTTTATACGAACATACACATACAATTTTTATCTCTTTGTTTTTTAATTATGCAATTTTAAATAGTCATAATTCAAAATTTGTCCGAAAACATTCTAAAATATTGCAGATTACGACGTATCAAATATATATTTATGAATCGTCCGAATTCTCTGAACTCTGACACTGGTGATTTATAAAATATGTTATGATATTATGATTAAAACCTTTTGACTGCGTAACTGATTGCTAGATTTGACTTTGGTAAAACCTGAACAAAATCTTCAAATATGTTTGCTACTTATTAATTATTTTTATAAATGAACACCCAATGGTTGTCTCCATAATTATTATTATTATTCTATTGGATATAACAGTTTGACAAATTATTGTAAAGCAACATTTAAAATACCTTCTTGTTCTTTCTTTTTCGTTATTGCATGCTTTTGGAGTTGATACTTTTAAAAACAATATCTTTTAGAACTAAAAGTATCGGCTTCCAGAATAAAATTGGTTATTACCTAGTTTTTATTTAAAATCTTCGAAATCATTCATGTGATATAATGGGTATATCTAGCCCAAATAGGCCTCACACATGTTATGGGCTGGATGCAAAATATCTCACTAAAAAAATGTAGATTCATATCAATGTTTAGTGAGGCAAAAATTTTCTGTCTGCTTTTGAGTAGGTACAAATTTTTAGTTTGCGTCTTTACTCTAATTGACAATTTAGTTCTATTTTCATTTGCAAGGTATGAAATTTAATAAATTAAGGAATGTGATATTTACTTAATTATTAAAATCATGAAAATATTAGACATAACCCTAAACTAACATGAAAATATTGCATCCAGCCCATGTAGAATTCTACAACTGATGCAAATCTACAATTGAGACATCTCAAATGTAGGCCTACAAGGGCATGCATAAAACAATTTTTTGGTTTTTGGGGCCGTTAGAATATTGCTTGTGACCATAATTAAACGGCGGCAATAGGTTGGGAAAAGGCCTAAATTTATCTTATGTTTAAATTTATTAAAATATACAGTGGTGTGTAATATAATAGGTAATTTTATGAAATTTTTAAATAATACATTTTGGTAAAAAATGTTATATGGAGAACTTCTAAGAAATACCATGCTTTCGTATGCTGATGAAAACATGCCCCTCCAGTGGTTGTTTCAGCAGGACAATGACCCAAAGCACACGGCGAATGTGGTAAAAGACCGGTTTACTTTACTGCACATAAAATTAATGTAATGAAATGGTCAGCCCAGTCTCCCGATCTAAACCCAATAGAAAACCTCTGGGCTGAGTTAAAACGTGGTTTAAGTAAATTGCCGAGGCCAAAAACTATAAATGAGTTTGAGAAAGCGTTCAAAACGGTTGATGGAGTATCCCAGTTGAAAGATGTCACTCTATCAATCACTGATAGATTCTATGGGGAGACGAATGTGGTGCTTAAAAATAACGAGTACATCACTAAATATTAAATCTTTATGTAAAAATCAAATTATTCCAACGAATGACTATTTTTTAACAAGATTGTTTAAATTTCCCTATTAATTTGCACAGATGGCGTAAATGAATTAAAATTGAATACGATAGTTCGATCTGTGATCACAATAAAGTGATAATGTAATAAATGTTTTGTTTTCTACAAGAGACTGTCAATTAAAAAAAACATGTTTCAATTTTTGATATTGATGATTTTGTTAAAAAAATGTATTATTTAAAAATTTCATAGAAGTATGTAATGTTATTGTAGACCAAATTTTCTAAGTGTAAATTTAGACAAATTCGGTTTTATTTGATTAAGTTAAATATTATGTTAAAATATGAGCGACGAGTTTTTACGAATTATTTTGAAATTGACGAGCTTACTGGTCTAAAATGCACGCAAACAAAAGCTGGGTTTTTCTAAATAACAATCGGGTTGAGTTCGCGACACCTTTTTTCTAATTTCCCAATTCAAAATTATTTTTTTTTTAAATTAAATAATTTAGATTTAATACTAATAGTAATCTATCTATAATCAAAAAAATCCATCATAAAAGTTGTATAGTGTTTTTTGTAATATCGATTTTCTGTATTGTTCTGAACTGCTCCGTTATTATACAGAACTATACATAACAACGATATTGCAAAAAAATTATACAACTTTTTTGATGAATTTTTCTGGTTATACATAGATTACTATTAAATCTAAATTATTTAATTAAAAAAAATCAAAGCTTAAATTGAACAAACTTTTAAAAAAAAAAATCGCGAACTCAACCCGATAGTTTTTCAGACCGAGTAGTACAAATCAGCGCACAATGAGCGCATAAACAGCTTATAATTAAAGCGCTTAATTTTTACTTCAAATTGATGCACCTAATTCCATGCTATTCGTATTGTTAACGACCGAAAAGAGGGCCTACTATTGCTTTCGATCGTTTTCGTTGGTTACGCGCTACCAAATTATTTGTACTACGACTTTCGCATACTGTGAATGTTAACGAAAATATGACGTTTAAATCCATTCCGAACATAAATATTCTTGAAGTATGGTCAGAGTTTCTGCAATTACATTGCTCGTACTTTGTTGTGAGAGCCCCTTGTGAAAATATTACTCTGACAACACTTAAATAATTTTGGTAGTAAAATTATTTTAATAATCGAAAGCAGTAATACCGAAACTATATATTTCCATTTCCATCTGAATTTTTTTTATTAAACATAAATCATCCATGCATCAATTTTATAAGTCAATTTCACTGAGGTTAATCTTATTTTATAGTTTTAATATATTTATATACACAAATTTAATTTTTTTCTATATTTAATCCATAAATACGTATCTTATAAATATATCTACATAGTTATTTTATAGTTCATTATTCTTGTTAGGTTTATACAGATTGCCAATAGTAAAATAGATTAACCTCGGAATGTACATTTTGCTCTATGATGTAATGCATGTAGTTTTTTTTTTCAAATCTAGTGGCAACGACCAATATGTCAAGAAAATATTTTCTACCATGTAATAGGAATTGCTTTTTGTTTTTTTGTTATTACGTCACAAATAAATCGGTACATGAATTGGAACGACTTAACCGACTTATTGAAGATGGCACCAAATAAGTCAATAAGTCGGTGTTTGAGAAAGAGCTTTAGAATAGAATGGAAACTTTTATAAATAAAGTTAAATAATAATATCGTTTGCATTTTTATTTATCATGTAAAATGTTTCATCAGACGAAGGTTTCGTTTTAGTTAGTTATTTAAAAAGGATCACACTTAATTTGTAAACTTTTTCAAATCTGTAATATCTATTCGTCCTATTTAATGATACATTTTCTAAATGTCAGAAGCGCAGGAAGGTTGTTGCTCTTTGGGTTGTTTGTTAAGCAATATGGTGTGGGGACTAGTTACAAATTTTGGCTGCTCCTGTATTTCCCAGTCTATAGAATTGTAATGTTATAGGTTTGTAACATAAGTTGTCAATTCCTATTAACTACTGTAGCCTGTACTGTAAACACCTGATCTGCGAACCGATTATTAAACTAATTTGGACGTTTGGTAGTAAACTCTGGTGCTGTACTAAACAATCAAATCGTTTAATTAATCAACGTTGCCAAAACAAATTTCTACGTGCAATAACGAATGCTTACCGCTACGTAACCTACGAGGAATTACACAACGACTAATGTTAAATGGATTGATGAAGTGACCCATTAATTTGCCATTAAACATCAAAGAAGATTACTGCAACATACCAACAGTGAACCAATACAACTTCTTGACATAACACGAGAACTGAGTCGCCTTAAAAGAATTAAACCGTATGAGCTAGTCATCTAATAAATGAAGGTTCATTATTGGGAGCAGAATATTGATTGCTTGTAACTTAACACTCGCCCCACTTATTCTTTTCAAACAAGTGTGTTATTATCATTAGTAATAAATTATCATGTGATAAGATTGTACTATTAAAAAAATCCTATTAATTACATTACGTTAGGTAAAACTACTAGTTTCCCGAAATTTGACAAGTTGCAGTGGTTCAAAATCAAAATTTATGTTTTTTTTTTGTAACAATCTTTAATTAAAAAATAAGTAAATCCTAATAAATTATTTACCAAATTAGCAGGAATTTCTGGGTCTGGGGTAAAAAGAAAAACACTTTTAATCACACCAAATTCACTTAAAATTTCACAAAAGTTAATATTATTTATAATATTTAATTTAACCCTCGTCAGGCGGCATAGGTACAATTGTACCTTTTCTTTTTTTAAATACTTATAACTCTTCTTGTAGAAACCGGAGAGAGTTAAAGCTTTGTGAGTTCTCTACATTTTAATAATGTGGAAATTCCAAATATTATCTATTTACAAAAATTATGTCTACAGTGACGATTTTCATATAAAATATATGAAAGTACAATTGTACGTCTGCCGTCTTTACGCGTTGTAAAATTGTACCGCCGGACGGGGGTTAAATAAACACTTATAACGCACGAAAAAATATAAACACCAAATTATAATGCTGATAATGAAAATGGCGCGTTTTTTGTTTCTTTGTTTTGACATTGACGTTTTCTTTTTTTTTGATCACAAAACAAATCCTCCAAAAATTTAGGATTTTGAAATTTGATGATTGATCAAAAAAAAAATCAATTATTTTCTTCTAAAAAATATGAAAAGGTATTTGTGATCAAAATTTTTTGACCATGATCAATTTTTTTTGATCATTTTTCTTCGAAAGAATTTAGTGTTTGATTCTTTCGTTGCGATTATTTCCTCGTTTTCTTCCTCTTTACCAAAAAACTGTTGTTAGTTTGTACATACATAGTTGAAGGGGAAGGAAACGAAGAAAGAATCACGACGAAAGAATGAAAGTGTGGAATGGCGGATTTAGTATATTGTATCGAATATAAACTTGACTTTAGTATATTGTATCGAATATGTACTTAAAAATGGATTTTAAAGCTTAGTACTCAGTTCAAAGTGAAATGAAATTTTAACGCGGTCTCCAAAAATCTATTTATTTTCGCGTGAAATAGAAATGAAATTTTATTTGGAGAATTTTTAAATTTAACGTATAAATTTGTAGGCATACACAAATGAATTTGTTTATTTTACATAAATAAATTAAATTAAAATGACTTTAATTAAAATTTATCGATTTGTGGTATTAAAAGATTTGTTTATTGCCGAATACAAACAAATGTCAAAATTTCGCGTGAAAATAATGTGCCGACACATTATTTTCACATGAAAATAATTTGGAGAGTTTATGCGCGCCATCTTTGATGTATTGAACACACTTGGCTTTTTCGTTGGAGAACTGAGTACTACAAAATGAAAATAGAAATGAAATTTTTCATTTCTAATTTCGCTTTGGTAAAATCGTATGGAAATTTCACGTGAAATCGAACTGAGTACTAGGCTTAACTAAACGGAGCGAAACGAAACGAATCTTACGTGTCCCGGCCTTAACACTACCAACAAACGCATTAAACGCGAACTCAACAATATTGCAATTCATAAAATACCAAACAAAATAAGAAAGAAAACAACTAAAGAATTTTTTTTACATTTCTAAAACAGTCTTACCTATTAAACTTGGTGCATTTGTTTTTCTTAGCTGAGTCCTTCGATTAACTCCTATTAATTAAGGTTTCGATTTCGATGTAAGATAAAATATTACACTGAATGTAAAAGGGTATTTGAAATGCCGTCAAAATGTTCGATTGAATAAATCTATCCTTTTGCTAATTTTTACTGATATTGTCGTCCAGGTCGTTCCACCCAACATCTTTGATATCTATTACGGCTTGAGTGCGGTAATCCTACCAAATATTTAAGAATAAAATAAATATTTTTTCTTGAATTTTGATATAATGGAAGAAACATTTCTCAAACGACTATTGCAGATGGAGAGAAAACACTACCTACCGGAATTAAATAAAACTGTATGACCTACTAGAAATGACAGCATCCTATGACGGCGCTACGTGCTCCACAGCGCATGCTGACATGAACATTCTGCACGGGCGATTTGAGGGCATGGTTATCTCGGACGGCAGCGACGTGTGAATTGGCTACCGTTGTGCAATTTAACGCATTTAGACTTGTTTCTTAGAAGAATCTTTAATCGCAGGTCTAAACGAATAAACCGCAAACAATTGTTGCCTTCAAAGTCAACATAACGAGCGCCGTTCGGCAAATCAGCCAGATTTATGCGGCAGTCATCGAAAATTGGACCTCTGAATACACCAAGCAAAACCGCGGCGTACATTTGAACGGCGTTTTACGCTATAATTAATGCCATAAAATAATCTTTCAAATAAAAACAAATGAATATACTCATTTGTGGTTCCCACTTACGAAACTGTAAAGCCTCATCGACAAACAAAATTTTAAAGGGGGGATTTTTTGCATCACGTTTGCAGCTACAATTTTCTGTGCGGCTCGTATTGTACGAGGGGTGTTTAATATTTTGAATAAATCTATATGAAACTGTCATGCAAATCAACACAAGTTTCATTTAATTTCTGTGAGTGATAATGAATACGTGTTTTGTAAATTTAAAATTGTGGAAAATATTGAACATCGTGCTGTGATTTCAATTTGTAGCATCTGACACTAATTATGAACCAGAAGATCGCTTTTTTTCTTTCCAATTAAAACCACAATGTTCAATATTTTACACTATTTTAAATTTTCAAAACACGCGTGTAAGAATAATTTACTCATACAAATTAAATGAAATAAATGATTTGCATTTTGTTTTTGTTTGTAGACAATGGGCCTATTTTTTAATTCAACCCGAGCAAGCAGGCTTACCCCGGGTAGTGTACACCGAGCAAAGGTTGTACTGGGTAAAATTATCCGGTGCGCATAGAGTAAAAATTTGTTTTTTACTTTGCACACTCTTCGTACACTGACATTAATTTCAGAGTAAAATTTGAAGAACCGAGTAAGCTCGGTGTAAGCTAAGCACAGTTCACAAATAAAAACGCAGTGTGCAGAGTAAAATTACTCAGGTTGAATAAAAAAACAAAGTGTTTTTTGACAGCGCACTGCTTGCTCAGGTTGAATTAAAAAATAGGCCCTAAATAGAGGAAAAAGCAAAACAAAATAAAAAAATTATTATCTTATGTCATATAGATTTCCCGAACTTATTGAACACCTTTCGTATATTCACTAATTCAAACGAAGGCAAAAAAGCCTCCGAAGAGCACGTTTTTCTATAATCTGCTTTTGTGTAGTTCTTATGGATTTTTGATTATATTCCATGGAGAAAACGAAAAAATTTAGCTGACCATGTAACTGAAAGCACAAGACCCAAAATTTACATTAGAACGACTAAAACAACATTTTTATTTTATGGTATAAAATTTTTTAGAAATTATGTGATCAATAAAATGTAACCTATAAATTAATTCAAAAATATGAAAAATCTTTATTTTAATGTGTGACAATGAATTTTATATTTCAAAAAGTACCAACAAATATACTATTTTTGGGATGAACAGAATCATGTGATTTTATTATTTTCAAATATATATATATAAAAAAATACTGTACCATAAATATGCAAGAAGGAAATTTTGATATCAACAAATAAATTATTAAAAATAAATCAGCAACAAATAAATTATTAAAAAAAAACAGCAACAGGCTAAATTATTTAAAAAAATTGAGAAATTTTTATTTTTAGTATTCGACAATGATTTTATATCCTTAAAATTACTAATAAATTTAATATTATACTTAGGTTTGGCAGAATCAAGTTATTTCATTTCTTTTTTTAATTTTCGAAAATAAATAAAAAGTACTCTGCTATAAAATATGTAACCTAAAAAATACCATATGCAATCTCGTATTAAATTATTTTTAATAAAAAAATGTCCTTCCCAACACGAATTTAACAAATTTTTTTCATCTAAAATAATTTTATTTCTCAAGCAATTTTTGCACGTACGAGTACATACAAAACAATAAAATATAGTACGTGAGCCGTTAATCGTTAATCATTTTTTGTGAATTGTTTTCGTTGTTTGGTATCGATGTTGAATATGACATTTCTTATTTATCCTTGACAGTTTTTTCGTAATTCAATATAAAATCATTCGTCATAAAACTATTTTTGAAATAGTAAAATTAAAAAGGAGTGGGGGTGGTTCGGATTTCCTTTTGGTTGCTATAAAAAAAGCTAACACCCCGATTCTGAAGCACAGTCTGATTGAAAAATGGTCTTAGGTAAGACTTTTTGTCTTTGTTTTGAGTTTACTCTTAATTATGAGAGTTTTCGTATTCTGCGCGTAGTCTGTATCTACTCTAGGAGTCGAAATCGATCGAGTAATTTTTAAACTTTTTGAACAAATTTTTTAATTAAAATATTTAAAAATTAATTTTTTGCAAAATAGAAAAACAAGTGTTTAATAAAATGTGTTTATTAAGTGTAAGTGTGTTTCGCAACACATTTCGTATTCTGCGTATAGTCTTGGCATTAGTCTTGAAAGAAAGCATTCGTGGTCTTATTGATCACAGCGCAGAATACGAAGTCTCATAGTTAAGAGTAAACTCAAAACAAAGACAAAAAGTCTTACCCTAAGACCATTTTTCAGTCAGTGACTGTACTTCAGAATCGGGGTGTAAACTTGATATTTTAAACAAAAAATTATGGTGACACAATAACAATTTGCTGCAAATAAAATCGAATACACAATTCTCCCAAATACTAGGTTCAATATGTGTTGTCGTTCGATAAGAGATAGCGCTGTAATAAAATTCTATTATTCTAAGTGAAGGTGTAGCAAACAAATTCATGAACTTAGTGTTAAAAGTGTATAAGAACTCTTCACCTTCAATTAGAACAGTAGAATTGTTACCACTGCACGATATTCAATTTTTTCCATTGCAAAAAATACTGCAACACGTCAACTTTGAACAGCTGTTAATACACGAATGAGTAGACCGATCTACATAAAACTAACTTCACACGTGTCCATAAAAAAGTAGTATCATTTTTAGAAAAATAAAATATATACCCTATACCCTTGACAGACTAGGGTTTAGCTAAACGCGTTTAGCTAAACTAGTTTAGTTAATCTACTACAAAACCAATTAGGTTGACACACTATGAGGCGTAGCAAACCCTATTTCAATAATAAAATACGGTAGCGCTATGTTTGTCCGGAATCGGTATTAAAAAAATGTCTTTGACAGAACTATACAGAACAAAGATATTACAAGAAAACCATACAACTTTTATGATGGATTTTTTTGGTTATGTGTACAAAGATTTATATTAAATCAAAATTATTTAATTTAAAAATAATTAAATTTTAAATTTTAAATTGGACCAATTTGAAAATAGCTATCGCGAACTCTACTCGATTGTTTTAAAAAAAAACGCAGCTTTTATTTGTCATGGTATTATAATACGCACTCTACAGTCTCCGGTAAGAGGAATGCACAAATGTGTATGGTGGTCCATATCACATACAAAAATCAATTTTTGACTCGATTCGTTTTCGTTACCTACACAATTGTGATTTATTTATTTAATTATTTATTTAAAGAAATCTATTTTGTAATATACATGTATGATTTCAGATTATTTACAGTTATAGTTAAAATTATATTAAAACAACAAAAAACTTTAAAACAGAATAAAAAAAAAAAATATAAATCAAATTTTGGTTTAAACAATTAAAAATTTAGAAAAAAGTCTTTAAGGTTATTTTTAAAGTTGTCCTTTGATAAGTTGAAGTCAAATAGGTCGTCGATTAAGTTGAAAGATTTAGACATCCTATTAATTGGGTTGTTTTCTCCATAGTTGGTGGAATGGTGTTCAAGTGCTAAAAATTTATGGTTTCGAAATGTTCTGCATGGCACGTGAATTGATATGTTTTCCAAGATGTAAGCTGAATCTACGTGACCAAGCAAAAAGTTACCAATAAAAGCTGCTCCCAAGAGAAGTCATCTATTTTCAAGCGTGCATATTTTGTAATCTGTGCATCTTGTTGTGTATGGAGGTAAGCGAGCCACATTTTCATGGAATGGTAAGTTGTGGTCGTAATCCCAGTCACTTTTCTTTAACAAAAAAATCAGGAACTTCTTTTGAATGCTTTCAATTCTTTTTATGTGTACAGCATAGTATGGATTCCAGACCGTTACAGCATATTCCAGTTGAGATCGAACATAAGCGAAATAGAGTGAACATAAGGTTTGAATATCCTTAAATTCACCTGTCCATCTTTTAACAAATCCAAACATGGCATTCGCTTTCGCAATACAATTTTCAATATGCCTATTGAAACTGGCGTTTCCGACAAATGTAACACCTAAGTCTATAACCTCATTGACTCTTTGCAGTACTTCGTTGTTGACTTTGTATGAAGTAATTATCGGTGATTGATGGCAGGCAGGAAAAGGGATATAACCTTGTCCGGCCAGTATACAGAATTGTGTATGCAAATTTTGATTACGAGAAACGAATGTGTCAGAATAGAATTATGTGTAAATTGAAGACCAGTATACACATTTGTGCATACCATTTAATTGTATTTTGTTCAGAAAAATAACACTAACTATAATAATAATAAAATAATTACTGTTATCAAAAACAAATAAGTAATATGTTATATAATTTATGTGTTATCAAATTATTATGCTCTTTTTTAAGAATTCCCATTAAACTAAGATCCGTTAAAATACGGAAGATATTACAACCTGTTATTATTTACATACTCATTTGTGTATGTGGAACTTACATTGAAGCCAAAAAACAATTTTTGAACTCGAAAGGAATAACTCGAAAAGTAAGCGGCATCTATAATTGTATTACAGCACTAAATGACATTGTCCTATTTATAAATTTTAACTTTCATTGTTAGATGGCGCTTTCGCTAAACCCATTTTTATGCGATAAACTTCAAAATATTGAGAGATTAGTGCACTAAACAGGTTTAGTTACTAAACCTAAAACAAAACCAGTTTAGCTAATCTCGAAGTTGACACATTAAGAGATAAACTCAAAAAACGACTAAACGCGTTTAGCTAATCGCTAGTCTGTCAAGGGTTTTAGGTTCGTCGGTTTAGGTTAGGTCTTAGGTTTTTAAAACGGAAAAAATTGAATATGGTGCAGTGATAAAAATTCTACAGTTCTAATTGAAGGTGAAGAGTCCTTATACACTTTTAACACTTAAGTTCATGAATTGGTTTGCTACACCTTCAATTAGAATAATAGAATTTTGTTACTATTGACAGATCTACATAAAACTTCACACGTGTTCCTAAAAAAAGTAGTACCTACCATTTTTAGAAAAATAAAACGACGAACCTAATGGCGCTATCTCTTATAGAACGACTCAATTTACTGAACAACCTACTAGTCAGTCTGTATTTTACTCTCGTTCTAGTTTTACTGAGAAGCTTTTTTATATTCATGGAATATACACATTTGTTTTATTTTTGGTATTTTGTTTTATTTTCCCAGGGGATAAGGTAAGACATATAGAAATTAAATAGCTTTGCGCACACCATGAAATATATTTTTGTTTTTCGTGATTTATTGTACAATTTTCCTCTTCCAGTGGCACTATTCTGGTAATTCCCCGGGAATAGGGATTGGGGAAAGAATTTATATGTAATTTCTGTTTAAACATTTGTTTTCTGGCCTATTGTGGTAAAACGCTAGTGTTAATTTTTTTGAAGACAAAATTAAATTGGGAATATTTTTCCGTGAAAATTTAGATAAGAAAAAATATTCCCAATTTATAAAAATTTACACCAAACTTTTCTTCTCAGTAGGCCGGAGAATATTTAACAGAAATTCCATATAAATTCTTTCTCCAATTCCCTATTCCCGGGGAATTACCAGAATAGTGCCACAGTACTTTTATTTGTATAAGAGCGCAAATGAGCGCACCATAAAAACAGTGTTTTGATTGAGCCATGTTTGTTTCATCGAAAAAAATTAATGGAAATTTTATATTTTTTGAATATTATCGATGAATTGTTTACAGTTTTTTGATTGATTTTTTGTACGCGACTAGTTTTATCCACAGCAGTGAACGTAGATGCCGCCCCGGTGGCAAAGTGGTCAGCACGCTTGCTCCAGCGACCGGAGGTCCGGGTTCGATTCCCGGTGGTGACAAGGAAAAAATTGCATGGCTTGTTTTAGGATCAATGAATTAATCACTCACACCGCATCCCCAATAGAATTCCTTAAACTTTTTCCCTACAGAAAACTATGAAAAAAAAACTTGAGAATTTTTTTTTTTGTTTTTCTCAAATTTTTTTCATACTTTTCTGTAAGGAAATAAGTAATTCTATTGGGGCTATCGTTATCTGAAATGAAAATATGATTATGAAACCTCATTTGAGGCGGCCGAATCCCATTATGGGATAAAGTGCCAGAGAAAGAGAGAGAGTGTATCTAGATACTAATGGCCTTACTGCTATAAAATTTATGCTATATGACGTCATTTTATGTCCACAGTTACAATAGTCTAGATGGCATTATAATGAAATAGATGATATGAATTTCACATGTAATCTTTTTTTAGCGAAACGTTAATGGCGGTGGAAAAAGCAGTAAATTCTACAACAATATCAATTAAAAATTATATTACGGGCAATTGGTAGGAATTAATCTATTATACTATTTTTAAATTATGCATTCAACATTTCGCTGAATTTCTAATGGCCGGTTGCACAGAAAAATGACTAACGCGGTTAGTTGTGCGCCAGATAAATTTTTTATATGAAATCTGGTTTTGCAGGCAGAAAAAAATCAACGCAAACTTGGTTAAATATATTTTATTCCGTGGAAATATTTAGCTAGCGTATAAATATTTGTATGGCCAATTTTTATTGAATAACTTTTTAACTAATCGTTAAATATTTCCATGGAATAAAATATATTTAACCAAGTTTGCGTTGATTTTTTTTCTGACTACAAAACCAGATTTCATATAAAAAATTTATCTGGCGCACAACTAACTGGCCATTAGTCATTTTTCTGTGCAACCGGCCATAAATCTCTTAAACTTTTTACGAACATTACTGCCATCTACAAATTAGAAAAGAAACAACATAAGTTTAATGACTTATCAAGCACTTCTGCCTGGTACTTTAGGTGTTTTGTCCACAGACAACGTTTACTATTTATAAACTTTGTAATATTTTATACGTAATATTTTATCCATCTGGATGTATTGTGATTTTCTGTTCTCATTGGGTGCGACTTGTTCTCATTTTTTATGAATTGTTTTCGTTGTTTGATATCGATGTTGAATATAAAATCCTTGAAATAGTTTTTGCGTAATTCAATATTCGTAAAACATTCGTTTGTATATGTATTGATCATAAAAAAACCTAACAAACAATTTTTTTAATACAAAAACACTATCTTTATCTATAAGCCAGTTTTACCACAAAACGCAGGAATCAATATACATATTTAAAATACAACGGACTACCACAATGTTTTCGATTCCACGATGTTACCAATTTAGAAATGGTTATTATTTTTCTCATCATTTTTGAGAATAGATAAATAGATACAAGAAAATATTTAATCTTGATTAATTTCTGTTTTAGATTTGGTTTTTATTACGCTTGCGTAGTATGTACATTTCTTCTATATTTCTCACTCGAAAGTAAAAAATCTTTAAATACAGTTAAACCATTTCCATTAAGGTCGATTTATATTATCCGTTCCTTTCAGTTCCTTCACGTATCGTGTCAGACAAAATAAACATTGTTACATGTATTTTTCATAGGAGTATTTATATTATTCGTTCCGTACTTGTAGGAACTGAACGGAACGGATAATATAAATCGACCTTTAATTGGGAAATACGGAGGCGGCAGCTTCCATGACAGCTTTTTTATTTTTTTTCAATCTTGAAAAGTTTTAACATTTTTGAAAAACGACAAAGTTAAAACATTCAAATAAATTTAAAGAATCAATTCTTTAAATTTAAATTTTCAACAAAGGGTTGACCTTGTTAATTTTTTGAAATTTAAGATGAAATTTTTGTAACGAGTTTTGATTATACAAGACAACTTTACCAAAAGTACGGTAACTTCAATTTTTCGCTTTAGAAATCAAATGTGGTGTATTCGAGATCTAAGTATTCATTCGTGATAAAACAGCAGTCGGACGTTGGTCACAACTCTAAACAACCTATAAAAATAAACTCAAAATCCTTCACACCAAGAATGTTGTTTATTTTTATAGCTAATTCTGTTATATTTTAAAATGTAGGTCTCAGGCTTACACTACGACACAATTTTTTTTTTTGAGTTTTCATTATGTTCAAATACTTAAAATGTATTCTAAAAATAGTACGAAGATTGAATTAATAATTTTGGGAAGAAGTATAAATCCACTACAAATCGATGCAAGCAATAATTATAATTAGAATAAAATTAATGGTTCATTTTTTCTATTAGATTTAATACAGTAAAACTGTTATTTATGTTTAATTATTTTCTTAACTCAATTATATAACAAAATGTGGTTACTTCTATCAATTCAGTGAATAATAAAGACAACTGATAAAAAAACTTTGCCAACAAATATTACTAATAAAAAAACAGACATCCAAAATTTATAAGCAAAATAGCTATTATTATTATTTTTTATTTTTATCATTATGTGTAACGATTAGAAGAAGTAACCATAAATCTTCACGAACAACTGTAAAAATATAATGAATTCATTTTTTTAATATTTATTTTCATATTTTTTTTTTTATATTGTATTTATTAAGCATTTTACAACTACTTAGATTTAAAATAGCTATAATTACACATGCAAGCCCACACCATACTCAAGAAATACGGCTTGTTAAAGTCTTATCTTTATCAGTAGCCTTATTCATATTATTACATTTCGTTTCTCTTTTGCCATTCTTAACTTATCGAACATACGTTTATGATATTTAGGGCGATATCTGCTTGATTGCAAATATTTTATGGAGGGTAATTCATTGACCATTTTTAAAAATAGCAAGAAAAAATTGCAAAAAATCGAAAGAAGCGGACATTTTAATGTACTGTGAGTACTTTTATTCATGTTTTTATTAAATTAGTCCACAAGTAGGTAGGGTAAGCCAATTACATCTTGGTAATTTTAGTTTTAGGTATCTTTAATTGGACCAAGCGTTCATTTTTGTGATATTCTATTTTATAATTCTAGAATCAATGCATTTCGAGACTGGCTCATCGTCTGTATATCGATTTTGTCTCGTGAGTTTAAAATGAGTGAAGCAAAAAAAATCGAATACGTATATAGTGTATAGACAGTACACAATTATGTCTTTGTATTTGTATTTTTCTATTGTTTGTATTTGTGTTATTTGTATGATGAACAGTACCAAAATAACGCGATCCGAGCGAATCGGTATAATTGTTATAGTGCTTATTTGCTTTTCTCAGCACTGGAGTGTCATTATTTAACATGCTAATATATTTTAAATTAAAAATTTTTCTTTATCATAAATTAATTTTATACAGTGGTGGACAGAAAATTAGGGACAGCTATTTGGAACATAACTAAAACTCTATATTCAATATTTCACTTTATCCCATTGATCTGACATCTGTTTTAAAAGAATTCTAATTTGCTCTAGTACTACAAAATATAATAAAAATGTATTTTATTTTTGATATATTTCGGGAATTCCCCTAGAATGTTGGAAACGTCAAACAAAAGTGGTCAAATAATTAGGGACACGTATTTTTTCTGTATTATTTTTTTAATTTTTAATATTTAAAAACTGTAATTTCCTATTTAGTAACAAGATAATATTGTAGTTTATTAAAAATTCTCAAAAAAATAAAAATAAAATATCACGTTAAACGATAATGGGCCGTGGTATGGATTGTTCACCGGATGAAAGACGGATGATATTAAAATTGACAAGTCAAGGTAAATCATACCGTGAAATTGCTGCCATCGTTCAATGTTCGAAGAATATGGTTGCCAATGCCATAAAAAGAAAAAAGTCACACAATAAACGCGGTGTGAAAAGGAAAACAATGCCTCGGACAGATCGTCATATTTCCAAAATAGTGAAAAAAGATCCTTTTAAGACTGTTGACGTTAAAATCTGTTGACGTTAAAATGGAACTAAATTTAGAAATTAGTACGCGCAATATTCGAACACGTCTAGCAGAGTGTAATCTGTATGGCAGATCAGCTCGAAAAGTTCCACTTCTTAGCAAAAAATAATATCGTCGATAGACTCCGATTTGCCAAAGACCATATTGATTGGAATGGTGACCGCGGATCCAAAAATGGAGAAACATACTATGGAGCGACGAAACCAAAATTAATCTGTTTGGTTCTGATGGCAGACAGTATGTCCGTAGGCCAAAAAACCAAGAATTTCTTCCTCAGCACACAATAAAAACGGTGAAACATGGCGGAGGAAATATTAAAGTATGGGGATGCTTCTCTTACAATGGTGTTGGACCTTTATACTGGATTAAAGAAATAATGGATCAGCACATTTACGTAGATGATATACTTCAGAACGTCATGCACCCGTATGCTGAAGAAAACATGTCTTTAAGGTGGGTCTTCATGCAAGATAATGACCCTAAGCACACGTCTAGGAAGGCAAAACAGTATTTGGATAGCAAAAATATCAATCTTTTATCTTGGCCAGCACAATCTCTCGATCTCAATCCAATTGAGCATCTGTGGAAGGACCTTGAAGTTGCCGTAGCCGGCAAAAAAACAAAAAATAAGGAAGAACTGTGGAAAGCCGTCAAGGAAGCTTGGGAGTTAATACCTATCCAACGATGTCAAAGGTTAATAGATTCTAAGCCACGACGATGCCAGGCAGTGATTAAAAATAAAGGACAGGCTACCAAATACTAATATTTATATTAGAAATTGGGAATGGAATTAGTTTTATTCGCTTGTAACTCTAGTGTCCTTAATTTTGTGTCCAGCCTTTTTTTATTTTTTTGGATTTTTTAAGAAAAGTTGTTTATTTTTGAAATTATTTCTACTATCATACGAAGCGTATACAAAATTAGTTGTAAACTAACCATTTGGAATTAAATAAATTATTTGAGTTTTGTTACATTATTAATTTAATTTTTTTTTTTTGCTGTCCCTAATTTTCTGTCCACCACTGTATGTTTTAATAACATCTTATTAGTAAATCTATTTTAAATTTCATAAATTTTAAAAATAAAATATTAATTATAAAAAAAATCGAAAATAGATAAACAACACAAAAATATGGCGTTTACAATGGTTAACCCTTTGAGTACCAAAAAGCGCGCTAATGCTCCTCAATACTCTAGTCGAAATCATGTTGGCACTCAAAGTGTTAATATGAATAAACAAAAAAAGAATGACACGTGACTTGCATCTGCAGAAAAACAATCATACGCACGAAACTAACATAAACACAAATGCTACTACGATTACACTCATTTCGTTTCACACATTTTGAGACAAAATCGATATACTGGTGTTGGAATATTTTCTTCGCGACCCACTGGATTAAGTACTGCTTCCAAAATTTAATATTTTTGCTATCCGTTCCCGAAGCGATACAAGTATTTTTGCAATCGAAATGAATACTCCTTCAATTTGTTCGTGTATGGACTCCGAGTTTCCCTACACAATTGTAATCATCCGTCAAATCTTATTGATTTAATTTAACTGATGCCAGTATATTCTTTGTTGAATGCCATACTACTTTACTTACATTCTGGGCATAGCAAATTATAACGGCAGCACATTCGATCTCATCTTCACTAAAAATTGAATCTTGTGAAAAAAACGAAACGCAAAACGACGTTCATATTAAACAAAAATATAATATTAGACGTACATTTTTATAGTAACTAAAAGAAATAATTGTATTTTTCTATCATTAAAATTTGCGTTTGGTTCCATTGCTAAAGTATTTATAAAAATAACAAAAAGGCAAATGGGACTTTTTTTATATGAAAGGTTTTGTGAATTAAGCATTATTTGAATCCAATCTATGCGTTGTAGAGTTCCCAAATAACGGATCCCAATTCCGGGATTTAATTTTGGTATTTTTGTTACGGGATCCCGGGATTGCAACGGTCGCACCGAATGTAGTATGGTCAACAAATCCATTTAGCCCACACAACCACATCGCTGACAAGACAAACGACCGAATATAAACCACATAGTTGATAATCATACCCATCGACAATCGCGCCCCTGACAACTACATTGCCGACACCCACAACACCGACACCCACATCGCCGACACCCACATCGTTTACACTCACATCAACGACATTTAAATGCGGACACCGACATCGGCGTCACTCACGTCACTTATAACCATATCATCTATAGAAATATTTCCCGACAAACAATTTATCCTTATCCAACACAACCGCCTCGCTGGCAAACCAAATAGCTGACAGCATTTCACCGATAGACAAACCAAATCGCCAATATCCACAAGATAAACACACCACCGGTACCATATCACCTACACCTACATCTCAGATACTGTTACACAGCCGAATCTAACATCGTCGATACACATATCGCCTACAGCTACTTATATCCGTAACAATCACATTAATGGAAACTATACGCCACTCCATAAGTCCTGAGTCTGACACAGATGGCCATCTAATGAAATATTCATACGATTTTTAGAAAGTACTAACCTTCAAACAATATTTGTCAAAATTTTATGACAATCCGACCATTAGAAGCTTACAAGTTCCCGACAAGCCATTGGAAGTTTGGTTTCGAACTAATGAACCTTATGAATTCTTTAAGTTATTTAAAGAATTGAAAAGTTTCATTAGTTCGAAACCAAACTTCCAACGTCTTGGTAACCTCACCTCGACGTAAAAAATATGATCTGGCTATCATCCAGACTAATCCAAAATTTCAAATACAAGGTTGTCAAATTACATGGAGTGACCTCTGTAAATATATAAATGATTATCTCTTTTTAGAAATTACACCTTTCAATTTCAAATTTTTGTCAATTTACTTTCTTTTAAGTAGTAAAAATGATGAGGTGAATAAGTAGTCGCCAACACCCGACTTTCTTTTACCACAAATGTATAAATAGATCTCGATACATCACACATGATTTCTAAAACGAAAAATGAAACTATCAGACTTTTGGTAAAACTGTTTTCTATTATCAAAAAACAGTATTCCTGCTTAAATTCCAGAAAACGCTTGTTTGTTGGTTACAAATTTAATCTTTAAATTTATTTATCTCAATCTTAATTTTTTGTCGTTTTTTGTAATTCCGGTACACAGATTTCCAAAAAATTTCGCAAGCATATCCCAATTAATGGAAAAAGTTTAAGTATGAAGATTTTTTCCGAATAGTCAATCCGCCTGGACTCAGTAGAGATGTCGATTTTTGGCAAAATAAAGGTTTTTCTTTTTATGAAAACACATTTTCTCCGAAAAAATTAACCAAAATCGACATTACGTACGTCGCTGCAGTTATATCTTAGTGTAACTAGCATTTTATTGATTTCGAGATATTCCGTTTTAAAGATTAACGGGCGTACAGTAAAATTAATAAATATAAAACCAGTTCTTACTATACTTAACAATAGATCATGATTTAACTTATATTTTAAGCTTACAAGTTTTTCCGATAAAAACTGTTTTTTCGGGAAAATTAGAAAAATTTGAGGGCATTTCCAAAACTATTTTATTCTAAGTCCGCTTTTCAATTTTTTTTTCTGGAGATAAACCAAATGATGGAGGAGATACACA
Source organism: Nephrotoma appendiculata (assembly GCA_947310385.1). Lineage (NCBI taxonomy): Eukaryota > Metazoa > Arthropoda > Insecta > Diptera > Tipulidae > Nephrotoma > Nephrotoma appendiculata. The sequence goes on from OX371225.1 coordinate 105,716,803, forward strand.
AAAAAACGCTTTCTGGAGATAAACCAAATGATGGAAATACACCAAAAAAACCGCGTATACTAGAGATATTATTAAGTATTAATAAGTTACGCGTATAATAGAGATACTATTAATATAGCGTAAAAGATCTCGCACATAACAACTTTCGAGATCAGAGAGGCTGTCCATAGTGTATTTGCCCAATTGATCATGACTTCTGCCAGCTAGCGCAAGACACAAGCAAAGGAAGTGAACAAGAGTCTCATCCTCCTCCTCGTCCCTGTAGCTTCTGCAGAAGTCATTTACATCCAGACCCAGCCTTCTCGCATGATCTCCGAAAAGGTATATAAGGTACGATGCAAATCGAGGAAAATTCATTCCAATTGATGCGGCATTGTAATTTTTGAATTCGTTTTGCTTTAATTGAATAATGTGTAAGCTACCATTTGGATAATCCATAGTATTTAATAACCTGAGAAGTGATATTGGATTATAGATTTCATGATTCCGCAGATGCCTCTCAATAGCACTATGTACAGCATCAATTTCTTGAACCTGAGAATGTCCGGGCTCTCAAAATTTTTGTTAAATTTTTGTTCAGATTCGACTAATTATAATGCAACGAGGCGGTTTCTATTTATACTATTTAACCACGTGATTAAATATCACCGTACGCCACTGAAATTGAAGGAGTTAGAAAACCGTGGGAGTTAGAACAAAATCTAATGATTATATTGCATCTATAAAATTCAGTGTAATTTTGTTCAAATGCATACAAAATATTTTTATTGTGAAGTTGATATATCAAACTATTCTAAATAATTGTGTAAAGCAGTTAACGGCGACGATTAGTCGTACACATTTGTAAATTTAGCTCCCCCTTTTCTAGTGATTTGATTTAGGTCTAGTTATAGCATTTGTTTTTTACCTTGAGTTAATTTTAAATCTTTGTTAATCTTGGTTAATCTTAAGAATTGCTAACGAGTAGGAGGTGCTACTTGGATTAACTGCTTCTTTAGAAATCAATTTTGTGAAATAGACATCTTGTTTGACTAAGCACTAAGGTGCTAACTAAAATTTAGTTTTAATGCATAATATAATTAGATTTTGCACTCGTTCATTATTGTTCAAAATTTGTCCTAATTATCAATTTCTCAAACACAAGATTAATAAAAAGTCTAGAATAAGATAAGAGTAAGATCTTAAACATTGTTTTGAGCTAATAGTGCCTCTAAATGAAATATTAAACAACAACAATAGGAAATTTGTTAACTAATTTAGATTTTCTATAGGCCGTCATATTTATTGTACTCATGGGTTTTCTTATTTGTGCAAGTGTAATGGTCAAGTAAAATATTACGAGTGCACAACAAGTTGAAAGCTTTGCTTGTTATGTACAGAACTGATCCATTAGATGTTGTCAAATCAAATACTTGAAACACTTGACTTTTATATTTGAACAATGAGCAACTAAAATAGTTTTGCAGTAATCCACAGACCATCTTGTTTTATGGCATTCTACCCCTTAAGTTTTATTCTTCTAATATAAACAGGCAAGTTATTTTCTTCCCTATTTTAAACATAAAATTATAAATAATAAATTTTGTAGAAATACTTTGCTGAAAGAATATTTTAATTCCAACGATAACAGTCCATTTTTATAAGTTCACAAATTTATATTTTAAATTGAATTAATTTTATAACTTTTTATGTAATATTAGTTAATTAATTATTAGTAAATTAATAAATTAAGTTAATTAAAATGTTAGAGCTTGATCTTATTTAATTCTAAAATAAAACTATAAACAAAAAATGAGAAATTAATTATTAATAATATCCATATAAATGAAAGCCTTTTACACATCCAAGTAAAGTTATTCAACGATAACTCATTTGTGTCACTTTTTCACATAAATTTATCTCGCCATTTTACATTTTATTTTGAAAAAAATTTAGAGAATGCGATTTTACTAAAACATCACGATATCCAATATAAATCTAGACTTCTAAGATAATTTTTTTCGTGTGTAAAAGTTATCACTTGTACATTTTACAATTAGTCTTTGTTTTTAGAGAATTATGGAATGCGTTCACGAGATTTACATTGTTACAATAGTAGTGTTGCTTTCGCTAATCCGCTTAGCTTAGCTAAGAAATGTGAAAGCAACAACTTTTGGCTTTAATTTTTTAATGCGTTTTAATTTTTCTGTGTTGGTTCATTTTCTTAATATTTTTTTTATTTTTTTTTTATTTTATGAAATAGAACAAATTAAATTCGGTATTTTGCTGTCAAATAACAAATGCTAAATTATTCTACAAGATCCATTTTTCGAGAAAAATATAAAAAATAACGCCTTGCGGTAAACACCATAACCATAAAATGATTTTATTTCCCCTAATCCTAAAATTTTTTTTCTAAACATTCTAAGACAAGCGGCTTGAATACAATGCACCTGTTGTTGTAATTTTTTGAAAGCAACACAGCTAATATTGTTAACAATGACAAGAGTACGTTCACGATATTTACATTGTTACAATATTGTTAACAATGACAGCTCAAAATCGTTCATGAAACTATATTGTAACAATGAACACGTGCCTTTTTCGTTCACGAACTCTACATTGTTACAAACGTCATTCTCAACTCAACTCGAGACTGCTTCTACAAATGTCATTTTTAATGGTGTAGGTATCAAAAGCAACATGATCGCACAATCATCAACCATTGTGTAGGTTTGAAAAATAATTTAAAGAACAAAATTCAATTTTTAATATATTTATTTTAAATAAATTTGTGTTTTATGGATACACTGATTATTTTGATGCACCATAATACTATGGTTAGTTCGTACTATTCGTTTATTTTTTAGTTACGATTCGTACTTTACCCAGGAAACCACAAATCATATAAGTAATGAATAAATCGGTCATATATAAGTTTATATGATTTGTTTTATGATGTGCAGTCATATAACAAAATCATATAAACATCATAATTTACTAGTTTATGATGTTTGTGTGATCAAAATGCGGTCATACAATGGTTGTACAAGAATCATATTAACATCCGTATGACTTCTTATATGACTAGAAACTTTAAATCAACCTTGCTATGACTGATATGAGTTTTATTGTGACAAATTAATGATCAGACAGGTTATCACACTTTTACATCAAAGATATGGTATAAGTATTATTTCGGTATTATAAATGATCTAAAAATATGACTTTAAAATATATTCAAAAAAATTTATTTGTTACCACACACCAACCCCCAGAGAGACTTCCGTCTTACATATATTTTTATATCTTAAATCGGTTTTATTTGTAATTAATTTATAATGACTATTTTACTTAATTTGATTATTTACTTACTTTCACACAAGACGACTGCGACCAGGATTCGAACTCTTTCATTTTTGCGGAATCTCATACAAACGTAGCACACTAACCATTCAAGCTACTCATGATATATGTTATAATAGATTTTTTTGTAATATGATATATGATAATCATTTTAATATGATCTATATAATGTTATAATATGACTAATATGTTACTATAGACAAAGAAAATATTTAGTAATCAGATCCAATGTGTTAAAGGGAGATCCATATATTAAATGGTGATTAGTTGGTTTTTCAATATAAAGTGAATATACGACACGAAAAGAGAATCATCATGCAAGTTGAGTTTTAACCTCAAAACTCAGTGCAATCAAAATTGTATTACAAATAAGTTTAAACACGTATACAATTAAGTTTTACTATATTTTTTGCCAACAAGGTTTTAGAATAAAGCATGTTGTAGCGATATAAGCACAACATGGGCGTTCTGATATTTTATTGCAAATAACTTGCACGGTATTGAATTAAGCGGGTGCAATTCACTTATACTAAATAAAATATAAAATACATTAATATTAGAAGATTCTATGGGGTTCACGAAAAAATCTTCACGGTATTTTATTTTGTGGCCGTAAATGAACTGGTTTCCAATTAGCTCAACCGCATATTCCATTGCAATAATATTTTTGTTCAGGTTTAAAAACCACCTATTTTCAAATGTATTTTGTAAAACTAAATTATTTTTAAATTATTGCAGATTAGTTCATTAGGTGTTAAAGGTGTTATGAAAATTGAGTAATTGGTTTTGGAAACCATGGGTACGACGACACGTTTCGTAGCTTCAGAAAGTTGATTTGCTAGTTGAACCAGTGGCAACCGCCCATTCTATATTTCTATAATTATTTCGTTTACAAATGGCGATAAAAATTCTTTGGTTTTGTTGTTCCATAAAATACCCCGATTATCATAGGTTCAAATTCTGGTATTTCATATATATATTAAAAAGAATCGGCCAAAATTCTGCTTTTGAGCTTTGAAAAATTGGTAATCCATCTATATTTATGTTTAAAGATATCGAAATAGTATCTTTACGATTTATAAAGTATGATCTTAAACATTCCTCAAGACCCTGATGCCAATATTCCCCACCTTTTATTTTGATTAACCATTGGCCTGTGTTACGAGGAGTTTGCGTTACAGTTGTTGGGTCACTTTGAAGTTTTGTTTGGAAATTTGTATTTAAATAATTTATCAAAGGTTGGTTTATATTATATTGATGTGTCCAGAATTTCAAAAAATCATTCAGCGGTATATTTTCTTCAGCACTGACAAACGAATTAGAGAACACCTTATTGGTATCGGCATTTTCAAGTTCATCGTCTGTAATACATTCATTTGAATTAAAATAACTATCGTAACAAGTTGTGCGTCTAGTCGTGCTATCTGTGCCACAATCACCATTAGAAAGTCATTAATTAAATGTACTGATGTCGGCTGATTGGACATTTGACTTCACCCCGATGTTGTAGGACGATGGCTTGGTGAGATATCACTTTCCAAATTGCATTGCTTTTGACTCTGATTTTGATTAACATTAGATTCAAACCTTTTGTTGAATATTTTCAATTTTTCCGCAGATAATTTTCTGTAGCGTCTTCGATAGATATCACTTTGTTCTAATTTTTTCCAATTAAATAAATTTTTGAGATTTATCCATTTTATCAAGTGTGAAATGTTAAAAATATAGTGAATAATCAAATTTAAAATTGTAGGACATTAAATTACAATAAACCATATTTTGATGACATATTAGACACATAAATAAAACATTTGAATAAATCAAATTAATTGTTTATAATTCAAAAAGTTGATATATGGTCCACTATGACTATGTACCAAGTACAAAACCAATACTTATACGATTTTTAAAATTATACCAACCAGTATAATAACCGCTTTATGACATTCGAAACATTTTCTGAATAATGTTATTCGAAACTAAAAAATCTAATTTTTATATAGTCATAAGAAAAATCAATGTATGAGGCCTTATGACTTCAAGTCACACGAAAGTCTAATTTATGATGTTTAGCTAAGTAGTGGTCAACCTGGTGATCGAATTGTGATGTCAAACCTCCAAACTGACTAACTTAAGACCGATATATGATGAACAAAAAATAATATATGACTTATGGTTTACTGGGTATGGAGAAAAAAAATTGTCCTCTAGGCAAATCGAACTTTACAAAATCATGAAACGTTTATAATAGATCGTTAGAAATCTTAAGAAGTCTAATAGTATCTTGAACGAATGCCGCATCATCGTCTATGATGTCACAGTATTAAATTGTAGGCCAAAGCAGCAATTTTAAACAACATTTAAGTTTAATATCTTGTTTAGAACATCTTCGGAAAACGAACGACATGCCTCAGTGTTGTCGTCTGCATCGGGCGGTAGTTCGGCTAATGCAAGAACATATTCCTGTGCATATATCGTTTGTCAGTCAAATGGGGGTAATGTCTGAAAATCAATATTTTAAAGTTAGTCTCCAGTTTCGATTCCCTCGAGATTAATATAATTAAAAATTATTAATTTTTTAAAATTATTGCAATTGAAAATAATCATTTAATAGAATCTGCCCCAGAATTGCTTCTCCGATAGAAATTTATATTGAAAATTCACAAACAAACTCCTTCGTACCCGAATTAAACATTGCAGTGTCAGAAAATTCATCATTTATTTAAATTGTCTACGCAAATCTAACAAATTTTACTGTAATCCCAGTTTTAACAATAAATTTCTTTATCTTAATTCTGTGGTTATGTTTTTAACAATGTTTTAACACTTGAGACAATAACATAGTTAACTACTAACAACTAATAACAGTTGTTACAATATTATAACAATGTAAATCTCGTGAATGCACTCCTGGTGTAATAAAATCAGTAAAAAATGTATAAATATTATTTACAAACAATACGTCCTCCTTGAAGACATATAAATTAAAAGCAATGTTGATAATCTAATATCAACATTTATTATTATAATTACATATAAAAATCGATTTATCTTCGCAATAACACACTTATTGATTATTTTATTCGCAGAATTTGCTTGGATTACATTAGCCACTAATGATTCATACTCGTTGGGGGCACTAGTTGTTGCATCATCTTTAAAAAGGGTTAATACAGCCCATGAACTAGTTGTACTAGTAACTCCGGGTGTATCAGAATCAATGAAGTAATTTTAAATCTGAAATTTCAATTTATTCTAGTACTTTTTATTAATATTGGTTTATTTCTTAGATCGAAATTACGTTCAGTTTTTAATTTAGTTGAAGAAGTAAATGTACTCGATTCGCAAGATGCCGCCCATTTAGCTTTATTAAAACGTCCGGAATTAGGAATAACATTTACTAAACTGCACTGTTGGAGATTAACGCAATACGATAAATGCGTTTTTCTAGATGCCGATACATTAGTAAGTGGTCCATAAAAAAATGTTGGTTAATTATTTTATTTATTGAAGCTTTTCATTTTGTTTTTAAAGATTTTGCAAAATTCTGATGAACTTTTCGAACGTGAAGAATTGTCAGCCGCACCCGATGTAGGTTGGCCAGATTGTTTTAACTCTGGAGTATTTGTTTATCGACCAAGCTTAGAAACATTTGGTAAATTGGTAGACTTTGCAACAACAAAAGGAAGTTTTGATGGTGGTGATCAAGGTTTATTAAATCAATATTTCAACGATTGGGCAACAAAGGATATTACAAAACGGTTACCTTTTATATACAATACAACGACAACAGCAGTTTATTCGTATATACCTGCTTTTAAACAGTAAGTACATATCGAAATATTTAGTTAATAATCTCCTTATTGTTGTTCTCTCTACTTTATGGCAGATTCGGCGATAATTTAAAAATTTTACATTTTATCGGAAATGTAAAGCCCTGGTTGCTTAATTTTGATCCCCAATCAAAAACTGTGCAGTCACCATCTGGATATCAACATATTACAACATTCTTGCAATTATGGTGGACCATATTTTGTGATGACGTTCATCCTAATCTATCACCAGAAATGGTAAGTTACACTATAGAGCCAAACAGTTCTTTAAACGGATAGTTTTTTTTATATATCTTACAAGTATTTTATTTAAATTTTTTTATCAAATTGATTTTATTAATAAACTTTTTTAAAGGACATTTTAATAGCTTTTTCAATTAACAGTTTTTAAGTTTAAGTAAACAAAATTAAAAAAAATAATACGTTTCTTTTGCAAGTCTGAACCATTAAATGGTAAAAATCAGGAGGTAAGAATTCGGAAAGGAAAATTTTTATTACTTTCACGAAATAATTAAATATTTTGTTTTGTTTTATAATTGATTTTTGTAAAGCTGATTTCTTTTTAACAAACTTCGCTTTTATTGCTTAAATAATGCATAGCGCTTTTATTGCTTAAATATTGCATAGCCGCTTAAAAAATATGATATTGCACTTCTTTTTATAATAAAACTGGTAACGGAAATTTCGGTTCATAAAACATTTTGAAAATTATTTTGGTGTGATCAGATTAAACCGTTCATTCAGTTAGAAAAATGTGCAGACTGATATTATATTATAAACTTTACAATTTTATGTTATATATTTTCCATCGCTAATAGTTTATTAGCATTCTAAAAAATTTAAACTTAATGGTACGAACGTAAATACGAGTATTAAGGCACTTCCGGAAAGATGGTCCCGCCATCTAATATCTAAGGGAATAAATCAAAAATACCTACAATAAATTTTAGACTATCAAGTTAGTTTTGGGGTTTAACCAGTCACAACAATATTAAATTGTGATAAAAAATGTGTTGTGAAAAAACCTGTTTTAAATTAATGTAAAGGAATTGCGTTTTTAAACAGGAATGATTTTCCATGGATTAATACTACTTTCATTGGAAAATCAATTATCATGATTTAAACAATACATTTTTTAATTATCATGTTTTAAACAATATTTCGGGTTAAACAATGCAAAGGAAGAATTATTTAGAAAACAAAATTAGTTTTACATAATTTTTATAAAAACGCCAAAATTAAACAAATCAAAATTAAAACAAATCTTAAGACCACTGCAAATTAATATATCATGTACAATATGTCGAGTGAAAATGAATTAAAAGGCACAAGTAAATAGAATCAAAAACTCATCGTCAGGTGATAAAAAAAATAAAAAAAAAACATCAAAATGTAAGATCATAAAGTGGTTACATAGCTACATGTCCCTTTTCTGGCCCGTGATCACAATTGTGGGTCTACGAAAGAGAATCATGTCAAAAATTTATTTTTGTATGTATTTTGGCCCAACGTACACATTTGTGCAGACCACTTAAATCGGTTTCGTCCGAAAAATAACACTAACTATATAATAATAATAAAATAATTAATATGTTATGAAAAACAAATAATTAATAAGATATATAATTTATATGTTAATGCTTTTTTCAAAAAGAATTCCGATTTAACTAAGATTCATTAAAATCCGGAAGACATTACAACCTGTCATTTTTTACATACACATTTATGTACGGTGGACTTAAATTTAAGTTAAAAACAAAATTTGTCTGGGCGGAAAAAAGAGATATACTCATCGGGAAAAAAATGTCAACTTATGTTTTTTGTTTTGTTTTTGAAAATGAGTATCTTTGAAACCGTGGTATAGCTAACAAAAATGGTCAACATGAATATAATTTCTGACTAATGTTTTAGTTAAGCTAGTTAAATTTCATTCCCATCCCAGTAGTACAAGTGAAATGCTGTGACCTCTTTAAGGCCTTCGTCAGCTCGTCTGTCGTCATTTAATTCAGAGATATACTACCACTTTATCCTATCAGACGCCACATTTGCACGCCCAAAATGGTGCTGATATTTATATGTTTTGCTTTTGCAAGAAAAACATTTGTTTGTGCCAGATCAATTGCTCTTTTTTGGTCACAATACATACATTTACGGGATCTGGGCTCATCAAAAGGTCATTTTCAAGTGATTTCCAAAGAGTTTCGTGAATTGTAGATGACGCCCATGCTACTTTCGTTGTAGATAACGCAACTGTTGGTTGTCTTTTAGAATTCCAACATATCGCTCCAATGTGTTGCATGGAGACATAACCGGTGATGGTTTGCGTTCGTCATGGCCTTAATAAGCATCGCAGTAACCAGTGAATTAAGGCCATGACGACAATTCATCTTTAATTATGCGCTATCATAAATATCGTATATTTCTCTTCACTGCCAATCAGCGCTCTTCCGGTATCATTATTAAATCTGTTGACTGGTCGAGAGATTTGAGATGTGAACGAAATGCTTCCCACTACTTCCTTATATGGCACATTCCTCATTTGGTCACATTCTTGGTTTAGGACACATTGATCTGGAGTCTCACATTTAGATAGATGGGCGTTGCACAGAGATTGCATTCATTCATATTGAATCGCTGTAATATATTTAATACTGCTCTTGATCGATCCATATTCTTCCTTCTGCCCGGTCCCGTGTAATCTGTATTCCACCTTGCTTCTCCAATATCCTTCATCTTAAAATTTTCCATTAATTTGGTTTTGACCCATCGGTCAAACTTTTGTTGTTTGTTGTTGTTGGAAAATATTAAGAAATCGTCGACATATACTGATAAAAACAGTATCTTGTCTGTCGTGTGCAAGGATCAACTTTAGATTTTATTAGTCCAAGATGCTTGATACTTTATCAAGTTGTTGATTCCAAACACGACTAAACTGCTTGAGTCCATAAAGTAATTTCTTAAGTCGGTATACTTTAACGCCATTGTTGTACTTTTAGGCATGTAAATTTATTCTTTAAGTTCATCATGAAGAAAACGTTTTTGTGTCCATCCGTTCAATGTTCAAATTGTATTTTGGTAAATCTCAACACTGGCGCATAGATTTCATCGTAGTCAACCCTTTTTCTTTATGGACATTATGACCAAAATTTACCATTCCATGAAAATATAGCTCCGTACCTCCGTACTCAACAAGATGCACTGATTACAAAATATGCACGCTTAAAAATCGACGACACATGAAAACATCAGTTCATGTGTCATGCAGAACATTTCGATACCATTAGTTTTTACCCTTGAACACCATTCTACAAACTGTGAAGAAAATAACCCCATTGTCTAAATTTTTGAACATCATCGATGATCTATATGACTTTAATTTAACAAACGATAACTTTAAAAATCCTGAAGAATTATTTTTAAAATTTTTAATTTAAGGTGGGTTCACATTTACAAAAAGGACCCCGCACAAAACGTGTGGAAATTGAATTTCGGTCAAATGATTTGAAATTTTCAGAATAGTTTCTTCAAGTCATGCTGATTAAAAGTCTCCATGGGCACAAAGTGCTTAGATGCTGTTGAAGCCGAGTTTTAAGCGATGGAAAGTTGAAAAACTCGCTCATGCACGCGGCACGGACCTATTACACAGCCCCACAAGAAATAAAAAAATGTCGAGATCCGCGGGACGGACGATGCTAAAATCGCACAAACAAACAAATTACAATCAGATGGTGCATATATTAAAATAAAAACAAAAAACACAAATATACAAAAAAAAGTAATGGAAATTTCCAATTATTTTACATTTTACGGCGGAAAAATATGATGCATTATGATGCGTATAATAATGAAGTTTTTCAACTTTCCATCGCTTAAAACTCGGCTTTAATAGTATCTAGGCATTTTGTGCCCATGGAGACTTTTAATCAGCATGACTTGAAAAAATTATTCTGAAAATTTCAAATCATTTGACCGAAATTCAATTTCCATACGTTTTGTGCGGGGTCCTTTGTGTCGAACGCATTTGGCAAAAATATTTTCGCCGCAAATGTTAAACCGACAAGTGTTGGATCGTGTGCGTTGAATGTGGCATAAATTTGTGTGTCGTTTTCGTGCGCCGCACACATCCATAATTCCTAATTTATGGCGAAGATGTTTTCGCCGAACGCGTTCGGCATAAACTTTTATAAATGTGAATCCACCTTTAAATTAAATTTTGATTTCTAATTTTTGTTTATTTTTTTTTTTACTTTAAACTTTTTTAATTTTTTTTTTGTATTAATGTAATTTTTGTTTTAAACTGAATGTTCGGTTTTAATCTGAAATCATACAATGTACTCACAGAATAGATTTCTTTAGAAATAAATAAATAATATCTTTTGACAACTACTCTCGCTTTATATCTATATATTTCCTCTTCAGCGAAATGTTTCGTTTTAAAAATATATTTTCTTTCGATATATAACATCGATTTTTTGATAGGTGACATATCTGTGAGTTCCCACGTGCCATTTTGAATAAGAGACTCATATTCTTCTTGCATTGCATTTTCCCACATTAATACATCAACCCTTGACGAAGCTTTTTCAATCATAGAATTGGATCAAATAATTCACTGTGGTGGGACATGTAAGAAACAAAATCTTCGAGTTGTTTCGGTTTATGCAGTCGCGACGATTTCGATACTGAATGTATCCACAGGTATTTGTTTTGTCGATGTTTCTAGGAAGATATTCGAAGACCAACATCATTTCATTCAGTTACGTCTTCATTGAAATGATTGTATTGTCTGAAGATAAGCTTATGAATTCCTCGAACTTTGCGGCGCCTTCGGGTTTTGACTTTAACAAAAAACAGAAAAACGTCAATAAATGTTACAAAATATCGATTCCCTCCTATTGAGTCTGCATAGGACCACACAAATGTTAATAGACAAGTTCCAGAACTGCTTTGGTATGTGTTTCAGATTGTTTAAATGCTTGACGTATCTACTTACCTGTTATGCATGTCAAACAGTTGCTGTCATAATGATTAAGTTTGAACTTGGATCAATACACCTAATATTTTCTATGTGATATGTTTCGTACCGACATTTCTTGGTGGAAATTCATTTTACTATATTTAAACACTTCGTTTCTTTTTTAGTTTTTTCCACAAATTTATTTATTTTTTTTTTTTATATTTTTAACAATTCATGCCATTTACATGTTTTCGTCCACTTGGACAGTCCATCTGATGATGTCCAAGTGGACGAAAACATGTAAATGGATGAATTGTTAAAAATATAAAAAAAATAAAAATAAATAAATTTGTGGAAAAAACTAAAAAAGAAACGAAGTGTTTAAATATAGTAATATTTTCTAGCCGCTGGAACTTAATTGTCCAAGGCTTTAGTGTTATAAATCTATTTTAGGAATTTCTTTAACTAGGTACGTCAGTTCTTGGGGTTGGTTTAGTCTATACATGTTCCCCAATAGGCTTTTGGTTGCAACTAGTTCGTCAAATTTATTTAAAAAAAATTTCATCCCGTCTTGCCAAACCTAACATTATTCCTATTTTTGACCATTCGATTTATGGTCAAGTGCTTTGGACATAATTCTTTGTTGTACAAAACGTTTTTAATATTTACTTTCTGGATTTTGCCTTATACTAACTATCACATCAACATTTCACATCAACACATTTTGATTTGCAATCACACCATCAATATATACTGCTTAATGATCTTTCTGAGCCAATCGTTTCTCATGGTCATAGGCGTCGAAACACATTAATCATTTTTTTATGTTTTCACATCTTGCAATAATTTTGTTTTTATGGAATCTCCATTAATTTTGATTTCCGAATTCTCAGTTCACATAATCATAGGCTTATATTCCTTTGGGGAAAGTCTACCAAAAACATTGGCAGAATGGAATTTAATTTATGAACTGTATTGATTATGGTTGTCACGTACTCCTTCACATTTTTCCAACTTTCTAATTTAATCGAAGCCAACAATTTTCTTAAACCCTGAGTCCTAAAACTCGTTTGCCAACTTCCCCCAAACTTCTTTTGCTGAAGATGCAGGTTTTATATGAATACAGTTGATTGGAGTGGTTCTATTGGCAGAGTAATTTTCGATTTTATTTTCAAATCTTTTTTATTTTCTCAGGTTACCAAAACACAACGAACAATTTTTTCAGCTAAATAAGTTTGAACTGCGAATTTCCACGTGTCGTAATTCTCATGACCTTTCAATTTTCGATTGAATTTAAATTATTAGTCGCCATTTTGTCATAATTGATACACCACACCACGCAGATATTGTACGGAAATATAATTGAAAACTCATCGGTGTATATTCTTATTTGCGGAATACAAATGTTTTACTTTAACTTCATATTATTAATATTTAATATCTGGACCCATAACCTGATGGAATTTAATTAAGAGCCGACAAAATAAATGGCGTGCTGGTTTTTGAGAGAATCCATACGACCGAGAGCATAAAAATATATTATAGTTTAAAATAAACGGTACATAATTTAATACAATACAAATAATTACATTGTTCGGTTTTACTTTTTCAATGAAAAATACGCAGAAGTTAGTATTTGGCGCACTTGTATCCATCGTAATTTTCTAATTAGATATTTTTGGGCAGCTAATTTATCCATTATAAAAGTAAAGATCTCACTGTTTTTAATAATATTGATAATTTGTCAAGTTTAATGTGCTTCCAATAAAATATTGGGCAAGCAGTACAATTATTATCTACAAGAATCTTCAAGCATAAACTACAAAATTAATCTTTTCAACAATTAAGTGCCCACCGAAAATTTATTATAAAAACAGCTTTCTTTATTTTAATGAATTAAATTACATTAAATTTATTAACCTCTGCACTATTAAAAAATAACAACAATCATCAATGAAATGGGTATAGAAATATAAATAGTAACAAACTCAAAATTCAAAATTATAATAAAAATGAATTTTCAACTTAAATAATTAAAAAAAAGTAGTAGCCATAATTCGAGTTGTAAATATTTAATTATTGCGATCGGAATCTTAAGATATACTACATTTTCCAAATTTCAACACCAATATTTCAATTCGTTCTAACTCGATATAGATGGTGTACATAAATAGCTAGTTTAACTTTTAATGATTTTATGAGTTCATTTAATTTTATAATTATTGTTGAATTTTGATAATAAATATGTTTTATAAAATTGTATAAAAAATTTTAATTTCTAGTGATATGATCAACCGCCCCTGATATATCATAATTTTTCAAACGTTGTTGCTCTCAATAATATCAGTTTGGATATAAGCTTAAAGGCAAATTCCAGTTCTCGAGTGCCGGTCGAGCGCCCACATTTATGATTTGCGGATTCATTTAAAAAATATCAATCAAAATAATAATAAAATATCCATTTAATAAGGACGGGAAATCATCAACAAAAGTTTCATCAACGTTTACTCTCGAGTTACATACCACATTTTTTCTACGACTTTTTTTTGCTACACAGCATGTACTACACCGGGAAGTTTTCTGTTGCTATTATTTGTTGAAAATTTGCTTAACATACAAGCAATTTCGTCATGATAATGCTGGAAACAGACGTATGGAAAAACGCTTGCAGATACGCAGGCGGAAATGTGTCACAATACCTGCGTGGATTTTTTGACGACGATTTTATGTTTTTTAAGCCACCTATCGGGCAATATATTGAATTTTATGAATTTTTTATTCTGTAAACCCACATTTTTATAATTTAGGTGTATTTTATTAGAAAGAAATTCATTTTCTTTTAGAAATTGTTCCATCCTTTTAATTTTTGATTTGTTGACAATGAAATGACAGGTAATACTCAAAAATATACCGTCAACTAGGCATACATTAATTTATTTTTAATTTTTTGTCTGTTGTCAACACGGCTGCCGTGCGATTTCTTCGTTTTTTTATGCTGGAAACGCTTGTGTTTAAATTAGAATACACTACTTAAATGAAATGAAATACATGTATTCCGGATACGATACGTTTTTCCATCAGTTGTCCCTAATTCTAAAAAAAACGTAAAAATCGCGTGGCAGCAGTATTGACGACACAAAAAATTAAAAATAAATAAATTTATGCCTATTTGACGGTATAATTTTCATTCATTTCACGTCATTTCATTGTCAACAAATCAAAAATTAAAAAGATGGAAAAATTAATAATAGAATTTGTGAGGAAAATGATTTTCTTTCTAATAAAATGCACCTTAATTATAAAAATGTGTGTTTACAAGATAAATAATTCATAAAATTTAATAGATTGCAGATAAAAAAAATAAAAACCACATGTCAAAAAATCCGCGCATGTATATTTTGACATACGTTTCCGCCTGAGTATCCGCAAGCGTTTTTCCGCACGTCCGTTTCCAGAATTATGCATGAAACAGACGTGCGGAATTCCCAAATGCGAGTACGCAATTTTGTACCGAACAAGTGGTGTAGTGGTTAAAGCTTCGGTACTTGGACTGGGAGGTACTGGCTTCGAATCCCATCAGAGGCTAGATGCAAACCGAATTTTTGAAATAATTGTCCGATAATTATGATTTTGGGCTCATTTTAAAGGTAAGTTAATAAGGATTTATAAAAAAATATAAAAATAGTATACTGTTTAATTCCTTCATCTCTAAATTTCCCGCCAAAATGTTCTTTTTAAATTTTCTCAAAAACCTATTTTTTTTAATTTTTTTTTTTTTTTTTTATAAATTTGACAATTAATATTTTACAACATATCAAAAAACTAGAATACCGTTATTTTTTGTTTTCTTGCAAAATTGGTTTTAGTAAGAGGAGTATTTCATTTTTATATGGAAGGCTATATAGATATTTCTCAGTGTTTTGAAATTGTTTATAAAAAGGTTAGTTCAGTTAAATTATTAATATTTATTATTCAAATTTAATTGCATATATTTAAAATTTCAATCCCAAATTCTTTTGATAATTTTATTTTATTGTTTAACATTAAATTTTATTCAAATTAAAAATTATAATTTAATTTTAACATAATCGTTAGAATTAGAATATTTTTTACGATTAAAATAGCCATCCTCTGTTGGAATAACTGCATGGAAACCGTGAGTTCTATTTACTGTTTTTAAATTTTCAAACCTAGTTGCAAGTTTGATTTGCTTGGATTTATGTTCTGCGTCTGAACAAAATCCAAATTTGATATCTGTCTTCAACGTTTTAGCCCATTTAAATAATGCATCTGCATTGGTTATTGTACTGCTGTATTCCATTGTGAGACTAGCTCATGATGCCATTCTTTTGATGGTACCTCCTACTCCATCACATTGACCTTTTCCATGAGCTGTTGCATGGAAATGCCGTTCACAATCAACTGCAACATCCTCTTTGTGTTTTTAAATGATCTTAAAATTTTTCTTGTTTTTATAATGCGTGACTGCGCCATCGGTAATATAATAAATTTTAGATAAACTGGATATTTTAGTTTTCAAGAACTGCATCAATTTTTCAATGAATCAGTGAACCGCTACAGTAACGTGGTGAAGACAATCCGATATTATAATGATCGTGTGGTGAAGTAATTTGCCTTCCAAATTTTGGTAAATTACAAATGGATGAATAGTCGCTTGCTTATTATTCCAATGAAATCCTTGAGTGGCATTTTGCATTATAAATGCATAATTTTCTGCAAATCACATAAAACTATCACCTCCGTAGACTTCAGTGCCATTTTTTTATTTTTTAAGAAGCTGGACTGCTGAAGTGAAATGAAGCAATGAGGTAACAGATTCTTCAGCTTATTTATGAAATAATCCAGAAATTCATCTAACGATTGAGAAAAGGCGTCCAGATTGCAACTATCGGTAGAAACCCACTGATTAAATTTTAACTCAGCATCCTCGCAGCCATGTTCCCGAAATGCATTTTCCAAATATTCTTTAAAGTTATCCAGTCCTGGGCAGCTTTCGCATTGTAGAAGGTAACATGTTGGTGTAGGCTCATCACATAAAATAGCTGAAATACAATCCCGGTAGTGCGCTATCTTTCCGTTGGTAATAGTTTCCATTTTGGTGCCATAAATAATTAATTTTACATTTTGATGTATGGTACACACGCAGACTGTGTGCGTTCCACTACTACCTGGTTGTACACAGTATTTTGGACGAAGTAGTGAAAATCTAGAAAATCCAATTTTTTTTTTATTCGTCATCCTGATACATCGTCTTATATCCTTCGTAGCACTCTTTCAATGTAGACATCATTAGCCGCTTTTGAACTTTAGCTTTATCGACTGTTAAAATTTCGTTTTTGCCTGGCATTATCCGACTAGCATCATCATCAGTATAATAAGATAATACTGCTTATTTAAGCTCATCACTTATTTGCCCTCATATTTTACCTGCTGGACGACTTAGTGGACCATTCTTGTCTCGTAGATCTTTAGCGGTTCGTACCATATGTTACGTTGCCTTGAACTCATTCTGGATTTCTTTAATGGTTAATGATTTTGGCAATATAGTAAATAACTGAATCTTATCACTGGTTTTCTCCAGTTCTCGAATTTAGCTTTTAGATCACCAATCAATTCATCATATAGTGCAACCTTCCTTTGACCTTCGGTTGACTGATTCAAAAGCGGCACGATTCCCGCCACCAAAGATGTTGATGGTGTTATTGAAGCTAAATCTATTACTTTTTGCTGCTGATGTTTTGGCCTGGCTTCTAACGTATTCGGATATATAAGAGACTTTCCAAGAAAGAACACTTCACTATCACTGCTATTATCGTTATCGGCTATTTGAGATGTTAGAGGAGATCTTGTTGATGGTCCCGCAACTGGTGACAACTCTAGTTCTATTTTTCGTCGTTTGCAGGTAATATTTATATAGCACGTTGAACAGAGATACAAATTATCTTGATTCTCAACTGATTGTGGCATAAATTGCTTAACATAATCTGGAACTCGTTCAAGTTTACTCGAACACTTTGAATCGCGATACGGTTTACAACACAGTTAAATGTTATCTCTTATTTATATCAACAATGTTCAATTTTTGTTTTCAAAATAATTACTCATCGTTTAACAGGTACGCCTGCGTCAAGTGAAAATAATCAACCCTCAATAAAAAAGGGGAAAACAACATTTTATTTACTCTTTTATAAAATATCCCAAGAAAGAAAAGGAATTTATGGTACTTACGACTAACCAAACGATATAAACAAGGGGTAGCTCATAATTCTGTGACTCATACTTAAATATGACGCAAATTTGTGCAATAAATAATAAACCAAACACACAAATTGAGTGCACTACGTCTTTTGTAAACAATTTCAAAACACTGAGAAATATCTATATGTATAGCCTTCCATATAAAAATGAAATACTCCTCTTACTAAAACCAATTTTGCAAGAAAACAAAAAATAACGGTATTCTAGTTTTTTGATATGTTGTAAAATATTAATTGTCGAATTCTATAAAAAAAAAAAAAAAAAATTAAAAAAAATAGGTTTTTGAGAAAATTTAAAAAGAACATTTTGGCGGGAAATTTAGAGATGAAGGAATTAAACAGTATACTATTTTTATATTTTTTTATAAATCCTTATTAACTTACCTTTACAATGAGCCCAAAATCATAATTATCGGACAATTAATTTTCTTTTTATTGACATATATACAACATCATGATTATCGTTTTTCTCAAAATTTGACACCCTATATCTTTAACAACAACAACAACAAAAAATTAAAGTATTTCAAATTTTTTTTTCAATCAAGGCTACACATTCAAAATAAAAAAATCATAAAATTAAAACATGACTTATGGCTCCATAGAGTGAATTTGTGAGTTGAAGAATTTTTCGCCATATATATATATATATATATATATATATATATATATATATACATATATATATATATATATATATATATATATATATATATATATATATATATATATATATGTATATATATATATATATATATATATATATATATATATATATATATATATATATATATATATATATATATATATATATATATATATATATTTTGTTATATTATAAATATATATTTATATTTTTTATAGAATTTATGCTTTTTATTATAAATGAATTCGTTTCGACGAATAAATTCAATTATTATTTCTTCCATGTTTTATTTTGAGTTTCTGTTAAAAAAATGAAATCCCGGCGTGAAGGAAGTATTTACAATTTTTATTTTTGTTTGTGTTGCTCATTCTGCAGCGGTGCGTTTTTTACAAAATAGACACAACTTTTGGAAAAACGCATCCTATGCGGAATAGATGTATTTCGTTTCATTTAAAGTAGTGTAGTCTAATTTGAACGCAACCGTTTTTCTGCACGTCTGTTTCCAGCATAAGTTGAATTATTTGCATTTGTTTTTTCTTAGAATTTTTATTTTTATTATTATCATATATTGCGATTCATACTATTAGTTCCACTAGTTTTTTGATTTTTTAATTAATTAACTTTCAAATTCCAGAATAATTATTGCCAGAAAAGTAGATAATTCTAAGCTATGACACTAATTGATGAATAAAGCCATTACCTCGTTGTTTTTATGAGAAATAACTCTTTTTCAAATTAGTTTTTTTTTAATGACTAATAACCACTTCATTTTTCTCCGGCTTATAAATGAGTAGTTTTAATTAGTTTGTTGAATAGCCGTCTGAAGATGAAGTTATATCTACGCGGCGAAGAAAACCAGAGAACCCATACAAACAATGATTATGCGAAATAAACGAGCACGGCTGTCTTATCACTTTACTAAGAGAATATAGCGGTCGGAAAACGATCTTTAGTTAAATGCGTCAAAAATTGCGACCATTTGGCGCATAAAGGTATTGTAAGGACACTCTGTAACATACAAATGACAGCAAGTGCTAACCAATTTCCAAGGCACAAAGCCGCGCGATGTGAAACTATTTACGCAAACTTGGGTGAAACGCAACTGATCCTAGATAATAGAAGAATATTTTTTCGCATTTTTTACTATCACCATGCCATGCACATCTAACTTTCTCTCTTTCAGAAAAAACTTTCGTAAAAAAAGGTTAATTACATTGAAATAGGACAAGATATTTTTAAATTACCTGAGACCAATTGCGCCCACATTATCACATCAAACGGCTTTGTACATTGGAAAATATTTTAGTGCAGGTGTCCAAACTTTTTAAGATTGGTCGTAATTATTGGTACATTTAACTAAATATTTATTTTCGGTCAATAAATTCTCTAGGTAAAATTACTGGCAGCCTTGACCAGCGTCCGCATATTTCTGAAATCATTGTTTTTATGGTTCCTCCAGTTTTCAGTGGCATAATTTAACGTAATTTTAACAAAAGCCAAATAAACATTTTCAATGTGTAAGTTTTTTGTGCAACGCTTTGTTGTTCAACAACTCTTTACATTTATTAACCAGGGAGAAATAAATGATCCATTTTTGAAAAAATATGTACCAATAATTCCACCATCCCATAAACCAAACCAAACCGTTATTTTGTCTGGATATAATGGTAGCTCTTGAACCTCTTCGGATTGCTCTTCAGCCTAATTACGGCAATTTTGCTTATTAACGTAGCCGTTAAGCCAGAAATGGGTCTCATCGCTGAGCAAAATTTGAAACGGTGACGATTTGGAAGATCGGCTGGCTTCAATTCTTGCACGAGTTGAATTTTGTATGCTTAACCAAGATCCTTACGTTAAATACGCCAAATTGTTGCATATGACAAGCCAAGCTGTTGAGAACGGCGTCGAATGGATTCGTCACGGTTCTCGCTTACACTCTCAGCTACCGCCGCTAGATTTTTTTCACTACGTGCTGTATGTGGTCTATTTGGTCGCGTATTATCCAATAATGAAAATTGGGTTTCAAATTTTTCGTACCATTTTTCAAAAAAAGTAAAACAATTGAATTAATTCAATTTTTTAAGTAAATTTTATATTACTTACATAAAAAAATCGTAGAAAAACTATTGTGTGCTTGCATAAATGATTTAATTGCTTTCGCTTAGTTATTGGCATCGGCAGTCTCGAGCAAACGCCTTGCTCGAGCATCAAAATAATATTTTACGGTCTAGATACAAAAATAACTGTTTCTATTCCTTCGAAAGAAAACGGTACTTTATTTATTCAAAAATAGGACGTAAAACGTAAATAGTTAGCGTATTGCATTGGTCATTTACAACAACAATCGCATTAAAACTTACCCAAATGGATTCATTTAAATCCAAAATGATTTTGGATTTACGTAAATCCAATCCAATTTTTAGTACTAAAGCTTTGTACTAAAATATTAAAATTGATATTTCAAACTACAAAATCAACATAAATATTATTATGTTTTTAAAATAAATCTAAAATAATAAAAAATCACGAAATATGCGAATGTACATATTAAAAAACATTTTTACTTTCAAACTGTGAAGCCAAAACTAAATCCGAAAATGGCTGTTTATTTGAAAAATTATAAATCCAAAACTAACAGCGAGTTCATACGAAGGATAAAAATCTCGGATTTTTCTATCCCATTGGTTAAACCAATTACATCACGTAAATTATACAACAGACACGCCTATTTTCATACAAAAAAGTTGAAAAAAATTAAACAAAAATCTGGTATAGAAAAATCCGAGATTTTTATCCGTCGTATGAACCGGCAGTAAATCCTAATCCACTTGTACCAATGCAATACAGCTAATATCAACAATATTTTGGGTTAGCTTCTTATAAACATGCTAAATAACGGATAATTCATTTAGAGGTAATTTTTGCAGTAGGGATTTTATGACAGATCACGTGTGAGTTGTGTCAAACAGTTATGGTATTTTTGTTCAGTATTGTTTGTCATTTCATCATAGAAAGACTTAGCCCGGCACAGCGCCTACAAATTATTCAGCTGTATTACGAAAATCAGCTTCTACGAGTAATGTGTTTCGTGATCTTAGAGCAACTTATTGTCCACATAATCGGCCTACCGAACACACAATTAGCGAATTAATATTAGCGCAAAATATTATTTTGATGCTCGAGCAATGCGTTTATTGATTGAGGCTTGCGGCAAATACGGCAATTAAATCATTTGCGGAAGCACACAATAGTTTTTCTATGCCTTTTTTTATAAAAGTAATATAAAAATTACTTAAAAAATTGAATTAATTCAATTCTGTTCTACTTTTTTTTGAAACATATTGACCATTGTAATTGAATAGTTGAAATTAAAATACATAGCATATTAATAATATATATAATATATATAATATCTGTACATCCGAAATAGTTTTGTCAATTCGTCTTGCCGTGCAAACGTCAAAATACTTCGTCACTCGTTGCCTTTATATCCCCTTTCCGGCCAGAATTTTTAAGTCCACCACGAACAAATGTGTACGTAAAAAATGACAGGTGGTCTTCCGGATTTTAACGGATCTCATTCAAATCGGAATTCTTTTTGAAAAAGGCATAATAATTTGAAAACATAAATTATATAACATATTAATTATTTGTTTTTGATAACATATTAATTATTTTATTATTGTTATAGTTATAGTGTTATTTTACGACCCAAAACGATTTAACTGGTATTCACAAATGTGTATGTTGGTCCAAAAAGCGTACAAGAATAAATTTTTGACATAATTCTCTTTCATACATGATTTTCACACAATTGTGATGACAAGCCGGAAAAGGGATATACAACCCCGGGCTATAATAGTAAACTTCTCAACCTTGGTATACATTTATACAACTTTGGTATACAATACACTTTTACAGAGCATACCCAATAGAATTCCTTATGACTTTTTACTTACAGAAAAGTATGAAAAAAAAAACTTGACCAAAAAATATTTTTTTTGTCAAGTTTTTTTTTCATACTTTTCTGTAAGTAAAAAGTCATAAGAAATTCTATTGGGTATGCTCTGTTATTTACAGAAAAGCTAGTTTTGGTTTTTACTTGGAATGTCAAACGGCATGACTAGTGCGATTGAACTGCGTACATGTTTTTTTATTATTAGTTGTAATTTAGGCTAACTTTGTATTTTATTAAATATAATTCTGAAAAATTGTCAATTAGAAATAGTATTTGAATGAAATAGTCTGGTCACCCTTAAATATTCCCAATTTAAATTATCGTGATAAAATATCGAAAATTCAGCTTTTTATGAGAAGAAGTGTCTAAAGCAACAAATGAAATACTTGTAAATGATAAACTACAAGACTTCTAATAATCCTATAATTTTTCTTTGCTAACCAGCATAATATTAGGTTGGGGAAAAATAAATCCATTATTTTTACGTTTCTTTCGGAGCTTTATTTAACATCGCTACAATCGTTTTTTTCGATTACTTGTTGTCAATTAGACAATTTTGTATGCCGCTTTCCCAAAACGCCTTGTCCCTCCTGGTGTTGGCCTGGTGGAACACGATGCCTCCCCTATTGGCTAATTGTGGTCGCTTCCGTTCGATTGCTGCCTTCAGTCGGTACAATTGCTGGCACCTCATAGTAGATGAGTCCCTCCCAATCCCACCGAAACACTCAGCTAAGCCTTCCTGGCTGTCAATCCTGGTTTAACCACCGTTTGGGCGGCTTCACCGGCCCTCGACCATGATCGTTTCCGCTTGACATTGTCATATGTGACTCATTTCTTGTCGCCAGCCACCATCCGCTTCAGAAATGGCTCGATTTCGTTCGTTTGTTTAAGGATTCGTAGTTGTAAATAGTCCATCAAGTTTTTTTGCGTCAACTCGTACGGCACCCAAGCATCGAGGTTATTTTTGAAGCCAACTTTATGCAAATGGTTTAAAACTATTTTGGGATCGATCTTCAGCTCCTGGGCGATGCTACGATAATTCGCATGCCGGTCTACTTCGATAATTTCCAAGATTTTATCGATATTGTCGACGATAGGCCTTCCAGTTCATGGCACACCTTTGATATTACCGGAAATTACCGGAACGGAATATACAAAACCTAAATTGCGCATGATTGGCTGTGACAATATTAGGACCATAGACACCATTCACAATTCCACCAGCCTGACTTGCGTTTTCGCCTTTATCGAAGCAACATTGTAAAATATAGTGAATTTTCTCTTTGTTTACCTCAATCCTTGACACGCTATAACCAAAGAGTATGTAATTTTATAAAGAGTAACGAAACAGATGAAAAAATTTCATCAAAAAATGCATGGGTTATGCAATATAAATGTATTGTAATGTAAATACACTTACATAATAATTTTTTATTTTTTTTTTGTATCGAATATTGTCACACTTGTGACTATTGATATAAAACGACAAAAATTACCATATATAGAGATGTGGACGTGTGTTTTTAACGCATTTAAATTGCATGACCCATGCATGTTTTGATGAAAAGTTTTCTTTTTTCGTTACTCTTTATAACATTAGATTCTCTTTGCTTTAACTCACAGCTGCAGCTCGATTCTGGTTTTTTCTATAGGAAAAGGAATTAGGAAAAATATTTTCATAGTATTTTTTCAAAAATATCATTTTCTGGCCTACTGAGAAATTATGTTTGATCTAAAATTTTATAATTTAGGAAATATTTTTTCCGTATCGAAAATCGAAATTGGATAGGAAAATATTCTCAATTTAATTTTGTTTTTGAAAAAATGTACACTAACTGTTTACCATAGCATGCCAGAAAAAAAATTTTTGTGATAAAAATACTATGTAAATATTTTTCCTAATTCCTTTTCCTATTGACGATTGTAAACGTTGGAAAGCCGCGGGGTGGATCAGAAACTCTTTAACTACAAAAAATGACATGTGTGATCCATATGCCGAAAAATCAAGGATATACATAGATTCAAGTTTTTTATATACATATTACATAAGCCATAAAATCACTAATTATACAAAACCTATAACATTTTTAATTAACATATTTGAACAAAATAAAACCAAGCAAAAAGATGAATTATCGCGAATGTTTATTTTCTTTATGCATGCGGCATAAATGTCAAAATTTGTAGTTACCATAGTTCAAAAAAAATCCGCTATGTAGAATTAATGATGCTCCAATCGTCAATAGGAAAAAAAATTGAGCTGCTGAATCGGCAATCAATCACACAATGACAAAAGATTTTTTTTAGTACATAAATCCCCCTTTCCAATGAGTATAATTCTGGTCTACTATTCGACAAATACATCATGAAGCGAAGAAATAATGGATTTATTTTTCCCCAACCTATTATTATTTATTATTAATATACACATATGTTACGGAAACTTTGCTGTTGCTGTCATGTACATATTTCCGGAGATTAGTAATACATTAATATACTTAAATTAATTTTTGTTAATAATCTTATAAATTGTGTTTATTTTAATAGTTCTGATCTATAGTCAAACTAGGGAGCATAATGAATTGCTCAATATAACCTGATAAATCGAACCGATTTAGCTAAAATAAAAATATTTAACAAATTTCGGAAATACATTGTTTTTTAAAGTATTTCTTTACTTGGTGTGTTTAACAAAGTTTGCCAACAATAATAAATTTTAGCAAAATGACCAAAAATAATATAGGTATAAAAAAATAACTGTGCTATTTATTAATATAAGATATTAATAAATTCAGATTCGACTATAAGATGGGACTATCGCTCGTTGTAAACAATATCTACCAAAAGTGGATGCGAATAAAATAATTTTAAAATCTCAATAGACTACTTTTATTGTTAAACAATCTATTTTAAAAATAAATTCAAACTTTTACTTTTTCGGTAATTCCGACTTTTATGTAATCTCCGGTACATCTTCATATGTACTTGAACTTCATTAGAATATCCGTAACATAATATACTTTGTGAATACATAACCACAGTCAATCAAATAATATATTGGAGCCTATTCTCTCGGCACAAAATTTCTGTTATGTTATTTTATTTCCCTACTTCCTATTGGAATTTGTATTGAAAAAACTAAAATAACGTAACGTAACAATAGTTTAAGTCCAGGAATTGGCCCTATTGTCTGTGAGGTTCTAATTATGTTGTATAGATGTTGTTAATTAATAAGTACATCATTTTTTTTTTTTGTAATTAATAATTTTTATTTATTTAATTAAAATGCATGCATGTGTTATCCTGTTATTATATATCCCACACAGAATAGAGTGCGATCGAGTTATGGATCAACAGAAAAATATCAGCCATATACACCTGTAAAAATCCTTTACGTTCCTCCGACTTTTGAATTATTGCCTAATCCTAAGCCCAATAATTGTAATACAGAAAAAGAAATCAATTATTACGATCCATGGGAAAATATTCATAAAAATAATACAAGTGATAATTATAACATAAATAACAATCAAAACCCTTTAGATAACTGTAATAATATTAGTAAACATTCAAATGAATCTGTTCATGAAGAAATTCGTAACAATTTTGAAGTCGATTATAATTATTTAACTGAACAGCTTATTTCTATAGATCATAATGAATCACACACAAATAATGCACTCGACGACAATTCACAGAGAGTAGTGTTTTCACCTCCCAACGCGTTCCTAATCCCTTCGCCTTCTGTACAAAAGCTATCCAGTGAAATATCATTTGCGGAAGTTAACAATATAATTCACACAGAAAGTAATATTTTGCCAGAAGGGATTGATAATAAATTTAATAATATTAATATAAATAAGGCTATGGAAGTGAGTGATCCATTACCAGAGAATCAGGATGATAATATTTCGTCAGCTAACGAGGTGGGTATTTTGATGACTTAAGTGCATGGTTTGCGTTGTATGTGTTTTTTGTATTTTGTTTAGTAAGTCAATTATAAAAAAAATGTTTTTGGGAGAATATAGATATTTCGACTGTGTTTTTGATTCTCATTCCTATATAATTTGCAAATAGCATACATTTATATTATTCATTAGATCATGCTTAAAGTTTTATGCATTGTATCATTAAAAGAAGTAAGTTATCGCTTATGCTCCATCTTCACTCGCAAAATTTTCTACTCATTTTGTCACAGTGTCACGACAAAAACATCAGTAATTTTATTCTCGTTGTCAAGGTGACATAATCAGATTCAATACAAATATATTTTCTCATGGCATTCTGGCGTCATGATAAAATCTGGCGAGTGAAGACCGGTCATTAGATTACTATTAAAAATCGGTGGTTCTGGCGTATATATATACTTTGCAAAGCGGAATCTTATGCCTAACGATTGATTCATTGTATAATCTGTATTCCGCGTTCAAAATATAAACTAAACCTTAAACCTGTTCTTGCCCCCTACATATTTTTTTATATAGCTATTGTAATCTTTTTTGTAATTGAATTTCAATGTTTTAATTTGGTGTTTACCTCTACTTACACATTGTATCAAACCGCAAAATACTAATGGAGCGGGCTAATATTTCAAAACAAATTGTATGTTAGAAAATGGTGTTAATTTAATATTTGAGTATTAGATTATTTGTAACATATTATTATTACGTATTACATACATTCAATTTGTTTTTTTTTTATTTAGCAAAAAAATTAACTAGTTCAATTTTGTAAAAAATGCTGCTTTAATTTTGAGGATGCCGTTAAGAATTCTGCCACCACGCAATTTAAAGCAATGAATTTAATTAATTTAATTTCACTTATATTTTTAGCGTTGTAAGGTAATAAGGCATTAGAAAATAAGTTTTATTTTGACAATTATTCGCAAGATTTGTGAGCTTTTTAATTCAATTACACTATAAACTGCGCTTAGGATGTATTCTTTACACTTCCCGCAAATAATTTTTTTATTGACAACCTTTAAACATACTTAAAATTTTAATTTTTAGTCAGTTTCAGTACATTTTCAGCCGATTAGGGAAATTGAAAAACAGTTGGTACTTACTACCAGATAAAATTGATTAAATAAAATTTATTGGTAACGTATGGTAACGTATTCGGAAATTACACTTCCACATTATCTACATTTGATCATTAAGCTTGTAAAAATGGCTTTATTTAACATTTAACACAATTAATACATTAATTTTTCGATAACGTTCACATTCGGAAATTTTAAATACAAATAATGAAAGCAAATAAAAGACGCTGAATATTTTCCCAAATTACACAATATTTACCAGATTCTTTAAACGACGCTAATGCAAACCACAATAATTCATTTTCATTCCTCCTTCCAAATCTATGATACTTAATACTTCTTTTTTTCTATACATATTTCAACATTATACAAATGACTAATTCAAAATTGTATGAATTTATTTAAATAGGAGTATGTTTCCAATCGTAAGGATAGTTTACACATTTTTTAATAAACAGAGAACCCATTCAAATTCCAGTTACAATTATTTATATGAATAATCAGTGTTTACTTGACTCCTTGGTGTTTTACCTTGGTTGGTAGTTCTTTAAGTAAATACATCAAATTGTTTATCATTGAATATTCTTTCTTCATCCTTCTCGTCAACCTAGTTGACATCTCGAGTAGTTTTACTATATGTGTATGTGTAAAATGTGCAAGTCCGATACGAATACACAACAACAGTACCACTCAAAAATTTTCACAGTAATAAACTTGATCCATATTACAGTGTAAAAACACTTTGTTTTTGAAAATATTTTATTTATTTAATTATTATACATACATATATTGAAATAATTTGTGAAAATAAGCTTAATCAATAAGCACATTTTTATTTTTTAATTAGATATGTAAAGATGTAGAAGAGAAAGACATAGTGATTTTAGATTTTAAGTTAGTTTTATAAAACAATTATTTTAGTAATTAGTGTTTTTAGTAAGTTTTATATCTTCGTGCAACTGTAACTATAAGTAGTTGTACATCGGCATGTTTAGTTTATCAACAATAGACTGAATCTGCTTAGTTACTTGATGTACACGCCAGTTGCTCAGTTTGGATCACGTCACTGTTTCGTGTGAACGTGTCGACCTTAGATCGGAAAAAATTTAGATGTAATTTTAGATGCATTGGTCTAAAACGTTATTATTATTATTATAATACATAATATGTATATATATATAGTTATATACTTATTTTATACATGTGCATTACTGTAGAAAAAAGCTGTAGAAAGTAAAATTAGGCAACGGATAAAGTAGGCATCAATTGTGGATTTAATATTTGTTTTAAGAATATTTATAGCAATTTCTTTCCAAAAATCAAAAATAAATTGATTTTTTTGTGTGGCAAAGAACACGACACGCGATTGATTTTTTTTTGTTAATGAATCTGTAAAAAATTGACATACGATTTTCAAAATTTTATATTGGCAGTTTATTGTCAACAAATTATCAACACAATTTTTTGTCAAATCAATTATTTTAACACAGTGAAAACGAAAAATAAAATTATTTCCTATGTCAAATGATCACGGCCAACTAGTCGAAAAGTTATAATGTTTATGTTTATATTTTTTGAAGTGTTTATGTTTATATTTTTGACGTGAACATATTTATGTGTTTGTAAACGTCAAAAATAAATCTAACGAAATATTCAGATTTTTCAAAATTGATTGCGATCAAAAAAAAAATCAATTTTTTTACTTGGAAAGAAATTGCAACGGTATTTCGATCAAAAATTTTTGATTTCAAATCAATTTTTTTGATTTATAAATCAATCTTTTTTTGGAAAGAAATTGCTATTAATAAAAATATTAATTTTGTTACAGGCGTATTTTCTTGACAACGTTACAACAATTATATTGGATAAAGCATCGCGTGGTTAAAATAAACCAAAAAAATTGTTTTATTCAAATCATAAATCAGATTTTTCTTTATAATGTTTGCCACTAGATATCTAGATACATTTTAAATTTAAATTTCATTCCGAAGAATAAAGCTCGATTTATATTATACGTTCCTTTATTTATGGTGTCAGACAAAAAAAAACATTGTTACATGTATTTTCATAGGAGTATTTATATTATCCGTTCCGTAAGTGTAGAACGGATAATATAAATACTTCTATATAAAATATATGTAACAATGTTTTTTTTTGCCTGATACGATAAAT
This sequence comes from Nephrotoma appendiculata, assembly GCA_947310385.1. Lineage (NCBI taxonomy): Eukaryota > Metazoa > Arthropoda > Insecta > Diptera > Tipulidae > Nephrotoma > Nephrotoma appendiculata. Next base: position 105,747,033 of record OX371225.1, read on the forward strand.
GAAGGAACTGAAAGGAACGTATAATATAAATCGAGCTTAATCCGTATAAAAATAATAATAATAATAGTTATCAAAATATGTATAATTATAAAGCTTAAAATATAATTATTTTTATAATGTGAATATATACAATATAATTATTGTATAATATGAATACACAAATATAATTTTGTAAAGTTATTCTATGGAACTTAAAATTACTTTTGCAATGCTAAATTTATCGACAGTGTACCAACAATATAAAAGAAAATTTACAAATTTTATTGTGAAAAAATCAAAATTAATTTAATTTTTCTCAACAAAATACGCGTAGCATTCATTAAAAGCTAAATTGATCTACATTTTACCTTATGCAAAATATTGTTAAGTAGTTCGAATTACATAAACATTTTTTTGTGTTGTAAATCACCTCAATGTTAGTTACCGTAAAACAATTTTTATAAATATGACCAAGAAAAGTGAAAATTTACCAAATGGACCCTAAGAAACGAAATAAGTTAAATGTCGGTTAATTATTGTTTTATTTTGGGCGTATAACCCTTGCCGGAGAAGAAAGGAAAATTTAAAGAGAATGTATCGCAACTGATTCGATAATTGCCCTATGCATTTACCGAATAAGTTACTTCCGAACTATGTATACCTAAAATAGACCGTCTATTGTAAGATAAAATTTACAACGAAAAGGAACTCTAAAATGACTGTCGCTTCAAATTTCAAATTAAAATACTGAATGGGTTTGATTATGTTGAACTGTTGAGGCCTTTGGGTTAGTTTAGAATTATATATTTTTCTGGTATTATTTTTAAAAATAAATATTTTTTTGTAAATGTAATATGTATAATATATATTTATACATTATTACATACATTTTTTAATTAATTTAGTGTAGAATCCAAAACTGAAGGAAAATAAAATAAGGATTCCAACTTATATTATGTTAATTATTTATTAACTAGGTATGTCTAATAAGTAATAAGTTCATTTTTAATTCGTTGTAATTTTAGAAGATAAATAAACTTACAGAGTAAAAATCTATCTTTGTATATGTTTAAAGAATCCCTTAATATACCTTTCTTATTCTGGTCGATATAACATGTTGAGAGCTTAGGTATCTTTGTTGTATTTTTCGCCCTTCCGCCTCGGAGACATAGGAACTAAAATTATTAAATATGAACGAAGTGCGATTTCCAAATAAGCTGCAATAATTTCCCAAGAGCTTTCAAAAATGTGTGAGGCTTTGCATTATCATTTTGAAACACAATTCCTTTTCGATTTTGCCAAATCTGGCTGTATTATAATTTTAGACGGTAATGAATTGACTAAAATTGAAATAGATCCATTTTTTATGTTTACGTGGCTTTTGTCACTATTCAAGATACTATTTAATAATTATTTTATTTAAAAAATACAGAACACGTAAAACTGAATTTATATATTATATACACTTTTAAAATAAAAATAAAGTTAAAAATTAACATTGAATTGTACAACTTTTTTTCATTTTTGTGACAATGAAAAAATATTATTTTAATATATATTATACACATAGCGAAACAAAACGGATATAAAACAAGTATGATTCACAAATTAAACAGAAAAATTTTACATAAAAAACATCATCAGCTATATACCACATTGCACACCACACAAGGAAGCACGAAGAAGCACGTCACTATAGAATATAACGAACACACGAGCAATCTATTACAAAAGACATTCCATAAATTTGATTACACAATTGCGTTCAAAACGTCACAAAATACACAAAATAAATTATCATCATCACACAAAGACAACCGCATTATGGACATTGGTATATACAAACTGACGTGTAACGATTGCCCTATGTTCTATATAGGTCAAACCGGTAGATCATTCACATTGAGATTTGATGAACACATAAAGGAGATAAAAAAATACAACCGCAAACACTGCTTTCAAATCCAATTACGCTCGCCATCTATTCACAAACAACCATACATACACGAACATAAACACAAACTTAACTATAATATATATAATAAAAAAGTGCAATATGATGGATCGTCTTGAAGAGTTCGAGATCTACAAACACCGACACAACCCGAATATACTTAACGACAAATTAATTTTTAAAATTAACAAAATTTATGACATGGCTATAAGCAACAATAATAGTATAAGTTGACTGAGGATGGATGAAAATCCGAAACCGGTCTCCATATTAAAATAATATTTTTTCATTGTCACAAAAATGAAATAAAAGTTGTACAATTCAATGTTAATTTTTAACTTTATTTTTATTTTAAAAGTGTATATATATAAATTAAGTTATATAAATTAAGTTTTACGTGTTCTGTATTTTTTAAATAAAATAATTGTTAAATAGTATCGGTAATGAATTATTTGCAAACAACAAAAATTTTCCCACTTTTATTCCATTGTTTCACAAAAATATACATATAGCAAGCCATAGAGATTCAAAATCATTCGTCAGCTCTTAGTAATCGAACGAATTTGTAAGATTTTTGGAAGCAACATAATCGGTTCAACTGTGGCTGTTTTTCCATATAAAATTTGAATGGCGTCTAAAATTGCGCACGGCGTTCATGATTCCGCTCCTGTTGATAATAATCATTTGGCTTGATCGTAAAAATACAAGACCTTTGTAGCCCCACCAAACTAACAGCATTCTCTTTTTTGATGCAAATCAGAAGAAGAAACTTGAAGTCCGAAAAGAAAGATCATTTGTTAGGTCTGCATTTTCACAAATGAAGAAGAAAAAATCCACTTTGTACGAAAATGACTACAGATAAAAATTTAATTCCAGAATTTTCTTTAAATAAATCATTAGTATCAAAAATTAACCTAAATTACATTTTCTTCTTACCCCCTCAATCATTAAAGAAAATTTTAACATTTTTAGTCGAGTTAATTTGAAAATCCGTTAAAAATTTCCGGTCGTTTTGGACCAAATTTGTCGAAACGTTTGTTAGTTTTTTATTAAAGATGATCACCATTTTCAGCTAATTTTCAAAAAATAATACATAAAAATTCAAAACATTAAGAGTTCAGATATTATGTATGTAAAATTGTCTACGGCCTAAATGTTGTTTCATTCATTTTTAACAAATAATTTTCCGGACGCTGATGCAATGAGTGTATTTTAGCACTATTTCTCTCGGCAAAAGGCGTCGTTAAGTTATAATAAAAATAGTAATTTAACTTAGTTTAGCCTAATTTATTTATGGTAAAAGCCGCACGCACAAGTCAGTTAAAAATGTGATACATTTTAATTCATTGTTATTATTCTGAAAAATTAGAGCTCTACCTCACAGTAAAACTGACATAAAATGGCCCACACGATTTGTTACGATCAGTCGTACGATTTATGTCTATTGATTTTGAACCATATTTGCAAGCAGGTTTAAACTCAACATTTTTAAGTTGGTATGTTAACCTTAACCGTAGCGCAATTTTTAATCGATCGAATTTGTTCGTTTTTGTCTTGGTTCGCTCTTTAAATATCTCGTGTAAATTTATCAATTTTAGGTTTAAAACGTGAGTTTTAAGAATTTGCTCTTGCTCCAAAGACCAATGCTCTAAAATTTAACATTAGGGAGGGTAAACATTTTTTCTTACGCAAGCAAGCGTCGGGTGAGACCTTTTCGCTTTGTTAAGTATTCTGGAAAATTTCATAATCTGCAAATTGTACATCAATTGAAATGTGATTAAATTGTATTTCTTTGTTATTTATTATGGCATAAATAAAATTAGTAACTCACTGATCATTGAGTATATTTGTATTAATTAATTTATGATTCATCGAAGAACAGTTTAAAACACATTTGAACCGAACCTGAGTGAAACTGCAAATGAAAACCGGTAATGAATTATAACGAAAATCCAAAATTTGAACCGTAAATCGGAACGTTATTAATGTGATTCGACTCTACTTATTAAACAACCGTCATATATTTAAGTGTTCAAAATTTATGATTAATCGTGAAGTATGTACCGTGAACGGGCCAATAATAATTCCAACTTTGAAATGTTTAAGTGGTAATGGAAACTAAGTACACGGATCTCTTGACTTAACTATTGGCCCAAATAATTAAATGGTTAGCTCTGCACTAAAGGTTGCTGTAGTATAAAGTATTTAGCAACAAGGTTTATCATAAGCTTCTATTGACTATAATTATGATATAATTCTTAAACCAGCGACAAAAAATTGCCTATTGGTAGTTTTTAAGAAAAGGCAAAATTTCAAATATGAAAATAAAACAACTGTGGTTACCCGTAAAGACGTCTGGTTCGTCAATTGAACTGTCAACATCATTCAAAATATGGAGATATCAAAAATAGTTAATTGTTGTGGTCCAGGTATAAGTTTATTACCTGCATATAATGGCTTTTATCCATTGGGATGACTTACGGCATTCGCCTTACGGCTCGTGTTATAAACTCATCCTCGTGGATAACAGCCATAATTATATACTCGTTGAATAATATGCTATTATAATATACTATATATATATGTATATTAGTTTCAAATTTATTTATTTTATATATTTTACGGTGTGCATTTAACATGTATGGTATTTTAGTGTCAGCAAACAAGTAAATAATTTAGACTAAAGATTTTTCCTTCATTTTAAAGTATTAACTGGGTATAGTTTTATAATCGAATACATAAGTACTTACTTTCGCAAATAATAAAAGCAATTAGTTGATTCTCCCTGAAATGAAAAAAACTGTTGCACCTTTTTTATAATAAGGCTAGCCCGTTCTTCGTACACTACACTCATCACCAAATGCATTGTTTTTTAAGTCAAAATTGTGTAAAATTGCAACCGTCACTACAACTAATAGATGTTTCAAATTACATATATCCTGTATATATTACATATATTTACAGATTATGTAGTGAGCTAAGGAAGGAATGTTTTTAAGGTACAAACATATTTAAATTCATTTCAGTTCTTTACCAATTGTCACTTAATTTTCTTATCATCATTTGTGTACTTACGCATAAAAGTTATTCCAAAGGTAATCTTTGTTTTTAGTTTAGTTAATTGTGGCCACGCGTATGCTTATATGTCACATTTTAAAATTCATCACATACACTCCTATTTGTAAGAACTTTACAACTATATATTAAAACATCAATTTTAAATATCTTTCTAAATTATACATAAACAATACCAGTTTAGTAGTAAAACCAGTATTATTTTGTCTTATAAATTTCCAGAGTGGTATTGCTGGTGCTCTTGCCAAATTAACATTAGGTGTCAATCGCTCACCTGAACAAGAAGCATTTGAAAATCATATGCGTCGTCAATGTTGGGAATCTGGAAATATTGATTATTTGGGAAAAGATTCATTTGATAATATATGGCGTCGTATAACACAAACTATTGAATCTGGTAAACAGGATTTTCCAACTTCATCGCAGCCGGAACCTACTACTCAAGCAAAATCAACGTCGGATGAAAAATTAAAAGTTGATATAACAAGCAAAGGTAATTAATTAAAAATTATTTATGAAAATATGTTTAGTTTAAACAAATAATTGTATTTGTCATCATCATTGTGTCTTATTTGTTTTCTCATTATTAAATATTTTTTTTTTTTTTTTAATTTATATTTTCTGTTGAGAATGTTTTTCTATAATTTTTTCTAATTCCTGAGACACTCTAATTTTGTAATTTTATTTTTAAAATATAATTTTAGTGTGATTTTGAGATTTATTGAATTAAAAATATTTATATTTATTTTTTTAATTAAAAGCACACATTCAAAATTATTATTTAAAGTTAATTTATTATTTTTTGTTCAATTAATCTCGAAAATGATACAAAATGTTTTTATAATACTCACAATTTATTTGTGTCAATTCATAACAAATAAATACAAGTGCCTTGTTTATTTTCCTGATTCATACAATTTGTGTAACGTAATAAGGTATCAGGACTATTTATTATATAAATCACTGATATAAATAAGCTTAGATATTGTTAATAATAAACAGAATGCATTGAAATCATCAAATATAAAAACATTTTGTATCGAAACACAAGATAAACAAAGGTTATGTGAATCCGTTTGATCTGCTAATTAAAATATTTTGTATTAACGAAGTGGCATTTAAAGCATAAAAAACGTATTTGCATTTACCTGTTAGAGAAAAATTCGTAGTTTGGTAAAATAGAATCTAGCTATATTTTTTGTACAGTTTTTGAATTTTCATCGTTTAACAGCCAATATCGAAAGTTGATAAAACCATGAATTTAATTTTTTATTTAGATCGATTTAAAATAAAACAAAATCTGTTGCTACTTAGCTGTTAATGAACAAATATGTATTATATATAATTTCTTCGTCTTTTATTTGTTAAATCAATCAAATAGAAGAAGCTTATATTTTATGAATTGATTTAAATTTGGTCCTATAACCTTTATTCAGCTATTTTTGAACCAAAATTTAAAAATATCATTATTTATGCTTTTAATTATGACAATAAAATATTTTTAATGAAAAAATAATTTTTGTTTTTAAATTTAAAATAAATCACGAATCCAACAATATTTCAAATTCAATACTATTTTTAATATATGACTTCAGAGTTTAGACTACAGGGTGTTGCTCAGATGTTTCAACTCAATGTCGATGTCATCTGTAGAGTATATTTTCAAATTCGACGGCCATGCAAATAAGAACTTAAGCAAAAATTGCATGATAATGATCACTAATTTTTAAAGTTTTCGGATAGATCGTTTGAACGGGTTTGGTTTTTTGAATCTGGGTAGAAACCAAGCTTACACTGTTGATGAAAAATATCAACAACAAATTTTTATATCCAGTTCTAGATCCTACTTACAACCTAGTTTTTTAGTAAAACTAAAAAAATTGTTTACGCTCCATATGATCTAAAGACAAGATGACAGGCGCAATGTTCATCTTTCAACAATTTTGAGCGATTTATAACATCAATATATCAGGACGACATAACGAATATAGCCGTTTTGAAACTACATAAAGTAATTAAATTATTTCCACACGACACAATTTACGAATATTGTTCATTAAAGTTTGGAAAATGCTCTTCGTTGAATGGCTTATAAGTTGAATTTGATAATTTCTCGTACCGATATAATTATTTTTTATGTTATTTAATTATTTGTAATATTTTTTATTATTTTTTAAACTAGTGTATTCATCAATATTTCATCACATATATGCAAGTAAGTTTTATTTCTAGTTTGCTGTTTTTTATTTACAACAGACAAAATTAAAAATAATGCTGGCATGCTTGTTATGATAAATCGAAACGACATTACGGAACATTTAAATTATTTGTAGTACTTCGGAATGATTTGAAATACACAATATCTAAAATTGTTTAACAATTTCTTTTTAACAGGGGCAGCTAAACAAAAGATACGGAATCTACTTTATTATCTTCTAAGAAATTTAAACAAATTTAATTTGTTACATTGTGAGTTATATTGTATTACCAATAATAAACAAAGTTATGTATAAACGAAAATACGTCAGTTTTCGCAAAAATAAGTGTAACACAACTTTAGTACAGTTTTTGTTTTTAGTTTACATAACGTTTATTTTAGTGTATACATAACAATTTTTTAATTTTATAAATTATTCTTGAATTAAAATCAGTTCAAATCAAGCAGAAAACCTATACGAAGGTTAAATTTGTGCAGTCTGAATAGAGGGTAAATAAAGAAAAAATCGTTATCGTCGCTTCCTTAAGCTTGGTTCAAAATACTATGTTCTTGGACCGATTTACATTGTTTTTCAGTACCCCATTTAAGCTATTTCCAGTTAAACAATTAAATCCGTGATTTAATAATTACAATTTCCAAGTATTAAATATGCCAGTTACTTCACCAAACAACTGAACTGGCAGTATTTCGGCACCGGAACTGAAGAAAATGAGAACAACACAAAGCCTATTCCAAAAATTAAATCCGATTTTCAATATTACTACTTCGAAAACATCAGTAAGGTATTTTTGAGATTCCGAATTTTGATGTTTCCTGAAGATATCGAGCAATTTCTGGTAAGTTTTTAATTGATAAAAATTTATTTTTATGAAAACTTCTGGGCGATTCGAACATAATGATATCAGACTTTGATTTGTCTTATTAATTCAGATATGGCAGCGGTTCTCGAGGAAATTCGGCATATAACTATCCTCACCCCTTTCAATTTCCTTCTAATTTCCGTTCTACATTTAAAACAAACGTTTTAATATTTAATCGCAAACATTTTTTTGGAAAAAAATGTATAGTAGAACTTTTTACCGACGCTACTTTTTCGTGTAAGCGAAAATGATAGCAAAACATTTGATTGCAAAATTTATAATACAAAAACATTGCGTATTACGCAGATACATAATAATTGATTTAAAGTTAATAATCAAACTAAATTGAAATATTGAAAGTCATAATTGAACAACAAGTCAATGTATATTATAATTTTTACTGTATGATAAATACAAATCGTGAACTGAAATTTAATTATTATTATTATTTTATAGTAATTATAATTATTTTTATATACTACTGTGGGCAAAAAAACGTAAGACTTTTTAATTTAAATTTCACGCGGAAAACCATTCGTCGAAATATTTTTTTTCTATGTTGGTATGACTGTCAGCTACATCTGTGCCAAATTTCACATCAAAATAATCATTAGTGTTTAGTATACGCTTGTCTTTCTGAAGTACAAAAAGTGCATTCGGCGATGTTTACAATGAGTGAAATTATTCAACTAAGAAATTCCATTAAGTTTTGTGTGTGGAATCAATTTTGTGTGCCGAAACATTCAGAATGTTGCAAAAGGCGTTCGGTGATAATTGTATGTCGCGAGCAAGTGTTTTTGATTGGTACCAAACCACGTCAAAGCAAGTCAAAAATCAAGGTGATGTTGACAGTTTTCTTCGATTATCGAGGTGTGGTGCACTCCGAATTCTTTCCGACCGGCCAAACTGTCAACAAGGAATACTATTTGAGTGTTATGCGTCGATTGCGCGAAGCTATTCGTAAAAAGAGGCCGGAATTATGGGTCGACAACTTTTGATTTTTACATAGTTTTTTCGCTAAAAATTCCACCCATATCGTTCCTCAACCACCGTATTCGCCTGATTTAGCTCCGTGTGACTTCTGGCTGTTCGGCAAACTCAAACGACCGCTCCGGGGAAACCGTTTTGCGTCAATTGAAGACATTAAACGTGAATCGCTACGCGCATTGGAAGCTATTCCGGAAATTGACTTTAATAACTGTTTCGTGGATTGGTGAAAACCGTGGTTTGATTTGGAGAAATAAATAAAGAATTTTAAAATTATGAACAAAGTCTTACGTTTTTTTGCCCACAGTAGTAATTATTATTTTCCAAAAATATTTGATTTTTTTATATACGACCGTCGAGATAGATTGTTTGTTTTGTAAACGGGCTTTACAGTCTTGTTTATATTATTTAAATAAAAAACGTAGTTATATTATTATAACCCCGACATCTTTAGGCTAGGCCCCGACATCTTTTCTAGGGTGCAGTTTATTTTTATAAAAAACAAAAAGATTAGTTTTAAAAAATAAGGGAGTGCTCACATTTACATATAATAATTAATTAAAATTGAATGCAAAGAATTTTTGCATTTATTGTTGTAATAAATAAAATTAAAGCAATTTAGAATAATGTACAGCTTACAGCGCATACCCAATAGAATTCCTTTAACTTTTTCCTTACAGAAAAGTATGAAAAAAAAACTTGAAAATTTTTTTTTTCAAGTTTTATTTTCATACTTTTCTGTAAGGAAAAAGTTAAAGGAATTCTATTGGGTATGCGCTGTTAGTTACGTTTTTCCCACATAAGAGAACCCACAAAGTAACGTGGAGATCATATGAAGGAAGAACGGAAAACCAAATCGATCACGTTATTGTGTCTAAGAGACACTCCACCAGCATATCTGAGATTAGATCTTATAGAGGTGCAGACATGGATAGCGATCATGTGCTTGTCATATTTAAATATAAGTGCAAACTGTCATCTACGTTCAATAGAAAAGTACAAAAAACCGTTCGATGGTATGTCGATGCTCTAAAAAACCAAGTGTCACTGCAGTTACCAATCAGCTGTCACTAACTATTAAGAGCGGCCCAGCAACAACGAAGAAGCTCTTTTAACATCCACTAGCAGTGGCACGCTATACGGTTAGCCATAATCACCGCTGCGCAAAACACTATCGGAAGAAGACCTCTGAGAACCCGCAATGATTGCTTCGATTATCAATGCCGCCTGGTCGTCGAAAATAAACGAAAACTTCTCAATAGCTCCTTAAGGTAAAGAAGTCTTTGTCGAATATCCCACAGTGGAAGTAGACGCAGCTACTAGTAGATTTAAAAATGGAAAGGCACCCGATCTCGATGGGATCCCCGCATAATTGATTAAACTCGGAGGAGCTACTATTACAAGAAATCTACACGAAATCTGCACGATCTCATCGTCTCTAATTAGGACCAAGAAGAGCTGCCGGAGATTTGGAAGACCGTGCTCATATGTCCGTTGCACAAAAAAAGCGACCGTCTTAAATCTGAAAACTATCGTGGTATTGCTCTATTGAACACTTCTTACAAAGTATTGGCTAATGTTGTACTTGCCAGACTCATCTTTTTCGCCGAATACATCATTGGGGGACTATCAATTTGGTTTTCGTACCAACCGATCGACCATTGATCATTGTTTACCATAAGGATGATCTTGGAAAAATGTTGGAAGTACAACATAACCATACGTCAACTATAGACCTCCGGCAGGCATATGACAGTATAATCGCGACAGCCTATGGGCGCCCTCATATGCCTAGGTATTCCAGAGAAACTCGTTTCTCTGTAAATTACTAACGTCTGGATCTGTATGTAGAATTGTAATTGAAGGAACTGGATCAGATTCCTTTGAAATAACATCATGTTCGACAGGGATATGACTCGCGCCTGTGCTGTTCAATTTGGCGCTTGAGTACTTTAGTAGCGAGGAAAAGCACCATTGAAACTTTGCGCTGTATATTCAATAAATAAGGCCAAATTCTTGGATATGCAGATGATATCGTGCTTTTTGGCCGAGACTTAGCGACATCAAGGACAGTTGCATACCGCTCAATCGCTACGCAAGTAGACTTGGTTTGGAGGTGAACAGTAGTAAAACCAAATTTTTAACAACAACCAGGAACATCTCTTTGGCAAATCTCGAAATTGGCGATCATAATTTTGATAGCGTCGAAAACTTTAAATACCTCGGGTCAGTTATAACATTGTTGAATGATATGCAAGGAGAAAGCAAAGCCCGATCATAGCTGGACAATGAGTTTTCTATGGTCAATCAAAATTATTGCGATCTAAACACCTAACGCAGTCGTGGAAGCTCGCACTTTATAAAGCACTCATAAGACCCGTGCTGACTTTCGGAAGCGAGAGCTGGACCTTGCACAACAACGAATGATTAACAAATTGTTCCAATCCACAACCAGCCGGACTGCGTCTAGGAGAACGTATGAGATTTTAATAATGGAAATTTGTGCTATATTTTCCAATTATATTAAAATTTGATTGGAGATTTCTCATTTTCGTTAGATTTGCTATTTTTTCGATGCTCACTATTTTTAAATTTTTCTAATCAAATTTCATTTACCTACTTTGCAATCTACATTTTACAAAGAAGAAAATTTTTCTTTCATTTAAATATAAGACCAAAACATCAAAACTTTACCGATTCGTCTTATAATTCCCAGTAATTCAAATCAGCGCACAATGAGCGTATAAACAGCATATAATTAGAGCGCTCAATTTTTACTTCAAATTGATGCACCTAATTCATGATGAAAAGAGAACAAGGTGGAATATTGCGCATGCTAATGTGACGTCACTTGTATCCACTAAACATGTGATTTCGGTTTTTTTTTTTATTATTTTTTTAAATAAATGGGTAATAAATGTATTTTTTTCTAAATAAAAAACTTATTTAAGTTTGATAATAAAAATATCAAAATTACGAATATTAGGGAATATTAATTGACCTTAAAGGACAATAAATCCATTAGATGATTAATGTTTTCTCTCATTCACTTTAATATATGTACTAGCTTATTAAAATTATATAATATAGGATACAAAACCTTATGGTATTTAGCATTTATATTTGTAAAGTTGTAATGTGGTCTTATATCAAAAATAAAAGTTAAAACTAAATTAATTATTCTTTCATTCGTTTCAATTGTTAATTGATTGGTACGCTCACAGTAACTAAATTCGTTACAATCAAAACCACAACTAAATAGATATTTATGCTTGGTTCACGTATGCGATCAAAAAATGATTCGCGAATCAAGCCAATCTTTGAGCGTAATTATTTCGCATTATTATTCATAATTTGTTATTTTGTTTTATTATGTTGGATGCTTCCGATCAAAATTTTCCCAAAGTTAAAATTATTTCATCTCGGGCGGGGAAATTTGTATATGTTTTCAATGATTTAATTTTCCTTTGATTCGCGAATCATTTTTTGATCGCATACGTGAACCAAGCATTAGACTTAACAATTATTTCATAATAGCTACAGACAGGTACATAATATTTTGTTAGTAAACATTTGTATTAACAATTCTATAGTTTTATATATATACTCAAATTATTCTATCCTTATTTTGCCGTCGGCTTGAAAAATATATCTCGACGGTTTATTTCCTCAAATATTTCGGTCATAAAATGAAACAAAAAGGGTAAACCATAAAAAGGTTTAGTTAAACTGTAATTATCAAAAATAAAAAAAGTCGTTTAAAAAAAATACGCTTATTGCAGATTTATTTAAATAATTAATCGAAAAATCGACAAATTCAATGTAAATTTTCGTTTTGTTGGATACACGTGACGCAATGCGCACAAAAAGACGAAAATGAAACATGGGAATATTTCACCTCTTTACATGTTTGTTCATCATGCACCTAATTCCATGCTTTTCGTATTTTTGCGGACCGAAAAATCGCTTTTGTTTCTCCCTATGTTAACTTAACGGTTTAACAAGAAATAATATTTTTTATTTATGTTTTATTGTATATACCAAGTGTACACTTTCAGACACAACTACATATTTTTAATTTTCTATACTCATTTTATATGTTGTCAATCATCCATCTGGAAACACTTGTAAAATAAACATCATACCATGTACAATGAATATTTTACACATCAACTCACACCTCAAATGAAATCTGCAGACTGATAAAAATGAAGCAGAAATATTTCTAAATGTACCATGCCAGACGAGCATTTTTTGTATTTTGGCATTTTTTTTCTACCAATGTTTTGTTCTGCTCTCTCTTAAATAAAATTTTAACTAAAATGAGTCAGAAATGTCCTTGAAATATTTTTTATTTCATTTATGTTTGAGTTGTGTGGTAGAACAGAAAATTAGTTAAGTCGCAATTAAAACTTGTATCATAGGTAAACGGGGAAAGAAACGAAGAAAAATGCCGCATTTTTTTTTACGTGTGGCATGGGCCAATGAAATTGATAAACAAGAAGTGGGGGTAAATATGCAGTGTAAAAGCAAGGTAATATATTCATTGGCCCATGCCACACGTAAAAAAAAAAATACCGCATTTTTCTTCGTTTCTTTCCCCGTTTACCTATGATACAAGTTTTAATTGCGACTTAAACAAATTTTCTGTTCAACCACACAACTCAAACATAAATGAAATAAAAAATATTTCAAGGACATTTTTGACTCATTTTAGTTAAAATTTTATTTAAGAGAGAGCGCCAAAATACAAAAAATGCTCGTGTGGCATTGGTAATTGGTTCTATTTTCGTTCATTTTTGCGCAGCTATGGAAAATTTTCAATATGGCGAAAGTTAGAGACCTATCCTATGTAATAAACCAAAACTAAATAAAATAATTACATAAATATGTAAATGTACACTAAAGCCTCGAGTTGCGTATTAATGCGTTCCATGAGAAAGCGACGCAACTCGAAAGTTCATTTGTTATTTCAGTTCTCAAATATTGTATTTATCTATAAAAAAAATATATTGTCTCTGTGATTATACTCGTCTATGTTCTCAATTTAACATGGAAGAAAAATTCCAGTTGCCTCGAAAAACGACGTAACTTAAATTTATAGTATTAAAACTTTTAGTGACGCAAGTCAAACTGATGCAAGTCGAATCGACGCAACTCGAGGCATTAGTGTATTTGAATTAAAAAAAAATTATTTATTGAAAGTAACTTCTATTTTTAAGCTTTTTTAGGCGTGGACATATGCATACGTATACATATTATTATAAAAAGGTCTCTATGTTCCGCCATTGTTGTTTGACAGATGCGCAATATATTACCTTATGTGTATCTGTATGTATTATAAAAGAAATCGAAATATATTTATTTGTTTTCTCATTTCGACGTGTGCAAATGTTTCAATCTATTTCATTCTGCTATCAACATTTGTATTGCTGGGAATCAGTGTCATTTCGTCTTTCGTTTCGTCTCCGTTTCGTTTTCGGTTATATAACTAGACCATAAACAACAAATACTAAATAAATTCAAAAACTATACAACTTCCGGTGTTGATCAAACATACGTCGTCGAAAAATGAATTTAATTAAAACATTCGTAGACGATTGTTGTGTGTGTTCGTGTGCGTACGCCGCATTTATTTTTATTCTTTGTGTGGTTGAAGTCATCAACCAACGCTCAAAAGACCGGTGCGATGTGAGCTGTTTCTTGTTTGATGTTTATTGAAGTTTCACTTATGATGTTTAAGGCCTCCATGGTTAACCTATAGCCAAGAAGATTAGATTTGGCCAAAACTTCTACAGACTCGAAATCAGGTGTATGTCCCTCTTTCAGATAATGCTCAACTAGGGCTGTTTTTGGTGATGAATTATTCATTAAATTTTTCCAAATCGCATTATATGATTTTTTCCAGATACTGTTTTGTTTGTCTGCCATAAGATAGTGGACAAGTTGAATCATCATTCAAAGCGCCTAGGCATGGGATTCGGTATACTACCTTTATTTGTTTTTCACGCGGAATTTTATCTGGGGGTTTGTAAGGCAACGTGATATCTAAATAGGTGATAATGACACTATTCTTTCAGATAAAAATTTTCAATACGTTAACGCTTTGTATCGTTTGGTTACATTACTTTCGTTATCTTATACATTATTTGCATTTAAAATACCGGTGTTGTTATGTGTTTGAAAATACTTAGCGATTAATTTATTAATCATTTTAACTATAATTGTCAATCTTCGGTTTTTAGAATAAAAATAGCTGGATCTTAAATTAAACACTACCAACAAAATTCATTGCTGTGTTTGATTTTTGAGTTAAAGGATGATGAGTGTAGAAATTCAGGATCCGGTTTGATGTAACATTTTTCTTATACCAATCTGTTGAAGATATGGAATCTGGTTTTCGGACTTAATCTCTACAGTAAATCTCGATCGAAGGCGAAAAGAAACAGAGAATTCAGTGTTGTATTTATCGAACCCCTAGGTATAATGGCGAATACTTCATCAACATACTTTAAGATTTTTGGCTTATAATCCAACTTAGCGAGAGTTAAGTCTAGGAGCCGTCGCGTAATGATATTAGCTATTACCATAAATAAAAGGGTTTCCGACTGGCATACCAAAGATTTGTTGATATGCAGTCGAATGAAACACGAAATAGTTTCCGTCCTTAAGACATTTGAAAAAAAAACCTTTGTTCACTTCCAAACTTCGAAAGTGGGGCGAAATTTGAGCATTATCTTAAAGAGGGACTTAAACCTCATTTCGATTCTGCAGAAGTTTTGGCCAAATCTAATCTTCTTGGTCGTAGCTTAACCATGGAGACCTTACACATCATAAATGAACATCAAACAAGACACAGATCATATTGCAACAGTCTTTTGTGCGTTAGTTGATGACTTCAACCACGCAAAGAACAAAAAAAACAGGTGGCGTACGCTCACGAACACACAACAAACGACTACGAAAATTGTAATTAAATTCATATTATCAATAATCAGTGTTGGCTAATGTTGTACTTGCCAGACTCATCCCTTTCGCCGAAAACATCATTGGCGACTATCAGTGTGGTTTTCGTCCCAACCGATCGACTACTGACCAGTGTTTCACCATGAGGATGATCTTGGAAAAATGTTGGGAGTACAACATAACCATACATCAACTATATATAGACTTCCGTCAGGCATATGACAGTATAAACCGCGATAACCTTTGGGCTGCGCTCATATGCCTAGGAATTCCAGAGAAACTCGTTTCTCTGTGCAAATTAACAACGTCTGGGTCTGTATGTAGAATTGTAATCGAAGGAACTGTGTCAGACTCCTTTGAAATAACATCTGGTGTTCGACAGGGAGATGCACTCGCGCCTGTGCTGTTCAATTTGGCGCTTGAGTACGTAGTGAGGAAAAGCAACATCGAAATTTCGCGCTGTATATTTAATAAATCAGGCCAAATTCTTGGATATGCAGATGATATCGTTCTTCTTGGCCGAAGACCTAGCGATATCAAAGACAGTTTCGTGCCGCCCGATCGCTGCGCAAGAAGACTTGGTTTGAAGGTGAACAGTAGCAAAACCAAATTTGTATCAACACCCAGGAACATCTCCATGATAAATCTCGGAATTGGCGACAATAACTTTGATCGCGTTGAAGACTTCAAATACCTCGGGTCAGTTATAACATCATCAAATGACATGCAGGCAGATATAAAAGCCCGAATCGCTACCGCACATCGAGTTTTCTACGCCCAATCAAAATTATTGCGATCTAGACATCTATCGCAGTCGTGCAAGCTCGCACTTTATAAAGCACTCATAAGACCTGTGCTGGCTTTCGGAAGCGAGAGCTGGACCATGACCACTAACGATTGTAGATTGTTATCAACTTTCGAAAGGAAGGTCATTCGTTCAATCTTTGGTCCAATTAAAGTCGCGAACAATGAATATCGGATTCGCATGAATCACGAGATAAAGCAAATTCTTGGAGGTTGCGATATTATCGGATTCATCAAATCCAATCGAGTTAGATGGCTCGGCCACGTTACAAGGTCCCCACAACAACGAATGACCAATAAAGTGTTCCATCAACAACCAGCCGGTGTGCGTCGTAGAGGAAGACCCCGACTGCGCTGGCGTGACGACGTCGAACAAGATCTATATGCACTAGGATGTCGAAACTGGAGGACGAGAGCGATGGACCGAGACGGCTGGAGGACCATAGTGCGGGCGGCAAATACCTTCATGGGATGTGAAGCTAGAGAGAGAGAGAGAATAATCATTTGTGTTTTTGACACCCGATCAACAACAGGTGGGAAGTTATATACTTTTTTAATCTATTTAGTGTTTTTTGTTTACTCTTGAATTTATGGCGAATCATGTTATTTATTTGTAGCGTTTTTGCAATTTTCATTTCTAGTTTGTTTTAATTTTTTTTTATTACAACAGTAAGTGCAAAGAATTTTAATTAATTAATTATGTTATTATATGTGCGAGTACTCACTCCCCCTTTTTACAAATGAATCTTATATTTTTTGTAGAAATAAACTGCACCCTAGAAAACGGCACATTAAAGCCGAAACATGTCGGGTTTATAAATAAGTAACAACGTTTTTTATTTAAATAATATAAACAAGACCGTAAAGCCCGTTGACAAAAAAAAATAATTATTATTTATAGAATTGATATTTAATATACATTTATTGACAATATAATTCGGTTTAGTGTATGAAATGAGAGTCCTATATTTACGAAATGATTCACCCTTCACTCAACGGACTACTTTTTATAATATTAGTACAAAGTCATTTAGAATAGTTGGGCAACCGGTTTTAGTCACATGCTAGCAGGAGTTAATTCCTCATGTCGCTTCTAAACGCTTCATATTGTTAAGAAATTTATATTAATTTATATTACAGTTCACGATTTCTATTATGATACAGTAACAACTACAATATACATTAACTTGTTAATCAACTTTCACCATTTCAATTCAATTTGATTAATATTCAATTTTAAATCAATTATTATCTGCGTAATACACAATATATTTTTCTATTAAAAATTTTGCGATTAAATGTTTTTTTCATAATCTGGTTTTTGATTGTTTATGTAAATTGTTTTTCAATAAAATATATACAATCAAGTGTTGTTCTAAACTATAAAATGTTTTTTTATAATTTGAGTTTCATGCAAATTTCGGGGAATCGACCTTTTGCCTTTATGCATTCTCTCATACCAAAATACTTAACACATCTTCAAGGAATTACCAATCTAGAGAATCTATGTATGTTAGAAACCTGAAAATACTCTTGCCATCCTCTTATAATTGTCAATTGGTAATATAGAAAAAACTCAACCTATCCGAATAAAATAAAGCTGTAAATCTTTGCCAAAAATGATTACCAGCTCTCACGAAATGACTAAAAAATTGTGTATCGATAAATTTTAAAAGTAATGATTCAACAAAAAATTGTCGTAAATCTCCTATCGTCAATTCTGTCGATTTACGAGTGAAGTCACTTCTTCTTGTCGCGCAGTTTTTTCAAGTGACCCGTGAAACGTTCGTCATTTAGTCGAAGAATGAAAGTTTGTTATACACGCAAACAGGCAGTTCTAAGCGTTACGAATCTTATCAAAATTTATAATCCAAAATTAAATGTGTATCAGGTTAAGTTTTCATAAGTAGTTTAAAAATTACAACAGTCAATTTCAATAGGATAAGAATAATTTTGGAAAATATGTTAGTTTTTTAGGTGTAATATGAGACTTAGGAGAAATATATAAATATTTAGACTACTAAAGGGTTATCCAATTCAAGCTTGATAAAGTAAACTTAAAAAAAACACACAAAATATTCGGAATGTATTGTAATTTTTATTTCATTTTACAGATTGATCCTTGCCATTTTTAGTTAAACAAGATATCATTCAAATGTCCTCCACGGGACTTCTTACAGGCCTTGATTCTTTTGAGGTAATTTTCAATGGCTTTTCGGCACATTTCGGGCGGTATCTCGGCCATTACCTTACGAATATTAGTTTTCAATTCGTCAAGAGTTTGAGGATTGTTTGCGTAAACACGATCTTTCGCGTAGCCCCACAAAAAGAAATCCAAAGGCGTTAAATCACAGGATCTTGGAGGCCAATTGACATCAGCCAATCGCGAAATCAAACGTCCAGGAAATTTCTCTTGCAAAAGATCTCGATTTGCTCGTGTTACGTGACTGGTTGCTCCATCCTGCTGGAACCACATATCGTCAAGATCATAATCTTCGATTTTCGTAAAAAAATAATCGGTTAACATGCGGCCATAGCGCTCAGAATTGACGGTAACGGTTCGTCCATGGTTGTTCTCAAAAAAATACGGCCCAATCACACCACCAGACCACAATGCGCACCAAACAGTGACTTTTTCCGGGTGTAATGGCTTCTCTACAATCAATTGTGGATTTGCTGAGCCCCAAATTCTACAGTTTTGCTTATTAACGTATCCACCAAGCGAAAAATGAGCTGCATCACAGAAGAAAATTTTGTTCGAAAAATCAGCTTTAATCAGATTTAATAATTTTAACGCGTTGGTCGATTGTTAAATGCTCCATATTCTTAAATGGCAGAATGTCAACTAAATAAATGACAGCGTACTTGACGTTTATCTTTGACAGATGTCGGTATACAGATTTCTACTTTATCAACCTCGAATTGGATAACCCGTTATAACATAATTTTCAGTGATAAAAATCTAACTAGTGAGAGGAACGCTCGATTTTTACTCGTTAGTACTATCCCGAAATCTGACTACACTACTAACTAGATTCCAGCTAATCCTCAAATACTCTAGTTAGTATTCGATGACTCTCCCACCAAAAAATGGCCCGATATTTATATGAAATTAATTGATCGGAAATTAACATTTTTAGAACAGAAATTAAAAGTTCTTTCTCAATCAATTAATATTTTATGATGATAAATCTAAAATAAATACTGCACATATTTAAGAAACTAGCACAACAAATGCAAAGTTTTCAATTTTGCATGGGTCATCTTTACTACTGGCCGGTGACAACATTTATTTTTTGCTAATCACGTAACTTTATGTCCACGCGTTCTCTGTTACGAAACTATTGTTTTTAATACAACAACACAAATAACTAGTCGATTTTATTCGTTGAATATTGAGTACATTAATACAGAAGAGAGAGAAGTAAAATCCACGTCTAAAGCAAATTACGATGAACGTACTGCTACTTCGATCGACTTAGAAAGACTGATTATTTTTTAAACCGTCGACATAGCGTTGCGTCATCATTTTAGCCAAAAAGCCAGAACGCCAGAAGTAAAGATGGCTTTGGGTCATCGTACATTTACAAAAACACATAACCGTTACATAAACATATTTATATTTATTCAACCGCGGCTTATAAATTCTAATACCCAATCGTAGAGATGAAAAGAGAGAGCTCCTAGTTAGCGAAAAATTGTTCAATTTCGACCATGATATGACGTCCCATCCCCGGAGGACTTAACTCTATATTCTTATTAATAAGATGATTTATTAAAACTTCATTTAAAATCCTAAATTAATTATAATATTCATTCTATCGTTTTATTTTTCCTTTAAATATATCCATTGGTACCTATTTAATCAATGGTTGTAAAAAATATTCTTCATATACTGTGTGCTCTTTACAATTTCGATTTTATTTTATAAATATTAATAGTATCTCTTAAAATTATTTCGCTAACAAACACATTTCACTTAACACTTGTTTTTCTTTTTCGCAAAAAATTATTTTTGAATATTTTAATCAAAGAATTGGTTCAAAATGTTTAACCAATTGATTTTTAATTAAAATATTCAAAAATTACTTTTTGCGAAATAGAAAAACAAGTGTTAAGTGAAATGTGTTTATTAAGTGTTAGTGTATTTCACCAAGTGCCTACGGCAAATAGTGTTAACAGTAAAATTAGTTGGGGGGTGGGGGGGGGGGGGGGGGGGGGTGGCGGAGGGGGGGTACAACATCAGTTATAAAATTGGTACTCCTCCACCCCTTCTTATAACTTTGAAATTAAAGTATGAACCCTTATTTTTTATTGCAGATTAGGATTCTACGGCTTAAAAGTACGTAGGATTTCTTTGAAGCATTTTTTTCGATTCATGATAGACGGCGTTGTAATAACGATGTTAATTGTTTTTCGATTTCTCCTACCGAGAACCTATGCATACGATTCTGCAATATGTTTGAATTAAAATTAAAACTTTTTCAATGTAAATACTCGAGCCTTAGTCTTAAATAAGTTGTATTTCTTAAATTTATAATTACTGAAAAATGACTTGTCAAGAAACTACTATTATCGTAACCCAGGAACATGCGATTAAATCTGCTTTCAAATAAATGATTTTTTTTTTGTATTTTGTATTAAAAATATCTGAATAACTGCGAAATTGTTGTAGATATGTAATTGGCTGGTGAATAAAATACTTTCAGCGTAACCCAGGAACAACGACGTGTGAGTTTTCTGTTCCCTTCGCCTTCGGGTGCTTGATTCACGTGAGTCCTCTCGCCTCTCACGTACCATGTTACTTGATTTACATGGGTCCCCCGCCTCATCATCTTTTAATTAAGTGCTCAAAATGATGGTCTTTAACTTCATTGCACTTATTAATCCGCATTTCAAATGAATGTACACAACTGAGAAGCGTGGCTGCTTGAATTTCGGCACAACCATATCTGAATAGCTCAATCATATTGTCACGTGTTGTTCGTGTTTGTTGATAAACTTTGTCTTTGAGATAGCCCCACAAATCTGGCAAAGTAAGATTTGGTGATCTGGCAGGCCAATTTACCGGACCAGCTCTACCGATCCAGTGACCATTGAAATCACGATCAAGACCACGTGCTACCGACTTATTACCACATGTACTGTCGCAATTTTAAGCTTAAACCTCAAATAATGTTAGCAGTTCATTTTCCATATTGTCAACTTGGCGAAGCGGATTTTCAACACTCTAGTATTGCATGTTGTGTCGATTGGTTTGTAAAAGATGACTCGTCGGGGACCAATACGTAGCGAAAAAAATTGGGGTTTTGCTGTATTTGTTCAGGTGTCCCCTGACAAAAAGTTACTCGATTTTGGAAATCAACGCCATGAAGATCTTGGTGTAAAGACACATGATACGGATGATACTTATGACGTTTTAAAAGTTTCCAAATACTGGGGCCTAACTATTGAATTCGACGTTCATCTGTCGAAAATGAACGTCGAATTCGAATCGCTTTCCACAAGCGCTATCTACAAGCGTAGATACAAAAGAGAAAAGAATAGTAAAAATTGCATACATTTTTCTTCTTTCGTCTACTATAGGAATACGATTGCCTTCGAAAATGAACGTCGAATTCAATAGTTAGGCCCCTGGTTTGGGACAATCCGGAATCGCTAGTTATTTCTCGTGTACTAATATGAGGATTATGAATTACTGCAGCCAATACAGCAATTTCATTACTTTCCTCAGTGACTGTTACTCGACGAGTTTTTTTTCGGTTGAACACTTCCGTCAGTATAGTAAATTGTTTAACAGTCCGGTAAAATAAAGCACGCGACCGAATCCTATCCGGAAAACGTGAAGCGTATCACTTCATGTGACGTGACTATGGATCTTCCAACACCACGACTATAATACCAATATTTTTTTGATAGCTATTATACTTTAATAGCAAAATAGTACGTGATAAATTATTAAAGTATTTTATACCACGTTTACACCATAGCTACTCTAATAGTATAATAGTATTTTATTAATAAAGTATTTTTCTCCTTCAGTAACACCATAGTGGTGTGAACACATATTATAATAGTTTATTACTTATATATGTCACTAATATTTCACAAAAACAGTTATAATTTATCATAATAAACAAAATAAAAAATCTGAAGATTGACTAAAATGACATTTCGTATCTAAAAAGTACTATATTAACAGTTCACACAGCATAACATTATACCAATACATTTTAGATACGTACAATAATTTAATAGCGAAAAAGTATGTGATAAAGTAATAAAGTATTTTACTTGAGTTTACATCGTCATACTTTTTTGATACATACATTTATACTACTGATGTAAACGTGGTATTAGTTTAAGTTTACACCAACATACTTTTTGCTACATATTTTTATTCTACTGGTGTAAACGGGGTATATAAGTCGCAAGAGAACTATGATTCTGCAACAAATTATTGTAATGGTAATTAAGTGAATTAAAGTCACGCCAAAAACGATTTTTCATATTTTGACTCAAATAACGTGATACGACTATGGGAATTAAGATGTAAAGCCGTTTACGTAAATTTGAAGGTCTCAGTAAGTATTGTCCGAAATCAATTCCACATGAGTTTATGTGGACCAATTTCATTACAAATTTAATTTAGACTCCTAAATATTCGGCCTATAGCCGAATACCTTAAATCTAAACTTTAACCCCATCATTTAGTCAGTCTAGGCTGCAAAGTGATATAAGGACGCAAACATTTAATCTGCACGGAACCTAACAGAGAACCTTTTGAAAACAACCTTTTTGTACTTTGGCAATATAGCGAAGGTTAAATACGCAAATTTTTCGAGATCGAAAATATGCGTTTTATTTTATTTTGCAAAGGAAAGAAAGTAATTCTAAGGCGACGAATTTATAATACTTGTACAAAACCTTTATTAAAAATAAAGAATAATTTAATGTTCTTTATTTTAATTTGTTTCTGGAACCACAATTACAATGTTTTATAGACCTTTATTAAAATTAAATTTATGGTAATTTCGTATTTTTAGTTGTATACAAGCTTACTAATTTACATTTAAATTAAACCCAATGTGTAAACATAAACTTGTTAGCTGCAAAGTGACTTAACTCGAAATTCACTTATTTTGTTAACCTATTCCTAGTAAAATAACCTAAAAAAGGTCATGCTTAATTTAAAATTTGCTCTTAAGTTACGGGAAATTAAGTAAAACGTAGGTGTTTAATAAAATTAAAATTACGGTTTAAGGAGGAGTGGGAAGTTACATTTTAGGTTTAAAACAATATTGTATTTATAAAAAAGGCGATATTAAATGGGTACTGATGATTATAGTTTTTACAACGTGATTTATTTACCATTTTATTTATTTACCGATTTAGCCATTGAAAAAGCAAGTGATTTTACTTTTGGGTTGTATCACTTTAGCAGCAAATGAGTTGTTTTTTTACATAATTAATTATTATTCTTTCTTCGTGTTATGTACAAATAAATAACAGGTATATATGGTATGTCATTATTGTATGAGATGAAACCAATCAAACGAATTGCACTAAGTTACAAATAAAAATACATAAATGAATATACATATACGAGTATATTAAGAAAATATTATATTAAAAATTGTTAAACACCCTTCGTAGGCATTAACGTGAACAACATTGTTGAAAAATTTTAAATTTCTTGGTTTATTTTTAATATAATAAAGATAATCTTTTAATGTTTTGCAGGAATAAATCGGTACTGTAAATCACTTACAAGCAAACTCGTGCGCTGTTATTTTGTCCTCGAAATTAATATTTTTAACCATATAATTAAATTCCTATTGAAACGCATACTATTCCTGTGAAGCCAGGTGCTATATAATTCATAGGGCAATGAAATAACTTATGGCATTTATTGTACCAAGCTTTTTCTGAAACTACTAATAGGAAAAGCCTGCTTTTCCAGCTAACTTCTTAAACCCTTTTAATTATTATTATTTCACAAAAAATAAATTAATTACCACACTTTAGTAATAAATAATTATAGTTTCTACGAGTATGTTTTTCTAATTTCTTGTTAACAACTATGTAATAAAAACTAGTGAGTATTTGAAAAACAATATTACTACAACAAAGTTTATTAACAATCTTTGTTAAGCCTATGTTAAGCAATTATTTAATTTTTGTGAAACAAGTGAATAAAAAAATTCCTTAAACAAATAATATTTTTTTAACTAAATGTTTTTAAACCTAAATTAAAAACAAAGTGTTTCTTTTGTAAACTATATTGGCGTCAATTCCGCGAATATCTTCTACATTTCTTTTCTTCTTTTCTGCTATTATTTTTGAGAGAACTCGATTATAATAGAAACAATTTCATTGGTATCTGTAGAAATTTTAAATTGAGTATTCTTAAGCCGAATAGAAAAAAAGATAAATATGTAGAAGATTTTGGTGGAATCAATGCCATTATTAACTAGCGGTCTGTAGTGTTATATGCACATCTTTTATTTTGGTTAGCTTAACTAATTGAGATTTGGTTACTTGATTAAAAAGAAGTGCCCTAGAAGTACATACAATGTGTGATTTTGATGATCAGTTGCATTATTCTGGGTTGCCCTGGGAATAGTGAATTGGTAAAAATATTTTCGTAATATTTTTAACTAAATTTTATATTTTGAAAGGCTACTGATGGAACTAAGTTTGGTGTAAATATTTTCAAAACAAACATAAATTATTTTTCCATATAAAAATGTTATGAACCAAATGTTTCCAAATTAGCTTGATTTTGAAAATATTTACGCAAAATCATAAATTTTTAATTTTGAAAAAAAAAATCGATATCATTTTTTGTAATTGCTAGAAAAACGTACGTTCAACTTTTAATATATTTTTAATCACAGACGTATGTGCAACTTTGATTCATTTTATTATTAATTTTAAATTTAATTAAAAAGTGAGAATATATTTTTCTTAATGTGATAATTGTTATTTTTTATTTTGGACTAGTTTCGAGAGTTCTCTCTTCGTCAGATAATTTCTCTATTCTCATAGTTCTCAGCTATATATTCTCATTCTCTGATGTACATTTTATTATGTTTACATGCACCTTGACATTTTGTAATGACCTTTGAGTTTGTGTTACTTTGTCGCCGTTTGTTTTACATTTGAATGATGAAATAATTTTGAGTTCAGTAAATATATATAGTAAAAAATTAATAAATAAATATGTAGTAAAATTATATAAATCAAGGCGAATTCGTGTTTTTCAATAAAAATTATAAATAAGTATAAAAAAAATTGTTTGTTTCTTGCTAAATAAAAAAAAATTGCATTCAAAATAATGAATATCTTTTTATATGTACCCTCCATGTACTGATCAAATTTTGTCTAAATATATTTAGTTTTTATGTTGGTTTCATACACAAAATTTGTATAGCAGTTTTGGCTGCAATCATACATTTTTATTTAAACGAAAAAAATAATATCGAATTTTATTCCGCTAAAATTTGCGTTTGGTTCCTATACAGATTAATTCCAAGAGGGACAACAATTTAGACAAAAATGTTATGAAAATGAAAATAATGAAAGCCAAAATAGTACCACAGGGAAATATCTGATACAATTACACATAGTATGTGAAACATGATCGCGAACAAGATTCAGCTTTATGTTGACAATGATGTTCGATGTGAAGTTATCGAATATATCCACTAAGATTTGCACGTTCACGTTTTCTGCCGGTGTAAAATAATGTTTTCTATAATATAAATAATTGATATATTTTGTATTATGTAAATAATTGTATTTAATTGTAAATAATAATATTTATATTTTTTTCTCCATAATTTAATCAGTAATAATTTTTGGTATATATTGGCATGTTTCCTTTATTAATGATATTTAAAACATTTACTTAGAAGTATGGTTCGTTTATTTGCTGCACATCTTATACATAAATACAACAAAAATTGATTGCTTAATCATAACTTTATATTATTTTGGTTTGTTACAGTTGCATTATCACCACTAAAGACTAAAGTAAATCATAATCAAACGAATATTCATAGAACGAAGGGAATTATTAATAACAATAAATAACATACAAGTTCATATTACGTACAACCTAACACGAATTTTAAAATAAAAATATAATGCTTTGGGATTTTATTAGTTGTATTATTTTGTCGGGTGCGGGGGTTAATACAATTAATAATAAGTGTTGGCCTCCTGTTCTATGTTGGTAAATACTAACTCTATATAGTTACTAATTGATTTTATACCTTATTCATATTATCTAAATTTTAAAAATTTATAAATAACTGAACTAAAACCATAATATTTTTTAAATATGTAGTTCCACTCCCGGCTTTGGGTGAAAATGATGAGCGATTGAATCCTAATGAACGGAATGTAATTGCTGTTTGCAGTCCACATGAATTGATGAGATCGCTATCCAGTCCCGGTTTAGCACAAGAGCAAATTATAACTACGGTATTACCAAATGGCAAAACAGTTCAACAAAAAATATTAACATTTCCCGAGCGAGAAATTGTAATTGAAGATTATGAGCGCATTGAAATTTTAGGGCCGATTACCAGAAAAATCACAACTGAAACAACCCGAATTATATCAGGTAAAGAGAATCAAACAGAAGTAGTCGTTAGAACCGAAATTCATCCTCAAGACGTTGAAACAAACCCAATCATTGCAAAACAACAAACCGTAACATTGAATACACCAACAGCTCCACCACAAATACAACCACAACAAATTCCAACAAATCAAAATCAAACAGTCGCAATCAATCCCGCAAATTCTCCCAAAATTTCAATTACTGATGTTTTAAAACCTTTGCCCGACGATAAGGTCGACTTTGATTCTATTAACAATGTCACCACTATTACAAGAAAAACAGCAACTGGCTATGAAATGATAATCGCAACTGTCACACCAGATGGAAGAAATCGTGTCCAAACAAAAACTTTCTTTAATCCCGTTGAAATACGTGGAACTGAGGAAATTGAAGAAACATATACCGAGGAACACATAACAGAGGAAGGCAAGAAAGTTACTACTACAACATCGAACGTACCAATCGCAAAACCAAATAGTGCTACACCCTCAGTTTTATCAACTACTACTAACGATGAACGTAATCTTACAAATTCTACATCTTCTGAAAAAGTTGAAACAGTAGAAATCGTTGTTAACGGCAGAAAGGGTGTTAAAACAACGACCACCGAAAGAACTGTAACAGGTAGTTTTATTACAAAAACAAAAATAATTTATGAGGATGGAGAGGAAGAAGAAATGTTTGAAGAAACTGAAATACCAGTAACAGAAGACATTGAAGAGAAGGATAAACAAATCGGAATAAATCAGAAAGATCTTACATCAATTCAAACAGTCGAGATTACAAACAATGATAAATCTAAAAGCAGAACCCAAATCACAGAAGAAACCAACACAACAACAACTATTTCCGGAGGAAGGGAGGAAGTTGAAATCGAAAATATTGAAGAAACTACAATTATAGAACCGGTTGTTACAACAAAAATAACCAAATCGACAGCTGGTGGTGTTGATCAGACCATTAGTGACGCCAAATTAGAGAGTACAGAAGAAAGTGAAAAGATTGTAACAACAACAGTAACAGGTGTGATAACTAATGCAGAAACAACAGAAGAAACTACCGTTACTTCCAATGAATTAATATCAAAACCCAAAGTTACTATAGCCCCGCAGTCACAAGTGCCTTTTACTGAAAAATCAGAAGCAATAAATATCTCTACAACGGAAGTAGTCGTAGGATCTACAAATACAGAAACACAGGTTGTACCAGCTGAAGACAAAATAGTTGTCACCATTGAGAAAACGCCAACAGGCCATAAAGAAATAACTACAATTACAACTCCTGATGGTTTGACAAAGGTTCAAACTAAAACATTCTATGACTCAGTTGAAACTTCAGGCGAGGAAGTTACAGAAGAATATGAGGAAACAACAACCACAGAACCAGTTGTTACTACTAAAACTACAACAACAACATCTTCTACGCCATCAAAACCAATCGATTCAGTTTTAACTGTCAATGTCGTTGATGACGCACATACCCAAACAAAAACAGAAGACATTACGGAAGAAACCACGGTTACGACTACGTCTACTAAAGGTGTTACAACAAACGAAGAAGTAGTCGAAGAAAGGACAGTAATTTCAACAGAAATTCCTTCGACCGTAATTACAAAAAAACCAAATGGTAATAATGAAACTTCTACCGTAATTGTTGAAGAAACGTTAACTACTGAACATTTTACCACCAGTGATGAAATACCAGTAAAAAAAACGAACGAAACCTTAGTTGACACGTGTAAGACTAGTGCTATTGATAGCATTCAGGAAACCACTGTCAAAAATTTTACTGGTATCGAATCTAACGCAGAAACTATTAAAGGTAATACAATAATTGCTTCAGATAGCACAGTTATACCATCTACAATCAAATTAATTGATAATTCAAAAATAGTAACTGACAATACGTTAACTGAAGGAATTACAAAAACATTTAAAGAAAGCGGCCAAGTAACAATTGAATCAAAATCCTCTGAGGAAATAGTTACGACATATGAAGAAACCCGCAAAACAGAACCAACTGTTACAACGAAAACCACTACTAATGCTATTGTGCCGACTATTGAAAATTCAATTTCTAAATCGAAAGATACATCTGACACTACTAACAGTAAAAATGTTTCAAATAAGAAAACTGATACAACCAAAACAAGTACAGTCGAAAGTGAGGTAACCTCTACCAAAACGAAAGTTAAGACAAGTGAAGCAGAAGAAACTAGCTCAGTTACTATTGAAAAAACTCCAACAGGACACAAAGAAATCACAACTATTGTTTCGGCCAATGGAGAAATAAGAGTACGAACTAAAACTTTTTATGATCCAGTCGAACAGGAAGAAGAAGAAGAAGAGATTGAAGAATACGAAGAAACTCATACCAGTACACCAGTGGTAACTACCACTCAAAAAACCCGTCCAAAAGATCAACCCCTAAACGAAAATGCTTCTAACACAACAAAAATAGTAACCGAAACCGAAACGACCATAGAAACATTAAATGTTAAAACACCACAAAAGTTGGATAAACAGAAAACATCTCTACAGAAAGTAGAGAAAGCAACTGGAGCAATAATAACATCAGTAATTGGCCAAGAAACCATAACAACTAAAACAAAAACTACTGCCACAGATATTACAGTAAAACAGCAAAGTGAGAAATCAACATCTACATCAGAAAAAACTAAATCAATAAAAGATATGAAATCAACAGCGGATTCTGCAAAGAAATCTGTTGTAAATACTGCTACTAAAACAAAACCACCTGTCACAACAAAAACACAACAAGTACCACCCCAAGGTGAACCACAAACAATTGTGACGACAAAACGTATTGAAAATGGCACAGAACATACTATCACAACAATTTTCCCAGATGGCACAAAAAAAATTGAAAAAAAAACATTTTTCGACGAAGTTGAAGTTTCAGGTGATGAAGAAGAAGAATACGAAGAATACGAAGAAATTGAAGAGGAACCCATTAAAACCGATACTAATAAACCATCTAAAGCGGTGCCAGCACCAGTAGAAACAGGAAGAAAAAAGCTAATTCCTCCGATTTCAGAACCAAAACCACCCAAAGAAGATTCACAATTCCAACCATCAAAACTTAAAATACCTGCCGCCTTTGCTTCAGCTAATGCACCCCCCAGTGGTCCAGTCAGACCGCTTCTTAGAAAAGCAGCTCCGAAATCTAATACAAGTAATTCATCTCCAGCCAGTGGCTCTTCATCTACAAAAGATGGACCAGTAGCACCACCACGAAAGAAGGAAGCTTCCAAAGTAAATACACTTAAAAAATAATTTATTTTATTGTTTACTTATTATGCGGATAAACCGCTCCAAACCAAAATATACAATTATACCAAAAATTAATTTAGATAAATGAACACATGTTTGTAATTGAAATAATTAACATTTATTTGTATTTATTTTATAATTTTAACCGTTTTTAATAGTTGTTAATGCTTTATTAGTGTCGTCAGTAGACGTTTGCGATCTAGTAAATAATATTTCGTTATGTTAAAAGTGAAACTGCTAAATAGTATTAGGAAGAACACAGTGTCGATACTTGAATTGCTAGTAAAATAGGAGCTTTACGGGTGTCTAGGTTCTTATAAATTAGGAAAAAGTATATATACTTGATAAAGCTCACTGATTAAATCCTCGGATACTCGTAAGTCATGTATTAATCATGTAACTAATTTTTCACGTGAATTCCTTTTTTACTTTTTATTGAAAACTGGTCATTCCGATTTGTTTGAATTAAAATGAAGTATCAAAATTTTCCGCATACTGCGTAAAACTCACTTTACTTACCAATAAACTTTTTATTAATGTGCTAGATCTTAGATGGCACGTTCACCACTTTACCAATTCATCAATAATTATAACTAATAAGACAGGGGTCGAATTTCACGCGTGGTTTTAATTTTCATGATAATAAAAAGTGATCACCGTCGTGATCTCTACCTAAATTACAATGCTTTAAAGCGATCACTACAATTTGAAACAAAAATATTTGTTTTGGTTTAGTAATGTAAATTTATGCGTATTTTTGTTCTTTAAAAAAATAAAAATGTTGAGTTTTTTTCGAAATCGTGAGTAGTCTTGTCAAAATATTTGGTTGGTTATGAGCTTACTAAACTATCATTTTAAACGAAAAATTGAATGTAAAACTTAGAATTTAAGTTTGGGCTTCTAAATTTAAATGATTTAGTCAAAAACTATTCATTCAAATATAAAGTTTCCTTACAATTTTAATAAAATGTTTCAAAGTTATAGTAAAATAGCAATCAATAAAAATGATCCCAAATTGTGATAATAATCACTATATAGAATGTTATTTTCGAAAAAGTTATAATTGATTATCGCTTAAATTATCGAACTTACTTTATGAAATCTCACCTCTGGGTTTCTCATTAATAATTTCACAGGACCTTATTAACTTATTCATTGGTGTTTTACACCAATATTAAATTTTGAAAATTATGGTTGGGTTTTTATTTATTTTAATGTTAGGGCTAGAGATAGTTGTAGCATAGCAGATACACTTTCAAATACATGTACCTATTGGTTTTACTGGCAAATGTTGACTGAGACATTAAAATAACACCTATTTATCAAATTAACATTATTAAAGGACAATTTTGAAACAATTCGGTGGGTTTGATTTTAAAATCTAAATTTTATTTAGTTTGAAAAATTTAATATGACTGCTAGAGGACTAATCTCAACGATTAATTCAATTGCCATTTGAATAACAAAAAATTCAAAATATCAAACTAAACTACAGATTATTCACTTCCAAAATAATCGAATGGTGTTATGATGACACTGACTAGTTCCTCGAATTGATTGAAAATAACAGAGCTGGGGTTCAAGTCGCGTTTCGTGAAAATATAATAATGAAAGGTTTTTTCATTTGCAAGCCAATATGTTTGCAGAGGAACATCGTGCATATTACATTATCACATTTATCTAATGTTTAAGGTCGAGCGGCACATAGCTTTCGTTTCGTTCCGATTCGTTTCGTTTTCAATAAGTTTTTATAAACGCACAAGGCTTTCGTTTCGTTTTGAGCTTTTTTTGTGTTATTTGACAGATCGAACTTTTTAGTTCTCACAATATTGTTCGAATTCAATTAATTATTTATAATATCGGCATCAATTAATTTAATAATGAGTAAAGATTTAAAAAATTGTATTGTATTGTACACACTGATAAAAAGACGATAACCATAAATATCAAAATGAATCATTTGAGGTTATTGTTTAAGTTTTTTTTTGAAATTTGATTAACTCTTTCGGCTCGGTTCCGCCTTTAACTGAACAATGTGACAATGTTTTCGATTTCCCATACATTTTGACATATTTAACTTAAAGGTCGAAAACTATGTGCCACGACCTTTATAAATATAATACTTATTGGCGTAGAAACGTGTGAACATGTCGATCCTTAACTATGTAGTATTTTATTTTATTTAAATAATTATATGACTACCCCTTCAGTATAATATCCGCGTTTGATTTGGACCTTAGTTGTGAAATGATTTAACATATTTAAAGTAAACAAGAAAATAATAACTTTTTCTTTAATAATTTAATGAGTATTTATTTTGTTTTGCCTAGTACAATTATTTTAATAATTTTATTTTATTTTTAGCTGTTTAAAACATCCATGCTTTTGTTGCTTCTGATATCACTTGCACTAATTTATAACCACTGTTTGAAACGAAAGAGTTAATTTATTAATTAAAAAACTAATTTATAATAACTTGACGTTTTATTTTATTATTGATTTATATTGTTGTAAACACCTCTCTAAAAACAAAAAAGTTGTTGTATGATATTAATAAAAAATATTGTTAAATTTTAATAAATGAATATTATAACCGCAATGAATTTTCCAATAATTATCTTACTGGAATTTCAAAAAAAAAATATTAAAATAAAGTTAATATGTATACTCAAATATAGTCTTTTATTAAACGAAATCTACATAATGGAACTCAGGTTATTCCGTGTTAGTGCTGATATTCTGATTCGTGACGAGGTTCGCCTCAAAGCAATATGCAAAAGGAAAATTGACAAAGCCAATAATTTATATGTTGAGATCTTAGTATACAGCGTGCTAATTTGCGGTAATGGAGACGAATAGCAGCAAAAGAACAATTCGGAAACGGTTACTTCTTAGCATGTTGAAATATTTAGAGTGATTATAGTTTTTATGGATTGTAATATGTTTTATGGTTGTGGTTTAATTTTTGAAGGCGTAAATTTTACTGTAACATCGCAAAAATAAACAAGAATTTATGAAAAATGTATTTTGAAATTTAAATTTCATTGGGATAATTGGTTGAGTAGTCCAGGATTTCGGCTAGCAAATTGCTTGCTTGCTACCCGGTCTAGTATCTACCCCATCTACAACGGATACCAGGAAAACGACAAGTTATTACTAAACTACCAAGGCATAGGCAATTGCCTTACATAGGTGAACGTAAGCACATAAAACGTGCTTGTGATAGCATAACAGCTGATATGAACTCTAAGCTGGAAACTATGCTGCAACAACTCCAACTATAAAAGCAGCAGATCACTTCTCAACTGAAAAAACGCCGATAGTAGCAACAACAACTAAGCTAACAGAGCTGAATGATTTGGATACCGAAAAAACTCATTAAGCCAACACAACTACGGCATCAAAGAAAAAGCATCCAAGTTGATAATCCCGACACAAAGCAAAAATACAGAGCAGTGGTTCTTAATCTTTTTTTACTCACGGTCCACCAAATAATTCATAATTTTCTTGTGGCCCCATTTTTTTAATAATAATTTATATTTGTTAAATTACTATTAAAAAGAATTTGGCCTGACTTGTTAAATATACATATTTCAAAGGAGTTTCTCTGGGATTCCCAGGCATATGAGCGCGGCCCGTAGGTTGTCGCGGTTTATACTGTCATACACCTGTTGGAAGTCTATGTATAATTGATGTATGGTTATGTTGTACTCCCAACATTTTTCCAAGATCATCCTCATTGTCCTGGGACGAAAACCACACTGATAATCGCCAATTATATTTTCGGCGAAAGGGATGAGTCTGGCAATTACAACATTAGCCAACACTTTGTAAGCACTGTTCTAATAGAGCTATGCCACGAAAGTTTTCACATTTAAGACGGTCGCCTTTTTTATGCAACGGACATATGAGTGCGGTCTTCCAATTCTCCGGCAACTCTTCTTGGTCCCAAATACATACGATAAGATCGTGTAAACCTGTTGCTAGAGTAGAGCCTCCGAATTTAATCAATTCTGCGGGAATTCCATCGAGACCGGGTGCCTTACCGTTTTTCAATCGACCAATAGCTACGTCTACTTTCTCTACTGTGGGATATTCGACAAAGACCTCTTCACCTGGTGGAGCTATTGCTCTAATGGGGGTCACTTCATCATTCCGATTTAGCAGACTTTGAAAGTAGGTTTGCCATACTGAGAGAACATCAGCCACGTTTGTTCTCAGCTCTCCATTCCCGTCTTTGATGGCTGTACTTCTTGGGTGGAAATCTTTAGAGAGATTCCTGGCGTTAGCAAAACAGTCCCTTGAGTTTCCTAGTTCCGCTTGGGAGCTGATGTTTTCGATGCATAATCTCATATGTGAGCGCTTCTTTTGTCGAAGGAATTTAGTTGTAGCTTTCCTAGCGCGGAGATATTCTGCTAGAGTGCTTCTGGTGTTGCGAATCAACCATTTTCCACGTAGCGTTCGTTTATTTTCGACGACCCTTTGGCATTGATCATCGAACCAATCATTGCAAGGCGTCGGAGGTCTTCTTCCGATGGTATTTCGCGCCGCGGTGGTTATGGCTGACTGTATAGCTGCCACTGCTAATGGATGTTAGAAGGAGCTTCTGCGATGTTATGGGGCCGGTCTAAATAATTAGTGACAGCTGATTGGTAACTCTGCAGTGACGCTTGGTTTTTTAGAGCATCGACATTCCATCGAACGGTTTTTTGTGCTTGTATATTGAACGTAGATGACAGTTTGCACTTATATTTAAATATGACAAGCACATGGTCGCTGTCCATATCTGCACCTCTGTAAGATCTAACGTCAGATATGCTGGCGGAGTGTCTCTTAGGCACCATGACGTGATCATTTGGTTTTCCGTTCTGCCATCATTCGATCTCCACGTTACTTTGTGGATTCTCTTATATGGGAAAAACATACTTGATACAACTAAGTTGTACGTTATTGCCAGATTGGTGACGCGTTGGCCGTTGTTACTACTAGTTAGGTGCAGGCTGTTAGGACCGATGTGCGATGTATTCTCTGCACTCCTACCGATTTTTGAATTAAAGTCGCTCACGATGATTTTAATATCGTGGTGCGGTATGTTGTTGATGACTTCCTCCAGCTCGACAAAGAAAAGATCTTTCATGTCATCTGATTTATCTTCGGTGGGTGCATGCACATTAACGATCGTGATGTTAAATTTCTTAGTGCGAAGTCTGACCGTGCATATCCGCATGTTGATCGGGCGGAAATCGATGATATGGTGCTTCACGCGCCGATGGGTGAGGAAGCCAACTCCAAATTCTCCTCCGTTCTCATGGCCGCTGTAGTGAAGAGTGTAACCATTGGTGGTGTCATGGATCTTACTCTCAGACCATCTAAGCTCTTGTTCGAAAGGTTC
Organism: Nephrotoma appendiculata; assembly: GCA_947310385.1. NCBI lineage: Eukaryota > Metazoa > Arthropoda > Insecta > Diptera > Tipulidae > Nephrotoma > Nephrotoma appendiculata. The sequence goes on from OX371225.1 coordinate 105,783,194, forward strand.
TGGAGATCTCCAGGTCTTAAGAGGCTAAGCACGTTCCATGTTCCCATTTTTAAAGCGTATGGTCCGTGTACAATTTCCGAGGTCGAGTTTGTGATGAATCCGATACATTTTTATGACGGAAGGTTGTTGGCCTGCCGCCCAACCCGCTTATTACGAGTGTGGGTCACGTACTGGTGAGAATCTTAAGTCATCCAGTCCTACCTTGAAACACATTTATATAGCAAGCCGCTTGATATAAGATAGACGCCCGCTTCAGCAGCTCCTAACCTGGAGAACAGACGCTCGTTTGGTATTGGTTATGAGGCGCCAATGGCCCGCCTTGACATGTAGTGTCCATGACTATAAACAGGATTTCCCCTGCTCGTCTCCACTACACCGCCTGATTCATTTAGCGTTACCCAGGGAGCACCGACGAGGAGGTATGAATCTAGGACTTTGCCCCCCAACATCACCACTTAATCACATGGTTGCCCCACTTAATCACATAGAGATACTAAAAGATGAGGAAAATTCAACTATAGCATATTATCTTCCACAACACGCGGTGATAAAATCAGACAGCCACGACTACAAAACTAAGAGTCATGTTCGATGGGTCGGTAAAAACAACATCAGGTGCCTCATTGAATGACTTAATGCTGAATGATCCAACGTTACAACAGGATCTAATATCAATTCTGATGCGATGGAGAAAACATAAGTTCGTTATCAAAGCTGACATAGAAAAGATGTTGCGCCGGATCAAAATCAATGAGGAAGATCAAAATTATCAACGGCTGCTCTGGAGAGAATCACCAAAAGAAGAAATCAAAACGTTTAAATTTAAAACAGTGATACACGGGTCCACGTCAGCAACATATTTAGACACTAAAGTCTTATGTCAACTAGCACATGATGAAATAAAGAACTACCTAATCGCATCAACAATAACGTTAAGAGATTTCTCTGTAGATGATCTGCTTTCAGGAGCGGATACATTTGAAGAAGCATTAGAAGCCCAATCACAACTCATAAAACTGCTAAAGACACGAAGTTTTAATCTAGGAAAATAGGCAAGTAACAAAACAGAATTGACAACACATCTACCTACAAGCGCTCGCAAAGATGGGCTTTGCTCCATAAACATCGATGAAACAATTAAGACGCTCGGAATAACCTCGAACCCAGTTTTCGGGGTTAAGATTTTATTGTGTAAATACAAATCATAATCGTTTTAAATACCTATACATGCTTATACTTTAGTAACTAGGAACGAATCATCTGAAGCTTCCAAAATGAATTGTTGAACATATTCCATAGTTAATATTTTAGATTTCGTCGCTTTATATCCGTCGGATTTGCGTTTCAAGAAGACACGTAATTCTTGGTATTTTGCAATATCCATATTATTTTTATTTTATTTTATTTATTTATTTATTTAAAGAAATCTATTTTGTAATATACATGTATGATTCTAGATTATTTACAGTTATAGTTAAAGTTATATTAAAACAACAAAAAACTTTAAAACAGAAAAAAAACAATAAACCAAATTTTGGTTTAAACAATTAAAAATTTAGAAAAAAGTCTTTAAGGTTATTTTTAAAGTTGTCCTTTGATAAGTTGAAGTCAAATAGGCCGTCGATTAAGTTGAAAGATTTAGACATCCTATTAATGGGGTTGTTTTCTCCATAGTTGGTGGAATGGTGTTCAAGTGCTAAAAATTCATGGTTTCGAAATGTTCGTCTATTTTCAAGCGTGCATATTTTGTAATCCCTGCATCTTGTTGTGTATGGAGGTAACCGAGCCACATTCTCATGGAATGGTAAGTTGTGGTCGTAATCCCAGTCACTTTTCTTTAACAAAAAAATCAGGAACTTCTTTTGAATGCTTTCAATTATTTTTATGTGTACAGCATAGTATGGATTCCAGACCGTTACAGTGTATTCCAGTTGAGATCGAACATAAGCGAAATAGAGTGAACATAAGGTTTGAATATCCTTAAATTCACCTGTCCATCTTTTAACAAATCCGAACATGGCATTCGCTTTCGCAATACAATTTTCAATATGCCTATTGAAACTGGCGTTTTCGACAAATGTAACACCTAAGTCTATAACCTCATTGACTCTTTGCAGTACTTCGTTGTTGACTTTGTATGAAGTAATTATCGGATTTCGTTTACAATGGAAAGACATGATTTTGCATTTCTTAATATTTAAGTATAGTGAGTTCCGATCACACCACTCACTTAATCTATCTAAGTCTTCTTGAAGTTTCTCCGTATCTAACCATCCATTAATAATACGAAAAATTTTCACATCATCTGCAAATATGAGCACGTCTGAGTTTTTGATTATCTCGGTTATTCGGTTATGAAAACAATAAAAATCCAAGGCCCGAGGTGTGATCCTAGGGGAACACCAGATGTAACTTTAATAACGTTTGATTTCTCATTTCCCATTATCACAAATTGGCGCCGGTTTGATAGATATGATTTAAACCAATTTATGTAATCGAGAGAAAACCCAAAATTGAATAAACTCTGGAGTGCTTTATGATGACAGATAGAATCAAATGCCTTACTAAAATCCGTATACGCTACATCAACTTGACGGTGTTTTTCTATCTCGTTAATTAGTTTACTGGTGAATTCAACCAGATTAGTCGATGTGGATCGGCCAGGCATAAACCCATGCTGGTTTATTGATATATGGCGTGCATTTGTGGATTTAAAGCTGTTGCATAATACTAACTCAAATAATTTTGGAATTGATGATGTAGTTGATATTCCTCTGTAGCATGAGATATCATCACGTTTACCCGATTTAAAAATTGGAGTAATTTTTGAAATTTTCCATTTTTCAGGAAACATGCCGGTGTTTAAGGAATGATTGAATAGATAACATAATGGAATTGTTAAAATTTCAGCGTACTCCTTCAGAATAGAAGAGGGTATATCGTCAAGACCGCAACCATCTCCAAACCCCCTTAAAGCCGATAAAATGTTGTCCTCAAAAATAATAGGAGGAGTTATTGATGTGTTGTTGTTGCCGGGTTGTTCGTACAATCCACTAGTAACGCTTGGTCTATAGACTGATTGAAAAAACGACGCGAACATGTTAGCTATATCTTTGGCGTTTGAAGAGCAGGTATTGTTGTACGTCATATTAGCAGGGTATCCTTCAATTTCGCGTTTATTCTTAAAGTATTCCAAAATTGTTTTGGATTTACTTTGATTTTGTCTTGAATTTGATTAAGATACGACCTGTATTTAGATTTGAAATAAATTTCAAATTCATTACTATGTTGTAGAAACGTAGTTTTGTCCGCTTCTAACCCGCTTTTCAACATTTTGGCATACGCTTTCGACTTCCGGTTTTTAAGTTAACTAGTCTATCATCAAACCAATGAGGGTGAACATTTTGTGGTTTACAGCACATAGGTACATACATTTCGAAGCCTTGAAGCATGATGTCATTAAATTTGTCCACATTTTCGTTTATATCATTGGAATTGAGAGTTATTTGCCAGTTGATGGATTCCAGGTAACTGTGTAGCCCCACACGGTTAGTTTTTTTAAAGTTGTATTTCATTGGTTGTAGGTGTTCTGATCTCGCCATTTTAGTTAAGTCAAATACAATATCCAAGGATTTGTGATTAACATCATTTATGACAAAAGGTAATAGGGATTCAGAAATGTTAAAGGTGTCAATGTCGTTGCTGAAGACAAGATCCAATAATCTATCACGAGTATTAGCAATTGTGTTTATTTGGTTCAAATTATAACCAAGCATGGCGGCCACAAATAAAGATTCCGCATCTATTGTTATATTGCAAGGTAAAATACAGTTTAGTTCTGGGTCCAAATTCCAAGTTATATTTGGAAGATTAAAATCACCAAGCACAAGAACTAAATCTGACGAGTTTGTTGTATTAATAACTTCATCAATCGCATCAATGCAAGTTGCATAATGATCACTATTTGATTGAGGTGGTATATATGCTGCGTAGATGATTAGATTGGTTTGGTTGATTTTGATTTTTACACCGATCTGTTCGACTCTCGATGGGGCTAAAGTTACTGGAGCATTCCAGAGTTTAGAATGTACTGCTATCAGTACGCCACCACCCAATTTCTTTGAACTAGTTTCAGGAGACCGATCGCATCTATAAACAACGTAGTCATGGCCAAAAAATTCGCTGCTCCTTATTTCTGGTTTTAATGAAGTTTCACAAATTACATAAATAAGGTAGTTTGATTTTAAAACGAATTTGTAGAATTTAGATGCTTTTGATGCCATTTTGTTTACGTTTTGATAGTAAATTGCACATTTCTCATATACCGATCTTTTCTTGGACTTTATGGGCTAATTTACCTTTTGAGTAATAGTATAAGTTCGAGCTTTCATTAAAAGTGAGTGTAGTCTATCATTGGCCACCGGAGAAAAATATTTAAATGATTTTGTGTGTCTAGAGATTGCAACTATGGCATGCGGTACACTATCAAACAACTCAAGAGGTTGAGAATTGGTTCTTATACATATTAGATTTGGTGAGGTTAAACCTTGTGCTTCATGGATCGTCAAGACTGTATCTTAAGCTGAGAGATTAATTGTTTATCAGCTCTGGTAAAAGTTAGATAGAAAGCGTTCTCTAACACAGGTAATGATGATAACGTTGGTGGCAGGTTTATAAATTCGGCGGAAGTTTCCACTGTGTTCATACTAGTGATGTTAGGGTAGTATTCTTTGAGAGCAGAAGTAACATCAGCTGGGCATCGATACGTTACATTCAAGTATTCAGTCTTTGTTACGAAAGCACTTGCATCGGAAAATTTCATATTGACATGATGTAATCTGTCAATATATGGTATTTGGTTTTTGTCACCCAGAAGATATATTTTAGAACATTTACTTTTGATAACCACAAGTCCTATATATCCAGCATGCACCATCATGTACTCATCAATAAAAACTGTATCGTAGGTCTGGTTACCATTTATTAGGTATGAGGCAATCGTTTTGTAGTTTAATTTGATGTTATTAAAGTTAGTGTTTTTGTGCTCGCAACGTGATGTTACCTTTAATTTTATATCTGCAAGTCCTTCTTTTGTAGCACATAGAACAAGATCAGTGCCCAGATTATGGTTGTTTATAATCCATGTTGATTTACCACAGTCAGGTACACCTTGAATAATTGTAATGTCCGGCATCTTTATGTTTGTTTTAAGATAGATATTGTTTAACGAGTTGTAAGTCTGATGATCTAACATAATTACCGTACCCGATGAACAAAAAATGTATATGTTTGGGGTAATAAATGTGTTTGTGTCTTCACACAGTTGCACCAGATTATTCCCATCGAAGCCAAACTGATGTTTTGTGGTCGGTTCTTCGAGATATTGTTTGGTAGCGTTGTCAAATATAAATATGTTTAATTGTCGTAAGGAAGAAGCGGAGAAAGGCAATAGATTTATGTTCTTAATGTAATGATCCTTTAAGTGGCTTTTTATTAGGCTGTTTGAGTGTTTCATGTAAAACATTATTTCCATGATCGAATTCTTATAGCTGGACTCTGCAGACAACACCTTGTGAAAAGTCGGAGATGTAGATGGAAAATCCGCACAGTTTTCATATAAGAACTTCGAGGGATCACCTGTAATCAAACGGGAAGATAACATTCTCTCATACTGCAGTGACATATTGAAAGGAATATTTAAAACCCATTTGATGTTGTTAAATGGAGAGTTTGTAACATAATCCAACACTGACAAAAACTTGTTGACATGATGGCTAACATCCAAGGTAATTATGAAAGGCTCATTTTTTCGATGTTGCAAGTAGGATGTTAATGTTTCTAAAGCGTAGATTAGATCACTGCAATCAGTTTTAGATTGGTGAGTAACCACAATAATATAGTCACCTCCAATTTTATAAACTTTTGTAACTTCATTAACTAATTTAATGTAGAAGTTATGTAGTATAAGTCCATTTCAGGATAGATATGTTTTAAGATTGCAATTATCCAATTTTTCTTCAAAAGCAACACAAATAAAAATAGATGATTTTATTAAATGTTTGCTATTTAGCCAGGTTGAAATCTGTGGTTCAGCATGCATGAATTTTTGAGATAGGATATTTTTAACAAACTCATATCCGTTTATATAATCTTCTTGGTGGTTGTTACTTATGTTTCTTGTTAACATAAGTTTAAATATAAATGAGGAGATGATTGATTTGTTGTATGTTGATTTGATGTCAATATCAGTTTGAGTTTCGCAGTGTTTAAATGTGCACTTATTACCCAGTCTTGGAGTCTTTGAGTAGTTTTCTGAAGATGAAAAATGAAATAAGCCTCTATTTGAATCGCACACAGCATCTCTCATTTTGATGGTTTTAACTCTCGCTGTCTTGACGAGGTTTTCATAGCGTGAAAAATTCATCAAGTCAGCATTGACTTCATTAACCTCATCCATAGTACGTATATTAAAACCACCATTGAAGTTGCAGGCAGAGTTGCCCGTTTTTTTGAAGTTTTTAAGTTATTTGGTTGTGGTTTATATTTTAACCACTAGCATCGACCTGATCATTGAGTAGTTTGACCATAATGTGGATGATTTCAATTTTGTAGATAAATCAGCGAAATACGCCAGAATGACGTTTTCCGAAAATGATTTGATGTGTTTAGATTGACGATAATCCATAAAGCGTTTATAAGCATTTTAGTGTTTTTCCTTCGATTTTTGCGGGCGTAAATCACATGTAGCTGAATTAGCTGCTTCCACTATATCCGGCGGGGTAAATATAAGATAAGGATAATTCGCTTTCACTGTCCATATCCCTTAAACTTCGTTCACACGTTTTTTATAAATCAAATAGGCACACAAACTTGACAACTTTTGAAAAAATAAAAAAACAAAATGTATTTATGTTTTATGATGTCGTGGCTAATATATAGAAAATGGATAATTAATGAATAATACTAAAAATTATGTTGGGTTTATATTCGTTTTAAAGTCCGATCGGAGAAAAAATAGTATGTACAATTCGGAGAAAAAGTGCTTTCCCGGAGGCCCGTGGTTGCCGAACTCGGCTATCGCCTCGTCCGCCAATTTCCACTATCGTCCGGGAATGCAGTACTTTTCCTCCAAATTATACAATATACTATTTTGTATTCATATTATACAACAAGTATATTTCATAAGTGTTGTGTTTATATTGATTAGTTTGATTATCCTAGATTAATTAAATACACGCTTTTAATTTATACGTCTTCTTAATTCAAACTTCAAATTACAATGGTTTTTGCGTTCTTCGTCTCCAATGACGTTATCTTCAATTCATATACAATGTGTTTGTTTAATACAAACATTTCACAAACATTACATCCTCCCGCTAAGTTTAATACATCATTAATTTTTTATAACAAAAAAATAAAAATAGTACATAATTACTATTTAATTTCAATAACGAAATTTACATTTTTTCTTACACTTAGAAGAACATAGTTTTACAAATCAAGACGTTCTGGTTTTTTATACATCTTTTTGGTCTTATATTAATAATATCCGCATTAGTACTTTGAATATTGTCGTTATTTTGAATTGTCAAAGGATTACTTAATTTAATACTATTATTTTTGTGGTCAGCATTTACAGTTTATTTATAAATCAACAACCATACTGAACATGAACTTAAGTTTCCAAAAAAGCAATCGGATTTAAATTGGAGGTAGCTACGTTATTGTGGTTACTCATCAATCAAAAACTGATTGCAGTGATCTAACTAATCTACGCTTTAAAAACTTTAACATCATACTTACAACAACGAAAAAATGAGCCTTTCATAATGGATGTTAGCCACCATATCAATAAGCTTTTGTCAGTGTTGGATTATGTTACAAACTCTCCATTTAACAACATCAAATGGGTTTTAAATGTTCCTTTCAATATGTCACTTCAGTGTGAGAGAATGTTTTCTTCCCGTTTGATTACGGGTGATTCCTCGAAGTTCTCATATAGAAACTGTACGGATTTTCCATTTACATCTCAGACTTTTCACAAAGTGTTGTCTGCAGAGACCAGCTATAAAAAATCGATCATGGAAATAATGTTTTACTGATACTATTTGCAACAACCATAAACAAATTTACGAGAAAAAAGCGCACCACAATAGATTACTGGAACAGGGGAATATGGTTACCGGTGTAATTGCTTTATAAAGAGGGTACTGTTGCTTTTGAATGGTATAAATTAAAATTTTTGGATGCACGCGGGGTCAGTCTTTGTTTGTGATTTAGTAATTTCAAATAAATTAATTTTCGGATAGATAATTTATATTTTTTTTAGTAATTTGTTACATGGTGGTTGGTTACTTAAAAATATTATCTTTGCTTGATATTGATATTATATACTAATAGTGATGTTAAATAAATTTATAAAAATTCAAAAATTGAGTTGTCTAAAACTACATAAATATAATTGTGTGCTTATTAAAATAAATTTTCGAAATTAATTTTATAATCTGTTAAATTGGGATGCAAATAACTAATAATGGACATAACAAAAATCTAAAAGCTCGTGCAATATTAATCGAAAAACTTTCTGAAACAAAAATAATGTGCGAATAATTTGTCTATACGCACGAAGTTATGTATCGCAATATAGCAAAATATAATATAAAAACCAAAAAATTGCTTAGAATCTTAAGAATATCCCTTTATCAACCAAGAAAACAAAAAAATTGACTCAGTGTTAGTCCAACCCACACAAATGTGTGAGTAAAAACCATAGTATGTAATGGCGTTGTTGATAAAAAATTTCGCTTGATTTGAAGTAAAACCAACACAATTGTGTGTATAGATATAGTGTTTTTTTCGGACGAAAATAAGTTAAAAAGGAATTCACAAATGTGTAAGTTGGTTCAAAAAACATACAAAACTAAATTTTTAGCATGGTACTTTTGCCCTACCCGCACAATTGTGTTAGTAAATCACTAAAGGGATATAATGTTAGTGGTTAAAGAAAAGTTGTACTATGTATAAAAACTGTATGAATATGCATAAATTAATTTTGTGATAAATCATATGCAGAAAAGTGATAACAATTAATCTAATCGTAATAATAAAATACTTATGGCCGGTTGCACAGAAAAATGACTACCGGCCGGTTAGTTGTGCGCCAGTTAAATATTTTGTATGAAATCTGTTTTTGCAGTCAGAAAAAAAACAACGCGAACTTGATTAAATATATTTTATTCCGTGGAAATATTTAGCTTGCCTATAAATATTTATATGGCCAATTTTGATTGAATAACTTTTGAACTACCCTCTAAAGAAAAAAGCGAGCCGCTTAAAACAGCATAAAAACTGAACGTTTACGTGACGTGGTTTTTACTGACAATATGGCAAAACGCATCGTATTCATATATAAAGATTATAAAGTAGTCCTCCATTTGTAATTATACCTTTTGTTTTTGTCATTCTTTTCAATCGTATTTTTGTTAAATCATCAATTATTGCCGTTAAATCATATTGCTTAATGAATATTATTAAAGGTAAGAACTAACAAATAAATAATCTAATTTCAACTTCTAGTTCGTTATTATATGGCCTTTCAGATACCGCAATGAAGAAATACCCATCGGCAAGGGTTGGCGATATTATCACCATAATTAAAAAATGGTTTCAATATTCAAAGGACCGGCAACGAAAAATTAAAAAATCATCTACATATTAATTATGGAATAATCGATTTAGTTTAGTAAATAAGTGCAATAATTAAGTTTTGAATTTTATATTTAGTAAATAAGCATTAATGAATTTTTGAATTTTCTAATTAGTAAATAAGTACAGTACATAAATTATTTTTTAAAATATTTAATTTTTTGTTATTTAAATAATAAATTTGTTATATTTTACACATAAAAATAATTTTATTTTATTCTAAATTTACCCAAATGGAATCGAAAATAATACGTTTTGGCGTTATAAAAAAAGTTCTGTTTTGCGATACAAAGACATTCCTCTTTTGCACAACGCAAACATATCGCCTTGGCGTTATAAAAAACCTTCATTTTTTCGATATAAAATCATTTCGTTTTTACGGTACGCAAATAGGCCGCTTTGGCGTACCGAAAACGTGATACATCAGTGGTACGATTTTTATTTTAAAATTCATTGTTCAAAATTTACGGAAACGGTTCGCTTTCTTAACGCCAAAACGTTACGTTTGCGAAGTCTTATATATGAAGTTGACTCATTTTTTGTTTCGCTTATGTTACGCTTTACTTAGAGGGTAGGTACAGAATCTTACAAAGAAATTTTTTTAAAAAAATTTCATCTTACCCGATTTCCGCGATGTATACGTCATCTACACTTTAGCTCAATTGACAAACTCTACTCGGCGTGTTCAGTCCGACCAAAATGATAAAAATTATCATGATATTTTTTGTGACCCTAACTTCACGCCGTATAATTGTATGTCAAACCCGAGTGAACAACTAAATCGAAAAAATAATTATAAAATGATTCTGGACGTCAAAACATTGTTGACGCTGTCATAACAAAAATTTACTATTTACTAATGCCTAATAGCGTCTTTCACAATAGTTTAATATGTCATCTTTTCATAGCTAATAAAACAAACCCGGGCAGTACATATAGTAATTTAAACATATAGTACTTAAACATTTAGTAATTTAAACATGCATTCAATTCACGTAGCAGACATTGGACAAGAACACAGAAAAGAAACTACACACACAAATGATACACAAACAATATTTGTTGTTACTTTATTCCAGACACTGATGTCTGATTTGATCCATTCATTGTTTTTAATGTATTAGAGCGTGTTTCAATTGATTTAAATACTGCATAAAAAGTTAAAAATTTAAAAATTGTGGTGAATAAAAATGTCAAACTTTTTATCCGCTTCAAGAGCTGATAAAATTTTTATGTAGAAAAGATTTGGCTGGCAAAAATATTTGTTTGTAAATAAAAAATTTCCATGTAAAAATTTTGTGAAAAATTGCAATGATATATATGTAAACAGACCATAATTGACTAATATACATTTAAAAAGTATTTATTTTACATGTTTTCATATTTAAATTGTCTATATATGGTCACAATTACACATAAAATATGCAACCATGTTATTGTCAAAATTTTACCCAATTGAAACAGATAAAAAGTTAAAAAATATTTACCACGAATAAATTTTTAACTTTTTATGCGGCATTTAAACCAATTAAAACACGACCTTATTGTGTAACAAGAAAATATAACATTAAAGTTGAACAAAATGTTGTTCCTGTCCATATAAAATCATAACGCAAAAATATTAGAAATAAAATGTACACAAATTTTGACAGCCGGAACCGAAAATATTCTTGGTTTTTTTATTGATAAATGAGTGCGTTTAATGGCAAAAGCTGATAAAAAATATCATGATATTTTTTATCATTTTTGCCCGACTGAACACTAGGACTGTCTACACGATTTGTAGTATTTGTTTTTCCTTTGATGTTTTTAAAAAAAACAGCCTATTGAGCGAATGTGCGCCAATGTTGAACAAATGTAACCTTGATTTGAATTTACTATTTATTTTTTAGGCTACATGATTTGTTATTTGGACAAATACGCCAATGTTGGTATGTATTTGCATTCGTGTGGCTGCGGCTTTATTGCTGTGTTGTGTATATCATTAAACTTAGTGGACTTTGAAGGTGAATTTATTTGACTCTGTAGCAAAATTTTCTGCAGAAAAATTTGCTGCAGTTTGAAGTGAAGTTAGGAATTTATTTCTGCCTGCCTTCAGCAAATTTAACTACAGAATAAATAATTTTTATTCCGAAGGGGCAATAAGTTTTACAAAATGAAAGGTAGGGGAAATTTGTTTACAAAAGTATAACCAATTTAGCTAATTTGATTGATGGTTTTTGCTCTCTCTCTCTTCGATTTTTATTCTCCAGCAAATTTTTCTGCAGAAAATTTTGCTACAGAGTCAAATAAATTCGGCTTGAGTATATAATTTAATAACTAATTAAATTTTGTGAAAATCAACTTGTTAATAATAATTAAATAATATTATCTACTACAATTAATTATTACAAAAAAACTATTACTGTAATAAAATGTTGGTGCGCTCCTGTGGATTAACTATTTGGCTTATCGGCCGCAACGCTATGTAATATTACAAGTACAAATTTTTTGTAATTTTTTTTATTATTTAAGTATTACTCTAACTAAGATTTTTGTATATTTGAGAATAATTTTTTTATTGTTAATTTTGTTTCTTTTCTTATTATTTTTCCAATTTTGGTATTTAAATTTAATATAGTTTTAAAACAACAAAACAAAAGAAACTTTTCAAACGGTAAGGGGTTGTTTAGAAAGATATTTTAAGATATTTTTTGTTTTTTTTTATATTCATTCACAAACACATTCCGGTTAGTAATTGATTTTTGAAAAAATAATGTATTTTATAATTGTTGGCAATTTAATTCCAATCTTTTATTTGATTATTATTATTTTTTTTTGAATTATTAATTTTTTGATTATTATTAGTTTTTATATTATTTTTATAATTATTTATTTATATTATAAATTTTTTTCCACTATATAAATTTCATGTTTCTTCGCTTTGAAAATATTTCACTTCGGCATATTATAATTTCAGAATGAGAATCTAAATAATTTGTATAGAGGATGAAGTGTTGATAAGCACGACCTTGTCATTTCCGTTCCCAATTAGTTTATCCAGTTAGATTATTAACCAAATCTTTAGAATAATCAATTTAAAAACTATTTCATCTTCAAAAACCCCCCACCCAACCATGAGCCATAGATAGCCGGTAGCACCAACCACTGACCCGAAACTCTGAATAGTTCACCAAACTAAATTCGGTAACGAACGGCATTATACGGAAACCAAGATTACTTGTAACCTACTCATGCCGCCTCTTAGTTCGTTACACACTCAAACACCCTAATAAAAAGCCACTTAAAGGATCATTACATTATCAAAGGACAACTTTAAAAATATCCTGAAGAGCTATTTTTTAAATTTTTAATTGTTAAGCCAAAATTTTGTTTATATTTCTTTTGTTTTAAAGTAGTTTTTTGTTTGAATTTTCTGTTTTAATATAATTTTTGTTTAACCTATTGTAAATAATCTGATGAAATCATACATGTAAATTACAAAATGATTTCTTTAAATAAATAAATAAATAAAACTTCTTTCAAAAATCATTTAAGAATCCCATTTATATCCAGAATACCCACACAATCTCACCATAATCAGTTAAGAATTCCGTTTCGAGTTCCATTCCAGGTGGCCATATTCCAGAATTTCATCCAAAAATCATTTAAGAATCCCCGAATCCATCCACTACAATCGGTAACCGAAAAATGGAAAATAATAAATTGTCCGTTAACTCGAAGGTCCGTTAAATCGATCGACCGTTAAATCGGGGTCCATTAAATCGAGGGTTTACTGTATGTCGCTAAAAATCCGCAAGGAACTGCAGTGTTTAGATAACCGTCGAATTCTTGTAATTAGCTATGACATACGTGATTTTTAATTTTTGACCTGATGTTTTACCAAACATTTGCCGTTCAGGTAGATTCACTTAATAAATCTTTTGAAAACTGTCCTTTGAAATAATACTTATAACACACAAGACGAAAGGAAAGAACAAGTCCTTTCTATACATTCTATTGACTAGTGACCAAATGTCACGCATTACCAAGTGACCAAATGTCACACTTTATTTAACTTAGTATTAGTGGTTAATTGTTACAATAAATTGACGGCTGACAACTCTCGACAACAACTAATTACTAAATTTATAACACCCTCACTTAATAAAATATTGAATATGAAATTACATTTATATTTATTTTATTTTCATTGCTTCATCAATTTAGTCCCATCTTTACTGAGGACAATTTCGTCTTTGGTCCACTAACAGCCTTGTTAAGAACATCTGCTGCGTTCTCGTCGGTTGAAACATAAGTTAAGTTGATTGTACCTTCTTCAATTTACAGATGGCTATCTGATTTCGATAAATTGATGGCACGTTGATTGTCCACACGATGAAAAAAGAACAAGGTGAAATATTGGATAATAAATGTATTTTTTTTTTCTAAATAAAAATTTAAAGAATTATTCTCTTATCATCTACCTGGATAGATCGATATACAATCAACAATGTATACATCCGTTGAATAAAGTCTTAATCAACAATGTTTCAATATTAATATTGTAACAATGATTTAATATTAATTATTGAAACACAATATCAAAATCATTTGAATTATAAAAACCTTAATCAACAATATTTTAATATTCATTATTTTCCAAATATCAAAATTGCGAATATTAGGGAATATTAATTGACCTTAAAATGACAATAAATCCATTAGATGATTAATGCTTTATATCATTCACTTTAATATATGTACTAGCTTATATCAAAAATAAAAGTTAAAACTAAAATAATTATTCTTTCATTCATTTCAATTGTTAATTGGTACGCTCACAGTAAATAAATTCGTTACAATCAAAACCATAAACCACAACTAAATAGATATTAACAATTACTTAACAATTATTTCATAATAGCTAGAGACAGGTACATAATATTTTGTTATTAAACATATGTATTAACAATTCTAAAGTTTTATGTTATTTACTCATATTATTCTATCCTTATTTTGCCGTCGGCATGAAAAATATATCTCGACGGATTATTTCCTCAAATATTTCGGTCATAAAATGAAACATAAAGGGTAAACCATAAAAAAGTGTTTAGTTAAACTGTAATTATCAAAATTAAAAAAAGTCGTTTAAAAAAAATACGCTTATTGCAGATTTATTTAAATAATTAATCGAAAAATCGACAAATTCAATGTAAATTTCCGTTTTGTTGGATACAAGTGACGTAATGCGCACAAAAAGACGAAAATAAAACATGGGAATATTTCACCTCTTTATATGTTTGTTCATCATGGATTGTCCATTTGAATATGAACTGGTTGTTACGGCTATGTATTCAGCTTCCGTACTCGAAAGTGCAATATAGTACTTTGCCGTTTGCTTTCCCAGGATATAGCACCATTACTTAGTTGAAAAACATAACCAGTGCAAGAGCGTCTCTTGCCGACGTCTGATGCCCAATCTGCATCACAATAACCTGTTAAATGTTTTACATTAGATTTTGAATAACGCACTTTGTAATCTAATGTTCCTTTTAGATATCTTAGTATCCTTTTAACAGTGGTCCAGTGTGGCCGTCCGTAATTCGAGTTGAAACGACTCACATCATTTACCGCATATGCAATGAATGTCTGGCCGACATGATTTTAACATCTTTGTTAATGTCTCGTTCCATACTCGTCCGCTTTGTTTAAGATCATATATCGCCTTGTTTAACTTACAGACTCCATTTGCTCTAACGTGAAAGCCTTCCGGTTGTACCATGTATATGTCATCATTTAAATCTCCCTGCAAAAATGCTGTGACTGCATTCATCTGATGAATTTTTAAGCAATTTTTGACAGCAAATGCGATGACAAAACGAATCGATGAGTAACGTACCACTGGTGAATAAACTTCTTCATAACCGATTCCAAATACCTACGAGCAATCTTTCGCAACCAATCTTGTTTTAAATCGAGTGACGTTCCCAAATTCGTCACGCTACAATTTAAAATTCCATTTTGGTTTTATTGGTTTGCGTTTTTTTGGCAAATTGATCAACTACCAAGTTACATTTTCGACTAACCAGTTAACTTCTTCTTGCATGGCTGATTTCCAATTTTCACAGTTTCCATTATTCAACTCCTCATTATATGTTACCGGCTCATTTACTTGAGCAAGGAAACCACAGGCACCATATGAAACATAAAAATCAAAACATCAAATTTTCTTGGCTTTGGTGTACGACTGGTTCTTCGAACTGTGAACTATCGGATGAAACCAATGTTTCTTCTAATTCGTTTTAGATGGGCTCACTTGATGATTTTGCAGCAGTACTGGTAATGAATTCATTATTGTTTGTCGGAACATTTGGTACCTTCTTAAACTCTAAATCTTCTGTTACATCAACTTGATCAGAACCACTTCCGTTTATGAACACACCATTCAACTGATATCAAGCTTCTTGCTGATCGGATCAACACAACGATAACCTTTTGTACGTTCAGAAAATCTTACGAAGACCAATTTTTTTGACTTTTTATCCCATTTATTCCGTTTTAGCTTTGGGATGTGCATCATGACCGGACTACCAAATACTTGAAGATGACTAACATAAACTTTATTTCCTGATCAAACTTCTTCTGGCGTTGTTGTTTTTAATGTAGCATTTGGTGATCGATTTAATATATATGTTGCTATGTTAACAGCCTCCAACCAATTTTCGATTTGTATTTCGGCAATATCGTTTTGCGCGGGAGTATACACAACTGACGTTTGACTCCATTCATTTTAAAATACTTCTCGAACATTTGATTGATGTACTCTGTGCCATTATCTGATCTTAATGCTTTGACTTTTCTTTTTCAACTACCGGTTCTTTTTCAACTACAGCTTGAAATTCAAGAAATCGGTCGAACACTTCAGATTTTTCTTTTAAGAAACATACAAAAATCTTTCTTGAATTGTCATCTATAAACGTAAGTGTTATGTATTGGATTACCGACCTTCGACTGTAATAAATATCGGGCAATACTTCTCTGTCCTTTGTACAGATATATAAAATAAACATGGCAGCATTCTAAAATGGACTATATAATAAAGCACACCATGTAGAATATCATTAACAATAAATGTATATAATAATTACTGTGTGGTTTCATTAATTATATAATATGTGTGGTTTCATTAAGTATATAATAATTGGCGACGAGAAGGCGAAATTACGCGTGTGTCTAAATATATATACGCATATATAAAAGTGAATAAAATAATAAAAATTAATTACTGCATATTACAATATGGCGGATGAAAACCAAATCGATACAATTCGGTACATTGTAACACACTGCCTTGTGGCTAACCGGATTTAAAATAAAATGACCTTAATTGGGTGTTAGCCACATACGGTGGTTACGTATAGAAAATGTTTATCCTATCAACACTGTACGACGGTATATTAGCGCGGCTAGGCTCGGGGTCGTTGGGTGGGTCTTGTTACAGCTGTATAGGATCGTGAATAACCGTCAAATGCGAAACGAGAACTTAAGAAGAAGGAAAGAAAACAATGAACGAATGAACCAAATAATCACTGAACACTCACCAATTACATGGTTTTTAGAGTCTGGTTAAAATTGCGCTCTATCCCACACTTGAAATAATTAGCCAATCATGCTAATTCATATACAATAATTAGAGAAGAAAAATAAGAATACTAATTATAATAAATGAAAGAATTAAATTTTTAACCATATAACTATTTCCATTTAATTTATTTTGAAATTTAAACAACAAAAAAAAATAAAGATAAAAAAAAACAAAATTATGATTTTGAATAACACAAATTTAAAATAAGTATCATTTTAAGCAATTTATAAAAAAAAATTATTTAAACAAGAAATTAAGATAATCTGTTATTCGTTATATTTAGTTTTATCAAATTATAACCAATATGGAGTAAAATACAAAAAAAAAAATTATATAATAACAACAAGAACTTACCCAACAGTTATCAAGGTCCCTGGTGAAGCGCTTTACCCAAGTTCGTTGATACACCTGTGAATATAAGTTATGATATGTTTCTCGCGCCCGAATAATACGCACTTTGGCACAATAAGTTTCGAATAAACTAAATAGTCGGAATAAGATTATATAGATAAGATGCAAGAAATCAAAAAAAAATATAACTGATTTTTTTATAAAATAAAAATAACACAAAGCAACAATTGAATATAATAAGATCTTCATAATAAACTATCATAGCAAAAAAAAAACTATATCGCTAAAGTTACTTTACCCCCGTTGCCGTTAGGTATTTATTGCGGACCAACGTACGGAAAAGTTTTTTTTTTCCTTGCGATCGAATCAAAAACTAAATATTACTAATTACTAACTAATATTATAAAATTGAACGTAATTAAAAAATTTATTCTATTTTGGATATTTTTTTTTTTTTGATAAGAATTATGAAAGTTACACTGGTACAAGTAACTACCCAAAAAAAAATAATTCTTCGCACGTTTGTGCTTGAAGAATTGATACAGCACGGTTTTTGGCACTATAATTATTGCGGTATATAATCCTTACAAGGCCATTTGAAAGCGCGGTCGTCCGCTTATCCAAGTATGCATAATAATCCGCTCCGCGGAACTTTGTTTTTTTTTTCCTCCTAAGGGAAGCAAAACGTGAAAGGAGAAAAGAAATCCAATTAATTAACCAGCAAGATAATATAAAAGGTATTTAGGTAAAATGCACGGTGTAATAAAAACCAGCAATAAGAAATTTTAACGTACCTCTTACACAATAAAATGGAGTATCTAGCGATTGTGAAAACAAACAAAAAACACAATGTCGTTCTGGCGACCACTATTTATAATTCACACTTTTAGTTGGGTTTTCCACTTAATAATTTCGTTCGTATAATAGCAAAATCACTTATAAAAAGATTTAACCTTTATCAAAAATTCACTTGGAATTATTAAAATTTATTGAATATCACTTGATATTACAATATGCAAAACAAAACACTTTTTAAATAAGAGATCTTTTTACTTTCAACTTTATAATTCGAATGAAATGCTATCCCAATTTTTATTATTTCATAGATTCGTATACCAGACCATAGTATGTGTAATGAAAAAAATTGAGTACATAGGTTTAGATAATAACAATACATACTATTTTAGTGAGTTGTACATATCCAGGATCGAATGGCGAATTATCATTACGCAAAAAAAAATTAAAATGTTAAACTCATCTCTGGTAGTATGACTAAGATGTACAACCACAAAAAGATTAATTATTATACACAAAATCCAGTCATAAACTCAAACATTAAAACAATTATGCAGTGGGGTATATATAACAAGAGAAATAAAATGTATGTACCTATGTGTACAATCACAAAACCACCGATATTTGTAAATGCTTAAATCAATGCAATATCGTTATTTCCTATGTTTTGTGTCAGAAATCGACATTGTCACGTCACACACAATGCAGCATGACAAAAAAAAATTTCATGTATCGATATGCACGTCATATCGTTACAACATTTAATGAAAATGAGGAAACATTTTCAATTTACAAGCAGCGTTTGGAAAATTATTTACAAATGCGATCTGTTACAACAGAGGAACGCAAAGTACAAATATTAATTAATTGCATCGGCACTAAGCATTATCAATTGCTTAGTAGTTTAACTGCGCCGGACTTACCAAATACAAAATCATATGAGGAGTTATGTTGGAGAATCATTTGTGCCCGAAACCAAATGAAATTACAGAGCAGCATAAATTCCTGCTTAGAACACAACACGAAGGTGAATCAGTGGCAACATACGTGTCAGAGTTGAAACGTTTAAGTGTTTTCTGCAATTTTACATGTACATCCTGCAATAAGAGTACAGCAGAAACTCATTTAAGATCTCAGTTTATACGGGGCATTAGTGACGCGGATACTCGCCAGCGTTTGCTAGAAGAAATTCAACCCAGTATGGATAGAATTGTGAAAACGGCATTAGCAATGGAAGCATCAAAAATTCAAAGTCAATCAATGCAGAAGGTACACCAAGTCAAGGAGAGCGCCGAGATATATCAGAATGAACGGTGGCCAAAACGAAATGAAAATACGTCGAAGAGTTTTAACGATGGTGGCTCAGGCAAGGGCGACAGCAACAATAGACAATTAACTTGCTATAGATGTGGAAAACCAGGACACAAAGCGAATGATTGCAGAAGCAAGGATAAATTATACTGCAATCAGTGTAAATTAGCGGGTCATGCTTCAAATGTATGCATGAAGAAATACAAAAAAAGTTCCAGCACAAATTATACGAATTCAATAAAAATCATTGATAATGATAATTGTCAAGAAATAAATGCACTGCAACTGATTACAGAGTCTGGTGAGAGTTGCAAATTCCTGATACGGGTTTCAATTGAAGGCAAACCATTTGAAATGGAATTTGACACGGGATCGGCCATATCGACAATCAGCGAGAAATTATTGCACAGTAAACTACCAAAGGTCAACATATGGCCAACTAATACGAAGTTAAAGGCATACAATGGTAGTATCTTCCCAGCGTTGGGGGTAGCAAAGGTATCAGTTAGCCATGACGGTAAATCTATACGAGGAAATTTATATATTGTGGATGATAGATTCGATAGTGGTCGGGAATGGATAAAAGCATTACAACTATTACCCCCATCGGATGTCAAAAGCATTACAACCGTGAACGTAGACGTCAACAAACTGGAGAAAGAGATCTTTGAAAGCAATGACGATTTATTCAAAAAAACAATTGGTACAATTCCACAGTTTAAAGGTCAATTGAAACTTCGTGAAGGGGTTTCTCCAATCTACATTAAACCAAGGCCAGTTCCGTACGCTATACGTCATTTGATTGAAGACGAAATTGAAAGACTGGAAAAATCTGGAACATTAGAAAAGGTCGAACATTCGCACTGGGGAACACCAGTTGTGCCAATAATTAAGTCGGAAAATCAGATCAGATTGTGTGCAGATTACAAAGTGACACTAAATAAGGTAATAATATGGATGACAAATACCCAATTCCTAAAATCGAAGACATGATGCACAAGTTGGCCAATGGTAAATATTATTGCGTGTTCGATGTGCATAAAGCCTATTTACACATGGCTATGAATGAAGAAAGTGCACTAATGCAAACAATAAGCACGCATAAAGGCCTTTACAAGGTTCATAAACTAATGTTCGGAGTAAAAACGGCACCCAATATCTGGCAACGCTTTATGGATGAAAAAATAACAAATGATCTCAGTGGAACACAGTGTTTCTTTGACGACATTATTGTCGCCGGTCGTACATTGCCGGAGACGATGGAACGAGTACAGGCCCTATTACAAAAATTACGCCGGTATAATATGCATCTAAATAAAGAAAAGTGTAAATTATTCAGAGAAAAAATTACATACTTGGGCTATACAATAAATGAGGCCGGCATACAGAAGAATTCGGATAAAACTAAAGCAATCGCTGAAATTGCATAACCGAAGGACGTGTCGGAATTGCGTCAATTCATTGGGATGGTAACATATTATAATAATTGTATCCCTGATATGGCAACAAGGCTAAATCCGCTTTACAAATTATTACGAAATGATGTGGAATTCAGGTGGGATGAAGGGTGCCAACGAGCATTTGCTGACATTAAGACGGAATTACAAAGCGAATCAGTATTGATGCCGTATGAAGAAAAACTCCCGTTGATTTTGGCAACTGATGCTTCCCCTGTGGGAATTTCTGCAATATTATCACATAAAACACCAACTGGGGAACGACCAATTGCGTATGCGTCTCGAACGTTATCAAGAAGTGAGTCAAATTATAGCCAGCTTCATAAGGAAGCGACAGCTATTTACTGGGCGCTTCTAAAATTTTTCAATTATTGTTATGGACGCGAATTCACTTTGATTACGGATAATAAACCTTTAGCAATGATATTGAGCCCAGATAAAAGCCTACCGACATTAACATTACAACGATTACTAAGTTACGCGCAGTTCCTATCCGGTTTTAAATACAAAATTGTACACAGGGAGGCAAAAAACCACATGAATGTAGATTTTCTATTTCGGCATCCGGTGGTGGAAACCTATCAACCAAGCGACAAAGAAGAACTTACAGTGTATCAATTGTCGGAAGATATTCTACCAATAACGAGTGGAACAATTTCGAAGGCAATGAAAAGTGATAACATTCTATGTGATCTATACAACCGTCTACAGATTGGAAGTAATTTAGAAGGTACACCATTTAACGGGCAAGAAGCTGAACTAACACTACAAAATGGATGCATTTATAAAGGTATCCGGATCTTAATTCCAATCACACTACATAAACAAATCCTTAATGAGTTACATATGGCACATATTGGTATCGTCAAAATGAAAGCACTAGCACGGAGCTATTGTTATTGGACAGGCATAGACTCCGATATTGAGGCAATGGTGAAGAGTTGTAGAGAATGCGCGAGAGTTGCAAAAGAACCATCGAAGGCGCCTATACATACGTGGGAACTTCCAACTATGCCTTGGTAACGAATACATATTGATTTTGCGGGGCCATTTATGGAACATTATTTTATGGTGGTAGTGGATGCAAGAACAAGATGGTTAGAGGTGGTGCCCATGAAAAATATCACAAGCTTCCACACCATTAGATCATTACGCGAAATTTTTGCACGTTTTGGCTTGCCACCAATAGTGGTAACGGACAATGGTACTAATTTTACGTCGGAAGGAATTCCAAGATTTCTTACGAAGCAACGGTATCACACATAAGCGAACCGCTCCAGCACACCCATCCACCAATGGACAGGCAGAAAGAAGTGTCCAAACATTAAAATTTGCATTACGGGTCGTAATGAATGATCCAGGAGATCTTCATTTGAAACTACATCGATTCTTACTGCAATACAGGAAAATAATTAATTCAACAACAGGGAAAAGCCCAGCTGAACAAATGCTACGATTTAATTTACGATCGATCATCGATTTAATTAAGCCGACAGAGAGGGTAAATGATTATACGAATATCAACCCATCAAAGTGTACAAGACGGGAGCTGAGCATAGGCGATTCAGTTCAAATCCGTCCAAAATAAAACGATCAAATGGAAATTTGGTAAGGTAATACAGAAAGAGGGTTTCTTACACTATCTGATTGAAGTCGAAGGAAAATTTCATCGCCGACATATTGACCAAATACGTGCAACGGGGGTTGAAGGAAATACAGAAGGTTACTCGAATATATTAAAAAAGTATCCAAATGCAGATGAACCGATGGTTACAACAGATGGCGTTTACTCTACGAAGAACAACGATGATGAAACTACTACAACCGGAATGGAAAGTAAAGAACTTACAAATGAATTAACTAATCGGCAATCAAGGGAGTCACAACCGGTGGAAGTTGCTTCATCAACGTCAACCTCAGGGCAAGCAACGGGTAGTATACAAAAAGAGGTTGAAATTAAATCTGGGCATATACGAATGGATGAACCAGATAGTCTTATAGTCCGACGGTCAAGCCGAGTGTGTCGACCCCCTAATAGGATGGATTTATAATGGGTGAAATTCCTTTCGCCGGGAAGACTGTTATGTATTGGATTACCGACCTTCGACTGTAATAAATATCGGGAAATACTTCTCTGTCCTTTGTACAGATATATAAAATAAACATGGCAGCATTCTAAAATGGACTATATAATAAAGCACACCATGTAGAATATCATTAACAATAAATGTATATAATAATTACTGCATGGTTTCATTAAGTATATAATATGTGTGGTTTCATTAAGTATATAATAGTAAGTTTTCTACTTGCACCACCGATTGATTTATTCTCAATTGGTCCCATTAAATCGGAATGAGCCAAACCCAAAATGTTATCGGTGCGCGATGTACACTATTAGTAAATGGTTTTCGAGTCCGCTTACCTTCTTTGCAAATCTCACAATTCTTAATTTCAATTGCGTTTTTATCATTAAAATTGATGCCATTTACCAAACCACTTTTCATCTTACACATGTAATGTGTATGCTAAACATTTTACTTGTACCTGAATTCGATATACATCATTATCTGATTTAATGTTACACACTAACTGTTTTAATTTATTGAAAATTTTACATCCATTTTGATCAAATATGACTTCAATACCTTTTTTTATCATTTGTGTTACTGACAACAAGTTCGCAGATAAACAAGGAACGCACAAAACCTTAAAATCTATCTCGAATTCGTTTACACGCACTTTTATTTTACCAACACCTTTCCCTGGAACTTTACTTGAATTTACCGAAGTAATTTCTGTAATTTCGGATAATTTTATTTCGGTGAACAAATTTTCAAATGGTGACATATGCTGTGATGCCCCACCCACTATCTATGTACCATTCACTTTCATGACACTGTTTCGAATAATATGTTGCGCTTGTAATTTGAACCGAATCTTGAACCGTTGTTAAACTACAGCTTTTGCTTGTGGGCCTTGGTTTTTATGGCTGTGACTTATTCTCACATTTCGGCGGAAAGCAATCTTTAGCCATATGCCCATGTTTACCACAATTAAAACACTTCACTTTGATTTTTGACGATGACCTTGACTTATTGCTACTGCCACTGTTTCCATAGACACAGAAACAACTATGGCGATAATGAACCAGTGAAGATGATGTGTAAAAGTTTCAATAGAATTAACTATTTTATTTGATTTTTGTTTAACTAAAGATAATTTTAAAAGTAGATTAAGGCAATTTTATGCCTCTTAGTGATTTTTTACCCTTTACTTTACTTTTATATTTCAAATCCAATGCGGATTTATTTTATTTTATAATTTATATTCTTAAAATAATATGTTTCAAGTCAAATTTGTAGACTTTTTTTCAATATAAATAAATAAATAACTAGAGACTAAATGTCACGCATTAACAAGTGACCAAATGTCACGCTTTATTTAACTGTGTTAGTGGTTAATTGTTACAATAAATTGAGGACTGACAATACTAATTACTAATTACACTTTTAATTTATTAACAATTTAAGTAGAATTATTTGTCTTCAAATATAAATGATAGTAACACAGCATCCGCAATGCAAAAATCTTTTCCTTATGACTTTTGCCTTTTACTCTTTTTATAAGGAAACCACCAACCAAACGAACATAATTTTTGTTTCGTCAAAATATTTTTCATACCTTTCTGTAAGGTAAAAGTCATAAGTTTTCTATTGGGGATGCGGATTTAATTAACTTAAAATTAGTTGTGAACCTTTGTACTTGTAATACTGTAAAAATGCACTTATTGCATATTCATATAATGCCGCAGCCACACGAATGCAAATACACACCAACATTGTCGTATTTGTCCAAATAACAAATCGTGTAGCCACAAAACAAATGACAAATTCAAATCAAGGTTACATTTTTCCAACATTGGTGCACATCGTTCAATAGGCGGTTTTCCAAAAAAGATCAAAATAAACTACCAACATTGGTACGCACATTGGGCAATCGTCTACACGAATGGTATCTTTTACCAATACATATTCCCCAAATATAAAATACGTCAACATTGGTGTGTTTTGCATTGGCTGATGCCACACGAAATTTTAATTTCTGGTTTCAAACTAAGTCGTAATAGATTTTTTATTGTTAATTTAAACCTTTATATTAAATGAAAACACCTAATTTTTTGTATTATTTTATTCTGTTCTCTCGAAAATAAAATTTAAACAAAAATCTACATCTCAAAAATTCCCTTAAATTTTTTTATTTTCTTTTCTATTTTTGTCATTTCGGATTCACGTACAAAAATTGTGCGACATAAAATTTTTGTCCGTGAATCCGAAATCACAAAAATAGAAATGAAAATAAAAAAATTTAAGGGCATTTTTGAGATGTAGATTTTTGTTTAAATTTTATTTTCGAGAGAACAGAATAAAATAATACAAAAAATTAGGTGTTTTCATTTAATATAAAGGTTTAAATTAACAATAAAAAATCTATTACGACTTAGTTTGAAACCAGAAATTAAAATCTCGTGTAGCACCAGCCAATTAGATATATGCTGTGTTTTTTTATTAGCGCCCGATAGCTGTATACGGAGCAGCCAATTTTCTATGTCAAAACTTATATTTAGCGCGCTATTTTTGCATATAATTAATTTATTTAACTCTAAACTAAGATTTTTCATTTAACTTTTTAGTTAAAAATCGATAAAAATAATATTTTGCTCTGCCTATTTATCGGGAGCCGCTATCGGGAGCGCTATTCATTTCAATGGGAAATTTGAAAAGGCCTTTATTTTGTAAACCCCTGAAACTATTAGAAATGTAATCATACTGTTACGATTTTGCCTTGTCAATGAAGGTTCGAATCACTGGATTGTGAATAAATACACTGCTTCAAATTTGAACTCACACAATTTATTTACACAACACAATTTATTATACAACACAAAATTTACAATTAATTATTATAATTATAACACACTTTTTAATTATCACTTTAATAATCGCTTTAATAATCACTTTAATAATCTTTCTATTTAACCTTTACTGTATCACGTTTAAAATAATACTCAGCATTCCACGTCAACGCGCGCCTTTATATACCAAAATATTTGTTTCTAGAATAATCCTAAATGCGCATCAAGCAAATATGTTAGTATAGAAATAACGCCTAAATGTTGAACCAAATCATAAATGCAATTGAACAATTAATGAAATTAACTTATTCTATTTTAATCTAGGTGTCACCGTAACACTACCCCTCACCTAAGCCTGTTCGTCCCGAACAGGATCCAGATCACCTCCTCTGTAGAGCGCCAAACGCTCTAAATGCACCACCTTTGGTTTACCTTTCCGTCCTTTCTGTATGCGATAAACCACGTCATTCAACTTTTTAATGACAGTGTGAGGTCCTTCCCATGTGGGCTGCAACTTCGGTGATAATCCTTTCTGCCGTTGCGGGTTGTGAAGCCATACCATTTGCCCTTCCTCGAAGCCTTGATTATTTGCTCGTATGTCATATCGAGCTTTCATTCGATCACTTGATATTCGAATTTTCTCCCGTACAAATTGATGTATTTCATTAAGTTCCTCTTTCATCCGGTCGACGTAATCCTGTCCGCATAAAGCTGCTGATGGAACAGCCCCAAACTTTAAATCTCCTGGTAATCGCAGATTGTTCCCAAATATGGTTTTAGGTGGTGTCACTCCTGTTGTGTCATGTACCGCTGATCGGTAGGCCATCAGGAACATCGGTATATGTCGATCCCAGTTGCGTTGGTTCCTTTCCACAACCTTTGCTAGATATTCCTCCAATGTGCCATTGAATCTTTCCACCATACCGTCCGACTGTGGGTGTAAAGGCGTCGTTCTTGTTTTATTGATTCCAAGCATCTGACATATCTCCTGAAATACCACCGATTCGAAATTCCTTCCTTGATCCGTGTGAATTTCCATCGGTACACCAAATCTGCTAATCCAATTGTTAACCACGGCATCAGCTATTGTTGTTGTTTCCTGATTGGGTATGGGATACACTTCCGGCCATTTGCTGAAATAATCCATTATTACTAGCACATATTTATTTCCGCTCTCGGTGGTCGGAAATGGCCCCGCCACATCCATTGCAATTCTCTCAAATGGTGCCCCGACATTATATTGTTTCATGGTTCCACGGATTTTTCGTGCTGGTCCCTTTACTGCCGCACATTGGTCACATCTTCGACACCATTCTACTACTGACTGTCTACATCCGGACCAGTAGAAACGTTGTCGAATTTTGGCTAATGTTTTATTAATCCCTAGGTGACCTCCACTTGCTCCTCCATGATACTCCTTGATGATTTCCGCTATCCGATCTTTTGGCACCACTACCAACAATTGTTTTACTTTACCATCCGTGCTTTCCCACTTTCGTTTTAAACATCCATTTTCTATGTGGAGGCTATCCCATTGAGCCCAATAAGCTTTTACAATGGGAGTTTTGTCAGCTATCTCACTCCATGTCAGCCGGTGTTCTTTTTCCTTATGTTCCATGATGAATGATACGTCAGCATCCCGTAATTGCTCCTTCTTGATCATTTCATCAGTCCATTCCTCATCTGGTAGCACTTGCATAAGCCGAATATCGATGATGTTTTCCTTACCCTCCACACGCCCACAATGCTTGCATTCCACGGGACATGGCCTTCTTGATAATGCGTCGGCATTTCCATCTGCGCTTCCCTTCCGATGTTCAATTTGGAAATCGTAGCTTTGCAAACGTTCGATCCAACGTGCTACTTGTCCCTCTGTATTTTTGAATTGTAACAACCAGCGCAAAGCTCCATGATCTGTTCGTAGAAGAAATTTTTGACCATAGAGGTACTTATGGAAGTGCTTAACACATTCCACTATAGCCAACAACTCTTTCCGTGTTACACAATAATTCCGTTCCGGTTTTGATAACAACTTGGAGTAATATGCAATAACTCGCTCCTCACCATTTGTTGCCTGTGATAATACTCCTCCTATACCATCATTGCATCGGTGTCCAAAATGAATTTAACGTTGGGTATAGGGTATGCGAGGATTGCTGCTTCGCATAATCGTCGTCTTAGTTCCACAAATGCCTCTTCTTGATCATCCTTCCATTCGAATGCCTTGTTCTTCCTGGTTAACTCGTGTAAACTCTTTGCGATACTGGTGAATCCTGGCACGAACCGTCTATAATAGGTGCACAATCCAAGGAAGCTCCGTAATTCATGTAAGTTTTTAGGTCGTGGCCATTCCTTCACTGCTGCGATCTTGTCTTCATCGGTATGGATTCCATTGGTTGTTACCTTATGACCCAAATATTTTACTTCCGTTCTAAATAGTTTGCATTTCTTTGGGCTTAGCTTCAATCCGGCGGCTTGTATCCGATCCAAAACCTCTGCCAAATTCCTTAAATGCTCGTCGAAATCCTAGCCCATAACGATGATGTCGTCCAAATATACGAGGCACGTCCTCCAATGTAATCCCTTTAGCACGCGCTCCATTAGCCGTTCAAAAGTCGCAGGGGCGTTACATAATCCGAATGGCATAACGTTAAATTGCCATAATCCGTTACCCACACTGAATGCCGTTTTCTCGCGATCTTCCTCCTGGACTTCCACTTGCCAATAGCCGCTTTGCAGATCTAATGTCGAAAATATTCGAGCACCCGATAATGTGTCTAACGTGTCATCGATCCTTGGCAATGGGTAACTATGCTTTTTCGTCACAGCATTTAATTTTCGATAATCCACGCAGAATCTCATGCTACCATCCTTTTTCTCGACTAACACCACTGGTGAACTCCATGGACTGCTTGATGTTTCGATTACCCCTGCTGCTTGCATATCTTTTACCATTCGATCCACTTCTCCTTGCTTTGCCAATGGTAATCTCCTGGGTGGTTGGCGAATCGGCATTTCTGCTCCTGTATCTATTCGATGTTTAATCATTGTGGTTCTCCCATTATTGTCCGATGTACTGCAGAATATTGGCATGTACCGCTCGAGCAATTGTTTTGCCAAATTTTTCTGTTCCTTAGTAAGATTTCGGTCCATTTCTCCATAAGTTGATCTATAATCTCTTTCTGCACTTGCGAGCTAGCCGTCTTAATCGGATTTTTCTGCTCGCACTTCACTATCGCCGATATTCTTTCTTGATGGTTTTCGTCTTATCCGAGAGATTTAGAGTCCTAATTGGTACTCTATTATCGCTGTCTGGTTTTACTAAAACTTTCCCGATCATAATTTCTCTGGCTCCGCTCTCCGCTTCATTGGCTTCCACAACCCACAACCTGGGTGACCCAGAACCTCCTTCCAATCTTGCCCATACTATTGTTTCCGAGTTCGGTGGCAGCTTCTCCCGATGATCCATTATAATTTGCCTGGTCGTTTCTCCTATAGCGCTAACGTGAAGTGGCAACTCGATATTATCGTAGGTTAAAACACCCCGTCCAACATCCACCACGAAACCATTCGTTCTCATGAAGTCCATTCCCAAGATGACTTCGTCTACAATATCTGCAACCAGCACCTCGTGTTGAAAGTGATTTCGCCCAATCCTTATTTTTACGACCTTTTTTCCTTTTATTGCTGAATTTTCTCCAGTCGCCGTTCGTAATTTCATTCCATTAGCTGGTTCTATAATTCCATCGATAATATCCTCACGAACAATCGTATGAGTTGCTCCCGTATCCAGGGTGATCATGCATTTCTTCCCATCAATATCGGCTTCAATTGTCAAGCTGTCACCGCATCTTGCTACTCTCGAAACATGGATGGAGGTTATGGGGCAATCGGTTGTGGGAGTCAGCTTCTGCCCCTTCAAACTGACTCTTTTTAGTTTAACGACTCCGCTGTCGTCTGACCCTCCTTTCTGGATTCTATCTGCTCCTCGTTTGATCTACGCTTCATAGGAGATGGCGACCTTGCTCGTTTCTTCTTAATCTCCCAACAGTCCCGTGAGATGTGACCCATTCTATCACATACCCAGCATCTAATCCTGCCACTTCCATCTCTGAATCTTGGCGTAGCCCGCGCAGTGTCTATTCTGGAATCAATCTCCACTCTGCGAATTTTCATTGCTGGTTTGATGATGGTTTGCGCAGTTTCGTTTGTTAACGCACAAGCGATGGTTTCCGTGAAAGTTGCCTTAGGTGACAACATCACCGCTCTGCGCGTCTCAGGATCTCGAATACCGTCAATGAATGCATCTATTTTAATTCGCTCCATGTAATCGGCCGACATATTTGAATGTGCTAAATGTGCGAGCCGCTCAATTGCCGATGAAAATTCCTGTAGCGATTCTCCTCCTCTTTGGTATCGACCCTTCAATTCCATGCGATAGATTTCTCGTTTGTGGTCACTTCCGTATTTTCGATCTAACGCCTTCATAATTCCCATGTAAACGTTCCGTTCCTGCTCGGGAATGATTTGTAGTGTTTCTGCCGCTTCGCTTTTAAGAGCCACAATTAATGCTGCAACACATTGTTCTTCAGTCCACTGATTGTGCTTAATCGCAGTTTCGAATTGGAACTTAAAAATACTGAAGGATGTTGTTCCATCAAATGTTGGTGGTTTTATCTTAACTGCGTTAACTGTCTGGATCACTTGCTGTGTCGTTCCATTCGCCTTGACATCTTGGAGCTCCTTCTCGAGACGTTGAACCTCCCCTTTAACATTTTGAATCTCTGCGTGTACTTCTGTTTGCAGTTTTTCCACTTTACCGTGTAGTGTAGAAGATAACTCCAGAAACTTCTCGTCCATTTTCTTTTGACCATCTTCTATTTGGTTTTTAATGTCCGCTCCTTGTTGCTCCATCTGCTGTTTCATGTCCTGGTTCGACAATTTCATTTGATGTTTAATGTCCGCCCCTTGTTGCTCCACTTGTAACATCTGCTGTTTCATTTGATGTTTCATGTCCGCCCCTTGTTGTTCCATCGATTGTTTCATTCCACCCAACTGTTGTCCCATCATTTGATTCATAGCTGCCATTAACTGCGATAAATCAAAACTTCCAGATGGGTTTTGTGTTGTTCCGACCATCGTTTGTTCTTCCTTTTCTTTCTTGTCCACACTGATCTCATCCGTGTTGTCCTCCTCGAAATCATACACATCTGGATTTAAACCGTCCTTCTCCATAGCCTCACGTAGTCGCTCCACCAAACTAGCTTTTGTGCCTTCACTAGCCAAACCTCGCTGCTTCAGTTGCTCCTTTAATTGCGCAAGCTTTAATTCGTAGAGAATCATTTTTCTTATTATTCACAATCCCACCGCTGTCACCAATTGTTACGATTTTGCCTTGTCAATCAAGGTTCGAATCACTGGATTGTGAATAAATACACTGCTTCAATTTTAACTCACACAATTTTATTTACACAACACAATTTATTATACAACACAATTTTCACAATTAATTATTATAAATATAACACACTTTTTAATTATCACTTTAATAATCGCTTTAATAATCACTTTAATAATCTTTTTATTTAACCTTCACTGTATCACGTTTAAAATAATACTCAGCAATACACGTCAACGCGCGCCTTTATATACCAAAATATTTGTTTCTAGAATAATCCTAAATGCGCAGCAAATATGTTAGTATAGAAATACGCCTAAATGTTGAGTATAAATTATAAATGCAATTGAATAATTAATGAAATTAGCTTATTCTATTCTATTCTAGGTGTCACCGTAACAATAAAAATTTAAAACGAAGCAAGATAAATTCTTGTTTATAATATCATGTAAAAATAAATGTCAATTAATATATTTCAGGTGATAAATGTTTGTTTTATTGATGAATTTAGTTTTAATTTCTATAGTACAGCGACACCAGTGAATAATAGCTGCAGTTTCAATAGAAAATTGCCATTTGGCTCCGGATAGTGCTCCAATACTAAAACACGACTATTATTGCATATATGCTGTGTTTTAATTGCTGTGTTTTTTTATTAGCGCCCGATAGCTGTATCCGGAGCAGCCAATTTTCTATGTCAAAACTTATATTTAGCGAGCTATTATTGCATATAATTAATTTATTTAGCTCTGAACTAAGACTTTTCATTCAACTTTTTAGGTAAAAATCGATAAAAAAAATATCTTGCTCTCTTATTTATCGGGAGCCGCTATCGGGAGCGCTATCCATTTCAATGGGAAATTTGAAAAGGCTTTTATTTTGTAAACCCCTGAAACCATTAGAAACTAAATCTTACAATAAAAATTTAAACCGCAGCAAAATGAATTCTTGTTTATAACGTCATGTCAAAATAAATGGCAATTAATATATTTCAAGTGATAAATGTTTGTTTTATTGATGAATTTAGTTTTAATTTTTATGGTACAGCGACACCAGTGAATAATAGATGCAGTTTCAATAGAAAATTGTCATTTGGCTCCGAATAGTGCTCCAATATTAAAACACAGCAAATATTGGAGAACTATCCGGAGCCAAATGGCAATTTTCTATTGAAACTGCAGCTATTATTCACTGGTGTCGCTGTACTATAAAAATTAAAACTAAATTCATCAATAAAACAAACATTTATCACCTGAAATATATTAATTGACATTTATTTTGACATGACGTTATAAACAAGAATTCATTTTGCTGCGTTTTAAATTTTTATTGTAAGATTTAGTTTCTAATGGTTTCAGGGGTTTACAAAATAAAAGCCTTTTCAAATTTCCCATTGAAATGGATAGCGCTCCCGATAGCGGCTCCCGATAAATAAGTAGAGCAAGATATTTTTTTATCGATTTTTACCTAAAAAGTTGAATGAAAAATCTTAGTTTAGAGTTAAATAAATTAATTATATGCAATAATAGCGCGCTAAATATAAGTTTTGACATAGAAAATTGGCTGCTCCGGATACAGCTATCGGGCGCTAATAAAAAAACACAGCAATAATTAATTTATTTAACTCTAAACTAAGATTTTTCATTAAACTTTTTAGGTAAAAATCGATAAAAAAATATCTTGCTCTACTTATATGCCGGGAGCCGCTATCGGGAGCGCTATCCATTTCAATGGGAAATTTGAAAAGGCGTTTATTTTGTAAACCCCTGAAACCATTAGAAACTAAATCTTACAATAAAAATTTAAAACGCAGCAAAATGAATTCTTGTTTATAACGTCATGTCAAAATAAATGTCAATTAATATATTTCAGGTGATAAATGTTTGTTTTATTGATGAATTTAGTTTTAATTTTTATAGTACAGCGACACCAGTGAATAATAGCTGCAGTTTCAATAGAAAATTGCCATTTGGCTCCGGATAATGCTCCAATATTAAAACACAGCAACCCGATAAATAAGTAGAGATATTATTTTAAGAAATTTTAAATTCGTCTGTATTACTTTAACAATTTTCGGCTTTTTTATAGACAAATATTATTTTCTATGACATTCACAATGTTTGAGACCTTTCGGGCCACCAAAAAAAGAGGTCATTTACTTACAATATCTCTACCATAAAGTAGAAAATTCATTCACCCCCCATTTTTAACCCCAAGGGTACTTGTGTGTTCAAAGCCACACAACCCTTTACAAAAATGTGAACTTCCTCAAGTTTCCATTTTTGGAAGTTCTCAAACATTGTGAATGTCATAGAAAATAATATTTGTCTATAAAAAAGCCGAAAATTGTTAAAGTAATACAGACGAATTTAAAATTTCTTAATTTATATTAGTGTGGGCTTAAATACACACATATAAAAATGAGAAGTTCCAAAAGTTTTCTGATTTAGTGGTATAATTCGCTAAATCGACGTGTTCTTGTTTCATACTATTGGTGTGAAGCAAGAGGTAAATTTTTGTAGTTGGGTCGTTGCAACCTGATGAGTAGACCAATTCTTATCAGTACGAAACCAAACCATATATTATAAAGTATATATATACGCTACTAAGTGGACCAAAAATAAATTTGACTCTACCCTTATTGAATGTAAAAAAGTTCAGTGCACAATTTTTTTCACTATTATATTCTACCCTTTTCCATACAAATCAAGGATAAAAAAAACGGTCGAAATTTTTCCATAGAAAAATCGGGTTATGTCCCTTCTGTTTGTACTCTATATTCTGTGACCAAACTGCCAAGAGGAAACTTGAGGAAGTTCACATTTTTGTAAAGGGTTGTGTGGCTTTGAACACACAAGTACCCTTGGGGTTAAAAATGGGGGGTGAATGAATTTTCTACTTTATGGTAGAGATATTGTAAGTAAATGACCTCTTTTTTTGGTGGCCCGAAAGGTCTCAAACATTGTGAATGTCATAGAAAATAATATTTGTCTATAAAAAAGCCGAAAATTGTTAAAGATATTATTTTATCGATTTTTACCAAAAAAGTTTAATGAAAAATCTTAGTTTAGAGTTAAATAAATTAATTATTGTTACGGTGACACCTAGATTAGAATAGAATAAGTTAATTTCATTAATTGCTCAATTGCATTTATAATTTATGATTTGGTTCAACATTTAGGCGTCATTTCTATACTAACATATTTGCTTGATGCGCATTTAGGATTATTCTAGAACAAATATTTTGGTATATAAAGGCGCGCGTTGACGTGGAATGCTTAGTATTATTTTAAACGTGATACAGTGAAGGTTAAATAGAAAGATTATTAAAGTGATTATTAAAGCGATTATTAAAGTGATAATTAAAAAGTGTGTTATAATTGTAATAATTAATTTTGAATTTTGTGTTGTATAATAAATTGTGTTGTGTATAATAAATAGTGTTGTGTAAATAAATTGTGTAAGTTCAAATTTGAAGCAGTTGTATTTATTCACAATCCAGTGATTCGAACCTTGATTGACAAGGCAAAAACGTAACAATTGGTGACAGCGGTGGGATTGTGAATAATAAGGAAAATGATTCTCTACGGATTAAAGCTTGCGCAATTAAAGGAGCAACTGACACGGCGGGGTTTGGCCAGTGAAGGCACAAAAGCTAGTTTGGTGGAGCGACTACGTGAGGCCATGGAGAAGGACGGTTTAAACCCAGATGTGTATGATTTCGAGGAGGACAACACGGATGAGATCAGTGTGGACAAGAAAGAAAAGGAAGAACAAACGATGGTCGGAACAACACAAAACCCATCCGGAAGTTTTGATTTATCGCAGTTGATGGCTGCTATGAATCAAATGATGAGACAACAGTTGGAGAACCAAGGGGCGGACATTAAACATCAAATGAAACAGCAGATGTTACAAGTGAAGCAACAAGGGGCGGACATTAAACATCAAATGAAATTGTCGAACCAGGACATGAAACAGAAGATGTTACAAATGGAGCAACAAGGAGCGGACATTAAAAACCAAATAGAAGTTGGCCAAAAGAAAATGGACGAGAAGTTTCTGGAGTTATCATCTACACTACACGGTAAAGTGGAAAAACTGCAAACAGAAGTACACGCAGAAATTCAAAATGTGAAACAAGATCTACAAACGGAAGTCAAACGTCTCGAGAAGGAGCTGCAAGATGTCAAGTCAAATGGAACAACAGGTCAAGTGATCCAGACAGTTAATGCAGTTAAAATAAAACCACCAACATTTGATGGAACAACATCCTTCAATATTTTTAAGTTCCAATTCGAAACGGCGATTAAGCAAAATCAGTGGACTGAAGAACAATGTGTTGCAGCGTTAATTGTGGCTCTTAAAGGCGAAGCGGCAGAAACACTACAAATCATTCCTGAGCAGGCACGGAACGTTTACATGGGAATTATGAAGGCGTTAGATCGAAAATACGGAAGTGACCACAAACGAGAAATCTATCGCATGGAATTGAAGAGTCGATACCAAAGAGCAGGAGAATCGCTACAGGAATTTTCATCGGCAATTGAGCGGCTCGCGCATTTAGTACATTCAAATATGTCGGCCGATTACATGGAGCGAATTAAAATGGGTGCATTCATTGACGGTATTCGAGATCCTGAGACGCGCAGAGCGGTGATGTTGTCACCTAAGGCAACTTTCACGGAAACCATCGCTTGTGCGTTAACAAACGAAACTGCGCAAACCATCATCAAACCAGCAATGAAAATTCGTCGAGTGGAGATTGATTCCAGAATAGACACTGCGCGGGCTACGCCAAGGTTCAGACATGGAAGTGGCAGGATTAAATGCTGGGTATGTAATAGAATGGGTCACATCTCACGGGACTGTTGGGAGATTAAGAAGAAACGAGGAAGATCGCCATCTCCTATGAAGCGTAGACAAAACGAACAGCAGAGAGAGGCCAGAAAGGAGGGTCGGACGACATTGGAGTCGTTAAAAAGAGACAGCTTGAAGGAGCAAAATCTGACTCCCACAATCGATTGCCCCATAACCTCCATCCAAGTTTCGAGAGTAGAAAGAGGCGATGACAGCTTGACAAAAGAAGCTAATGTGGAACATCGAAATGAAAACGCACGTGGAAATGACGACGCGTTATCAAGAAGGCCATGTCCCGTGGAATACAAGCATTGTGGGGGGTGTGGAGGATAAGGAAAACACCATCGATATTCGGCTTATGCAAGTGCTACCTGATGAGGAATGGACTGATGAAATGATCAAGAAAGAGAAATTACGGGATGCTGACCTATCCTTCATCATGAAACATGTGGAAAAGGAACACCGGCCCACATGGAGTGAGATAGCTGACAAAACTCCCATTGTAAAAGCATATTGGGCTCAATGGGATAGCCTCCACATAGAAAATGGATGTTTAAAACGAAAGTGGGAAAGCACGGATAGTAAAGTAAAACAATTGTTGGTAGTGGTGCCAAAGGATCGGATAGCGGAAATCCTCAAGGAATATCATGGAGGAGCAAGTGGAGGTCACCTAGGGATTAATAAAACATTAGCCAAAATTCGCCAACGTTTCTACTGGTCCGGATGTAGACAGTCAGTAGTAGAATGGTGTCGAAGATGTGACCAATGTGCGGCAGTAAAGGGACCAGCACGAAAAAGCCGTGGAACCATGAAACAATATAATGTCGGGGCACCATTTGAGAGAATTGCAATGGATGTGGCGGGCCATTTCCGACTACCGAGAGCGGAAATAAATATGTGCTAGTAATAATGGATTATTTCAGCAAATGGCCGGAAGTGTACCCCATACCCAATCAGGAGACAACAACAATAGCTGATGCCGTGGTCAACAATTGGATTAGCAGATTTGGTGTACCGATGGAAATTCACACGGATCAAGGAAGGAATTTCGAATCGGTAGTATTTCAGGAGATATGTCAGATGCTTGGAATCAATAAAACAAGAACGACGCCTTTACATCCACAGTCGGACGGTATGGTGGAAAGATTCAATGGCACATTGGAAGAATATCTAGCAAAGGTTGTGGAAAGGAACCAACGTAACTGGGATCGACATATACCAATGTTCCTGATGGCCTACCGATCAGCAGTACATGACACAACAGGAATGACACCAGCTAAAACCATATTTGGGAACAACCTGCGATTACCGGGAGATTTAAAGTTTGGAGCTGTTCCATCAGCAGCTCTATGCGGACAGGATTACGTCGACCGGATGAAAGAGGAACTCAATGAAATACATCAATTTGTACGGGAGAAAATCCGAATATCAAGCAACGGCAGAAAGGATTATCACCGAAGTTGCAACCCACATGGGAAGGACCTTACACTGTCATTAAAAAGTTGAACGACGTGGTTTATCGCATACAGAAAGGACGGAAAGGTAAACCAAAGGTGGTGCATTTAGAGCGTTTGGCGCTCTACAGAGGAGGTGATCTGGATCCTGTTCGGGACGAACAGGCTTAGGTGGAGGGTAGTGTTACGGTGACACCTAGATTAGAATAGAATAAGTTAATTTCATTAATTGCTCAATTGCATTTATAATTTATGATTTGGTTCAACATTTAGGCGTCATTTCTATACTAACATATTTGCTTGATGCGCATTTAGGATTATTCTAGAAACAAATATTTTGGTATATAAAGGCGCGCGTTGACGTGGAATGCTGAGTATTATTTTAAACGTGATACAGTGAAGGTTAAATAGAAAGATTATTAAAGTGATTATTAAAGCGATTATTAAAGTGATAATTAAAAAGTGTGTTATAATTGTAATAATTAATTGTGAATTTTGTGTTGTATAATAAATTGTGTTGTGTATAATAAATTGTGTTGTGTAAATAAATTGTGTAAGTTCAAATTTGAAGCAGTTGTATTTATTCACAATCCAGTGATTCGAACCTTGAGTGACAAGGCAAAAACGTAACATTATATTGTTACGGTGACACCTAGATTAGAATAGAATAAGTTAATTTCATTAATTGCTCAATTGCATTTATAATTTATGATTTGGTTCAACATTTAGGCGTTATTTCTATACTAACATATTTGCTTGATGCGCATTTAGGATTATTCTAGAAACAAATATTTTGGTATATAAAGGCGCGCGTTGACGTGGAATGCTGAGTATTATTTTAAACGTGATACAGTGAAAGTTAAATAGAAAGATTATTAAAGTGATTATTAAAGCGATTATTAAAGTGATAATTAAAAAGTGTGTTATAATTATAATAATTAATTGTGAATTTTGTGTTGTATAATAAATTGTGTTGTGTAAATAAATTGTGTGAGTTCAAATTTGAAGCAGTGTATTTATTCACAATCCAGTGATTCGAACCTTGATTGACAAGGCAAAATCGTAACAATTGGTGACAGCGGTGGGATTGTGAATAATAAGAAAAATGATTCTCTACGAATTAAAGCTTGCGTAATTAAAGGAGCAACTGAAGCAGCGAGGTTTGGCTAGTGAAGGCACAAAAGCTAGTTTGGTGGAGCGACTACGTGAGGCCATGGAGAAGGACGGTTTAAATCCAGATGTGTATGATTTCGAGGAGGACAACACGGATGAGATCAGTGTGGACAAGAAAGAAAAGAAATAACAAACGATGGTCGGAACAACACAAAACCCATCTGGAAGTTTCGATTTATCGCAGTTGATGGCTGCTATGAATCAAATGATGGGACAACAGTTGGTTGGAGTTAAACATGA
This sequence comes from Nephrotoma appendiculata, assembly GCA_947310385.1. Taxonomy (NCBI): domain Eukaryota; kingdom Metazoa; phylum Arthropoda; class Insecta; order Diptera; family Tipulidae; genus Nephrotoma; species Nephrotoma appendiculata. Next base: position 105,822,480 of record OX371225.1, read on the forward strand.
GATACAATTGTCGAACCAGGAAATGAAACAACAGATGTTACAAGTGGAGCAACAAGGAGCGGACATTAAAAACCAAATAGAAGTTGGTCAAAAGAAAATGGACGAGAAGTTTTTGGAATTATCTTCTACACTACACGGTAAAGTGGAAAAACTGCAAACAGAAGTACACGCAGAAATTCAAAATGTTAAAGGGACGGTTCAACAAAAATTTGAATCGGTTGAACAAGATTTTAAACGTCTCGAGAAGGAGCTCAAAGATGTCAAGGCGAATGGAACGACACAACAAGTGATCCAGACGGTTAATGCAGTTAAGATAAAACCACCAACATTTGATGGAACAACATCCTTCAGTATTTTTAAGTTCCAGTTCGAAACGGCGATTAAGCAAAATCAGTGGACTGAAGAACAATGTGTTGCAGCGTTAATTGTGGCTCTTAAAGGCGAAGCGGCAGAAACACTACAAATCATTCCCGAGCAGGAACGGAACGTTTACATGGGGATTATGAAGGCGTTGGATCGAAAATACGGAAGTGACCACAAACGAGAAATCTATCGCATGGAATTGAAGGGTCGATACCAAAGAGCAGGAGAATCGCTACAGGAATTTTCATCGGCAATTGAGCGGCTCGCGCATTTAGCACATTCAAATATGTCGGCCGATTACATGGAGCGAATTAAAATAGATGCATTCATTGACGGTATTCGAGATCCTGAGACACGCAGAGCAGTGATGTTGTCACCTAAGGCAACTTTCACGGAAACCATCGCTTATGCATTAACAAACGAAACTGTTCAGGCCATCATCAAACCAGCAATGGAAATTCGCCGAGTGGAGATTGATTCCAAAATGGACACCATGCGGGCTACACCAAGGTTCAGATATGGAAGTAGCAGGGTTAAATGCTGGGTATGTAATAGAATGGGTCACATCTCACGGGACTGTTGGGAGATTAAGAAGAAGCGAGGGAGATCGCCATCTCCTATGAAGCGTAGACCAAACGAGGAGCAGAGAGAGACCAGAAAGGCGGGTCAGTCGACATTGGAGTCGTTAAAAAGAGTCAGTTTGAAGGAGCAGAAGCTAACTCCCACAACCGATTGCCCCATAACCTCCATCCAAGTTTCGAGAGTAGAAAGAAGCGGTGACAGCTTGACAGATGAAGCCAATATTGAACATCGAAAGGAAAGCGCACATGGAAATGCCGCGTTATTAAGAAGGCCATGTTCCGTGGAATGCAAGCATTGTGGGCATGTGAAGGTCAAGGAAAACATCGTCGATATTCGGCTCATGCAAGCGCTACATGAGGAGGAATGGACTGATGAAATGATCAAGAAGGAGCAATTACGGGATGCTGACCTATCCTTCATCATGAAACATAAGGAAAAGGAACACCGGCCCACATGGAGTGAGATAGCTGACAAAACTCCCATTGTAAAAGCATATTGGGCTCAATGGGATAGCCTCCACATAGAAAATGGATGTTTAAAACGAAAGTGGGAAAGCACGGATGGTAAAGTAAAACAATTGTTGGTAGTGGTGCCAAAAGATCGGATAGCGGAAATCCTCAAGGAATATCATGGAGGAGCAAGTAGAGGTCACCTAGGGATTAATAAAACATTAGCCAAAATTCGTCAACGTTTCTACTGGTCCGGATGTAGACAGTCAGTAGTAGAATGGTGTCGAAGATGTGACCAATGTGCGGCAGTAAAGGGACCAGCACGAAAAAGCCGTGGAACCATGAAACAATATAATGTCGGGGCACCATTTGAGAGAATTGCAATGGACGTAGCGGGGCCATTTCCGACCACCGAGAGCGGAAATAAATATGTGCTAGTAATAATGGATTATTTCAGCAAATGGCCGGAAGTGTACCCCATACCCAATCAAGAGACAACAACAATAGCTGATGCCGTGGTTAACAATTGGATTAGCAGATTTGGTGTACCGATGGAAATTCACACGGACCAAGGAAGTAATTTCGAATCGGTAGTATTTCAGGAGATATGTCAGATGCTTGGAATCAATAAAACAAGAACGACGCCTTTACACCCACAGTCGGACGGTATGGTGGAAAGATTCAATGGCACATTGGAGGAATATCTAGCAAAGGTTGTGGAAAGGAACCAACGCAACTGGGATCGACATATACCGATGTTCCTGATGGCCTACCGATCAGCGGTACATGACACAACAGGAGTGACACCACCTAAAACCATATTTGGGAACAATCTGCGATTCCCGGGAGATTTAAAGTTTGGAGCTGTTCCTTCAGCAGCTCTATGCGGACAGGATTACGTCGACCGGATGAAAGAGGAACTCAACGAAATACATCAATTTGTACGGGAGAAAATTCGGATATGAAGTGATCGAATGAAAGCTCGATATGACAAACGAGCAAATAATCAAGGCTTCGAAGAAGGGCAATTGGTATGGCTTCACAACCCGCAACGGCAGAAAGGATTATCACCGAAGTTGCAACCCACATGGGAAGGACCTTACATTTTCATTAAAAAGTTGAACGACGTGGTTTATCGCATACAGAAAGGACGGAAAGGTAAACCAAAGGTGGTGCATTTAGAACGTTTTGGCGCTCTACAGAGGAGGTGATCTGGATCCTGTTCGGGACGAACAGGCTTAGGTGGGGGTAGTGTTACGGTGACACCTAGATTAGAATAGAATAAGTTAATTTCATTAAATGCTCAATTGCATTTATAATTTATGATTTGGTTCAACATTTAGGCGTTATTTCTATACTAACATATTTGCTTGATGCGCATTTAGGATTATTCTAGAAACAAATATTTTGGTATATCCCTTTTTCAACCAAGAAAATAAAAAAATTCCCTCAATTTTAGTCCAACCCACACAAATGTGTGAGTAAAAAACCATAGTATGTCATGGCGTTGTTGATAAAAAATTTCGCTTGATTTGAAGTAAAACCCACACAATTGCTTGTATAGATATAGTGTTTTTTTTCGGACGAAAATAAGTTTTAAAAGGAATTCACAAATGTGTAAGTTGGTTCAAAAAACATACAAAACTAAATTTTTGACATGGTACTTTTGCACCACCCGCACAATTGTGTTAGTAAAACACAAAAGGGATATAAAGGCGCGCGTTGACGTGGAATGCTGAGTATTATTTTAAACGTGATACAGTGAAGGTTAAATAGAAAGATTATTAAAGTGATTATTAAAGCGATTATTAAAGTAATAATTAAAAAGTGTGTTATAATTATAATAATTAATTGTGAATTTTGTGTTGTATAATAAATTGTGTTGTGTAAATAAATTGTGTGAGTTCAAATTTGAAGCAGTGTATTTATTCACAATTCAGTGATTCGAACCTTGATTGACAAAGCAAAATCGTAACAATATGCAATAATAGCGCGCTAAATATAAGTTTTGACATAGAAAATTGGCTGCTCCGGATACAGCTATCGGGCGCTAATAAAAAAACACAGCAATAATCGGCGTGTTCAGTCCGATCAAAATGATAAAAATTATCATGATATTTTTTGTGACCCTAACTTCACGCTGTATAATTTTATGTCAAACCCGAGTGAACAACTAATGCCCGGTTTACATGAGAAAATCGTTTTCTTCTGCAAATTTTTGCAGGTAAATAAGAAAGAATCCGCTATATAAAAATAATCAATGTGCCAGAAAAAAATAAACATATATAGTAATGGCGTAATTTTTTTTATAGGATCATTATTAATTTACTTTCAATGAATTCAAATGTGAAATTTACATTTTTATCTATGGCGCCTGTTTTTATTATGAATCCTCAACATTTATAAATGCGAAATAATTTATTTTCTTGTTGATTTTAAAAATGTTGCCATAAAAATACTCGGATCGAATATATTTTATGGCAACATTTTCATTTTTATGGTCATTTTTGCTCAAAAATTCTTCTGCAAAATTTTGTTGGGATATATTGCTTTTCTTGTCTCTCATGTGCAACAAGTCAATGTTATATCTTATTCATTTTGCAGAAGAAAAATGTTGGTCTTATGTAAACCGGGCATAAATCGGAAAAATAATTATAAAATGATTCTGGACGTCAAAACATTGTTGACGCTGTCATAACAAATTTACTATTTACTAATGCCTAAGTGTCTTTCACAATAGTTTAATGTCATCTTTTCTTAGCTAATAAAACAAACCCGGGCAGTACATATAGTAATTTAAACATGCATTCAATTATAATTCACGTAGCAGAGATTTGCAGATACGTATTTGATTGCGCTAAAAACTTTCACAAATCGTTTTTAGGCTACATTTATAAGTGTAAAGGAAATCACATCTCGCCCAATTCGTGAATACACGAATAATTTTAATTACACAACGTCACCTAATCAATCATTCAGAGGAAATGAAATGGACATTGGACAAGAACACAGAAAAGAAACTACACACACAAATCATACACAAAGAATATTTGTTGTTATTTTATTCCAGACACTGATTTGATCCATTCATTGTTTTTAATGTATTATTGTGTAACAAGAAAATATAACATTAAAGTTGAACAAAATGTTGTTCCTGTTCATATAAAATGGTATGATATCAAAGGGCCGAATGTCGAAGGGCCGAATTTCAAAGGGCCGAATGTGTCGAAGGGCCGAATGTCGAAGGGCGGAATGTCGAAGGGCCGAATGTGTCGAAGGGCCGAATGTGTCGAAGGGCCGAATGTGTCGATGGGTCGAAGGGCCGAATTTTTTTGATTTTTTTTTTGTTTTTAGAAATATATTTTTTTATTTAATTTTATTATTTAATTTAAATATTTTTTTATTTTTTGTGTCATATACCTATTATCAGAAGGCTGACAAATAGGGCCGAATGTCTCTGGTTGCGCATGACAAAATTTTCCTTCACCAAAATGTATCGCTAACCGAATGCGTGGAATTTCATATAATTCAAAGATGAAAAATATTAAAATATACATAAATTCATAAGAAATTCATTTATGTTTAATACAAAAAAAAATTTACAAAATATTTTATAAAAAAAAAATATGAAAAATAAAAAATATAAAAATATTCTAAAATTCTTAAAATATTTTATTTGGTTATAAAATAACAAATTTAAAAATACAATATAATTTTTTTAATATAATATAATTAAAAAACAAAAAACAAATCGGCCCTTCGACCCATTCGGCCCTTCGAAATTCGGCCTTTCGACATTCGGCCCTTCGACACATTCGGCCCTTCGACATTCGGCCCTTTGACATTCGGCCCTTCGTACCTATTCCTATAAAATCATAACGCAAAAATACAAAGAATTTAAATTATTTATATAGAATGCATGAGAGTAGCTGTCAAACGAGTCAAATTCGGAGGGTAAAAGAGAAAGCATCTAAATCAATGGGATTACAAAAACAAGAAACCAATATAGGCACCCCACGCCAACAACCAAAATTGTTTTCTTAATTTTTTCCGATTTTTAACATAAAGTAAGGATAAATTTATCACAAATCACTTGTTTCTTAGCACAATTTACATTTTACTTTATACAAACACTTATAGATGGTAAAATATTCTTTTTCGAATTTTTCGATGCGCATTTAGCAACATTTCACAAGACACTTCATTTTATTTAAAATTGTTTATAATTTTAATTATCAAATGATGCAATACCACGCACTCTACATAAACTACTAATTATTTTATAATTTTATTATTATTTTAATGAATTTTAATTAATAATTTTAAAACCACAAAATTAAGTCGTCAACATATGTTGTCACTGCGCACATAAATAAACAGATGATTTGGGGTGCCTATAGCGAGATATGAGTAAGCCATATGCATTTTTTATATAACCATCCTGTTCCCACGTGACTCAAAAGAGATAGCAAATATTATATGGATTTTTATATGGGAAAAAAATAGTTGCTGCTCTTCAGTATTTTCCTCTAAGGAAAAATATTAGAAATATGTACACAAATTTTGACAGCCAGAACCGAAAATATTCTTGGTTTTTTTATTGATAAATGAATGCGTTTAATGGCAAAAGCTGATAAAAAATATCATGATATTTTTTATCATTTTTGCCCGACTGAACGCTAGGAATAACCAAAAATATAAAAATATTTACATATATGTAATTGTGAAGTGAGAATCATTTCTCACATGCATACTATTTGTCCAAAATTTAAGTTAAAACAAAATAATTAAAATGGTATACCAAATTCACAAAATGCATAATTATTCAGTTACCGAATTTGCCCATACGGCAATACAATCCAATTTGCCAGAATACACTTTCATTTCTTTACACAGTTAGGGTTATTGTAGATGGGAATTATTAAATTATTTATCCCAAATTCCAATTCCACGGAGAAAGCCGAATAGGGCCACTGGTCGATGACAACTAGCACTAGTATCAATTATAAAAATAAATGAAGTTTGGCGAATAACAAAAATTCACAGATAAATATTTAAACAAATAAAACAAACAGCCATATATAATACATAGTACATTACTTGTGTGCACAACACCATTTATTTAAACAAACAGTAAGAACAATTACTCCAACTAATTGGAGCCTAACACTTGTTTATACGCTTCATCCCAAGCGATCATTCGATTATGCTCAGGATGATCAATAATCGTTATATCATCAGATATATTTAAACATTTATATGGCCCTTGGTCAGCACTAACCGGTTCCCAAAAAATTGACCCAACTTCGGCACAATTTGGGTTAGTATTAGTTGCAAAACTTGTTAACATTCCTACCATGCATTGCATAGTTTTGTATTCAAGTGATCCTGGTTTTAGACCGCCAGAAAAATGATAAAAGGCATTTTTAAAAATGTACGACAAATCATCAGCGTGGCACGATCCTTTTTGAATGACACGACAAAAATATATTTTAAAGTGATTGAAGGTGGGCGAATCAAAATTAAATCGATAGTAAAATGTGGGTGCCGCAATTCGCTTATCATTTACCCGAATTCGGATCGAACAATGGATTCCGTGCAAAAATAATTTATCTGTCATTAAATTTACATAATTGTGAGCATTGTGAACACTTGGTTTTTCGTCACCGTAATACAATTTCCTGAGTAAGGCACCGAATCTTTTACATTCGGCGCTATTTCGATCGAGTCCCAATTCCACCGGCACAATAAACTCAAAACCTTCTAATTGATCAAATATTTCGGGTCGATCGAGTAGTCGTTCCTGGGCATACGAGAATAAACCCTCATCTGAGTTCGCACCAAACATAACTGGAATATTATAGCTCCAAGCTTTAGTAATCATTTTTATGGGTTCCTCGAATATGAAACACTGTTTGGCTCTGTACGGTTCAATTATTGGGCCGAAGGGAAACAAAATACGTTCCCGCTTCTCGTCCGATGTCAAAAGCGCTTCTTGTGCCATTACAATATCTTTAGCGGATGCATTGTATAAAATTTTAACAGCATTCTCCTCCGATTCATCTTCCTTCCATCCTAGGGCCTGTGCTAAGCGTAGACTAAAATTACGACGTGGCACAATGGACCAATTATTCAAGACGCATCCTGACATAACAATTGCTTTGTGAAATAAACCTTTTGATATTTCTGACACTAAATGATAGTGTACGGAACAGCCGCCCGCACTTTCGCCAAAAATCGTAATATTATTCGGATCACCACCAAATAAATCACAATTAGAATTTATCCATCGCATTGCCATTGTTTGATCTTTAAGACCAGCATTACCAGGAATCTCAAATTTTGGATTGTCCAAACTTAAAAATCCTAATGCACCCAAACGGTAGTTGAATGAAAAGAAGACAATGTCTTTTTGAATTAAAAAATCAGGACTATAAATATTAACAGATGAAGATCCACGTGAAAATCCACCGCCATGAATATAAACCATGACCGGTAATAATTGTGTTGGATGTATGTTTTTCGTGAATACATTAATAGTGGCTGCATCTTCAACGCCATCGTATGTTTTTGATAAACCGTTGATATTTGGTAGCGATTCTGATTCCAGTAAACCGTCAATGACATCAATCCAACAATCAACAGGTTGTGGATCCTAAAATGACAACAAAAACAGAATTTAAAACCAAAGAAATTTAATTTTACATTATAAACATTATGTTTATTGTCGTTATATTTATAACAATAAACATCAAAGCCATTTACTGGGTCTATTTTTTAATTCAACCCAAGTATAACAAGATTCGACTTTTTTGTCATATTTCGAAGTAAAAACTTATATTTAGTTTCGACTTTGACATAGTTTTGCTTTCGACTTAGAATAAGATCCTGTATGAAAAGTGTCGCGATTATTCGAAACTGGACGAAACTCAATAAATAGAATTGTATACATGTATGTGTGAACAATAACAACAAAAAACAATATGGCGGGAACGATCTTGTGCAACGGCATATGTAAAAGGCTATACCTAATTGAAAATACATTTTAAAGGAAAAAGATGGCGTCCAAATGTAAAGCAAAACAAAAAATTTAGGTTTAGAATAATGAATATTTTATTGTATAAAAAAAATATATACATATATACACATCTAAATTATATTATAATTAATTTTTTAATTATTTTTTATTATTAAACAATGATTTGATGATATTATTCCTTGATTGTAATATTAAAAATTTAAATATTTTCCATATACTCGTAGCTCATATCCAGTTTATTATTTCGCATTTGTTTTCCACTTAATAATTTAAAACTGAACTATAAATTAATTAATTTATACAAAAAAAAAAAATTTGAACTGATATAGAAATATATTTTGGTGTAATTTTATTTAGATTAACGCACATCTTTAAATTTTTTTAAGAAAATCACTTTTATAAAATTACCAAACTCATGTCGTGAACATGTAAAATAAATACGATACGTAGCTCTATTTTGTTTCGTCTTGTTATACTTGGGACAGTATACATATACGCACCAACACTAAAGTATTGATTCTTCGACTTTTTTCTAATATTTCGAAGGCAAATACGATAGCTCAATTTTGAGTTTCGTCTTGTTATACTTGGGAACCCGAACAAGCAGGCTTACCCCGGGTAGTGTACACCGAGCAAAGGTTATACCGGGTAAAATTATCCGGTGTGCATAGAGCAAAAAATTGTTTTTTACTTTGCACACCCCAAGTATAACAAGACGAAACTTAAAATTGAGCTATCGTATTTGCCTTCGAAATATTAGAAAAAAGTCGAAGAATCAATACTTTAGTATTGGTGCGTATATGTATACTGTCCCAAGTATAACAAGATGAAACAAAATAGAGCTACGTATCGTATTTATTTTACATGTTCACAACATGAGTTTGGTAATTTTATAAAAGTGATTTTCTTAAAAAAATTTAAAGATGTGCGTTAATTTAAATAAAATTACACCAACATTTATTTTTATATCTATTCAAATTTTTTTTGTATAAATTAATTAATTTATAGTTCAGTTTTAAATTATTAAGTGGAAAACAAATGCGAAATACATAATAAACTTAATATGAGCTATATGGAAAATATTTAAACTTTTAATATTACAATCAAGGAATAATATCATCAAATCATTGTTTAATAATAAAAAATAATTAAAAAATTAATTATAATATAATTTAGATGTGTATATATGTATATAATTTTTTTATACAATAAAATATTCATTGTTCTAAACCTAAATTTTTTGTTTTGCTTTACATTTGGACGCCATCTTTTTCCTCTAAAATGTATTTTCAATTATAGCCTTTTACATATGTCGTTGCACAAGATCGTTCCCGCCATATTGTTTTTTGTTGTTATTGTTCACACATACATGCATACAATTCTATTTATTGAGTTTCGTCTAGTTTCCAATAATCGCAACTTTACATACAGGATCTTATTCTAAGTCGAAAGCAAAACTATGTCAAATTCGAAACTAAATATAAGTTTTTACTTCGAAATATGTTCAAAAGGTCGACTCTTGTTATACTTGGGACTCTTCGTACACTGACATTAATTTTTTTTTTTTTTTTTTTTATTTTTTATTTCATTTGCTTAGGTCGACTAGCACTTATAGCTGTATATGACCAGACAATTGTATTTATCAATATTATTATATTATATTTTATGTGTATCCAGTCGTAACTTTTGTTACCACCGGGAATCGAACCCGAGACCCTCTATACACACAGCAAGCGTTCTACCCACTGTGTTACAGAGGGCGACAACATTAATTTCAGAGTACAATTTGAAGAACCGAGTAAGCGCGGTGTAATCACAGTTCACAAATAAAAACGCAGTGTGCAGAGTAAAATTACCCAGGTTGAATAAGAAAATATGGAGTATTTTTTGTCAGCGCACTGCCTGCTCGGGATGAATTAAAAATAGACCCACTATATACATGACCGGTAATGTGCTTTTTCTTCATATAAAATCGTCTATTTCAAAGCGAGTTCATACGAAGGATAAAAATCTCGGATTTTTCTATCCCATCGTTTAAACCAATTACATCACGTAAATTATACAACAGACACGCCTCTTTTCATACAAAAAAGTTGAAAAAAATTAAACAAAAATCTGGGATAGAAAAATCCGAGATTTTTATCCGTCGTATGAACCGGCAGTCATGGTGTTAACAGTTAAAGTGGGATGCATACATAAACCTATATTTTTCTCTCTGTCTTTAATTTTAGCAAAAAACTTTTAAACTCTAATTAAAACTTCAATTTAAAACAAATTATGTATAAAATGTATTATAATTCAGTTTGTGACAACACATTCAAAATAAAGTGGTTAGTGGAAAATTTTAGCGTTTTGTGAAAAATTTGTTGATGCATTGATACACACAAAATATTTTTGGAAAATTAAAATTATCTGCAAGCTTGTGGTTGAGTAGGTTAGGGTAATAAAATAAAATTATCTTAAAAATTGAATACTTTGTGAATGATTTGTTAAAATATACTGTGAGTTTTAATTCAAAATTATTGAAATAAAATTTGCCGAAAATAAATTATATTTAGTGTGGGAGTATGTTCACGATATTTACATTGTTACAATATCGTAACAACTGTCATTGTAGAAATGGCGTAATAGTTAACTATGAGATTGTCCCAAGTGCCAAAACATTGTTAAAAACATAGCCACAGAATTAAGATAATGAAATTTATTGTTAAAACTAGGATTGCAGTAAAATTTGTTAGATTTGCGTAGACAAAATAAATTATGAATTTTAAGAGACTGCAATGTTTTATTGTGATACGAGTTTGTTGTGAATTTTCAATATAAATTTCTAACGGAGAAGCAATTGTGTGGCAGATTATTTTGAATTGTAATATTTTTTAAAAATTAGTAATTTTTAGTTAGATTAATCTAGAGGGAATCGGAATTGGAGACTAACTTTAAAATATTGTTTTTCAGACATACCCGCCAGTCGTTTCGCTCATTTACCACCTGCCTTATAATCTGACAAACCATATGCACAGGAATATGTTCTTGCATTAGCCGTACTCCCGCCCGATGCAGACGACAAGACTGAGGCATGTTGTTCTTTTGCCCAAGATGTTCTAAACAAGACTGTAAACTTAAATGTTGAGTATAAAATTGCTGCTTTAACCTACGCTACGCTATCCGATCCTGCCACTACTGTCGATGTCGGCAAAGCACATATTACAGATGGTATAATCCGTGTTGAGAGACGACGTGACCGCAAACTCGCCAAACCGGTAAGATCGAGCGGCCTTTATAAAATACAAGACTAGAATAAAAATTGTATTTATAGATTGAAGAATATCAAGCAGTTGAGGCAGCTGCTAAAAAAACTCGTGTCGCAATTTAAACATCACAGATGCGGCATTCGTTCACGATACTATTAGACCTGCTAAGATTCCTAACGATCTATTATGAACGTTTTATGATTTTGTAAAGTTCGATTTCCCTAGAGGACAATTTTTTTCCATAAAGTACGAATCGTAACTAAAAATATACGAATAGTACGATCTAAGCGTAGTATTATAGAGCATCAAAATAATCAGTGTATCCATAAAACACAAATTTATTTAAAATAAATATATTAAAAATGGAATTTTGTTCTTTAAATTATTTTTCAAACATACACAATCATCATGTTGCTTCTGATATCTACACCACTAAAAATGACATTTGTAGAGGCAGTCTCGAGTTGGGTTGAGAATGACGTTTGTAACAATGTAGAGTTCGTGAACGAAAAAGGCACGTGTTCATTGTTACAATGTAGTTTCATGAACGATTTTGAGCTGTCATTGTTAACAATATTGTAACAATGTAAATATCGTGAACGTACTCTGGATGATATGTGTTGTTATACATTATGTTTTGTCAGAGCCATACTCAAAGCGTTTTATCAACGAGTATGTAATTTTATAGAGTAACGAAACAGAGGAAAAAATTTCATCAAAAAATGCATGGGTTATATAGATATATAATTTTTACATTGTTAGATATAATTTTTTTTTGCAAAAAAAAAACAACACAAACAAATTTTGTGTTTAAATATAAAATGAGGTTTTAATTTAGCAATAAAAAATCTATTACGACTTATTTTGAAGCGTATGCAGTGCTTCTTTGACATCCCGTGATAATTTATAAATTGTGTTATATGTATGTTAATAAAACCCAGACATACGTTTATTCGAATAAATTAAAACTAGCTGACCTATGACTGAATAATCAGTCGTCACGCGAATACATTTTATTGAAGTATTGGTTAAGAAATGATTAAGATTTTTTAAGATGTAAGTTTGATGCAATTTTGTCAAAATACAGTAAATTCATATACGCGGTTAATTTTTTAAATCTTAAACGGCAAGCTCGCGCTCAAATGCACACAGTATGACTTACGTGTCAAGTCAAATACATATTTCTCAAACGGGAAGCGCGCGCTCGGGACACATGACCATTTACGCGCCCAAACCAAATATTCAAATCTCAACTTCGGCTGGAGACATTTTCATTGTCCACTGCAGCAGGTGTTTTCCGAAATTCATCCAACTGCTTTACATTTAGCAGTTGAATTCGTAATTCAGCTTCTTCGGCTTCTCGAACTGCGTCGAAGACTTGCGCTTCTACGGGACTTCTCGATGGAGTTGGTTAGCCGATCATAGCGCAAGAAAGTCCGTGCTGTATTAGAATTATGTTGATATCGTTCGGAGAGCTAAATTTTTTGCTACATTTTCAATATGGTGTCGACTGTAATCAAGAGTCATGTCATCTGCATACTTCATCCAGAAATCAAGAGGTTTTAAAAGTTGACAAAAGCAATAAATATAAGCGAAAGTCTCTCGAAGCTGTCTTGGCTTTTGAAAGAATGCTGTTTCTGTTAAGCAGCATCATTTACCAGACCCCATGCAGCTGTAGCTTCTTTGAAGGTTTTGTAAATAAAACCATTGAATGTTCATACACATTCAAAGCTGGTGGAACCTCGAATATGTAGCAAAAGCAGCCACAGGAAGAAACGCTCGTCATCTCTCAAGCTTACTGTATACATTCGTGCAAAAACCTTCTCTCCACCTCTTTGACGAAGTTGTCATTTACCGCGTACGTAAATTTAATGGTGGGGAATGTCAGTATATAGGAAATGTCGTGCGTTTTAATCATTGAAGTTGAGCTGAAACCATGACTCAAGCTTCGTTCGCCCAGTTTGTGCTGCAAGCAACGCTTCATCTTAGTTGTTGATTCGGTAGGTAAAGATTCGGTAGGAAAGACGCATCACGGCATAAGATGGATCATGCATTTTCGATTCGATAAAAAATAATTTGATAATTCGTGGTTTGCAACAAAGTAGCTGACATCTGTATAGGAACCATGCGCAAATTTTAGCGAAAAAAAAATTCGATATAATTTCTTGTAGTTGCTAGAAAAACGCACGTTCAATTTTGAATATTTCATTTTTTGAAGCAGACGTGTGTTCATTTGTTTATTTGCAGACGTGTAAACATTTTGTTTATGTTTACATAATTCAATTTGACGTTTCGCATTGGCGGTTAAATTTTTTGTTGTGCTTTAAATTTAGTTTATCTTAACACACTTAAATAATTAAAAAAGTATATAAGTTATTATTTTATAAACTAATATATTTAAAGCCTATACTTTTAATTTAATCAACAACATTAGTGTTGTCCATTTCGAGTGCCATAAATATTGAAATATATCGCATGATATATTGAATAATTTTACGGGAAAGGATGTGAGCTAGATTAAAGTCTTTCGATATACTGATAAAAAGTAAGATGATTTTAATTTTCATTTCAATAAATTTATCTGAATATGATTTCCATTTTTTAATAGTTTTGAAGAGATGTACCCATTCAATTAAATGTGACTGAAAATGTATATTATCATCATGCACACGATTTTCAAATGTCATTTTGTTTATCGAAAAAATAAAATTAAATAGAAAAAATTGTGTATTTTTAAATAAAGTTTATATTACTTAACGTATCGAGTTTTTATTTTTTTTTATCAACCAAAATAATTTTTGCTTTGAAAATAACAAAAAAAATTTTATCTGTACCTCCATATGTACTGATAAAATTTTTGTCTAAATTTATTGAGTTTTATGTTGGTTGCATACACAAAATTTGTATAGCAGTTTGGCTGCAATCATTTATTTTTATTTAATCGAAAAAAATTATATCTAGTTTTTTTTTCGCTAAAATCTGCGCATGGTTCCTTATAGGAACCAAGCGCACATTTTAGTGGAAAAAATTTCCGATATAATTTCTTGTAAATGCTAGAAAAACGTACGTTCAACTTTTAATATTTTTTTAATCATAGTAGACGTATGTGCAACTTTGATTTATTTTATTATGTTTACAAACAACTGGACATTTCGCATTGGTATTTGACGTTTTGATTTGTGATTTGTCGCCGTTTATTTAAAATTTAATTGAAATACATATTTATTTTGAGTTCAACAAACAAAAATGTTAATTTTAAATATGACCAAAAATCTACGTTCATAATTATAGCTGGTTCCGAATACTGACTTATTTCAAATAAAAATACTTAAATAATTGGATCATGTATACATGTATCATAAAATAAATATAGTCAAATTATATATGTAGGTCAAAGCATCTATTCATTTTTTCAATAAAAATATAAATACATATGTATAAAAAAAGTTGATTGTATCTTTCTAAATAAAAAAAAATCGCTTTGAAAATAACAAAAAAAATTTATCTGTACCTCCATATGTACTGATAAAATTTTGCCTAAATTTAGTTAGTTTTTATGTGGGTTGCATGCACAAAATTTGTATAGCAGTTTGGCTGCATACATGCATTTTGATTTAAACGGAAAAAATTATATCGAATATTTTTTCCACTAAAATGTGCGCTTGGTTCCTATACTGGGTGAACAAAATGTAAATCGTAGTTTGCTATGAAGCAAGGGGAATTAAAACTGTCATAACAATGAATTTGACAATTCTCGTCCCTCTTGTAAACGTAGAAACCAACGCTAACTGCATTCGATGAAAATCGAAAATAACAAATTCAGGGTTTTAATAAAGCAAACTCATAGCAAACTCACATAGCGTCAAATCTTGGAAATTTTATTAAACCACCTGTGGCCCTATTCTGGCGTTTCCTGGGAATAGGGAATTGTGAAAAATATTTTCAAGTATTTTTGTCTAAATTGTATTTTTCTGGCCTACTGAAGAAATAAGTTTAGTGAAAAATTTTTGAAAACAAAATTAACTGGGAAACTTTTGTTCCACAAAATTTTTATAGGGAAAAATATTTTCCCATTTAACTTTGTTTCGAAAAAATTTACACCAAACTTATTGCCTCAGTAGGCCAGAAAAATACAATTTAGACAAAAGTACTTGAAAATATTTTTCCCAATTCCCTATTCCCAGGGAAAACCAGAATAGTGCCACTGAGGTACCCGCTTCGGGTACTTCCCGATGGAATTTTCCCGATTTTTCCTATGCACAGTGCAATATTTATGTCGACCTACCCTGAAAAAATCTAACGGATCGGATCATGTTTAGGGGTCATTTTAGGGTTTAGTTTGAAAAAATTAAGAGTATTATTATAATAGAAGATAAGGCCCCAACTAATCGCAAACAAAGCAGAAAAAGGTAAACAATAAAAAATGCAAAACAATTCAAAATGTATTTATCTCTTAGCAATTCAAAATGTGTTTATTTCAAACCTGTTTTTTTTGTGTTAAGGCATTTTGTTTGGTTCGATTCGCACATCTTCGATAGCCGTAGACAAACTTTTTGAACAAATTGATGTGTGACTTTGAATATAGTCAGTCACTATATTCTAGTTGGTAAAAAAATAATCCAACATTTTTTATCTCGTATCGTGAAGACTGCATCATTGTGCGTTTATACTTGCGGAAATTAGTGCGACACTAATACATCGTACTTGTTTCCGCAGATACGAATATTCACCTTAGAAGCGAGTGCTGCGATGTATTAGTACCGCAATAATTTCCGCAAGTATAAACGCCCAGTTAAAGAAGTAGTGTGGAACGGGCCTTTGAAAGAAATACCCAGCGACTGTAGCGAAATCAATTTACTTGTCATTTACGCATTTCGAGTACAACTTTCAACTAAAAGTAATTTTGCCAAATTATAAATGATGATAATAACGTTATGTTGACGGCGTTCTCAGTCTCTATTAATCGATCGAAGTAGGTTCATTTCCATTGTAATTTGCTTTATGGGTGATTTAGCTACATGTTCTAATTTTTTTTCCAGTAAAAAGGAAGGGTTAAGTATATGTATTACGAATTTCGTTTGCGAGAGGAGCACGAAACAAATTCCAGTAAAATAACATCGGATTTTTTCTTTTTAATTTGAGTAAATGTTGGCATAGACCTGGGATTGTTACCATAAAATATAGGTTCTACGAGTATTTTTATACCAGTTAAATTATAAAGTTCAAAAAAGTGTCAAATGTAAAAAATTCAAAAACAAGATGCAAACATAAGCGGGTAAGTACATATTTTATTATTTTTACACAAAATAAATATGTAGAATATTTTGTATTTCAATATGCATATTTAATTTCAAAATTAACTGCAAAATGTGTTAATTGCAATAAGCCATATGCCGCAAACTACTGAGGATGTGAAATAGCTAAGGAGCTCCAAAAAATAAGAAATAAAACGCGAAAACAAGATCCAGTAACATCGGGAAAAAATTAATCAAATATTCTCCAAAATAAACTGCATTCTAGTAAAACGGGAGAACAAAAACTATACTCGGAAGTGGTCATGACAAAACCAGTTATTTCGAAGAGCACTACCGAGGATACAACCGTGTTCCAAAAGATACTAAGAAGCATGGAAGCTCTTAACATTCGTCTAGCTAAACAAGAGAAATGTCTTCAAGCTCTAAGCAACAAGTTAGATAAGCAAGACTCTCTAAATGAAATGAAATCCTTGCTCTATTAAAATGATGCGAATAACAAGAAATAAAACATTAAGAACAGTAATATGGAATACAAACGGGCTAATACACATATTTCAGAATTACAAATTTTCATAAATACTGGGGATATAGGGATTATGTCAGATCATATGCCTGCTCTTATGACAATCAGTGCAACGATTGTTAAGAAAACGATTGTTAAGAAACCTTCGCTAACTAATAAACAAACCTGCTGGGAGAAATTCCAGAAACTAGTTGAGGATAATATTGATCTTCAGTGGCCCTATTCTGGTAATTCCCCGGGAATAGGGAATAATTTCTTTTTGTAGCAGCTATTCGCCAGACATTTTTCCCAATTCCCCGTTTTCCAAAAGTTAATTCTGGCGATTGGGGAATAAATTTACGGGAAAATAATTTTATTAGTTGCGGTCAACACGCGATCACAATAAATCAAGAAAACAAAAGTCTAAAAATAGTTTACTACGTTTAATTGGTTTTTGTTGATATTTTAATCGAATTTTACTTAAAAAAATAATCTTGTTTATTAAAGTAAAAAATTTCAGTATAGAGTTTTCAGTATAAATTTACAGGCATAATATTGCTAAAGTATAAAATACAATAAATTTTCGTTAAATTCTATTCCCAATTAATTCTTTCCTAAAATAGGTATGGAATAATAAACGTCAAAACTGCTATAATGGGGAATAATTTTTTCCCAAAAAGTCAGAATACACTTTTGGGGAAAAGGGTATAAAACTGCTACAAAATTTAAAATTTCCATTCCCCGGGAATTACCTGAATAGGACCACAGGTGCCAATTAAAAATCCGATAGAGCTAGTGTTCTATACACCTCAAGTCTCAAAAGAGGAGACTAGCATAGCGACGTTTGTGGATGATACGGCCATCTTAGCAGTCGCTGATAGCATAGGAGAATCCACAAGCAAATTGCAAAGGGCTACTAATATTGTCAGCACCTGGACGAAGAGATGGCGAAAAACTACTTAACCGGAATTCTTTTTATATTTTATCTCGCACGAAATCAAAATAAAAACTTACCGACCAAATGGCATTGGCGTTTGGATCGGGAGGTACCGGGATCGAATCCCGATAGAGGCAGGATGCAAAGTGAAATTTCATCAACAGATTACGATCTGTGCCCTAATTCTCTAAGCAGTAAGATAATTTATAAACGTGTAAACGATAATTTATAAACGTGTAAACGATAATTTATCTTGCCGTTTGACAATATTTGTATGTAATTGAACTCCAAGATAAAATTTAAAACGGTTACGATAAATAAATGTCAAAACTTAACTCACTCTTATTATGTATGTAGGTTCATATTTAGACTTTGAGGGCCATAACTTGTGTTCTTATTTAAATTTCATCATTCATCTTATGGATATAAGTTATTCTAAATAGCATCTGTTCACAAACTATAGTTCAAGTTGTTATGGGTTATGATAAGGGTAATTTTACAGGTGAAAATTTTATACAATATATTATCTTGGCATTTTTAAATCGCATTCTCTAAACAGTTTTTTTACCAAAGATAAAAATATTGACGTCAAATGGACAAGATAACATAAACGTCAAAACGAATTTTTAATTATTTTATATCCTTAACACACTATAAGCGGGGCGGGTAAAAATATATGTCTCGAGAACTGTTGTTTATTAGCGGGCCGGGTATTTTTACCTTTTTGAATGTACTTACTTCAAAAACGGGGCAATGTATTTTTACTCATCGGTTTACATACGGAGATTGCGTAACTTTTACGTCACGAACAGCCAACTTTTACGATTTTGAACTCAATAGTTGCAGGTATAAACTTAGGAGATAGTTTGTAAGCAAACTTATTCGCTTTGTACAAACAACCGAGCAAACAGCGCCTGTTCGTTAACAACCGATTTGGGCATCAATCCTCCTGCGTTGTTATTCCCATAATCCGAGAGTAGTCTCTATAATTTATAATCGGAACCATGAAAACCGTGCATAAAAAGTAGAATCATTAGTCAATCCCACTGTATTCAAAAGACTCGCAACCTCGTGAAGAAGGGCGAAATGATATTTGGCGAGATTCCGAACAAGTTTCAGTAGTCAATCCCCCAATAAACAGGTTGCTCTAATGATGGAACTATGTATATATAATTTCATTCGCTTTCCATGTCCGTTAAATACTATTTGAACTAGCTGTACTGACAACTTCCGGAAAGCTGTGAAGTTTAATGGTAGAGTTGCATAATTATTTTTCTGAACCAGCTCCTAAGATATTGATGGTGGCTTCATTATCCAAAAGGCCTTTCTATCCCTTTTCCGGCCTGTCATAACAATTGTGTGGGTAATAATCGTGTACGAAAGAGAATCATGTCAAAAAAGAATTGTTGTATGTATTTATTTGCATATTTACACATATTTGCATTCCACGTAAATTGTTTTCGTCCGAAAAATAACACTATAACTATAATAATAACAAAATAATTAATATGGTATCAAAAACAAATAATTAATATGTAATATAATTTGTGTTATCAAATTATAATGCTTTTTTCAAAAAGAATTCCGATTTAACTAAGATTCGTTAAAAACCGGAAGGCATTACAACCTGTCATTTCTTAAATACACATTTGTGCGTGATGAACTTATCTTAAAACAAAACAAAAATCTGACCGGAAAAGCGATATACCATTTATTGACTTGCGCGGCCGTTTATCACATCTTTGTTAATTAGCGAGGATATTATATTGGATCTAATATTTCTTCTTGAGTGACAATAAGTCCCGCTTCGCGATCGATGTTTCAAATTGTTTAGTCGTTTATTAGTTGCTGCACTGTAAGGTGGTTTTGAGTTTTCTGCAAACTTTTGAAACATTGAGAATTAGAAGTTAATAAATTGGGTACCTTGACGGACGAATAGCACCGTGTACCACAATCACCACTAAGAGGTTGGTACTTCTGAACAGGCGTATTTGGTTTAGGATATGATTCTGCAAAATGAAGAGCTATTAGAAGCTTCTGAGTTTACTTCGAAGTGTTCAACCTCCCATGGTTGCTTAAGATAGGATCTGTATTCCCCAAAGCATTCTGCTGCTAAAAACTGGGTTGGTAATGTCTCGGGACACCTTGGTTCCCAGACCTCCACTAGCCCCATGTACCGTTTCCGAGCATCGTGGACATTTTGGGGATGTTGTTTCTTTAATCCACACTTGTAACAAAACCAACGAGTAGGTGGCTTTGGACAATCGGTAAATGCATGCCTATATCATCACAGTTATAGCAAATTATGTATGTAATATTTAGTTTTTTGAATATCAATGGTGGTCTGGTTGTCCCAACTCATACATCTGCTTAACCAATCTCCGAGAACCAAAGTGTGATCTGTTAATTGATAACGCAAACCCGGACTTATATTTTTCATGAGCACTTTAATGAGCTGTTTGTCAGAGTAACGAGTACTTAATAGAAATGTTAAACTACAAATTTGTTCGTAAAATTCCAAAAAGACTCTTTAGGAAGTTGCTTTCTAGACTCGTTTTTGTCGATATCTGGTCGTCTATTTTGAAAGCCTTCTATCATGGTATACCGAACTTCATGCCAATTTACTTGGGGGTTTTGTTGCCGATACCTCCAATACCAGTTTGATGCAACTCCTTTTAAAACAAAGCTTCTCATTCGTTAAATTCAAGGATGATGCTAATGTTTCTATTTGAAATAGAAACAAATTAATGGGAATGCCGGTTTGTAATCCCTCAAAAGATAAGCTACTTCGTAAACCACGGGACTCCGGAACGTATTTAATTTGTGTTGGATTAGGCTGTGATGATTCAATTTGGTGGCTCTTTGACCAACATTATTCTGAGACGCATGTTTATTGGAGGAGGTCCACGGCACTGCCAATTTTGGTAGGTACCTGTTACGGCAGCTGACATTTGTGGCAAAGTAATTGCTGGTGGTTAATGCATCTCATTTGCAGGTGGTAAATTGGTTGGTTGAATTGCAGGGTATATCATAGGGTTTGGAATATTCCGGGCTTGTGTTTTGATAAATGGCTCCACTTATCAAATGTTACTTTTACGTTATGCTTTAAATCATGACACAGTTTACTTAGTGATACTACCTGTTCTGATAGTTATCGAATTTGCTCTATCATACATGCCATTTCGGAAGTCTGATTGGACCGAGGAACATTAGTAGAAGTTCCTGATAACTGAGGTATTTTATGATTGTTATCAAGGCTACATTACTATCGTTTCTATACGCACCGAGTTCGCAATGTCAATAGATTCATATAATTTGTCGAAGTTATTTACGTAATTTTGCAAAGTTTCAATCAACACTTCGCAAGGCTGAAGCGCAGTTTTAGCTTACTCGGCATAAGTGTGAGCACTAATGGCACGCCTGAGTCCACTCGCAAAATGAATGGGTTTGTATTCGATCGTACGAGCACGCTGTACCTGTTGGTCACTTTCCAGATCACGAATTGAACTAATTTCATTCTTTAGGGTCTGCAATTTGATAGACATTAAGTTCAAGGTCGGACCGTTTTCCCGCGCTTTCAAGCATTTTAGTAGGTGGTTCATTTTTCCCGGCTTCTTCGGCAATTACATGATTTTGCAGGGGTGCAGCGGTGTAACATAGGGGTAATGTTCCAGGAGGGGCAGATGGTTGAATTTACCAGTTGTTGGTATAATATGGTTGTTGTCAGATATTTTGAACATGAAATCAGCTGAAAGCAAGTGCTTTGGAACGGTTAAGTTTTAGATGCTAATCCGGAACAAGTTGTGCAGCAATCTCTGATGCGGTTAACACATTTGAAAAGTTTTTGGCAGCGAAGAACTCGTTAAAGCGTTGAAGAACGCTCCAAGTTTTAGAAAGATAATTATTGCACACAATATGAGAACCTACTGTAGCTCGGAATGATGAGCCGGTTTATTGATTCAGTTAGGGGCCACGAGCCAGTAAGGACCTTTGATACAGTTATATTTTTAAACAGAAATTTTGAAAGGGGCATCTTGGAGTAAAGGGATTTCGCCCGTGACATGAATAAAACAAATATAAACAAGGAATATAAACAAATCTTGGATGCTCCACCTTAGCTTATGTCTAATTTGAATTTTTGATTATAAAGCGTGATAAATAAAAATTGTGATTTGGGAACACATCACACACACCAAGACAGTATAACGTCTCAGTCACGATTATACTTAACGATTGACATAATTATAGTGAGCCTAATAAACATTCTCGCATGTACACTATAAGAATAAAATGTCAGTAAAACTATTTATTTAATCTTGACCGATTATGTACTGTACCTTAAATCTTAATTCACCAACTGGTGATTTCATATATGGTATCTTATGAAATTCCCACACTTCCTCACCAAATACAGTTAAATAGGTTCGGCCTTTAACAGGCCCACTTCGAGTTTTCACGATATCATAGCGTTCTACAAATTTTCCATTCATTTTCTTGTATAACAAAATTAAATAATTGTACAAGAAAATTAATTTCACAATTATAATTTTAAATGTAACACTTTCGACCAATCTTTTCAGAGTAAACATCGTCACAGCAACTATATATTATTATTTATGTGTATTAATTTCACAAGATGTTTAACAATATAATTTTTTTCATGTCAAGAAGAGATAAGTAATTTGATAAAAATGTAATCTTAACCGTTTACCTTAGATAAACTAAGAATTTTTTGCTTTGCTTCACAATTTTTTTTATCGAATTTTGTGCATTGAAATTTTGTTCATGTTTCGCGGAGGATAAAATTTAAATATACTGAAATTAGTTTTTTAATTGTCTGTGGGTTTTGTTTTGATTTGACGTTCACAAAATGACAGGAGTGCGTTCACTCCTGTTATTCTTATACAAGAGTGAAAACAAATGAAAACAATAAAAAGTTAGGTCGTGTTTCAATTGGATTAAATACCGCATAAAAAGTTAAAAATTTATTTGTGGTAATTTGTTTTTAATTTTTTAACTTTTTATCTGTTTCAACTGGTTAAAAATTTTGACAATAACATGGTTGCTTATTTTATGTGTAATTGCGAACATATATAGCAAATTTAAATATGAAAACATGTAAAATAAATACTTTTTAAATATATATTAGT
Organism: Nephrotoma appendiculata; assembly: GCA_947310385.1. Taxonomy (NCBI): domain Eukaryota; kingdom Metazoa; phylum Arthropoda; class Insecta; order Diptera; family Tipulidae; genus Nephrotoma; species Nephrotoma appendiculata. Next base: position 105,846,008 of record OX371225.1, read on the forward strand.
CAATTATGGTCAGTTTACACATATATCATTGCAATTTTTCTCAAAATTGTTGCATGGAAAATTTTTGTTTACAAACAAATATTTTTGTCAGCCAAATGTTTTCTATGGACCTGTCCGAATACTGTAATAATTTAATTTTCTGTAATAATTTTGACATTACTGAAATAATTTTCTCTTCCATAATTTGTTATAGTTCGATTGCTGTCCGAATTCTGAAATATTTTTGACATTATTAAAAAATTGTAATAAACGTTATTGCATACAGAAAATAAGATAACTGAAACTTATTTTGGTTTCAATATTTCAATAATTGTATAATTTAGTTGAACAAACCATAAATTGTTACATTCATAACTTAAGAAAATATAATTTCGTTATTCAAAAAATTGCGCATTTCCAACAACAACAATGAAATAATACAAAAATTATTTCAGTTACGTCAAAAATTATTACGCATAGCTTTTGTAATAATTTGGCTGCATTCAGAATCCTGTCAAAATTATTACAATAGAAATATTTATTACAGTATTCGGACAGGTCCTATATAAAAATTTTATCAGCTCTTGAAGCGGATAAAAAGTTTGACATTTTTATTCACCACAATTTTTAACTTTTTAACTTTTTATGCGACATTTAAACCAATTGAAACACGCTCTTAATTTACTTCATTCTTCATAACATAAAGAGTAAGGGCGTGTTTCAATTGGTTTAAATACCGCATAAAAAGTTAAAAATTGTGGTGAATAAAAATGTCAAACTTTTTATCCGCTTCAAGAGCTGATAAAATTTTTATATAGAAAACATTTGGCTGGCAAAAATATTTGTTTGTAAATAAAAATTTTTCATGTAAAATTTTTGTGAAAAATTGCAATGATATACATATATGTAAATTGACCATAATTGACTAATATATATTTAAAAAGTATTTATTTTACATGTTTTCATATTTAAATTGTCTATATATGTTCACAATTAAACGTAAAATAAGCAACCATGTTGTTGTCAAAATTTTACCCAATTGAAACACATAAAAAGTTAAAAAGTTAAAAAATATTTACCACGAATAAATTTTTAACTTTTTATGCGGCATTTAAACCAATTGAAACACGACGAGCGTGTTTCAATTGGTTTAAATACCGCATAAAAAGTTAAAAAGTTAAAAATCGTGGTGAATAAAAATGTCAAACTTTTTATCCGCTTCAAGAGCTGATAAAATTTTTATATAGAAAACATTTGGCTAACAAAAATATTTGTTTGTAACCAGAAATTTGTCAAGTACAAATTTTGAGAAAAATCGTAATGATTTAGATGTAAACTAACCATAATTAACTAATATACATTTAAATAGTATTTATTTTAAATATTTTCATATTTAAATTTGCTATATACCTTCATAATTACACATAAAATAAGCAATCATATTATTGTCAAAATTTTAACCAATTGAAACAGATAAAAAGTTAAAAAGTTAAAAAAAAATACCACGAATATTATTTTAACTTTTTAACTTTTTATGCGGCATTTAAACCAATTGAAACACGACCTTACATATTATGGGGCATCAAAATAATCACTGTATTAATAAAAAACAATTTTTTTTAAAATAAGTATATTAAAAATTAAATTTTGTTCTTTAAATGATTTTGCAAACCTACACAACCATTAAAAATGACATTTGTAGAGACAGTCTCGAGTATGGTTGAGAATAACGTTTGTAACAAAGTAGAATTCTTGTTCGTTGTTACAATTTAGTTTCATGAACGATTTTGAGCTGTCATTCTTAACACACTATAAGCAGGGCGGGTAAAAATACCTGTCTCGAGAACTGTTGCTTATTAGCGGGCCGGGTATTTTTACCTTTTTGAATGCATTTACTTTAAAAGCGGGGCAATGTATTTTTACTCATCGGTTTACATACGGGACTGAGAGTTAGCTTCTATTTTTTGTTTAGATTCAACAACTTTATTTTTCCAACGTTTGTTTACATAATAAATATAAGGAGCCATAAATGTGTTTCGCCTTCAAATTGTTTTTATGCAGACCACTCATCATTTAATGCCCCATTTACATGCGACCAACATTTTCTTCTGCAAAATGAAAAGGATATAACATTGACTTTTTGCAGATGAGAGACAAGAAAAGAAATACATATATCCCAACAAAATTTTGCAGAAGATTTTTAAGCCACTACACTGTAAACCACTCAAAAATGTTGCCATAAAATATATTCGATCCGAGTATATTTATGGCAACATTTTTAAAATCAACAAGAAAAAAAATTATTTCGCATTTATAAATGTTGAGGATTCATAATAAAAACAGACGCTATAGATAAAAATGTAAATTTCGCATTTGAATTCATTAAAAGTAAATTAATAATGATCCTATAAAAAAAAAATCACGCCGTTACTATATATGTTTATTTCTTTCTGGCACATTGATTATTTTTATATAGCGGATCCTTCTTATTTATCTGCAAAAATTTGTAGAAGAGAACAATTTTCTACATGTAAATGCCCCATAAATGTATATAAGCAAACTCGAATCTTTCAAGGATTTTTTTAAAATAAATATTCAGAGTTTAGTAGAAAAGGTGTTAAACATATGTTTTTAAAAAAATAATTCTTATAAGTTGGCTTTAGACGGTTGAACATTTCTTTTTTTAATTTTTTTTTCATTATAATAATAATGGCTTGTGATCGTGATAGTGAAGTTTACGTAGATAATTTATCGCAAATTTCAAGTGATGCCGATATTGCTGAATTTGATAGCGAGTGTGAAAGTGACGAAGTCTTCTTTCCCCGTTCGGATATTGATTGATATCAATCAACAGTTTATTCAGCCAGTATCATAGAAAGTTCGCCCGCTACGCATATCAGTTTGGTCTATTTGGCTACCCGGCTCAAAGTGTGTTAACAATTATACTGTTTATATTGCAGTTTAACCTAGGTTGATTAGAATTAATATTTTGACATACATATTATGCACAAAAAAAATCTGTTTAAAAAATAAACGTTATCACGTTCGCGGACAGTAGCCAAAATTGAACGGCTCAAAAAACACACTAACGTTTTTTGTAAATGCATAAGCTTTTAACATCCATAAAACAAAATATGAAAGGTCTTATAACATTAAACCATTTACGGCCAAATAATGGCACGACGCCAAATGCCGTCTTGTCCTTGCAATAATTTTTTTTGATGGACCAGGACAATGACGTGAAATGCCGTCAAGTGGAAATCAAGTGGAAAAATTTGGACGGTATATCCCGTCTTGTCCCTATACATAGAGACGGCATATGCCGACTTGTCCACGAACGTGTTATTTTTATAAATATATTTTTTTTAATTCAAAGATACTATGTAAAAATGATACATATTATTAAAATACATATAGATACCTATATATGTAGATACATATGGGGAAAAAATATAATATATAAGAAAATAATAGGTAGAAAAATTAAAAAAATCAATAATTTCATTCTGTCTAATTAAATTTCTCCAGGTTGTAGAGAATAAAATATATTATTGTTAGTTGATTTAATATAATAATATTGTTTTCACAAGTTATTTAATACATAATGAAAAGCATAACATGTGACCGCCCGAATTATCTCGGGTTTGATCTTTTTGGACCATATCGTACGCCTCGAGATATTTCGGGTTTGGTCCTTAAGGGGTTAATTTTTTTGCGTGAGCTTTAGATCTAAATACGAAAGCATATTTTTATGATTTTAATTTATTAAGTTTTCTTTAAAACTAATTGCATTCATCTAGACATTTTTTTGGACTTAATCCAAAGATAAGTCTGCCAATATAAACACTAGAAGTTAACTTAAGGTTAACCTGAAGATAACTACAAGTTGACTCGTTCAGCAATGTAAACCAAATAAATATTGTAACAATGTATCCCCATGAACGCACTCTGCTTTCTCTACCGTCCCAAGTATAGGCGTAATACCTGTGACAGACTAGGGATTTTCAAAACGAGATTAGTTAAACTCGTTTAGCTTATCGATCATAAATCCTCTTGCGTTGACATATTACAGTTTAGCTAATCGCGATGCAAATGTCAAATACTATAGTGTAATATTATAACAAATGACATATCATTTGCATTTATTATTTATTTATTTCATTCAATAAATATTTCAATTAATTATTTTCAGTTTTAGAATTATCATTTTCAGTTTTAGAATAAACAGGGTTTACTGCAATTCACAAGTATATTTTTCTTTGTTTAATTTTACTACTATTTGAATCAAATGCACACAAACAATGAAATGTCAGTTAAAATCTCCGACGTAATGGCGCTACTTGTAGTCCGTCCCACTAATCTCATAAATATGATAAATCTTCAAAAAATTGGAAGATTAGTTGACTAAACCAGTTTAGTCACTAAACCTCAAACCAAATCGAGATTATCTAATCTTCTACTTGACACACTAGCGCTTAACTCGAAAAAATCACTAATCGCGTTTTATTAATCCATAGTCTGTCACCAGGTATAACCAGCGAGTCTGTAAGAAATTTAAGTAACAAAGCGACATCTGAAAAATGTATGATTATTGACATTACTGACCAGCGAAACCCAAAGTACTTTTCGTTCAGTTTCAAATTGAAAACTTTTTAAAATTGTTAAATTTGAATTGTCATTTAGCAATCCGTAACAAGAGCGAAAATTATCGCAGAAACTGAAGGAAACTTCAAAATTGAATACAATTCTAATATAAATGTCATACCATCGTGGCATGGTTGATTTGTAATTTATCAATAATTTATTTATAAATGGATATTATCTATTCAATTTGTTCTGCCGTTTTGTAGGATGTATAGTAAATTGACATTTAAAAATTCAATTGACAATAATCGTGTTACAGATTCGCTGGTCAAACTGTCAAAGATTCTGTAATAATACATTTTCGTTAAATTCTGTAAGGTTTCGTTACTGACTCTTACGCTGCATCCCCAATAGAATTTCTTATGACTTTTTACTTACAGAAAAGTATGAAAAAAAAACTTGACAAAAAAAATATTTTTTTGTCAAGTTTTTTTTTCATACTTTTCTGTAAGTAAAAAGTCATAAGGAATTCTATTGGGGATGCAGGTTTACAGACTCGCTGGTTATAGCTTATAACAAAATGGAACTCATTTCGACAGTTCCAACTTTCGTTACATTTTAAAGATATTTCATGGAAGACATGGAACTCGCATAATCTCCAATTCTTTGAGCTACGGGTTTTTGTTCCACAGTTCATACCCAAGTATCGCTACTTCCAACTTATTTCGATTTTTAGGGAACAATATTGTTGGAACTCAGTTTCACTGTCAAGTTCCATTTTATTACAAGTTTTACTATGAACTGTGGAACAAAAACCCGTAACTCAAAGAACTGGAGATTATGCGAGTTCCATGTGTTCCATGAAATATCTTTAAAATCTAACGAAAGTTGGAACTGTCAAAATGAGTTCCATTTTGTTATACTTGGGTAGTAAAACTTGTAATAAAATGGAACTTGACAGTGGAACTTAGTTCCAACAATTATTCCCTAAAAATCGAAATAAGTTGAAAGTAGCGATACTTGGGGTCTCTATCAGAAATATTATGGGCCTATTTTTTAATTCAACCTGAGCAAGCAGTGCGCTGTCAAAAAATACTCTGTGTTTTTTTATTCAACCTAGGCTGGGATGTTCTAACATCACCATGTTTCGATAATTTATCGAAGTTTATTTCTCGTTTCTGTAGAATAAAATTTATTTCTGTTTCAATTTTTTTATCGTTTACCAGCCTGCTAGATTGCAATATTGTGATGTTTCTACTGTATTTCTATCACCAAATAATTTTTTTTCGACTGTAGAATGAAAATAATTGAAATAGATATTGTTCAAATATATTCTAGTAGGTTGTGATAGCAATAGAGAAGAAATAATTGATAAACGAAACAGAAGTCAAATTAATTCTAGCAGAAAGAGACGTAGACTTCGATAAAATATCGCAAAATGGTGATGTTAGAACATCCCAGCCCTGGAGTAATTTTACTCTGCACACTGCGTTTTTATTTGTGAACTGTGCTTATACCGAGCTTACTCGGTTCTTCAAATTTTACTCTGAGATTAATATCAGTGTACGAAGAGTGTGCAAAGTAAAAAACAATTGTTTACTCTATGCGCACCGGATAATTTTACCGAGTACAACCTTTGCTCGGTTATACACTACCCGGGGTAAGCCTGCTTGCTCGGGTTGAATTAAAAAATAGACCCTATATTATGCAGGTACTCGTACTGAGTACTTTTTGAGTAATATTATTTGAGTAATATAATATATGTTATGAGAAATTATACTAGAAGTACATATCTCTATCTACTATCTAGTACATATAGTAATTCGCGAGTATATAAACAGGGTGTATACCAATTACGAAAACACTTTTATTTGATTACAAATATTAATTTATCGACAATTTATCGCGATGTTATGTCGAAATCTTGTATATAAATATGTCTTAATTATGTTAGGAAGAGATAGCAGATTAAATTTAAAGTCCGTAAGTAAGATAGCAGATTGGAGTTTAAACTATGACTTGGTTTGGTTTGATAATAAACGTCGTTGTGTGTGATTGATAACACTAAAATATTCCGAATTGAATTCTCTATTATAATTTCTTAAAACCCAAGAAATTGTGCATACATGTACCTATCTCCGGTGACAATCACCCTTATTGTGGTTGTCGTGTCGATCGACAAACGATACGACTTTGTCTTGTCGTGTCGATTAATATTTTGTATTGCGTAACTGAAACGAATCGACTAATCCGCGGTTCCACACTTTAATTCTTTCAGCGTGATTCTTTCTTCGTTTCCTTCCCCTTCACCAACAAACTAAAAACAGTTTGTTGGTGAAGGGGAAGGAAACGAGGAAAGAATCACGCTGAAAGAATTAAAGTGTGGCGAGGGAGAATAAGTGTTGCCACATTACATTAAAATAAATACCTAGCATTGCGAATTTTTTTTGGTTTACTGTGCTGACATGTTCTACCATCACATTTTCGATACTTTATCGAAGATTATGTCTCGCTTTCCTAAACTAAAATGGACAACTGTTTCATTTATGAATTATTTCTTTCCTATTGCTATCACAACCTACTAGTACAAATGCGAATAAATTGTCTTTCTCTAATTTCGTTCAAAATCGAAAACAAATTATTTCGTGATAGAAATGGAGTAGAATATCAAAATTGTTCAATCTAGCAACCTGGTAAATGATATAAAATGTGAAATAGTATCAAATTTTATTCTAAAGAAGCGAGACATAATCTTCGATAAAGTATCGAAAATGTGATGGTAGAACATGTCAGCACTGAGCAATTGTGAACTTTTTTGTAGAAAACTTCTGTCAAAATGACAATAACTGTATTGTATACACAAAATAATTACGTATTTAAAATTTATTTAACTAAACAGATTCAAAATCCGACTGCGGAATAGTTCACTGTGATAAACAAAAAAAAAAAATTTTCAATAAAATTTTCTTTGTGTAATTTTAAATTATATTTTACTTATAATAAAATTTATACTTTTAATAAAAGTAGTTTAGTAATTATTTAATTATAAAAATAATAATAATTTTATAAACAGAAATTGAAATCAAAATATTATAAAATAAGTGTGTCTAAAAAGTCTTCGGACGCGATAGCGTCCATTATAACGGACAAAAATGATTTAACATTAATAATGAAAAAGAGAAGGACTAAAGGAGAAATTATTAAATTGAATAATATAAAGATGAAGAATAAAAATAAAATGAAATTGATGGATAAATATACGGTTAACAGAAATTTGCAAAACGAATTAGGGAATAAAAATTTAAATCAAGAAGAAACCGATTCTAACATGGATGAAAGGATAACGGAAATGGAAATTGGTAATATGGAGGATAATGGGCCTATTCCACTACACAGCGTTTTATTTTGCAGAAAACTAGAACGAGATAAAAATATAGATTCTCTCTGTATGTGACCCGAACATCAATATTTTTTTTTTTTTGAAAATTTTTGTTTTGTTGCCATAATTATAAATAAAAAATATCAAGCAAACTATTTTTTATGGCAACAAAACAGAAAAAATTCCCCCACTCCCAGCAAATTTTATTTTTTTGATGTTTATGGTGTATAGTAACATTTTGCGCTTGGTGCGTTGACACAACACACTTTTTTTATTTTTTTCGCCTGCTGAATGATTTTTTATGTTTTCCCCTCACATAATTTATAGCAAAACAACTTTTAGATAGTTTCGTAAATTATCCAAATTAATCAAACATCATATTATTTTTTCATCGCAACAATAATCTTTATTTTTTTTAATAATTTTTAGGATATAAAATTATTGTCAAACATTAATAATAAAGATTTTTCATATTCTTTAAATAATTTATAGGTTAGTTTTTGTTGATGTCAAAATTTCCCCAACTTTTTGTCCCATAAAACAAAAATGTTGTACCTCAGTTGCTCTACTAATGTAAATTTCAGTACTTGTCTTTGTCACATTTTCTGCAAAAATTTTGAAATTTTTTTCTGTTTTCAGGTGGAATCGTACCATAATTCATTAAATTTGAATTCTAATGAAGGTAGGAATAATTTTGATATTAATTTTGAAAATACGGAAACTAGCGGGGATAAAATAAAAAAAAATCAATTATATATTAATAATAAATATATGCCTGGGGTTATGGGTCCATATTTAATAATTTTGGAAAGAAAAGATATTTTGGACATAGAAATGGCGGATATTCTAAATTCTTTGAATTTAGGTAAAATTATTGAGATTAAGCAATTTGGGAAAAATAGATTAAAAGTACAATCCAGAGATATAGATACGGCGAATAAAATTCTTAAAAATGTAGATTTGGAAAGACTACATAAAGTTAATAAATATATACCAAATTTTATGGTAGAAACGATTGGTTTTGTTAATAAGATTCCTATTCACATCGACGTGGAAAAATTAAAAAATAATATAAAAGCTGGTTGTAGGATTACAAAAATTGAGAGAATGACACGATGGAATAATCAAGAAATGAAGGTAGAAGATACGACTGCGGTTAAAATTACTTTTAGATCCCATAATTTACCAGAAAATATAAAAATTTTTGAAGTTAATAGAAGAGTATCATATTATATTCCTAAACCACTTTTATGTAAAACGTGCCTGATTTATGGACACTCTACAAAAAATTGTAATGGAAAAAAGAAATGCTTAAATTGTACTGATACTGATCATGACGTAAGAAATTGTAAAAATAAATCTAAATGTTACTACTGTGATGAAGAACATATGACTAATAACTGGATTTGTCAGGAATATAAGAAACAAAAAATAATAAAAGAAATTATGATTAAACAAAAATTAAGTTACGGTGAGGTAATGCAAAAAATAAAAAAAAAACGAAAAAGGATTTCCCTCCCCTACAAAATAATAATAATCGAAATAACATTAATAATTATAACAATCTTTTTAATAATAATAATATCAATAATAATACTAACAACAACAATGAAGAAATTTTAAAGCTCAGAACAGAAATGATTGAAATTAAAGTACATTTACAAGAAGAAAACTCAATTTTAAAAGAAGAAATAAATGGAATTAAGATAATTATTAACAAAATTTCAAATTTAAATAGAAGTATTCAATCTACAACACAAGGGTATTTAAGAGGAGATAAAAACCCAGATTCTGACATAGTTTTAACAGATATTCTAGAAAAATTACTTGAAATGGATAAGTTCATTATGATTAATTTAGTTAAAAATAATAAAAGTAATAATCAGAATAAAATAAATAATAGTATGTAATATCAAATATAAGTAGTCTTTCAAAAAATAAGGATGAATTAGAACATTTTATTAATGAAAACAAAATTGACATTTCGCTTATTTCGGAAACATGGACGAAAAAAGAAGATAAATTTAAATTTAAAATTTTTTTTGTTAATTTGAAACATAGAGAAGATGGTTATGGAGGCATTGGTTTTATTATATATAAAAAATTTAATTTTAAAATAATTAATTATTCAAATTTTGAACCGTTAGAAGTTATGGGATTAGAATTTTCTGATAACAATAAAAAAAAATTATGATTATTGGGGTATATATTCCACCCAACGTTAGAAACAAAATTGTCAAAAAAAAATGTGATAAATTATTTAAAATAAACAAAGAAAATATAATAATTGTTGGTGACTTTAATGCTCATAGCATATGTTGGGGTAATGATGCGGTAACAAATGAAAGAGGAAGAATTTTGGAAAAAATCATTAACGAATCTAATCTTATTATTTTAAACAACGGAGATTATACCAGGATGAACATGAACGGAAAAGATTCTGCCATAGACATTTCATTAGCCTCTCCTGATATTTATTTAAAAATTAATTGGAGCTCATACATAACTAAAATTGGGAATTCTGATCATTACCCAATTTTATTAAATTTTGATGATATTAATATAAATAATAAAATTAAATATAAAATTAATAATAAAAAAATATTGGACGAAGTTAAAGATATTAAAATAGAATTTATCGATAATATGTCAGATTATGAGAATGTAATAGATGAGATAATTAAAAAAAATACAACAGAAATTGTCAGTAATAATAAATATTTAAGAAAATTTTGGTGGAATGATAAAATACAAAACCTTTGGAATATTAAAAGAGAAAAGTTGAAAATAGCAAATCAAAATAAGAATAATAGATACTGTCAATATGAATTAAAAAAAAGTATAACTAAATTAAGAATGGAAATTAGAAAAGAAATAAAAATTGCTTGGAACATTTTTATTGATGAAATCAATCCGTTTACGAATATTAGAGATATGTGGAAAAAAATTTGATTATTTAATAACAAGAAAAGCGAAAAAAATAATCTTTTTAATGATATGACAAATTGCAAACTATTTTTAACAAATAACATAAAAGAAGGATTTATAAATAATAAAGATAAAATCAAAATAACATTAAATCATGATAATAATATATTTTTTAACAAAGAAGAAATTATGGAAATTATTCAGAACAGTAAAAACTCGGCCCCTGGAATTAATAAGGTTTCTAATAATTTATTAAAGTCTTGCAGAATCGCATATAATTAAATTTACAGAATGGTTAAATCAAGTATGGCAAAATCAAAAATTCCCAATGGAATGGAAAACGATTAAATTAATACCGGTTCCCAAACCTAATAAAGATCATAATAATATAAATAACTACAGAGGAATTCATCTTTTTCCAACAATTGCTAAAATTGTAAGTAAATTAGTGAAAAAAAGATTAGAAGAACATTTAGAAAAAATTCATTTATTACCTAACAACAGTTTTGGATTCAGAAAAGGCATTTCAACTTTAGATTTTATTAATAAATTCATGAGGATAATTGAGAAAAATAAAGAGGAAAATAAGATTTCGGTAATAATATCTACAGATTTAGAAAAAGCTTTTGACAGAGTTGATATAAATACATTAATTCAATTTATGACAGACGATAAAATAGACAGCTGGATAATAAATTGGATATATAATATGTTAATTAATAGAAAAATTATTTTTGAAAATGATTTTGATAAAATAGAAATATTTACTAGTGATAGTATCCCACAAGGTGACCTAATGAGCCCTCTCCTTTTTAATTTTTATACGAAAAATATTCATAAACTTCAGAATAATAATACTGAAATTCTACAATATGCGGATGACTTTATTATCATAATTTCAAATAACGACATTAAAGAATTAAAAAAGGAAGCTGACGAATTTTTAAAGAAATTTAATATGTACTTAAATAAAATAAAATTAAATATAAATTGGGATAAAACAGTTCTTATGAAAATTAATAATAAAAAAAATAATAATTTTGAAATTAAAATTAATAATATAATAATAAAAGAAGTCAAAATAATAAAAATTCTTGGTTTTAATATTGATTTCAAAATGAATTTAAATGAACATGTTAAATTATTAGAAAATAAATGTACGAAAGCTATTAATATATTAAAAATATTTGCGAGAAAAAAAGAGGGAACTCATCCTTGGAATCTACTATTACTTTATAAAAGTTTGATTGAAAGTAGATTGAGATATGATATGATGATAGTTAATAAAAATAATCATATGGATAGAATACAAAAAATTGTTAACAACGCTTTAAGAATTTGTTTAGGTCTTACTAAAAGTACACCGATCACTGCAATTATCGCAGAAGCTGGAGAATTACCAATATATTTAAAAGCAGAATTATTTAAATATAATTATGTTGCAAAAAAAATATGTAAGGATTCTATATTTAAAGATATGTTAACTCGAGGAAATAGTAATAATAGCATGAACATAATTTTTTCAAAATACAAATATATGTTAGATAAATTACCTACACGGGAGATTTTAAACTTACAGGATCCTTTACAATTAAAAATTGATTTTGGCTTGCATAATCTAATAAAACAGAAAAAATCTAAAAACAAAGAACTTTTAAAAGTTGTAACTACGGAATACATCAACAATTTAAAAGGTAAAATATTATACACGGATGGGACTATTAAAGAAAATAAGAGAGGTATAGGCATATATGATAACCAAACTCAAATAAAATATATATTTAAAATTGAAGAAGAATTATCTATTAAAAATATTGAAGCGACTGCGATATTAGAAGCAATTAAAATTTTGAAAGCACAAAATATTAAACAAGTAACAATTATCACGGATTCGTTAGTCACATGTAAATCATTATTAAGATACTCAAATAAAAATTTTAAATATCCAGAAGATGAAATTATAAAAATTATGAAAGAAACGGAAATGGAAGTTTTGATTATTTGGATCCTTAATCATATTGGTATAGAAGGTAATGATAAAGCAGATGAAGCTGCAAAAGAAGGCATTAATAGCATAAATGTAATTAAACCTAAAGTTCCATTAAAAGATTCGATCATTAGGATATTCAAAGAAAAAATGTATGAGGAATGGCAAAGAGAATTTTTGATTAAAACTGTGAATAAAGGTATACAGCATAGACTAAATATAAAAGGTGTAATTAAGCAAAAACCTTGGATTTTCAAAATTAAAATTGATTCTAAGATGACGAAAATAATAACAAGATTAAGAACTAATCATACGTATGATAAAAAGTTCTTTAAATTAATGGGAATGGTAACAGAGGATAATTGTGAAAGATGTAACGTAATAGATAACAGTGTACATAAAATAAAATTTTGTAACAAATATAATGACATTAGAAATAAATACAGTGTAATAAAAAATAATGATTTGAGTGACACCCTATATAAATTTCAAAAAAATGACATTTGTGAATTAAAGAAATTTATCAATGAGTGCAAATTAGAAATATAATTTAAATTAATTATTCATAATAAAATAATATAATTCAGTAAAATTCTTAAACATAATTAATTTATAATATTTAATCATTGGTGATGTGAATGATAAGTCGTTCAGACCAAACAAATAAGTTATAAATAAAAAAAAAAAAAAAAAAAAAACTAAACAGATTTTTTTTAAATTTAAATAAAATAAAAAATATAAGTGCTGTTCAATTTATATCTGAATTTTTATTGATAATGAGAGTGCGTGGAGCAGAATTTGCTTCCGCTTATTTATAAACGTAAATCTGCTGCTTGATGGTAGAGGACTAACAATTTATTTTTGGATTATATCGTTCCATTCACATATTTATATTTAAATACATAATTATTTTAACTTATTTAATAAATATTTCTTATAAAAAATATAATTTTAATTGTGTTTTATTAAATTTTATGTTAAACATAACTCACGAAATGTCTAGTCGTGAACAAAAATGTGAATGAAAGAAAAATGACGTTTTCACGACAAACGTCGATTGATAGCGACATTCATAATACCAATTTTAGTAGTAGTCGGAAAATCGACATCGAAACGACAATCACAATAGGGGTGAATATGTACTTTAATTAAATTTAGACGTGATTGAGTGTTACAGAGCTCTCACAATAGAAAAATGTTTGCCTTTGGCCTTAAACTTTTACCTTTTGAGTAGCTCTCACAATGAATCAAAAATATATAACAGAAAATGAAAATAGCTTTTTTCCGTACTACTAGTGACATTTTTAGAATTGTGTTTTACGTATGTTATAATTATAATTTTAAGATATGTTAAACCGATTAAATTTGTTTTTATTTGCTTTTTAATAATTCAAACAAAAAAACGACTCCATAACCATAGAATAGACATATCGCTATTTTTGTATGGAAAAATTTCGACTCATTTTTTGACCTTACTTCGCGAAAAGATAGCAAAAATTGTTTGCAGGGTACCCAAAATGCGTTTTTTTTTGTTTTAAATTTGAAATAACTATACATTGACCACTTTTTAATAGTACAGAATTATTTGTATATCAAACGTACGTAAAAATTATTCTCTATATTGACCATTTATCTATTCTGTTTTGTGACCAACATTTACAGAACAAAATGATCTGAATAGAGTAATTTTTTCTCTGTAATGTGACCAAAATTGTTCACGAGGTTTTTTGCTCGAGATGTTTTAATGCGGAAGCGTGCGGTCTTTTTTTAAAGCTATGCCAAATAAAAGGTACGTTTTTAAAGCGGAATCTTGTAAAGCTGGTGAAATGGCAAAGGAAAGTTTAATAATACTTTTATGCACAAGTGCGACGGGAAAAAAACTTAAGCCGGTTGTTATTGGCGATTTTCATCGAATGTATAGATAGCGTTGGTTTCTACGTCTGCAAGGGGGACAAGAATTGTCAAATCGATTGTTGTGACAGTTTTGATCACCCTTGCTTCATAGAAAACTGCGATTCACGTTTTGTCCACCAGATGTCAGCTACTTTGTTGCAAATCGCGAATAGGTAGAGCCAAACGACCTCATCATTAAGAAATTTGAAAATTTACCGTTGATATGGAGCGCATGAATGTATATGTACACTATAAATTTATTTTGTGGAATTTTAATTTTCATTGACCTTTTTTAAACGGCATTTACAATACTAAGGCATGAATGCCAGGAGCTATTTTTGAAGAATTGTTGAACATGGTCAAATTAAAAATGAAGCTCCTCGAGTGGATAATATGACAAATGTAACTTTAAAGTTTCTGCCTCCTAATACAACCTCTGTTATTCAGTTTTAGACCAGGGAATCTTCAAAAGTTTCAAACATTACTATAAAGATCTTACTTGTTCAAATCAATTGTGGCGGAAACGATTATTGCAGTTGTCTCCGAATTCACAAAAAAAATAAACGTGTTAGATGCAATTCAGTGGATGGGTTTGGCTTAGGATCGAGTAAGAAGTCAAACGGTTGTCAATTGTTTTAAGAAGGCTTGAGTTTAATTTAGACAGATATAATTATTGCGATCAATCAGATCTCGAAATAATAATACAGGAGGAACCATCTAGTTTACAACCTTACAACAATGAAGCCTATTTGACGATAATTTATGCGTGTACGAGGATTCACAACAGGACACAATTGTCCAGTCGGTTATAGATGAATTAAATATCTCGACCCAAGTAAAGCTGCTCGTCTGAGAGCGATGAAGATAATCTACTTTGTTTGGATCCGTATCGAATGCCTGAACAATTTCTCAGCACTTTTTAGCTACGTAACCGAAAATTTAAATGAAATTAGATGTATATCTATCGAAACCCTCAAAATTCTTGTTATGTAACATCTTGTGTATTTTTATTATACATCGCTGTATTCCACATGAGGTATCACAGAAACCATTACTTTCTTCGTTTCTTTCCCCGTTTACCTATGATACCGGTTTTAATTGCAATTACACAAATTTTCGGTGCAACCACACTAACACAAACATAAATTAAATAAAAAATATTCCAAGGCAATTTTTGACTTGTATCAAAACCAACAACAATATAAAGCCATGCTAATGCGACAAATACAGAAAAAACTACACTATAGATAGTTGCATTAGAATATATGTGTACATCGTATGTGCGCACTAGTTTAATAAGTAGTGGTGCGAAAGAAAAAAATTAACATGGGATTGTTAGTGTAACCAAAACAATCTTCTATAGTTTATTGTATATTGGTATCTGCGTTTCAGACTTTGTTCAGGGCTTTTAATTGTTGTTGGTTTTGCTTGTATACATTTTAGTTTAAATTTTATTTTAAAAAGAGCAATAACAAAACAATACAAAAAATGTTGGGTTTAATTATAAAATAAGGTTTTAAAGTGTAATAAACAAAATCCAATTTATTTTCGAATGCGTTTTTTAATTTTTTGAGTGTGTTGTGTAATGTAGTGATTAAACAATAAAATAAATTTGGGGTGATATCCGTTTTGTAGAATTCAGTAGAAAATACAGTATAATAATAATAAATTAAACACGATGATTTAAGATAAACTTTTGTTATTATATTTTTATTTATACAACACTACGCCATACGATGTTAGTAGTACAACAACACGTTTCAGAATGAGAGAGAAAAGATGAGAAATCATTTTCAGCTAACGTATGTATAATTCACAATGAGTGTGTTTCAATAGTATTTGAATGGTGAATAAATATATTATTTATTTCCACACTTCTCCTCATTCAAATAAGCCGGCAGCCTCTCTAAATTTCTGGATCTTCTGTTTTGGTAATGGTTTTGTCATCATATCGGCTACCATTTCGTCTGTCGGGCAGTAGACACATTCAACTATACCTGCATCAATACTCTCCTTAACTGAATGCGTTTTGATGTCAATATGCTTCGATCGGTTTGAGAATTTCTCCTCATTAGCAAATTTGAGGCAACTCTGATTGTCTTCATAGAGTATAATTGGCTCATTAATTTTCACACCAAAATCATTCAATAAACGTTTTAACCATTTTGCTTCTTTCACTGCATCACATAGCGCAATATATTCAGCTTCCATTGACGATAGTGCAATAATGTCTTCTTTCTTGCATCGCCAACTAATTATAGCACCAAATGTACTGAACGTAAATCCGCCATTAGATTTACGTGTTGATCGACATTCAGCAAAATTGGCATCTGAATAACCAATCAATTTATCTTCATCACCACGAATGTATTTAAATTTAACTTTAACGAGACTGTTCTTTTCAAATACTTTAAAATTCGTTTTGCCTCGTTCCAATCTTCTTGTGTAGGTGCGGAAACGTGTTGTGATAATATGGCAACACTGGCAGCAATATCGGGTCTAGTATTTGTTGATATGCGTACAACAGGCTTCCAATCAGCTTACGATAATCGTTGTTGTCACGCAATAATTCTGATTCGCCACCTTTTCTGTAATTAACACTCAGTGGTATTTCAGAAATCTTCGAATTTTGCATTCCGAATTCTTTCAGCACTTTATTTATATAAACGGACTGGTTGATAGTAAACATTCCATTTTTATTTTTGTCTACTTGTATGCCGAGATATGTTCTTACTTCTCCTAAATTTTCCAATTTAAATTCGGATCTTAAAACCTGTTCACATTGTTTGATCATGTTTTCATTTGCGCTCGCCACAAGCAAATCATCGACATAAATAACCACATAACAAATGTCTTCACCTTGTTTTCGAATGTATAGGCATTGATCATTTTTGCTTTGTATGAAGCCAGAATTTAAAAACACATTATGCACTGACTGGTTCCAAACCCGTGCTGATTGCTTTAAACCGTAAAGACTACGTTTAAGAAAACAAACTTGATGTTCTTTTCCATTATCCATAAAACCTGGTGGCTGCTTCATGTATATTTCTTCCTTTAATTCACCATATAAAAATGCAGTTTTTGCATCATAATGAATAACTTTCATACCTTTCCTTGCAGCAACTATCAACAAAATTCTAAATGTCGTTTGTCGTGCGACTGGAGCAAAAATCTCATCGTAATCAAAGCCATATTTTTGAGTAAAACCTTGTGCGACTAAACGTGCCTTAAATCGCTGTGGTTCACCTTTTTCATTTCTTTTTATTTTATATACCCATTTGGAACCAATAGGTTTTCTATTAATGGGCAAATTCACCAGTTCCCATGTATTATTATCGCGTAGTGAAATCATTTCTTCTTCCAACGCTTTAACCCATTCATCTTTGTTCACACCGCTAACTGCCTCATTGTATGTCAATGGTTCTTCTGTTGCTTGTTTAACTGAAAAAATTTCATCTTGAAATTTAGTTGATGTCCATGTACCTTTGTTTGTGCGTCCGGATCTGTGTACATCATTTTTACCATGTGTATTCTCTCCATTATCAACAGTCGATGTGTCCATTAAAGTCTCTTCATCACTAAAATAAGCATAACTGTCCGGAAATGAAACTGCGTTTGGCTGCAATGTCTTATCCGTGTCCGCAAAACTGTCATCAGCATCATGTGTAACCTCAATCGAGTTCAACTCAGATTGTTTAGAATCCATACCATATCTCACAATTACAGTGTGATCGTCATTGCAAATTGAATCATTTGATTTATTCAACTTATCATTCTTTCGTGCTGGAGTAACGATTTTAGTTTCCAGTTTTGTCCTTTTGTGTAAAAATTGAACATCTCTGCTAATCAATATTTTACCTGTTTTTGTGTCATAGCATCTGTAAGCTTTCGATTTAGTATCATAACCAACAAATAATGCATGCACGGATTTATTTTCAAGCTTATGCCGTTTCTGTGGCGAAATCCATACATAGCATTCTGCACCAAAAACTCTCATATGATCGAGCTTCGGTTTACAACCAAACCAACCTTCAAACGGAGTGGTTAAAATCGATCGTCCTGGTAATCTATTCTGAATATAATTCGCAGCAACAACTGCCTCAGCCCAAAATACGTGTGGCATTCCAGCATCGATAAGCATACATCGAGCCATTTCCACTAGCGTCCTATTTTTGCGTTCAGCTACACCATTCTGCTGAGGGGTATACGGAGCTGTTCGTTGTTGTTGAATACCCTCTTGTTTTAAATATGCATGAAATTCTTTGTTTACGTATTCATTACCTCGATCTGATCGTATGTATTTGGGTTTCTTGCCAAACATTGTTTTAGTCATTTCGACATATTCTTTAAATTTGTGCAATACTTCAGATTTCTTTTCAAGCAAACATATTACTGTATATCGCGAGAAATCATCAATTAATGTCAAAATGTATCTTTGCTGTTTTCATTGGGCAACACATCCGAATGAATTAAATCAAGCATACTTTCTGCACGTTGGGCATTTTCTGGGAATTTAATTCGCGTCATTTTTCCTTGTAAACAAACTCTGCATTTGTCGTCACAATTCTTACATTCATCTCTGCATGGTATAATTTTCACACCCTTGACGTATCCAAGTTTTGACAACGTTTTAACAACTTCACTGTCACGGTGACCCAAAATTCGGTGCCATTTATGAATGCAACCTGAATGACCAGACTCAATATTTTCATCAATTTTATTGTCTGGGCCGGCAATCAGAGCTTTATTTGTTTCTTTTAAACGGCATAATCCACCTAGTGATAAACCAACTGCCACTTGTTTTCCATTAAAACTGATTTGACATCGTTTGTCCTTTGAAAATAATACATCATAACCTTTAACATTTAATTTATTCACTGATATTAAATCTGTCTTGATTGAAGGTGCCCATAATACCACAACATTATGTTCATCGAATTTGTTCATAACCTTAATTTGAACGGTGCCTTTACCTTTAACATCAGCAACTTGACCATTCGCTACGGAAACTTCATCACGATAATTTGTATCCAGATTTTTAAACAACGCTTTATTCGATGAAATGTGAGACGTTGCTCCTGAATCAACAAACCATCCACTTTTAAAATTACTTATGTTGAATGCAAATTCACCATATGTGTCACCTTCATCACGTTCAGTTGCCAAGTTTACTTTCTTTTCGTCGGTAGCTTTCTTTTCTTTATCGCCTCTTTGTGTCTTACATTTCTTTGCTTAATGACCTTTATTGCCACAACGATAACATACTATGTCCTTTTTCTTTAATTGGCTTGATTTATTTATACTTTTGTGCATTACTTTCAATGCGGAGCCATTCCCGTCATCCATCTCGCCTCTGTCCTTTCGACGTTTATATTCATCGATTAACTTCGATTGCACAACTGCTGCTGTCAGTTCACTTTCTTTACGAGATTCCAGTGCGGTTACCAATGTATCATAACTTTCAGGAAGGCTTCCCAACATCGTTGCACTTTTCCAATCCTCTGGTTTCACATCAGTATTTAAATCGACCATCTGTTGAAATAATTCATTGATTCTGCTCAGATGTGCCTCCATGTCGCCACCTTCTTCCAAACGAAGCCGCATAATTGTTTTCATCAGGCGCACCTTACTATTTGCCGTATTTTTCTCATGATACTCTTGCAACGCGGTCCATGCTTCTTTTGACGTTTTAGCATTACGAATGTGTATCAACTGGTCATCATTTACACTCAATCCGATTGTTGCTAAACCCTGTTGATCTTTTTAATTCCATTCTTCTAATTTGGTCGCTTCTGTAGCTGTGGGCGCCGCTGAATCAATGCAAAACCAGGTTCCTTCTTTCACCATCAACATTCTCAATTTAAACTTCCACACAAAATAATTTCCATTATTCAGTCTATCAATATGATATTTTGTCTCTACTGATGCCATTTTGTGTATTCGATAATACAAATACCTCGCGTAGAATTGACTTTCTTTCGATGAGAGAAAATAAATAATATCTCACAATAAATGTAACATCCAATTAAAATACTATTATTATTCGGTTACTGGGCCCATAACCTGTAGAATTCAGTAGAAAATACAGTATAATAATAATAAATTAAACACGATGATTTAAGATAAACTTTTGTTTTTTTTATATTTTTATTTATACAACACTACGCCATACGATGTTAGTAGTACAACAACACGTTTCAGAATGGGCGCTTTCAGGACACCCAACAGTTGGGAACATGTTGAGTAAAATCGCAGCCAACGTTGTGAACATGTTTAGCACTATGAAACATTCAAATTAAATTGGCGATGATTTCACTAATCATGATAGGGTGCCTGAAAGCGCCCATTGAGAGAGAAAAGATGAGAAATCATTTTCAGCTAAAATATGTATAATTCACAATGAGTGTGTTTCAATAGTATTTGAATGCTGAATAAATATATTATTTATTTCCACAAAAACAAAAATTCGGGGATGATGAGTCCAGAGGTAAGTTGGTCTGTCGTGTTTAGGAAATTCGTTGTCTCCCTTCCAGCGAAATATTAAGGATCGGTTCATACTTCTGAAACCACCACTAGCTTTAGCTGGCTACCAATTATCGTTCAGAAGTCCCTGCATCGATATTCTACTGAGGGTCCGTCGTAATACATTAGTTATAAATTAATTTACGTGCCGTTACAACGTTCCGTTACAGGTTGATTATGAAGAGTTGCAATCAAATCAATTTTAGTTGGTCGAAGTCCACCGGGTCTTCTAGTTTCTAATATAAGGTGAATCCATTACAATTTTTCCAATTTCGTAATCTAAAAAGGTGGGATAAAATAACTTTAGAAAATGTTAATGACATAGGCCTAACCTTAGAAAATGTAAATGACAGAATGCTTTAGTATTAACCAGAACTTCCGAATTTCCCATGTAAGGAATGCAAGCATTACGTTTTTTCATATTTCGATACTATGCAATTTGAAAAGGTGGGGTGAAAATGACCTTAGAAAATGTAAATGACATAGGCCTAACTGAAAAACATTGTGGCAGCATTGATGAACAGTTAACCCAGAGTAACTTCACAATTTCCCATATAAGGGAAATGGCAAGAATTACATTTTTTCCCATGTAATCTGAAAAGGTAGGGTGAAATGTCATACGATAATGTAGATGATATAGGATAAACTGAGACATAGCGGCATTGATTAACAGTTAGCCCAGAGTGGTTAAGTATTAACCAGAACTTCCGAATTTCCCATATAATGTGGAGGCATTACATTTTTTTCCAATTTCGATACCATGTAATCTGTAAAGGTGGGGTAAAATGACATTAGAAAATGTAAATGACTAAGGCCTAACTGAAAAACATTGTGGCATTGATGAACAGTTAGCCCAGAGTGGTTTAGTACTAACCAGAACTTCCAAATTACCCGTGCAAGGTGTAAGTATTACAGTTTTCATATTTCGATATCATATACTAATCTGAAAATGTGGGGTTTTGCGTTTTTGTGATTGCCAATGAAACGACAAATTAATTAATCTGCGACTGTTCCATATATTTTGAGACTACCTAGTCGTAGCTAATAAAGATCGCACCTTTATAATACATCGAATGCACTGCAGTGTATGTGGTTTTCGACCATAAAATATAAATAAACATAAAAAATGTTATATTTGTTTTGCAAGCGGAGTTAATACATACTAGGTTTTTCAATCTCACATTTCAAGAGAATTTTTATGGCGAATAAATGGAGCGGTGAATATGTTGTGGCCAATACCCGACATTCTTTTACTATGAATGTATACATCGATCTCGAATAAGCGACACTTGATTTCTAAAGCGAAATTAAACTTACCGGATTTTTGGGAAAAAACTGAGCGCCTACTATTGCTTTCGATCGTTTTCGTTGTTTGCGCGCTACTAATTTTTTTGTACTATGACTTTCGCTTACTGTGAACGTTAACGAAAATATGACGTTTAAATCAACTCCGAAAATAAATTTTCTTGCAGAATGATCAAAGTTTCTGCAATTCCATTGCTCGTACTTTGTTGTGAGAGCCGTATTTGAAAATATTACTCTGACAACACTTAAATAATTTTGGTACTAAAATTATTTTGATAATCGAAAGCTGTAGTACCGAAACTAACGAAATACGATAGGAAATAATTGAACGATAGACGAAAATGATCGAAAACGTTCAAAAGCAATAGTAGGCCCCCTGTATTGTATAATCAAAAATCACTATTCCTTTCGTCAGCCTTTGTTGAAAACTTAATCGTTAAATTTATTTGAAATTTTTAATTATCCGTCGTTTATTGTAAATCCTTAACTTTTCAACATCATTTCCAAAACTGAAAAAGCTCCTATCAAAGCGGCCACTTCCTCTAGACAAATTTCCACCAAATTTCGCGAAGATCTCCCAATTATGTAGTAATATGTAGTAATTATGTAGTAAGTTAAGTTTTCCTTTTTGTGATAATTTATTATTTTATTTTTATTTAAAAAATAAAAATAAAATAATAAATTATCACAAAAAGAAAAAGTTATTCTCATTTATTTAAATTTAAAATTAAAAAAAAAAATCTTTCACTCCCTTTATTATAATACCGTCCGTATGGACCACCCTACATAACACTTTAGGGTAGACGACTTTGTTATCCAATTCTCAAGTGTGCTTATTAGCACTTTAATATTATAAATAAATAATTCGTTATTATAAATGACATAACGATAAGCTCGTTTACAGAGCTCTCACAATAGAAAAAAAATTGTCTTTACCTTTTGCCTTAGAGCGTGTTTCAATTGGTTTAAATACCGCATAAAAAGTTAAAAAGTTAAAAATTGTGGCGAATAAAAATGTCAAACTTTTTATCCGCTTCAAGAGCTGATAAAATTTTTATGTAGAAAACATTTGGCTGACAAAAACATTTGTTTGTAAATAAAAAATTTCCATGTAAAATTTTTTGTGAAAAATTGCAATAATATACATATATGTAAACTGACCATAATTGACTAATATATATTTAAAAAGTATTTATTTTACATGTTTTCATATTTAAATTGTCTATATATGTTTACAATTACACATAAAATAAGCAACCATGTTATTGTCAAAATTTTACCCAATTGAAACAGATAAAAAGTTAAAAAGTTAAAAAATATTTACCACGAATAAATTTTTAACTTTTTATGCGGCATTTAAACCAATTGAAACACGACCTTAGACTTTTGCCTAAGAGTATCTCTCACAATGAGCAAAAAAAAAATTAAATTAAAACCAACTTCGTTTTATTTATCTTGATACTGAGCTAGTTTACATCGCTAAAAAATTTAGTGGACTGACCTAAATAGCGACCCATTTTAGTCCCGTTTACATCACAAAAATTATAGGTCACATTTGGGTTACATAACGAGATTTATGTACGCCATCTATTGAATAGTATTGGTTTTAGTTTTATTTTCAAACAAACTTGTAAGGCAAAAGGAAAAGTTTTTCTATTGTGAGAGCTCTGTTAGCCAAATGAACTGAATTACTTTAAAGTTTCAAACTCATTAATAATTTTTAATTTTTCTTTAAAACATTTTATTATTTATTTAAACTCAAAAATAGTTTGCATAATTAAATAGTAAAAAAATATGATAATAGATAATAATATTATAGTTAAATAATAGCACATAGTGATCATTTTTATAAAGTTTTACAATAATTTGAAAATAAAAATTTAGCTAAAACTTATGTAGAAACAGCATCAAAATATACTATAAGCAAAATACTCAAAATTATTTTATATTTTACAACATAGTATTGTTTACAATACATATAAAAAATAAAATTTTGTTTAATATATTATGTTATGTAATGATTTAATATAAAAGTTATTTAGATTATTTGTTAAGTAATAAATTTGATATGAAAATATTATATTTTGTTCCAAACAAAATGATAATAGTTGCGTTTTTGTGAAAAATAATCGAGTAGAGTTCGCAAGAGCTTTTTTCAAATTTATCCAATTTAAAATTAAAAATTTATTTTTTTTTAAATTAAATAATTTAGATCTAATAATAATCTATGTATAACAAAAAAAAATACATCATAAAATTTCTATAGTTTACTTGTAATATCGATGTTCTGTATAGTTCTGAACAAGTAAACTATAGAAATTGTATGATGTATTTTTTTTTTGTTATACTTAGATTATTATTAGATCTACATTACTTAATTAAAAAAAAACAAAAAAAAAATTTGATTTTAAATTGGATAAATTTGAAAAAAGCTATCGCGAACTCTACTCGCTCTCGATTGTTTTTCACAAAAACGCACCTAATGATGCATTATCGTGTATCAATCTTTTCAGTTTTTTACAGGAGGCGATACAAATTTTTCACTAGCTGATATCAACATATAATTATAAAACTCTAGATGTTGACTTCAAACTTCTCTGTTGTGGAAGAAAATAGGCAACCAATCGAACATTGGCGGTCATAAGGATAATGTAGTAAAACGAATTTTGTAAATACACACTATTGCTTTGTTACCACCGACTTTATGCTATGTATTTGTTTTTTTAAACAAATTCATGTAGGGAGCGAAACGAGGAAATAACAATTACTTGAGTTTTTGATGGCAGAATCGGCCTCTTTTATAGGAGTAAATAATTATAATACATTTAAATATATTGCAAATGAAATATATAGTCACAAACATATAAATAGGAGAAATGCGTTGTAAAACAACTTTTAATGTTAAAACAAACAATTAAATAGGTATGTATTTGTAAAATTTGTATACTTTACATTATTTACTTTAGCAATTTATGCAATATAAATAAATCTTAAATATGTTAAAGTTTTCAAATTATTGCCTAAGATTGTTCCAATTAACCACAACTTTATTTCCAGACCGGATTATAAATTTCATTAGGTATATAATAATTTTAATAATAAAAAAAAACTTTGGAAATTAATACTTTTCAGAAATATTTAATAAATACTTTGTTGGTCCTCCTTTATTTGTAATAAAGTCAATTCATTGATTCACCTAGTCTTAGTCGTCTATGGATAGGGATGTTGTTCCTTGTTTCTTTAGTATTGACATTAACTTTTTTCGCTATATGATTGCGCAGCACTTGATTAAGATCTAATGTCTGGATGACCAAGTCATTACGTTGATACTATTTTCGTTTAAAAATATTTTTTTTTGAAGTGTGTTTAATCGACCACTTGAAAATCCAATCATTTAGGAGATAATTGTGGTGTCTAGGGTCATGTTCAACCATATCACTGATGAAATAGAAAAAAGTTATAAAAAATAACTGCCAGCTTTTTACTTTTGTCTTGTAGATATAGAAAAAGAAGATTTCTGAATAAAGGCGGTACGCATGTTGTAATGAATTAACACTGTTCTTTTATTTGTTTTATTCTTATATTCTTATAAACGAAAAATAACAATAATCCACAGCGTAGGCCTGACGGACCATCATACAATTCAAAGGTTCAGGGCCACTCATACTTATTATCATACCAAGAAAACCGGATCCACAAAGGACTGTTGTAGGGTTTAAGACATTTTTCTTAAAACTCTTCACCTACACAATGAGGAATATGTCGTACTCTGCATTCAAAATAACTTTTGGAAATCATTATTAAAAGCTCATATTAAATTTAATTTTAAAACCCGACTAACTTCGGGGTCACATGAAACAAATCTAACTTTATTCGATCAGAACCACAAACAATAAATTTTGATCCGTTTGTAAAACTGAATTTGCTCATTATTCATAAATACAGTGCAAAAATATCACGGCTTTTCGATTTTTTAATAATTTGCGGTTTGTTCAGTGACCCACTTGCTCAGCGGTTACTCAGTTAGCTAATGACGCCCAGTATCGTCAATACTCCTATTTCGGAGTGTCAGAACTATGTCAAACGCTTTCATGAATTAGAGACGATGTATTATTATGCGATCACCACGAGGTGTAGGCCTTCTGACCCCTGTTTTATTAGAAAATCATATGATCTTTGGGAATCCGTTTCGAATCACAATTCGATTCGAACGATAAATTCGATTCGAACACGATTTGTCAATGTATTTGTGAAAATAGAAATGTACGCTGTAAAGTTATCAGCTGGGAAATTGTTTTCTGTACAAAAAACTGAATCATTGGGCGCACAGGTCCGCCAACATGATATCGCTACCTATCAATATCATCTTATTATATATGTTGCCACACATATAATAAGATGATATTGATAACACAATATAACCTGAATGCATCTGCTTGACCGTTATTGTCAATTTTTTTGATAACAAAATTTTTACTACATATAACACAAAATAGCTCTCCATTACGAGTTAATTTGTTGAACTGCTTAGTTTAATATAAATTATTAAAATTGAATAGCCTCTGCATGAAAATTAGTATACCTAAATGTATCGACATGAAACACCGATGGAAAAAATGATATTTAATGCAACAGTATTGCCGTATGAAATATACATGTAAAATACATACATAATGTATGAAATATATATGCGGCCAACATTTTTCTTCTGCAAAATGAAAAAGATATAACATTGACTTTTTGTACATAAGAGGCAACTTGGGATAATCAGAATACTTGGAAGCTGCGTACAGCTGCAAAAACTATTGAGCTTCTTGATGCCAAGCTCCATGATTTTGCTTTGATCACTGCTGCTCCGCCGGTGGTTGTAATCATCTGATTAATTGAATCTAATATCAAAGTCGTATGTGATTTCCACATTGCTCTGAAATCCGTCAAATTGGCAATTGAAGCGCACACTGCGGACGCTATCCTAAAATGTTAAAGCCGCTGAAATTGAATTAAAGCCGCTGAAATTGAATAAAAACGAAATTTCAATTGGGTTTTGATGCTTTATTAGCGCGAGCAAAGAGCGTCGGAATATCAAACATGTTTCGTTATTGAAATTTCTACATCCATACTCTGAATTTGTAAGTTGAAGCCGAAACGGAACAATAACTGATATAAATTGTAGTTATTAGGCTTTTTTTAATTTAGTATAATTAAAAACTTTCTGGTGTTAAGCCTATATATTTATATTTATTGACAATTCAAAACGTCGGCAATTTGATATTATAAATTATAACACAATAAATATAAATATATAGGCTTAATCCAGAAAGTTTTTAATTATACTATAATAACTGATACATTCGTCAAAAACATCAGTAACCAAATTTGCAGTGAATGCTATGAACAGAATACAGGAAACCCTTCAAGAACACGATTAATACGTTCCGTGTTCTTTAAAAATCGTGTTGTTCGAAACTACAAAAAAGAAGAAAAAAAAAACGTTGTTTTATTTTTTATTATAAAACACAAAAAAAAAACTAAAAGAAAATAACGAAAATCGTGTTGTTTGAAACCGTGTAATTTGAGAAAATGAGTATCCGTGTTCTTTGAAACCGCGTTCTTCGAATGCCGTGTTCTTGGAGGGTTGCCTGTATTTGTTAAACACAATACATCGGAATCGAGTGTATACGTACGTAAGTATATACGTAAGTATACAATTTTATACAGTAAATAAAAGAGATTTGATATTAGTTTGTGTACATGCACGTCGATTTCGAATTAGAAACTAAAGTTTGAAATTCTTCTAAGCCATAAATCAAATTATATTTAGAAAGCTTGATCACTACCTATATCCCTATCCATATTAAACTGTTCTGTGGCTTCTGTAACATTTGCGGAAAAACTCGGTATCGATCCCCAATATTTCACTATGTCATAAGCATCTTACTTTAGTGCAAGCAATTCCCATTCTGAAGGAATAAATATTGTGCTCAAAGTAACAACCAAAAATTATTTTTGATTTATTTTTATTAGTTGGTAACAATTACATTTTGAATTTCAAAATAACGTGAAAATGCAAACAAATAAATTAAATAGTAATGTGATAGATCATTACTGAATATTATTACAAATCATAACTAATTTTTCGTCTTGTTTATAAAAATTCGATGTCAAAATAACAAAAATCACTTTTATATTTTTGTTGTTGTTAAAATAAAAGTATTCAATTCAAATGTCCTGGTGGTGAACAATACCAACTACAGGTAGAACTACAAGTTAAAAATAAGACGCTAATAGTGTATAGTAAAAAATAAAAAATAAATTTTATTTTGCAAATTACTGGTTTAAATTTGTTTTTAATGTAAAATTGCAGATAGAAAGAAACCAAAAATGTATTACTTTTAATCTGAAAATCACCTATTTTCTTGTAACTTTATCAAAATTAATGGATTTAATTATCCAACTTCTTTCTCTCCGACTTCCGCTTCTGGGTTGTTTTTTTCACTTATTTGTTATTAACAATAAGGAAGTTATAATTAACAATATTTTTAAATTAAGTATGATTTTTTATAATTAATAAGGCATAAAGACTTTTGGGTTAAATTCTTGATTTGTTTTTTTTAATTGCACTTTAAATTTGATTTTGAGTTTAATTCAGTTAAATAAGCAAAATGTGATATTAATGAGGAGACATATATCTATTCTTTTAATCTATTACTAGCACGCGTCTTTTCGACATTTTGTCGCGTCAATTTAAATGCTTCCGTTTTCAAAAAATCAACCGTTTTGTATACAGTTCCCTTGTCGTTGTTCCGAAAACTCGATATCGAACAATCAGTGGCTGATGATAACGATCGACCATGACGCAGTGGCAACGATGATTTTATTATGGTATTATTAATGCTGGGACTGATTCCACCATCAGTTGCACAAAATGATGAAATCCCCGAGGTATTGTGTTCAAACATGTCAAATGTGGTAGGCATTTCGAATTGATTTTCGGAATGATCCAGATCCAAATATTGAAGTATATCATCAGGTGGTTTGTTTAAGGTCGTATTACCTATTGAATTAAGACTCGACATACTTTTTAATGTATGGAATTTTCGATCCTGAAATTGTACGTACGCAGGATATTTATTATAGCTTGACAAATCAAAATATCCAGAAAAATATGTGTTCAAAACTATTAATTACAAAGTTGACGTACAGAAATGACACAAGCCAGCGCTATATTTATTGGAAATAATAAAAATATAATCAGTAAGAAAAGAATCAAGTTTATTTTTAAATAAAAACTGTTTTATGACAGAATTTGATCCTACAATATATTCTGAAAAAAGATAAACTTTTACCACAGACAATCAAATTAGATTTTTCATTTGAACTAAAAAATGAAAACAAAACAAACTTCTGATAATTCCAATGTCATCATTGTATCTGTGATTTATCGTTAAACTGCGTATACGTATACGCAAAAAAACAAAATATTTTTGATTGTATGCCGCTATTTACAGAAAATGAAATCGCAGTTTAAATTTTTACGTTTACATAGGATGAAATATCTCTTTTAGGTTGTCTCAGCTTTTACTTACCACATTTATTTGCTTTTCAGATGTTATAAGAACTTATTTGAAGTTACAGTGCGTTCCATAAGATGGAAAATGAATAGCAATAATAATAATAATAATAATAACGCAAAAAGATGTAAATATTATAAAAACGAATGTTTAGTTAAGTTGGTCAAAAAAAAAAATTACAACAAATCTATGTGTAGTTTTGTGTAGTGTATTTGTGTAAGTAAAATATTTTCAGGCGAGATGTGTATAGCGAATCGGGTTCACATCAAGCCGGCAAAAGAGAACAAAGCAAAACCACAGGAAGGCTATTATGATTTTCGGTAGCGCTTTTTCTCGATACTATCGAAAATGCGCTATAGTGAAATTGTTCGGCAACATTTGTTTTCGTTATTATCGAAAATTTATGGTAAGGCTTGACAGATTCTTAATTTATAAAATAAATACATTTATGTTCTTAAACGAAGTGAGGATGTACTAAGTAAATTAAGTAATCATTATACCCCATTTACATGCGACCAACATTTTTCTTCTGCAAAATGAAAGAGATATAACATTGAGTTTTTGCACATGAGAGACAAGAAAAGAAATATATCCATGCAAAACTATGCAGAAGACTTTGAGTTAAATCCACTATAAAAATGAAAATGTTACCATAAAATATATTCGATCCGAGGATTTTATGGCAACAATTTTAAAATTAACAAAAAAATATTACTTCATATTTGTAAATGTTAAGGATTCATAATAAAAAGAGACGCCATAGATAAAAATGTAAATGCTATTGACGATTGTAAAACTTGGAAAAGCGCCGCTGGTAGATCAGATTGAAACTAACTTAACTACAAAAAATGACGTGTGTGATCCAAATTATGTGCCAAAATTATGGCATTACTATATATATATATTCCTTTCTCGCATATTGAATATTTGTATATACAAGGGTGGGCATTAATAAATACATGTAATTCAATTACGTAGTTAAATTACTTATATTTCCAATATGTAATTTATAATTAGTATTTTGATTACTTTAAATTCTAGACGTTGTATTTGATAGTTTAATTACAATATTTTTCTATTATTGTATTTGGTATTTCCATTACATAAAATTATATTCCATAAAAAATTACAAATTATGTATGTACAATAAAGTTTTCTAATTTACCACTTTTAGATACAAATTCTTTGTTGTTTGGTTTATTGGGGTTTTTATTTAACGAAATGTAGTCTGAAGCCACGTCCGTAGTAGTTGTCATCTAAAACCACGCTAAATTTCAAATCCAAATTTTAAATCCGAATCTAAATCCAAATTATAAATTCAAACATTTTATTCCACGGCTCAAGCTTTCTCATGTTTTTTCAGATACCACAGTAACCCTTCCGCGTGGAATGGCATACCGTGTACGTCATGCATTAAATCATCTCTACTGCGAAGTGTCGGACACGTGTATATCATTACAAAATACGAACTTTAACAAGACACCGTGATCTATTTTAGAAGCTATTTGTTTAAAGTACATCCAGCACATAGCCCAGATATTTTTTATTTAAAATAAAGTCATGACGTACACGTGTACGTCATTCCACGCGGAAAAGCTAATTTCGATTATAAAACGAACACGAATTCTACGCTTTTCAGTCAGTAATACCGCCGTGTCTGACACCTGGCTGGGCCAGTGAGTTCTGAATTACGACAAGAAGTTATAACAAAGTAACATTTTAATTCAATTTTGGAAATTAATTTGTAATTGTAATTTAATTACATTTCTACCAACGAAAATTGTATTTTTTTTGCATTTCCATTACTCAAATAAAATGTAATGTACAATTAATGTATTTTATATTTCAATTACCTGAATCAAAGTAATTAGTAACTAGTATTTCAATTACTGATCATATGTAATTTGCCCACCCTTGTGTATATAGCGGATGCTTCTTGATTCAGAAAGAAAACAATTTTCTATATGTAAATGAGGCATTAATCGACGTTTTTACTTTTCGCGCATTATATGATCGTGCTAAATGAAACTCTACCCTCTCTTTTACTTTAACGTTTACTATTATGTTTATTTAGTGTATTTTTTGTTTTGATAATTTAAAATTATATACATAAACTTTTAACTGACAAAAAAAAAAAAAAAAAAAAAAAAAGAACGTAGTTTCTTGATAAGGTAATAATACTTATTACCACGCTTTTTAGTGTAGATATACTGAATTAGATTTTTAAGTATTTAGTGTTTCTAAGATGGAAGAATCATATATTTGAGACAATCTAAACAAATATTTCATCTATGTAAACATAAAGAGTTTAACCGCGTGTTCATTTTCTGTAAATAGCCGCATACAACCAAAAATATTTTGTTTTTGTTTATACGTATACGCCGTTTAACGAAAAATCACACGACGATGACATTGGAATTATCAGAAATAAATTTTGTTTTGATTTTTTAGTTCAAATGAAAAATCTCCTTTGAATGTCTGTGATATCATCATGATCATCGTATTTTATTCTTGTTATAAAAATATAAACATTTTAAACACTTTCTAAAATGTCAAATAAAAAAATGTAACACCCTCACACGTCAAAAAATAAAAGTAATAGTTTTTCTCTCTAATTTAGTCGCCAAAAAGACATGATAAAACAGACGCTAAAAATAAATCAACGATTCATTTTCTTGATTATCGGCTTTAATACAAGACAAACTATGATTAATAAGACGATTAATCATTTAGCATCGACCATGCAATCTGGCATTACTGTGAACTGACAGGTTTAAGTAACATTCAGCAAAATTATTTCATATACCAACTAACTACAGATTTGTTTATAATACAAATATAAGCTGCGTTTTTTTGAAAACAATCGAGTAGAGTTCGTGACAGCTTTTTTCAAATGTGTCCAATTTAAAATTAAAAATTTAATTGTTTTTTAAATTAAATAATTTAGATTTAATAGGAATCTATGTATAACCAAAAAAATCCATCATAAAAGTTGTATGGTTTTCTTGTAATATCGTTGTTCTGTATAGTTCTGTATAATAACGGAGCAGTTCAGAACTATACAGACCAACGGTATTACAAGAAAACCATACAACTTTTATGATGGATTTTTTGGTTATACATTCATACCCAGTGTTCCAGTGTTTAAACCCTATTAAATCTAAATTATTTAATTTAAAAAAAAAATTAATTTTTAATTTTGAATCCAACAAATTTGAAAATAGCTATCGCGAACTCTACTCGATTGTTTTCAAAAAACGCAGCTATAATTATAATAGGCGTTGATAAATTAAGCAAAGTAAATGGAAATAATAATGCCCGATTGTATGGTCGATGCTAAATGATTAATCGCCTGATTAATCATAGTTTGCATTGTATGAACGCCGATCAAGAAAATTAATCGTTAATTTATTTTTTAGCGTCCGTTTTAGCGTCCATTCAAAATCTATTGAAATATGTCCTGCTAACTCCACACATATGAAATCGACAATAACTAACTAAATATGTATTGTGTGATCACATGTGCGATCGATATGCCGACAAAATCAAAGAAATACATAGATTCATGTTTTTTATATTACATAAGCCACAAAATCATTAATTTTACAAAACCATTTTTAATAAATAAATTTAAAAAAATTAAACCAAGCAAAGCTAGCACAATAAAAAATAAATTATCGCGAATGTTGCTGATTGTTTATTTTCTTTATGCAAGAGGCATATGTCAAAATTTGTAGTTATCATAGTTCGAAAAAATTCCGCTACATGGAATCCGTGATGCTCCAATCGTCAATAGTATTTATTTTTAAATATCTAATGGCAAATTCTTTAGAAGAAATGAGATCAATTATTTTGTGATCCAAAGAACACGAAAAGACAAAAATGGTTTGTTTACATTTGTTTAAAGGGAAATCAAAACAAAGAACAACAAAAAATGTTAAAACAACATGTTAAACAACAACATGTTAAACAACAACATGTTAAACAACATGTTAAAAGAAAAATACTTTTAATTACACCAAATTCACTTTAAATTACACAAAAATTAATATTGAGAATACGATGATGGTGTTTCGCTGTTATTGAAATGTAATTTGCTTATTTCCTAATTTTTCACAATAAAAACAGCTTTTAATTTACGAATGTGTTCGCCATATATTTCGACTTAAATTGTCTTCATCAGTGGCATAATCTAATCTAATTGAGTACAAAATTTGTTAAAAACCGTTATGTGTAAAATTATGGAAAAAACTAAACTTAAGAAAAAAACTTTACCTTAAAATTATGTACATTGGGTTAAAAAATATGAATAAAAATTAAAATCATAGTTATTGTAAAATACTATACAACATAAAGAAAAAATAGTGTAAAATCAAGCATATTGTAATTATTATGTCACTAGAACTGCACTTACACTATGAACTTTCACAAATTATTTTGGGTGATTTTTTGACCCACACAATATTTAACAAAATATAATTTAACATTTTAAAAGATGTATGTCGACTGTTTGAAAAAAAATTTTATGTTGTCTAAAAAGGTTATTTTGGTATAAGATATCTCTATGTATCTGTTTGTATATTATCGGCTGTTGTATATATAAGGTATTTATACTTGAAAAACTGGACCGATCAGCTGTTAACATATCTTCAACAACTGATTGAGCTTGTCTATGTATAAAATCTCTATAACAACTATATTATCAGTGCAGTAAAGTGACACAATAGAATAATTAAAATTGTTGTTGAACAATGAAATGAACAAAGATTGATAAGCGAGAATTGAATATATTATCCTAAATGACTACACTGAAACATATATATATAATTACATGTTTTTAAAGAATTACCTAAAGGTTGACTGTATTATTATGAGCTTTTAAAGTTTTCAATATAGAAGTGTAGTTCTCATTTATAACCATAGTGTCAGTTTTGTAGTTTATTGTTTGGGATTTATTAATTAAAATGTTGGCGGCCTCAATAAATTCTCGTTTCCGAGTATTTTGTTCCTTGTCTATTATTTCTGTTTTGTTGAAATTAATTGTATGTTTTTTATCTATTGCATGTTGAGATAACGCGCCCCTGTTCTTAATTTCTTGTTTATAAAATATTTGTCTTGTTTTAGTCTGATATCCAGTGTTTTGCCAGTTTGATCTATGTATTTATTGTTACAGCTTGTGCATGGAATACTGTAGATTATCCCTGCTTGGTCATCTTTTTTGATTTTAGTTTTTGTGTTTGTAAAAAGTTTTCTGTTCGTGTTATATCATTTTGAACCAAATCTCGTATCTATTCCACTATTTTTTTAAAAAACCGCTAATATGTTCTGTAGTTTTAGATATGTATGTTAAAGCGGCGAATTTTAATGGTATTCACTTACTATAGCTTTTCTTGTAATTGTTATTAAAAAAATATTTAGTCTGTAAGGGAAACATATGGGTTGTCATCATCTGATGTTCGTATATTGTAATTGAATATTTTATTGAGATTTTTGTGTACTAGTTTGTTTATGATGTTCTTCGGATAATTATTCATTTTTAAGATGGAATGTATAATCTTAATATTTTTGTTATGGAAATCTGGATTACTGATAGTTAAAACTCTGTAGATAAATGAATCGGCAATATTAATTTTCATTGATATCGGATGTTTGGATAGATAGTTGAGTAGTCTACCGGAGGCTGTTGGTTTCATATACCAGTCTGTTTTAAGGTAATTGTTGTGAACTCTAATGATTTTGACGTCAAGGAAGGCTATGGATTGTTTGTGTTCTAATTCTACGGTAAATTTTATTTTACTATTAAACTCATTAAATGTGTCAACGACTTCTGAAATTATGTCTTCCGGCAGAGTTATAAGAATATCATCCACATATTTATAGACTAGAGTTGGTGACCATTGGATTTTATTCAGTGAGACTTCAAAAAGGTCTTCCATTACTAGATCCGCTCGGATGGGTGATAAGGGGTTTACCATTGCCAGTCCCGTTTTTTGTCTATAAATATAGACAAAGATTATTCATTCAACCAACAGCCTCCGGCAGACTACTCAACTATCTATCCAAACATCCGATATCAATGAAAATTAATATTGCCGATTCATTTATCTACAGAGTTTTAACTATCAGTAATCCAGATTTCCATAACAAAAATATTAAGATTATACATTCCATCTTAAAAATGAATAATTATCCGAAGAACATCATAAACAAACTAGTACACAAAAATCTCAATAAAATATTCAATTACAATATACGAACATCAGATGATGACAACCCATATGTTTTCCTTACAGACTCTAAATATTTTTTTAATAACAATTACAAGAAAAGCTATAGTAAGTGCAATCCATTAAAATTTGCCGCTTTAACATACATACCTAAAACTACAGAACATATTAGCGGTTTTTTAAAAAATAGTGGAATAGATACGAGATTTGGTTCAAAATGTTATAACACGAACAGAAAACTTTTTACAAACACAAAAACTAAAATCAAAAAAGATGACCAAGCAGGGATAATCTACAGTATTCCATGCACAAGCTGTAACAATAAATACATAGGTCAAACTGGCAAAACACTGGATATCAGACTAAAACAACACAAATATTTTATAAACAAGAAATTAAGAACAGGGGGCGCGTTATCTCAACATGCAATAGATAAAAAACATACAATTAATTTCAACAAAACAGAAATAATAGACAAGGAACAAAATACTCGGAAACGAGAATTTATTGAGGCCGCCAACATTTTAATTAATAAATCCCAAACAATAAACTACAAAACTGACACTATGGTTATAAATGAGAACTACACTTCTATATTGAAAACTTTAAAAGCTCATAATAATACAGTCAACCTTTAGGTAATTCTTTAAAAACATGTAATTATATATATATGTTTCAGTGTAGTCATTTAGGATAATACATTCAATTCTCGCTTATCAATCTTTGTTCGTTTCATTGTTCAACAACAATTTTAATTATTCTATTGTGTCACTTTACTGCACTGATAATATAGTTGTTATATAGATTTTATACATAGACAAGCTCAATCAGTCGTTGAAGATATGTTAACAGCTGATCGGTCCAGTTTTTCAAATATAAATATGTACCTTATATATACAACAGCCGATAATATACAAACAGATACATAGAGATATCTTATACCAAAATAACCTTTTTGGACAACATAAATTTTTTTTTCAAACAGTCGACATACATCTTTTAAAATGTTAAATTATATTTTGTTAAATATTGTGTGGGTCAAAAAATCACCCAAAATAATTTGTGAAAGTTCATAGTGTAAGTGCAGTTCTAGCCCTTTAGTGATTTACTAACACAATTGTGCGGGTAGGGCATAAGTACCATGTCAAAAATTTAGTTTTGTATGTTTTTTGAACCAACTTAAAAATTTGTGCATTCCTTTTTAACTTATTTTCGCTTGAAAAAAAACACTATATCTTTACACACAATTGTGTTGGTTTTACTTCAAATCAAGCGAAATTTTTTATCAACTACGCCATTACATACTATGATTTTTTACTCACACATTTGTGTGGGTTGGCCTAAAACTGAGTCAATTTTTTGTTTTCTTGGTTGAAAAAGGGCTAGTGACATAATAATTACAATATGCTTGATTTTACACTAATATTTTGTTTTTATGTTGTATAGTATTTTACAATAACTATGATTTTAATTTTTATTCAAATTTTTTAACCCAATGTACATAATTTTAAGGTAAAGTTTTTTTCTTAAGTTTAGTTTTTTCCATAATTTTACACATAACGGTTTTTAACAAATTTTGTACTCAATTAGATTAGATTATGCTACTGATGAAGACAATTTAGGTCGAAATATATGGCGAACACATTCGTAAATTAAAAGCTGTTTTTATTGTGAAAAATAAGGAAATAATCAAAAATTAATATTATTTATAATATTTAATTTAAATAAACACTTATAACGCACGTTAAAATATA
Organism: Nephrotoma appendiculata; assembly: GCA_947310385.1. Taxonomy (NCBI): domain Eukaryota; kingdom Metazoa; phylum Arthropoda; class Insecta; order Diptera; family Tipulidae; genus Nephrotoma; species Nephrotoma appendiculata. Next base: position 105,884,137 of record OX371225.1, read on the forward strand.
AACACCAAATTATAATGCCAATAATGAAAATAGCGCGTCTTTAGTTTCTTTGTTTTTGACATTGAAGTTTTCTTTTTTTTTGATCTCAAAACAAATCCTCCAAAAAATTAGGATTTTGAAATTTGATCATTGATCTATAAAAAATCAATTATTTTCTTCTAAAGAACATGAAAAGGTATTTGTGATCAAAATTGTTTGAATCATTTTTCTTCTAAAGAATTTCATGTAAGCAGAAATGTGTTAGTGCAGTAACAAACAAAAAATGAAAAAAAAAATCAAATTTACATTCCATTGATAGTGTAACCAATACAATCTTCAGTAGTTATTTTTATATGCATACGGATCTGTCAATGAGCCATGCCACACGGGTGGTCAAAGAATCAGCTTCATTTTCGTGTCTTTCCCCGTTTATCTATGAGACCGGTTTTAATTGCGACTCATTTTTTAACAAAAAGTTTACCTGTGAAGAAGCTTCAACAAAAATAGAAATGAAATAAAAAAAATTTAAGGCTATTTTTGAGATTTAGATTTTAGTTTAAATTTTATTTTCGAGAGCAGAATAAAACAATACAAAAACATTTTGTGTTTAAATATAAAATAAGGTTTTAAATTAGCAATAAAAAAACTATTACGACTTATTTTGAAGCGTGAAGCAGATTTCATTTGACAACCTGGGTGGAACGGCCGAATGAAAGTTAGAGCTGGACTTATATTTAACTAGAAACTTGAGAAGGTAAAATATTCCTTTGTTTCATTTTCGTCGTTTTGCGTGCATTACGTCATTGACGACACCAAAACAGAAATTTACATTGAATTTGACGATTTTTCGATTAATTGTTTAAATAAATCTGCAATAAACGGAATTTTTTTTAACGACTTTTTTAATTTTGATAATTATAGTTTCAGACCCTGACTACGCTGGCGTGACGACATCGAACAAGATCTACGAACATTAGGATGTCGAAACTGGAGGACGAGAGCGGTGGATCGAGATGGATGGAGGGCCTTAGTACAGGCGGCGAAATCCCTTCATGGGATGTGAAAGCCAGAGAGAGAGAAAATTATAGTTTAACTAAACACCACCAACTAAACTCATTATAGTTTAACTAAAGCCGACGGCAAAATAGAGATAGAATAATTATGAGTATATTAAATAAAACTATAAAATTGTTAATACATATGTTTTCTAACAAAATATTATGTACCTGTCTGTAGCTATTATGAAATAATTGTTACGTCTAAATATCTGCATATATATAAAGAAATGCAGCTCATAAATTATTGTTAACGATATTATAGCTATGTTTCTCGATTTACAAATTTTAAAAATATTCGAGGTCCTAAGAATTCATTTATTTAAATAGATTATGTACTTTAAATTAGAAATTAAAATTAGATCTCGATTTTATTTCATTTGTATAAAAAACAGATTTCCGCTAATTAAAAAACGAAGTGTTAAATATTTCTGTTCTTATCAGAAATATGTAGTTGATGGGTTCGGCTACAAATTGAAGAAGGCCACAATTTCTTAGTTGATGTGGATTTCGAGATTGTTAAATGATTTATTTAAGTAAACCACATTTTTGATTTTAACTTAAAATCAGAAAATAGTTAAAAAATTTCTTCAACCATACTTATCAAACTTAATAAGCTAATTAACAAAAAATACATTTATTATCCGTTTATTTAAAAAAATAATAAAAAAAACGAAATCGCATGTTTTGTTGTCGACACTGACGTCACATTACACATGCGCAATATTATTCCTTCAAGTTTCTCTATATCGTGTACTAGAGTACAGTTTGGCTGTAGAATACATTTGAGTTGGTTTCGATACTAAGCCATGTTTGTTTTTATATACTATTCTGACATATCAAAACATACCCTATTTGTCGTAGGCACTTGTTGAAATACACTAACACTTATAGCAAATTTGTTTTAAATGTCAGAGAACAGAAACATACCCTGATTCAGCTGTCAGGGTAAAAAAACTTGAGCTGTCAGGGTAACATTTTGACATTACACATTCGTTTTAAAAAAAATTTTACCCGGAAAAGTTACCCAGTGTAATTTTAAAAAACCGCGATATTTTGTCAGATTCTATAAAAAATTTACGCATACATATATATATATAAAAGTAAACGTCACAACATAAATATGAAAACAAAGTTACCGCGCCATTTGTATAATTCAATTTTGAATTAATTTTAATTTTTAATAGACGTATTAAAAATGTAAGGACAATTTGTAATTTTGTGCGACGTATTTTCAAAATATCTTGTGTACTAAAATGTTGTGTTTATGCGTGAAATTATTCTTATATTAAAAATTAAAAATTATTGATATTGAGTGATAAATAAATTAATAAAATTGAGATACGGAAGACACTATTGAAAATTTTAATAGTACTTTGATTTATGATTGTTTGTTATATCGATGCTAACAAGTTGAAATTTGAACCTGCCATTTTTAATAAACACTTTTTTGTCTTTCTTTTCACCAATGCTACTACAAAAGTCGGGTAATTTTTTTCATGTTCGTTTACATAAAAACTGGGTAACTTTTTGTTGTACATTTTTTAAAACGAATATGCTATTATTAGCCACATTTCACCCTACCCTTGTTTTTCTATTTCGCAAAAAATTATTTTTGAATATTTAAACCCTTTGCCAGTCTCATGAATCACTTATGATACATAGGCGATTATTAATATTTGATACATAATCTAATATTCTTCAACGAATAGAAATGCTTGTTTGATGTTAAGCGTGTTAGGTAGTAACGTATCAACACATGGGTGGGGTGTTTTTTATATGTATCACATATGATGAATGCACAGGCGTATGAATAAAAGAAAGTGTTTTACATATATTTATTGTTTAGCATAAGAATATTACATTATGTATCAAATATGATACAAAAGCGTCTCGGTTAAACGCCTATATATCATATGTTATGCATGAGACTGGCAAAGGGTTAATTCAAAAATTGGTTCAAAATGTTTAAAAAATCACTCGATCGATTTCGACTTGTTAAGTCATCATCAGGAGTATATACTCGAGTAGATACTTCTGATGATGACCTAACAAGTCGAAATCGATCGAGTGATTTTTTAAACATTTTGAATCAATTTGTTAATTAAAATATTTATTCAAAAATAATTTTTTGCAAAATAGAAAAGCAAGTATTAAGTGAAATGTGTTTATTAAGACATATCGAAAATTGAACCATATTAACTGAACATCGAATTAAATTTGGAGGCAACCTAAATATTTTCCCATTAAGAACTTGTTTTTAAACATCAAAAATTACCAAAGCAATACACAGTACACACTGCACAGCAATACACAATCAAATAATGTACTTCATATGCTGCCATAAAAAATTTTAGTAATCTATTGTCGCACGATAGACCTTATTGAAACTACAACAAAGAATTTACAATTAGACATTTTTGAACTGCCCACCTGCGAAATAGTTTTCTGAAAATGGTCAATTTGTTTTCGAAAACGTTAATAGTGTAATAAAACCAAATTTTAAATTGTAAATAATTTGTTTAATTTGCGTAGTTTCAACATCGTCCTACATACTAGTATAGACTATAGATTACTATCCACGGCGGCTCTCAATGATAATATTTTGTAAAAGTATATAAAGAGCCACCAGTAGTGCCTATTTATTAACGTTAACCTTTTCCCAATAATATAACCCCATCTTGTGCATATTTTCTATTCGTCAACTTTGTAATTAAATTTTTTCTCCGTAAAACACGTATTTTTCGCGATATTTTGAATTGAAAAGTTAAAATAAACACCCATTATTATATGATTTCATTAGTATTAATGGAGTGGTTGATTATAAAGACAATATCGATTTACATACTTGTGAATTACTAAGCAAACATCTGGTATCATCATCACTGTTATAGTTGAATGAGGCGGTTGAAACAGCGTTTGGTTTACGTCTCATTGAATTCGTATCTAATTTAGGAGGTGTTGGCGGTTTAAGTTTTCTATCCAAAGGCGGTGGTTTATTAGGTTTTAACGTATTATTTTTAGCATAAATTTTACTATCTCGAATGCTGCCGGTAGTGCTTATGTCACAGGATGATATAGCTTCTCGTGGATTTTCATACACCGGATTTTTTAGAGTATTAATATTTCCCAGCGAACCCAATTTTGGCTTTAAATTACGGTTAACCGCTGGTGCCGGTTCATCAGAACTACTTGGTTGATCGAAAAAGTCATATCGAAATACACTACCTTCAACCTTAGTAGGGGCTGCGTTCGTGTAAAAATTCTTTTTTACTATATAGCCACCATCGTCAGCGATTAAATGTGGGGTGGATTGTGCCACAATATCAGCGCTTGTAATTAATTTGGGTGATGTAGAATGTGGCCCACTGCTGGTTTCATTCGAGTTATTCAAATAATATGGCAGACGATGAGATCTAGGAATCTCGTATCTCTGTTCAATAAACTGCTTGAAATTTAATTTTAACAGTTTTAACGTACAAATTTTATGTTAGTTTACTTACGCTGGAGGCATCAGTAGGTCCAATAGCCGGCGACGCATTTTCGGTATCAGACATCTGAGTGTCTTTCGTTCTGTGAAACCCAGAAATAAATAAAAATAAAAATTATTAATTGTTCATTTCGTACTCACATTTCCATATCTTCCAATACAAGCAAATTGGTACGTTTTGGTGGACGAGGCGGTGGAGCACCTTCCTTCCCTATAACACCGCCATTTGCGTTGTTAGACTTATCAACAGGCACACGAGAAAACCTTTGAACATATGTCCATCCAATCGCATCGTTTTCAATTGAGCTATCGGACGGTCGCAAGTGTCTATCTAATGTACCTTGCAATGATTCACTCACCGATTCATCATCGGTGAATACACTTTCCGAATCGGTTGGACTTGATTGTCCGCTAATTGTTCGCGGTATTGGACAGTTATTTCGTTTCGGTGAATACGGTTGATCATCATCTGTTAAATTAAGACCGATATTTATGTTATGATTTCGGGGTGTGTCATAAAAACGTGGATCTAATGAGTTTAATAAATTATTAGGCGGTAAAATTGGACTCCCGGAATAACATTCACTAATCGGTATATAAGGCCCCGAAGATGTACTCAACGAAGGCGAAGGCCTAGTTTTGATGTCACTGTTTAAAATTTCGAATGTATCCGGATTTAATTTTAAATTTTCTGGAATTCTTTTCGTAATCGCCATTGATTTTTGTTGCTGATCTAATGATTGCGTTCGAATATGATTTCCAGTACTAGAAGCATCCTCAGACCCACTCAGCATAATATTACATTTTGAAGGTTTTTGTAATTTTAAAGAATTGGATTTATTCAATACACTATTAGATTGTTCAGTTAATTTTGCATCACAGATTAAAGTCTCACGATTCGAATAATCGGCATTTCTTAATGTTATAAAATCGTCATTCTGATATGTACTATTTGTTGATAGTTTACCAAATTGATTGACAATGGATCGTAATAAATTGTTGCTATGGTCCCTGTCGCGTTCACTTGAATTATTTAAATCGGTCAGCTCGGTAAGGCATGACGAATCATTAATTTGTTGATGTTGCATTGAATAAACATTTAATTCAGCACGGGGATTTATTAAGCTCATTGTAAGTGATGTGGATGAAGTTCCTTCAAACGAGGAGGATTGACCATGATTTGCGTCCATTGTAAAATCTATAATGAAAAATAGTTATTTGTTTAACTCAATGTTTCGAATATTGGAATGTTAGGTGTTTGATATACAAGTATACATCTACATCTACAGTGCCTGGCCATATTAGTATGAATGTTTCAATTATATTTAATTTTTGGGTTTATCGATTCGTAAAACGCCATCTACGGCTGAAAATAAAATGCAATTATGTACTCAATATTAAAATATTGAGGTTTGTGCCGTGGCCGGGTAATTCCCCAGACATGAACCCGATTGAAAACCTTTGGTTTATTCTCAAGAAGAAAATGGCCCAAGAACTAATAACAAACAAGACCCAGCTCAATGAACGGCTTATTTCGGTATGGCACCATGACAAAGAGCATGCCCCGACGCGTGGAAGCACTTATAAAGGCCAAAGACAATATAACAAAATATTAAAATTTGACTCAATTATTTTGGGTCAATTAAACATTATATAAAGTCCTGAATTTAATTTAAAAATAAATATTGTTGTAATAAACTATATTTAAATAAATAACTTTCATATTTATATTATATATTTTGAGTTTCAATAATGTGTCATTAACAATTTCTAAAAAAAAAAATGAAAAAAGCAACGTTCATACTAATATGGCCAGGCACTGTATATGTACATAATATGCTGTTAAATCTAGACATAATACAAATCAGAAAACGAGACAACATAATATAGAAAAGGCATGCATGCACACAAAGGCATCAAATTTGCCAGTTGCAATTTTGCCAGTTGATCAACGACAACCAACCATTGCTTGGGTTAGTACCCATTTGGATGACCGTATGGGAATCGTGCAGTAACATTCCCCCAGACCTGCCAGTACATATGTCTGATTTAGTAGCTCTGGGTTTTGGCTAGGATTCAATAGAGTAATGAATCATTAAACTAAATTTAAACCGATTAGCTAACCTCAGAAATCAGGTCGGTAAGCCACCGCATGCTCATTGTCTGTGGTCGAAAGATCATTAGCATTAAGGGGACATAGCACGTTCAAATTTTCAAAAAATCGATTTTTTTTTATGATTGATTATGTTAGAATGAACGTTTAAAAACATGATTTTAATGATATAAACATGAAAATCTCAATTATTTTATTTATTGCGAAGCGCGCCAAAGTCGTTTTTTACGCGGTTATCTCGAAATGACGTTTTTCAAGTTGTTGCACGCCAACAATTGAGAAAAAACTACTTATCCAATCGTTCTAAAATTTTAACACGTTGATCTACATATATTTCTGCTCAGAATGAACTACGGAAGGAATAATCGGTTTTCAATTTTTTGAGTTACAACTAATTGGGGGGGGAGGGGGGGGGGGGGGCAAAAAAAGCTGCATTTTCGAACAAATGCCGCCATTTTTTTATTTTTCAACCAATTTTTTTCGTTTTAGTTCATTCCAAGGGCGATTTAATGCTGAATAAAACCCCGTTTTTTTTTTTTAGACGTTTCTGAGAGTAGTTATGATGTGAATTTTCAATGTTTTTGGAAAACTACAAGGGTTATCGACAGTGAGCTAAAAAAAAAAAATTTTTTTTTTACTTTCAGTTAAATAAAATGTCAATGGAAAGTTTCATTAAAAGATATCTCTTTTTATTCCATTAAAAAAAATCTTTGAACAACTTTTTTTTTTTTTTTCAATTTTGAAGGTGCTATGTCCCCTTAAGTTTGGAACGTAAGTTGTTTTTATTTGAGTTGAGATTATTTGAGCTCGGACAATTATTTAATGACATTACATCCATCGGCTGTTTATCCATTGCAAGAAAAATATTACATTTGTCATGTAATTAAAAAATGAAAAGCTAACTTAACTTAATGGTAATGAATTCTCGACCACTAAGATGATTATGTACCACGCTTCAAGGTCAAATTACATTAGACAAAGCAATTGGAACGGCGCATACCAAGGAAGCAACAAAATTACAAGCCAAACAACTGGCCAGCTCAAACAACGGGTTGACCATCATACATTTTCATTGGTTTCGGTTATATATTATTGTTCACTATTTATCGGTTTAATAAATAACGATCCCTCGGCTGGGGACACACAGGGGGCATCGGCTGTAACTGTGTGCACCTCGGCAATTCTTGGTAGGCGCGGCCATTTTGGGGGGGGGGGGGGGGGGGGATGGGCACTGCTTGGTGCTAGTGGCTAAGTTCCACCAGAAACCTAGTGTTGGGATGTATAACCTGACCAATTAAAGCAATGAATAGAACGGAAAATGAGAAAATACACCAGCTGGTACTCCAACTACCCAGTTGGCTAATCCACCCTCTTAACGAGGCAAATGGATTCTGGGGTGAGCCAATCATTGCTATACCCATTCTTAAGAAGTTCAAAATTGTCAAGCTCATCAACTAGACAAAGAACTCAGCAAATCAGCAGTAAAACAAACGCTGGACTGTCGGAAACTAAATGAAGTAGAAACACTTATAACCCAACTAAGAAGCGAAGTTACAAGCTAAAAATGGAAAATGAAGAATTACAGAAGCCCAAAGAAATGGAAATAGAGATTTCTGAAAACCCTCTAACCAGTTATAAACGAAGCAAGGACATACACCAGTTATAACACCGAGTTCCATACTGATGAAGAGAAACTCGCGAGAGGAATAGATTGGGTACTGAAAAGGAAAAACCAAAACCTACCAAAAAACTAAGAGCAGAATTCTCGCCTGAAGTTGGAGAACAATCGTAAGCTAATGTAACTGGTTTTCCTAATACTAATCCAGCACATCAGCAACAAAAATAACAGCAAGAAAATCAACAACAAAAGGTTTCGCCGAAAGAAAAAGCTCCTCCGAAAATTAATGTATTCGGCATAACAGAATTTGCTAGTATACAAACTATAATGAAATCAGTGACCACTACGGAGTACAGAGTAGTGTCATTAAACAATAACGTGTGGAAAATCTATACACCAGATTCTGATACATATAAATCTCTAGCCACTAAGCTCAATGAGGAAGGTAAAGAATGGTTCACATACGAAGATAAAAACAACCGTCCAATTAAGATTATGGCAAGAGGCTTTTATCCAACGTGTAAGAAGGAGGATATAATGGTGGACCTAAAGACAGAAGATCTGCAAATAATAGATGATGCAGTAAATATCCTAAAACGAGAGAGGTGAGAACAATGAAGCAAAAAAGGGGGCTCCAACTTTTTATGATTATAAAAAGAGAAAGCTGTAAAAAATTTCAACATCAAAGCAATATTAAATATGAAGCCGAGTTCATTGTTGTGTTCATTCCGTTCGTTGTGTTTTTTTGTAAACCAATAGGATTTGTAGTAAATGCAACGTTTTATTTCTTCGGTATTTTTTTTTTTCATCAAGTTGATATATCTTCAACTTTTTTACCGAAGGAACATGGCAAGAAAGGAACGACATGATATATAATAGTAGAAATAAACAGACTCGATATTTTTATTTTGTAGTCAAGTGCGTTGTTTATTTTGTGTTTTGATGTTTTGTTTATGAATTTTTCATTATTTTTGTTTATGAAAAACTCCAAAACTACAAAACGCCAAACTACAAAAGTCAAAATTTCGGTTTTTCGACAATAGGGGAAGTAAAATTGTTCTGTAATTTTTTCATCAACAATGAACCCAAAAAATAATAATGCAGAAAAAATATCGAACGAAAGGAACGGAACGAACACAACGAACTACAACAATGAATCCGCCTTGAGGATTAAAATAGAACCCCTAAAGAAAATACGAGGCTAATACCTCAATGCAAAAAATGCCAAAGTTTCAACCACACGCAAAAATATTGCGGTCGAGAGCCTAGATGCATAAAAGTGCTGAAAAACAACGCGAAAGAGTATAAGGAAAGTAGAAACAACCCTGCAAAATACATAAACTGTAAAGGGTATCATCTTGCGAATTACAGAGGATGCGAAGTAGCCAAAGAACTTCAAAGGGTAAGAAACAAAATGTAAGAGAAATTAAGAGAGAAATAAGTAAAAACCAAGCGGACACAAAGCCAACAGTTATTGATACAGGCAAAACCTACTCGCAAATTGTACAACAAACATCTGATGCTAGGCTTGTAAAGCAAGAACGTGATCTAGAAGCTTTTTATAAGCGTCTAGAAAAGCAAGAAACCACGAACGAGTCAACAGTCGTCTTATATTAAAATAAACAGGACATTAAGGATTGTCATCTGGGACGCGAACGGACTAGCGCAGCATGTTCCGGAGTTACAAATTTTTCTTAATTTATAAAAAATAGACATATGCCTTATATCGTAAAGCCATTTGACAGAAACATCATTTATTAAAATGCGTGATTAAGAATGTTAACATGTTGTTCACCCTGGAGGAAACGCGAGAAGAGAATAATCAGTAAATGTGAAAAATAATGTCGAAAAACTATGAAGAACCGGGTATCGAAGAAGAAAGTATGCATGTTAAAACCGTAAAAGTTGGAACTAATAATAATAATAATGAATACTGGGGCCTAACTATTAAATTCGACGTTCATTTTCGCCGGCTATCGTTTTCCTATAGCAAGCGTAGAAACAAAAGAGAAAAGAATAGTAAAAATTTCATACATTTTTCTTTTTCCTTCTTTTGTCTACTATAGGAAAACGATACCCTTCGAAAATGAACCTCGAATTCAATAGTTAGGCCCCAGTATTTCCTCTATCTACTGCCCTTCACGCTATAATTTAAACAAAGAAAATTATAGCAAACTCTTTAGATCACAAGGATCCAATTTTATTATTGGTGGTGACTTTAATGCAAAAAACACATATTAGGAATCAAGACTTACAACCCGTAAAGGAAAAGAACTTTTCAAAGCGGGTGTAAACAACCGTGAGTTCCATTCTGGAAGTAAACCAACATATTGACCTGCTGATATAAATAAAATACTAGATCTCATTGATTTCTATGTAACGAAAAGGATTACCGAGGACTACATGTGTCTCGAAAATAGCGAGGGGATATATTCTGACTATTCGCCTGTTATCATGACACTCAGCACAATGATAAATAAGAACAACTTGCCTTAGCTAAAAAAACAATAAAATTGACTGGGACCTATTCCAAGAACTAATTGAAGAGCAAATAAACCTTCAAGTGCCAATTAAAACAACGGTACACTTGGAAGACGAACTGGAGGTACTTAACAGTATTATTCAACAAGCAGCATGGGCAGTTCTCCTACTAATCATACCGAATTCCGTAGGAATCAAAATTATCCTCTTGAAGTAAGGGAATTAGTTAGAGAGAAATGGAAGGCACGAAAGGGCAAACCAAAAATTCTCAATTATCTGTGCAATAAACTGAAACAACTTATAATAGAAAATAAGAACGAAACTATTAACAAGTACTTAAGTGGTCTCACCGAACATACAGATACTGATTACTCTCTTTGGAAAGCAACAAATGGATTAACCCTTTAACTGTTTAATTTTGCTTCGAAAAACGTTTTTTCCCTGCTTAATTATTTTTCAGCGAAGACAATACAAGTTATTGCGAATTAAAATAAATGAAAATTCTAAAATGTATATTTTTTAAATGATCTATATTTGACTTTCTTCAGGAAAAAAAATAAAATTGATTCGTTGAATAATTATAGGGATGTAATATTTTTTATCTTTAAACTTTTTCTATCTTCATGACGAGTATACTCGACATTATGCGAATAAAATTCGTTTTCGACATAAACAGTTAAAGGTTAAAAAGGACCAAAAAGTGACCTGGGCCAAAAGTGACAAGCCAAAAGCTACTTTATATGCGGTTCACTTGATGGAAGAAACCTTTCAACCGTTACCCAGGCAAACTGCACATGAAAACGTAACAACAATTAGCAAAATTGATGACCATAATGAACGATCTGTAACATTACAGGAATTGGAAGATGAGATCAAGTACAATTTAAATGCGAAAAAAGCTTCAGGTTATGATCTAATTACTGGCCAAGTCGTAAAAGCCATTCCCGAGAAGGAATTACGAAAATTGGTTCAAATAATCAATGCTGCCTTCGGACTAAAACATGTCCCACGACAGTGGGAGGTTGCCGAAAAGTTATAATTCCTAAACCATGCAAAACAGCCAACGACAAAAAGTCGAACAGGCCAATTTCACTACTTCCTGTCATTTCAAAATTATTTGAAAAATTACTGCTCAAAAGGTTCAAGCCAATAATAATAGAAGAAGGAAATTTAATTCCTAAGATCTACCTAAGCTGTTCTATCAAATTCTTAAATCTTACATCGCAGATCGGCATTTCCCGGTAAAATATGACGGAGAGTACTCTGAACTAAAGAGAATAGCAGCAGACATAACCACAAGGTAGTGTACCAAAGATATGCCATCGGTACTGATTCCCGTACACCAGAGATATGCCAGATACAGAAGGTGCTACCATAGCAACATTTGCAGACGATACAGCTATTCCGACAATTGGAAAGTGTATATCAGAAGCGACGACAAAACTTCAACAAGCAAGCAACCAACTCAGTGAGTAGCTGGACAAAGAAATGGCTCATTAGCCTAAACGAAAATTGGTTCACGTAAACTTCACAAACCAGAAAGTTAACTGGATTCCAGTGGAACTTACTTCAAGCCAGGTTCCAAATGCAAATACAGCCAAATACCTCGGCAAATACCTAAGAAGAATTGAACATCAAATGTAAGAAAATGTATTGGCTAATAGGTAGAAATTCTGAGCTTACAATACACAATAAATTGCTATTATATTGGCAAATACTTAAACCAGTATGGACCCATTGCATTCAACTTTGGGGTTGTACCAAGAATACAAATACACAAATAACACAATGTTTTCAAAAGAAAGTGCGGCGTGGCATAGCTAACGCACCATGGTACATCAGAAATGATAACCTACATAGGGACTTAAACATTGAATATGCCAGTGAAGAAAAAAAAATCATGCAAACAAACACATTCAGCGGATATCTTGGCACCAAAATGCAGACATACAAAGTTTGTTGGACACCACCAATGCAATAAGCAGACTTCAAAGGCGGAAATTTTTAGAACTGGGCAGTTGTATTTAATTAGGACAGAGAAATATAATAAATTATGTAATTTCAAACGGGTTTAACTACTGCCCGTCAAATGTGAAACTTTATTTAAAAAAGATAAATTACCAAATGATTTGTAAATCAGTTGTAAAAATAAATAAATAAGGGGTATCAATGAAACTACAATGAATCGTCTTTATAGCAGCAAATATAGACAGACAAGGCGGAGCAAGTGAGAAAACACAACATATTAATAACGTCTTTAAAATATAAACATTCAAAATAGTTAGAGTGTCAAAACAGTTATGTGGATCGTAAACTCTGTGGTAACAAATCATAGTGACTTAAGTGCAAAATTGTAATTGTTCGGTGTCAAATGTTATAAATGCAATCAGTCAAATCAATATGCTAAAATGTTCAAAAGACAATGCTGTTATCAATAATGTTATTAATGCATCACTAAAAAAGTGACTAACTCAATGATAATGAATTCTCGACCACTAAGATGATCAGGTACCAGCCTCCAAGGTCAAATTAAATTAGAAAAAACCATTGAAACGGCGCATACAACGGAAGCAATAAAATCACAAGCCAATCAACTATCCAACTCAAACAACGGGTTATCCATCATTTAGTTTCATTTTTCTTGCTTATATATTACAATATTAATCGGTGTAATACGAGGTATCAATGAAACTTTACGATGATCGTAACAATCACGGTTCAGTCCAACCAAAATGGTAAAAATTGTCATCTTTTTTGTGACTATAACTTCACTCCGTTCAAACCCGAGTGAACGATCATAAAAAGCAAGTAAATATTGTGCCTTTTTTACAATCACCGTACTGTTAAATTAACTACATATTCGTGAAAGTGCACGCTGATAATCCAAGAAGTGTCTATTTTTTGGTCAAAAGTACGAATTCCAGTGAGAAAGGAACAACATTCCATTGAAAAATTGCAACAATGGCATATGGCATGATGAGTTCAAAAATCTTTTAAAGCATAAAAAGAAACCTTCAAAAGTTTACCGTGAAAGAGAAATTGCCTTTAATAGTAAACTGGATGATATATTTGATATCGCACATACGAATGCCTTGTCCATGATGACGACCAGTGAAGACAAACGATTCCTCTTGTCACAGTGTGAAAAAAGGCGTTCCGGATATTTGGCTGGAGCCAGACAATATGAAATTGAAAAATAATAGCGAAAATCGGAACGTATCAAGGCAAAAAAAAAAAAATTTAAACGAAGATATCTTGAAGAAAAATTTAAATCAATTCCAATACTCACAAGCATTATTATGGTCATCGGCGAGTGACAGCGAAAGGATATTTGATAACAACAGGAACTTCTAATATATTGATTTGCCTATGCTAAACGCAAAGATTACGGATCGTGCAGCAATGCATTTAATCAGTGCCGTTGCCGAAAGGATTGGGCATTCTATTGATAAACACGTTTTGAATCAAACAACGGAGGCGTCTTCGTGAAGCAAATAGAGTAGAAATAGCAGCATCAGTTAAATCGACTTTACAGCTGGCAGCAGTACATTAGGATGGAAAATTATTTTTGGAGTTATCTGGAACGGAGACCGTGGATCGTTTTTAGGTTCCATTTAGATGGAGAACAATTATTGGGCTTTCCCAAAACATCAAGAGCAACTGGTTTGGAAATGGCGGAGGCCGTTTTGAAAAAAAACTAAAAGTCGTAAATGATATCGCAGAACGTGGTGTTAAGTTAATACAAGATTATAATAAGAAATTAACACGAAATGAAGATGACATGCAATATTTACTACAACTGATAAAGGACTACATACAGAAGTTTTCAACAAATACCAAAACATCCTTAATAATGCTGGGTAGAAGAGCATCTTAGATTGGTTATTTTCATCATAAAAATTAATTCATAATATCATTGTAAAGAAGAAACATTAGACATTTATAATAACAAAAATAGTAATAATTTGTCTTGTTGTTATATTTTGGAAAATGAGACAATAACCTCGCTATTTGTTAACCGAATTTCGATATCTTTGATGGTTTAGAAAGGTAATTATGCACCACTCTAGGCTAGTGTACAATCTACATTAAACATCGATAGTATCGATTGTAAAACTATCGATTGTTTACTCTAAGTAAATGAATATTAGTGCTACCTTGATTTCTCTGAAATATAAATAGTGCTATAATAGTGTGTTTTAGTTGTTTAATTTTTCATCACTAGAAATTTTAAAATTATCGATACTATCAATAGTAGCGATAGTTTTCCAAAAATAATCGGTACTATCAAATAGAGAAACTATCGACGTTTAACGTACACTACTCTAGGCATGCTCTGAGCAAAAATTTCAAATAATTTTTCTGTTCGTTTAAGTGTATCAACACCAGAAATTGTAGCAACAATACAGCATATGGTTTTTGAAGATCCTCGATTAACCGAGAGAGATTTAGTAGAAGACCTAGGAATCTCATTAGGCAGTGTGACCAATATTTTGACTGGTTTTGGGTTTCAGAAAGCTGTGCGCACGATGGGTGCCGCATTCGCTAACAATGTAACAAAAACATATTCGAATGCGACTTTCTCAGCAACATTTGGAGCGTTTTAGAAAGGATAAAAAGGATTTTGTTCGTCATTTCATCACTATGGATGAGACTTGGGTCTATCACCATGATCCTAAGTCAAAACAAGAGGCTATATGAAGCGATAGAAGCGAGTTAGGGTCCAGAAATCGGCCAAGAAGGTATTAGCATCAGTTTTTTGTGGTACAAAAAGGATTTTGTTCGTGAATTATCTCCAACCTGATAAAAAAATACTCAGATTATTATTGTAACCTTTTGGACCAGATGGATGTAAAAATTCGTGAGAAACGATCTGGGTTACAGAAGAAAAAAAAATCGGTTGAAATTTAAAAACATTTTGAGATGCTGCCAGATAACTTCATTAATAATACTGTTGCAGCAAGAATAGTTGAATTGTCGCCACAATTACTTTATAAATTGTACTATTTTTCATACAACAAAAAACTTCGCACGTTAACTTCAATATCTTGAGAAATAACCATTTTTATTTTCAAGTACTAATTTCATTAAAAAGCTGATAACATTCTCCTTTAAATAAGGTGTAATAATTAATTATGGCTATTTAGTTAAAATGTATTTCAAATTTAAACAAAACCTTTAGAATGCTATTTTTTTAAGAAATTTAATTTTTGATGGACATATATCTATATTTAGCTATAGCTTTGATGGACTCATAATTACGCTCGGGAGAATGAAAGTTTATTTTTCTGCCACATTTACGAGATATTCATTAATAAATAAAATAAAAAAACTTAACAAAAAAGAATTTACATAGCATTTGTATGTTATTTTTTCGTGTTTAAGAAAGTTTATTTTTACTATTTGGCCGTGTATATACGCAGTGGTAATACGTTTAAGTAAATTTATTAATTTATAAAATTTCAAAATATAAATTAAATTAATAAAGTATTGTGTTTACTTCCTAAATAGTTTAGTCAAATTCCTAGTAAATAAATCTAAAAGTAACTTCATTACCATTCATATTCATCGGTTAATCCACTTTCTAATTTATTCATTTTTTTCTTCAATTTTATTTGCTTTATTTTTGTTTCCATTATTTCGTCGTTAGACTTGGCTGTATTAATATTTATTAAAAAGCATTAATAAAAAATATTTTATTAAAAATTTAGCAAAATATAAATCAAAAATTCACAAAAAAAAAAAATGCAAATTGCAACTCTGTGTTTCCTTATCATAATATATGTCAAATATTTCCGAAGCCGCGAGGTTGGAAAAAATTGTCATGATGTTTGTTTCTTAGCCGATAGCGACCGATGACACATTTAGGCGGATTTGTAAAACATTTGGGTGCAGTCTTGAGAATTGACACAATCACAAAGATAGAAAAACATACAATATCCATACCCAGGAATTTACGTAACCATGAGTTCCTTCATCTCGAGACACCATGGACACCAAACCCAATCAACTACAAAAACGAACCAATTAGATTTAAGTCAAAAAGATGCAACAAAAAACACACATGTTCGATTTTAATTTGAGCAAACCAAATTTCAACTCAGACTAAAGAAGCAGTTTCCCCCAGTGCCCAATGGGACTCAAGGACCCAATTACATTGTATGACTAATGAACTTTTTGATGTAATTTTTTGTTTTGTTTTGTTAATCGGTTAAACATTATCCTCATTATATCCCAAACGCTTATATAACGAAACCTTTTAGAATACTTAAGAACTTGAAGTTAATTTGAAACTTAAAATTAATTAAATAACAAAATAATAAACTTACTATGTCGATCATCTCCTTGTCTCGACAAATCCTGCAACCCACACACTTGGCAAATGCAATTAACCCACCCCTTCAACTCCTCATCCGTATCAGCAGCTAAATAATAAACCCTTGTCGGTGTTTTTACATCAAACATATATGGTAATTTATGTTTACTATTATTCATCCGAAGCCCGGCATCAACCTGTTCACATTGATCTAAATCAATAATGCCTTTCTTTTTGCGACAATTACGATCGGTGTAGTATTCGAGGAAAAATTGTCCAGGTAGTTCTCCTTGCTTAAGTGTAAACCATCGTCTTCGCCAGCGCTATAAATATAAATGATTAAAGGGGAAATCCAATAAATATTTTGTATAAAAGTAAACTTATTTTATAAAAATATAAGAAACGGTATTTGTTTCAGTTCTAATTTGTTTCGCAGTCATTTTTATTTACCTGACATTAAGATTACCATTATTTGTACTTTTTTGGGTTTCCTAGATTCGAGCATTAATTCTCGTAATAAACTTGGACATTATATATATTATTATTTATTATATATCCCTTTTTCAACCAAGAAAATAAAAAAGTTGGCTCAAATTTAGTCCAACCCACACAAATGTGTGAGTCAAAAACCATAGTATGTAATGGCGTTGTTGATAAAAAATGTCGCTTGATTTGAAGTAAAACCAATACCATTGTGTGTATAGATATAGTGTTTTTTTCGGACGAAAATAAGTTAAAAAGGAATTCACAAATGTGTAAGTTGGTTCAAAAAATATATAAAAAAAATTTTTTGACATGGTACTTTTGCCGTACCCGCACAATTGTGTTAGTAAATCACAAAAGGGATATATGTCTCATAGTTGTTACTTGTATTATTTTTCTAACGTAGTGGTTGAATCAGTGTGATGTAAATATTTTCGAAACCAAGTTAACTGGAAAATAGTTTTTCCCAAATTATTTTTTTGTAAAAAATTTTCCATTCAACTTTATTTCCAAAATATTTACACTGACTCCATCAGCAGGCCAGAAAAATACCATTCAAACCGACGTTAAAGTCATGACAAAAAAGTTAGCAGCTCGCCGAAAGCTCAAAATATCGTCAAATTTATAATAAATGGTTTTTTTTAAATAATTTTTTATTTAACGAAACATTTAAAAAATGTAATTCAAACCAATTCAATAATTTCGCAACTACCCAAATTGCACTACCCATTCCTAATACAGAAGTGCATGAAAAAGGAACCGGAAGGAAGAAGAGTATGATACGAAAATTAAAATACTACTTGCTAGAAACTTGAAATACAACAACTCCAAACAAAGAACATAAACAAAAAATGAAATATAAACAATGCAAATTCCGTGAATATTTGTCAACCAATTCCGTGCGAATATTTAAACGTTCGCCGTGCGTATTTGAGACACAGTTTCCGTGCGAATAATTAAACTCCTAATGCATAGTATGATTTTCCAATCTAAATAAATAAAACATTTCAATCAAGGTGAGGTTACCAAAACTTTGGAAGTTTGGTTTCGAACTAATGAAACATTGAATTTTTAGTATTAAACCATTCGGTCGTCTCATCAGACTGCAATGACCAAACTACAAAAATTTTGAAAATATGTACTTTGAACTAATCAAAGTATATGCGGTCTTACTTTGAGAAATTTACAACAACAATCCCATATATGTAATTCCAATTTTGAATTATTTTAAACCAACTTTTCTGCTGGTATAGAATTATTCTATTCTACCTGTAGTTTTAATGTTCACCACCAGGGCTGTTTTATTGAATACTTTTATTTTTAAATGTTGGCAATAAAAATATAAAAGTGATTTTTGTTATTTTGACATCGAATTTTTCTTAACAAGTCGAAAAATTAGTTATGATTTGTAATAATATTCAATAATGTTCTAGCACATTACTGTTTAATTGAATATATTTAGTTGCGTTTTTACGTTGTTTTCAAATTCAAAATGTAATTGTTACCAACTAATAAAAATAAATTAAATATATCTTTAGTTGTTACTTTGAGCACAAATTAATTCTATACCAGAATGGAATTAGCTTGTACCAAAGTAAGACCGCAATAATCACAATGCCTTAGCGAATTTTAATGATTCGCTGGCAATTCCCAACCCCTACGTAACCACGAATTTTATTGTATTTAACCAATCGACGATACTTAGATCGAACAACATGAGCGACATTTTAAATATTTTACAGCAGAATATAAAATCGATTTTAATTTGCTATTTAATTAAAAATACACTCTTTTGATTTTTATTGCATAATGTAGTATTAGAGGAACTTATATATATACTTTTTTCTCCAATTGGTAAATCTTTCATTGAGTTATAGCAAAAAGAAATGTTTTTCGTCGCTTGGGTTATATTATTTATTAATTTGGCGCTTATGCTAAGGCGCTTGTGTTAATAATTTTAAATTTAATTTTAGAATTTGTCACTTGAGTGGCAGTTGTGTTTTTAGAAGTTAAAAAAAAAACGAAAATTGTCGTTTGAGCTTTTAGTTTAAATCAAATCTTTAAGCATGAAATCAAAAAATATTTGCTATATGTGATTAACGTACAAAATTTATTGTTTCAAAAATATTTATAAACTAATTAAAATATCAAGTAAAGTTGCGTTAAAATCATGAACAATAATGGTCGCTTGTGCCATTTTTAATATCTTTCCTATAAAACACAAACGACATTTTTTTCTTCATTCAATAAACAATTTTAAACTATTTATTATTCTAAATATTGAGAATAATTTTATTCACATTTAAATGTAATAAACACTTCTCACTTTTATTAATCGTATTCTATCACGTAAACTACAGTCCAACCAAAATAAATTAATATTAAACCGGAACAAGCACAACACTCTCATTTTAAAATATTGCACTGGTTTACGTCGCTTGGTTCAACTAAACTTGTGATTTTTGTCGCTTGGTCTGTTTGAAAAAACGTTTTTTTAGAAAAAAAGCGGGATTTTCTCTAACAAATATAAAATCAATTTAAACTATCGTATAGCGTATTGTCAGCGCTTTCCAATGATATAAAATACACATATTTGAAAAATTGTCGCTTGTGCTGTTCGATCCAAGTATCGTCGCAATGCCTTCAAAGTACAGGTCTTTTATTACTCTCATTTTTCTTACATGACGGCAATTTAAGTCTAAACTGAGACTGCGCAATAATAATTTTAAGATATTTACACTAACAAAGCAACTAGAGAAAGCAACAAAAACGTCGACTTAGCGTGTCGTCATCATTTGGTGTAAGCGGCCTGTAGTTTAGAAGGCATTGATTTAACCAGTGCACCTATAATACTACAGGCCACACTGCTTGCTATGTCATTAGATTTATGTCTATAGTTTATTCTTAAAACTGTAGACGGCAGTCATGTTCATAAAAAGAAAAAACGAAAACAAACACAAAAAAAGTTTTTTATACGAGTGCTAAAAGTAAGGTTATGTATTCTCGTAAATTATACGAAATGTGTACACATTTTATACGTGTTTACATATTCAACACAATTTAGAATGCATAATTTTATAATAATATTATGAATTATTACTTTTACCAATAGCTTTTTATTGAATTTTAAAACATATTATTAAAATATTTTTCTTGTTGTTTGTTTACAATTTTTTTCTTATCAATATGACAGCAAACACAAAAAAAAAATCAAAACAATCTTTTTAATTTTAGTGCTGCCTACAATAGCCAAAGAGAGACATAAATTGACGTCATATAGCAAAATTTTTAAAGCAGTGTGGCCTGTAGTATTCTAGGTGCACTGATTTAACGCATACATGCGATTTCTATATGAAATAAAATGACATGTAATAAAATAAAACAAACAAAATAATTCTAGCTCAAATATGGCGTCGCGCGTCAGTCTCAAACAAGAAAAGAATGATTATGTACTTGTATTTGTGTGTATTATTTTACCCCTTTTTCAACCAAGAAAACAAAATCGTCTCAATTTTAGTACAACCCACACAAATATGTGTGAGTAAAAAACCGTAGTATGTAATGGCGTTGTTGATAAAAAATTTCGCTTGATTTAAAGCAAAACCAACACAATTGTGTGTATAGATATACTGTTTTTTTCGGACGAAAATAAGTTAAAAAGGAATTCACAAATGTGTAAGTTGGTTCAAAAAACATACAAAACTAAATTTTTGACATGGTACTATTGCCCTACCCGCACAATTGTGTTACAAAAACATAAAAGGATTATAACGCCGTTATAATAAATACGTTTGTATGCACACACATCTGATAATTGGATAAGGAATGGCGTGCGTAAATTGTACTCTTTTGGGTACAAACCCAAAATTGTTTGTTGGGATAATTTGTTGAAAATAATTAACACAAATATGTTGATTTTTAGTTTTTACACATGTTATAAATAAAAATAATTAATTATTAATTTATAAATATATATTAATTTATATTTGTTTTCTATAAATAAAAATATTTAATTATTTGTTTTCGGATAAACAAATCAAATTATGTTTTGTTAGTAATTTGTGGTATACAAGAAAAAATACAAGCCAACAATTATAAAAACACAAAATTTCTTTGTATTGTTTTATTACTGCTCTCTCGAATATAAAATTTAAAGTAAAATGTACAAGTCAAAAATGTCCTTGAAACACGTTTTCAAAGAAGTTAAATGTACAGAATGAGCCTAAGCAACTGTCAAGTGTCACAAATTCGGAGGGTAAAAGAGAAAACATCTAAATCAACGGGATTGCAACAACAACGAAAATCTATAAGCGCCCCACGCCACAACCAAAATTGTTTTCTTAATTTTGTCTGATAACTTAAATTAAGGATAAATTTATCACAAATCACAAGATTCTTAACATAATTTACATTTTATTTTATATAAACACTTGGTAAACTTGCTGTTGGTAAGATATTCCTTCTTGAAATTTTTTAGGCGTATTTTCGCATTTTTTCACGATACACTTCATTTTGTACAAAAGTCTGTATTTTTTGTTATCACATAATACACCACTATATAAACAAATAACTATTTCATAAAGTTTGTATTATTTTGATGAATTATAATTGATAATTTTAAAAATTTATAATTTATAATTTTAAAGCGCAAAATTAACACGTCACTTCATACAACAACACAAACTGGTTTGACGGGCACTTATAGCGAAATATGAGTAAACCATATGGATTTTTTATATAACCATCCTATTCTGGCTTGTGACAGATGAAATAGCAAATTTTATATGGGTAAAATATTGCCACCTATTCCTCAGTATTTTAACTTCCTTGTACGTTTTATTCATTTTTGTTTGGTTAGTTCGGCTTCACTGAAAATTTTTATGTCGCAATTAAAACGCATTTGGAGATAAAAGGAGAAAGAAAGGAAGGTGAAGCCACATTTTTTGCTGATTCGGATTCTACGGCTTAAAGTACGTAGGTCTTTGAAACATTTGTTTCGATTCATGATAGATGGCGCTGTTAAATTAAATGTATATCAAATTTTTTTCGATTTCTCTTAATGAGAACCTATGCATACGATTCTGCAATATGTTTGAAATTAAATTAACTATTATAACCCAGGAACCCAGGAATATGCATTTATGAATTTATATATGCGATTAAATGTGCTTTCAAATAAATTTTTTTCTATTTTGTTTTAAAAATATCGATTCAGTTCGAAGATTATTTTGAAAACAAAGACATATTTGCTATTAATATAATACAAAATGGAGTATTGTAGTAACTGTACAAGAAAAAATTGAAATGGTACTGGTTTATGGAGAAGCTGGCCGTAGTCTTGATAATACGCCACTCTCTACGCTTCGCGTTTTCCGGATAGGATTCGGTCACGTGCTTATTTTACCGGACTGTTAAACAATTTACTTCTGATAGAAGTGTTCAACCGAAAAAAGGACTCGTCGAGCAACAGTCACTGAGGAAAATAGTGAAATTGCTGTATTGGCAGCAGTAACTCATAATCCTCATATTAGTACAGTATTTTGGAAAATTTAAAAACGTCATAAGTATCATCCGAAGTAATTAAAAATTTAACAAATACAATTTTTTCAAGACTAATTTCGAGTATCTACATTGAAAACGTGTTAATTTTTATTCAAACGTATTGCAGAATCGTATGCATAGGTTTCTCAGTTAGAGAAATCGAAAAAAATTAATATCGTTATTACAGCGCCATCTATCATGAATCGAAAAAAATGTTTCAATGAAATCCTACGTACTTTAAGCCGTAGAATCCGAATCTGCAATACAAATATGGGTTCCTATTTTAATTTCAAAGTTACCTCCTGGACCACCTACAAGAAGGGGAGGAGGAGTACTAATTTTAACACTGGTGTATGTCCCCCCGGAATGATTGAATTTTGATAATGGACATTTTTTTCGTAGTGTTTATTTTCTGAGATATTTGAAAGTTTCAGCTTATCAATCAGATGTTCGTAGACATAAAATACATACAAACCCACCAAGACCTTACGTAACACAATATTGGGGGATAAGGGGCATCGGTCTAGAAGGTCAATACACCAGCCCAAATGTCAACCTCACCTGCACTGCTAATTAACCAACGAAGCTCTGGCGACCAAGAAACGGCGGGATAACCGAACACTGACAATCTAGCAAATGATGTTCTCTCCACTGACCCACTGCCAATTTCACTGGTTAGATTGGTAGCTGCTTCAATAACCAGTCATCATAATGCAATGAGTTTACAACAAAAAGGAATTTTTACCCCAGGTGGTACACCAACTGCTCAGTTTGTTAATCCACCCTCTAACGAGGCCGGCTCAAAGGATTCTGTGGTGAGTCAACCATTGCTATGCCCATTCGATCGAAGTGCAAAAATAAGAGATCACCACCTAGTCAAATAGAGTTCGCAACTCAGCAGGAAATCGACAATGTTGAACTACACAGTAGACTGAGTGAAATAGAATAAGTCGCATCGCAACTTAACAATTAAATCGCTAAGTTAAAGAAAGAAAATGAGGAACTGAAGAAGATCAAACTGACAAAGGTTGCGGAAACACCTCTTATTTGCTATAACGAAAACAGCACAATTGCCTGTACTGACGCTGAGTTTCATACAGATGAGGACTTGATTACACTTACACAGGACTGATTACACAGGACTTGATACACAAACAGAAGAAAAGACCAAAGAAAAAACGAAGAGCAGAATTCTCGCCAGAAGTTGAGGAGCTCTCGCAAGTTAAAGTTAATGAAACTGTCGAACCAGTGCCTGTACCCCAACACTACCAGCAACAAGAAAAACGCAAGGTTGCAATGAAGACTAAGACACCACTGCCAATTAATGTGCTAGGCATAACTGAGTTCGAAAATATCCAAGCTTTAATGAAATCAGTGTCCACAGACGACTATAGAGCAGTTGTACTAAACAATAATGTTTGAAAAGTAAACACAAGAGATCCCGATGCATACAGAGCTTTAGCAACAAAGCTCACTGAATAAGGTAAAGAGTGGTATACATATGAAGACAAAATAACCGAGCAATTAAGGTTATGGCCATAGGTCTGCATCCCCAAGAAAAAGGATATAATATAAGATCTCAAAATGAAAGAACTGCAAATTGAAGACCCAGTAAATATCCTTAAACGAGAGAAAGTTGAAAATAGTCAAGGAAATAATATCGTTAAAAGAGGGCACTCGCAATTCATGCTCACATTCAACAAAAGCGAAAAAATTGAAAATGTATTTAATATCAAAGCAATACTTAATATGAGGGTTAAAATAGAACTACTGAAAAAGAACACGAGATTAATACCTAAATGCAAGAAAACCAAGGTTATAATCACACCCAAAGATATTGCGGGAGACATTTTAGGTGCGTAAACTGTGCCTGCAGACACAACGCGAAAGACTGTTCTCATAGTCGAACCGAACTTGCAAGGTGTATAAACTGCAAAGGCCAACACCCAGCCAACTATAGAGGATGCAAAGTAGCGGTACAACTGCAAAGGTTAAGAAATAAAACACGACAATCGACTCAAAACAGTGATGTTAGAAGAGAAAAGATTCCAACTACAAAGAGTGTAGAACTAGAGTATTAAAGAAAATTCACTAGAAAGGATATTTCGAAGTATAGAAACGATAAATGTACGCCTAGCAAAACAAGAACGTGGTCTAGAAGCTATATATAAGCGGCTGGATAGGCAAGAAGCTACGAATGAGCTTACATCAATGCTATACTAATCTAATGAATAGAACACTTAGAATTGTAATTTGGAACGCGAATGGATTACCACAGCATGTTCCAGCGCTAGAAATTTTGCTAAACTTAGAAAAAATAGATATAAGTCTTGTCCCGGAAACACATTTAACATAAATTACATTTATTAAAATACGTGATTATGAATGCTACTATGCTATTTATCTAGGAGGAAACGCTAGAGGCGGGTCTACCGTAATTATTAAAAATAATTTTAAACATTATGAAGTGCCCGCGGCATTGAGGAAGAAATTATGCAAGTTAAAACCATAAAAGTTGAATCAATCAATAATAGCGAACTCAGTATCTCCACTATTTACTGTCCCTATCAATTAAAAAAGAAGACTATAGTCGACTTTTTAAATCATTAGGACCAAATTTTATCATAGGCTGTGATTTTAATGCAAAGAATACCTATCTAGACTTACAACCTCTAAAGAGAAAGAGTTATTTAATGCAGCTCACGAGAACAACTGTGAATTCCTCTCTGACGATAAACCAACATATTGGCCTGATGACATACATAAAATTCCAGATCTTCTTGACTTCTTTGTAACAAAAGGAGTTTTAGAGGACTACACGTGTATTGAAAATAGTGAAGGACTATCATCTGACCACTCACCTGTGATCATGACTCTGAGTACAATGATAATAAAAAAGATAATTCACCTAAGTTAACAAACAATAAAACCAATTGGGACCTATTCAAGAAATTAGTGGATGATCGAACAAATCTCGGCGACCCAATTAGAACGAAGGTACAGCTGGAAGATGAACTAGAAACATTTAATAACAATATCCAACAAGCGGCTTGGGAAAGTTCACCGATTTCTCATACAAATACTACAATGAAACCTAACTATCCTCTTGAAGTCAGAGAGCTGCTTAAAGAGAAACGGAAAGCTCGCAAAGTCTAACAGCAGTCTCGTGCACCGCAACACAAAACTATTCTTAATTTTTTGTGCAATAAATTAAAACAACTAATAAAGGAAATAACGAAAGAAAGCATAACTAAGCAATTTCGAGGTCTTTCTGAACTAAAGAATGACGATTATTCGCTTTGGAAAGCAACGAAGGGTTTTAGTCCGATCCAAAATGCATGTACCGCCTATCAAAAACGATGACGGATCCTGAGCTAGAAGTGACAAACAGAAAGTCTCTCTATTTGCTACTTATTTAGAAGAGACTTTTCAACCGTTGCCGAGACAATCAGCAAATGAAAATACAAGACATTTTGACATTTCTAGATAATATTTTCATTTATAACTAAAATGTGTATACTTTTTACGCTATTGGCCGTAGGCACTTGGCGAAACACACTAATACTTAATAAAGACATTTTTATTAATCACTTGTTTTTTGTTTCGCAGTTATAACTGCGAAACAAAAAACAAGTGATTAATAAAAATGTCTTTATTAAGTAAAATGTGTATGCTTAAATATGCTAATATGCTTTAAATAAAATTAAATTTATTTAATTATTTAATTTTAGTCCCTGTTCATTGAATTATGAACACTTCTAATAAAGTGAAAAACTCTAGTATTTTATCAAAATATAAATAAATATAAGATTTTTTTTGTGTTGAAGTGTTTTAATTCTTTAAAATTAAATAATTTTGAGTATACATAAATTGGTAAACAATTAAAATTTGGTTAAACTACCTTTATTGTTATTCACAGCTTTTATTCTTTTAGGTATGCTACATATACATCATATTGCGAATCATATTGGACGTCATATTGCGAATTTGATCACTATTTCTCCATATTTTTTCAATATTTGTTTTTAGGATGGACACTGTAAGATTGGGAGTTTTATGTACGTTGGACTTGAGTAACGCCCAACAATTCTCGATAGGGTTTAAATTCGGGGAATTGCCAGGTCAAGAGAGGATGTTAATATTTTGGTTAAGGAGGATATTCTCTATTAATTTTGCGGTATGGCAAGCAGCTCCATTTTACAAAAAATTGTAAAAATATTGGCCTTGAGGTAGCGACCTCATGTAAGGAAATAAGACGTCTGTTAACACTTTTTATATTGTTCTTTTCTCATGGTTTCCTCTACCAAGTATATTGGACCAGGTCCATCTGCACTAATGCAGCTCCATATCATAATTGATGGTGTATGTTTTATGCTCCTGACGCAGTTCTCCTGAAACCTCTCTCCTGGTCTCCTTCTGACGAACTGGGCCGATTCTGTAACGGCATTCGCCACTAAATATGTATAGCCTATAGATTTAAAAAACTCTTTAAATTCGGATTTTTTTCAATTTAATTTTTGAAAATATATAATGAGAGCTTAAAATTTCGTTGTACCGTCTTCCAGTTGTCTATTGTCCAGTGCTTATGTAGTTTAGCTCAAATAAGACATTTTCCGGTTTCGGAACGCGAATTGACTCCCTGGACGCCTGTATTTCAAATTATTTTCATATAGCCTTCGTCGCAATGCCATCGCTGATATCTTTATCACTTCCTCATTAAGATGCTTTTGTAGCACGCTCGTTGTTGCTCTGTGTTTTTCTAAGGCCGATTGAATAATTTTCCGGGCTGTTCTGTGCGTTGTCTTCCTGATCCCCTTACAGTTTATTCTCTTGGTCTCATAAAATGTACACCCAGATTGAAGAATCTTTGCCGAATTACTTACTGATGAGGAAGAAACTTTTTCCATTTTTGTGATCTCGCGGTATGAATCGTTTTTGTTTTTAATAATGCTCCGATAGCATATTTTCACTGGTTAGGTCCTTTTTTGACAAATTTTTGAAAATATATGTCCCCAGTTTAGACTTTCCAAACATACACACACACACACTTTAACTTAAAGTTTTTTAACTAAATGAGAAAAATCACTTAACTTAGATTATTTTTTACTATGGCTCAGTCACAAAATTTCGAAAAACACCTTGTCAAACCGCGCGTCAAACATAAAATGAGAGGATAAACTAAAAGTAAAATATGCATGCTATTGACCTTTTCAGTCCTTTTTCAGGTAATAATTGTATTGTGACCTTTTAAGAATGTCGTAAAATAAACGATAACAGATGTGATCCTAAATGCATTTTATTATTTTCAAATATAAAACAATAGCAAAAATTAGGAATTTCCAAAATACTAATAGTGTCCATAATTCAATGAACAGGGACTGTAGTTTTAAAATAATTGCAAATTCTGGGTTTCTGCAAAAAAAACATTTATTCGACATCACATTAAGCAAAAAGAACGGCATAACGATTATTGTTATTAGTATGTTGTTATTTTTTTACTTCGCGTAAATTAAAATCATTATATATATGAGTAGTTAACACGTTCGTGGACACGGCTGCTATAGCAGTCATACACCTTTTTCGTTTTTTAACACTTTCTCGCAAATCAGTCAAAATTTGTGAAAATTAAATTTATTTATTTATTGAATTGGAAAATCTGCGATTTTTAACCTAAAGTGTAAATCGAAAAAATTAAAATTATGAAAAGGAAAAAGACGAAAGTGTTGTGCGGAATTGAGAGTTTTAGGTCTAATATGCATATTAGTCGTACTCATGTCTCTGTCTATCTTTTACTATCTTTTAGTTTTTTACTAGTATGTCCGATGTAACATTTGTTACAGTCATTGCACTCTATTTTGTAAACGATTCCTGGGTATCGCTTTGTTCGAAATCCGAGACACGAGACATGAAGTTTTCGTATACACGTGTAATGAGTATAGTACACAATTTTATATTAGTGTGTGTAATTTTTCTGTGCTTATATTTGTTTGTTTGATGCGAATGTAATGAAAGTGTAATGAAAGTCTCATCTCAGTGATTATATTTGTTTGTTTGCTGCGAATGTAATGAAAGCATCAAAAATTATGAACCGATATAAATCGGTTCAGTTTTTTGGTGCTTATGTCGTTTTGTTTTCTCACTTTTTTGACATCTTCCTTGCTTTTGAAAAGGCGAGTTAACACGTTCGCACAAATGACTGCTATAATAGCAGTCATACAACTTTTTCATTGTTAACACGTTCGCACAAAAAACGTTTCGTTTTTTAAGGAATAACTCGGATTAATAATACATTCCTTTTCGCGACGAAATATCCTTGTAACTACAAAAGTTATCAAATATGTGTTCCCGAGTAGCACAAACATTCAGAAAGTGTGCGTCAAAGTGTTAAGAATTTTTTTTTAATTACACATATAACGATTTTAATTTATGGGGCATTTGCATGTAGAAAATTGTTTTCTGCAGGTAAATAAGCAGGATCCGCTATATAAAAATATTCAATGTGCGAGAAAGAAATAAACATACATAGTAATTAGTAATGCCATTTTCTTATAGCATTAAGGCGGAATTCAATTATTGTGGCTTTTTTTGGCAGAAAACCAGAGAGAGAAAATCTAAAATCCCTGTTTGTGATCAGCGCAACAAACAGTAAAATTGTTTATACTTAAAAATTTTGTTGTTGTTGCGGTTTGGTTGCCATAAATATAAATATAAATACAAAACTAAGTATTTTTTATGGCAACCAAAATTAAAAATACCCTCCACTCTCAGCAAATTTTAGTTTAGTAATATTTTTATAGTGAACACTTTTAGTTGATACATTTTATATGTTTGTATATTTATATTAATGTTCAAATTTATATTAGCAACTCTGTCTGGTTTTCTGCAAAAAAAAACCGCAGTACCAGCATAGAATTACATATATACTTAGAATGGGTGTTAATATTTTACCCATATAAAATTTGCTATTTCATCTGTCACAAGTCAGAGCAGGATGGTTATATAAAAAATGCATATGGCGATCTCATATGTCAAAGAAAAAGCCAACCAAAAAACTTTTTGGTTCTTAAAAAATCTTGATATTATTAATTAAAATAAATAAAATATTACAAAACAGTTAGTGGGTCGTGTATTAGTGCATCGTTTGTTAATAAACATTGAAAATTTTGAACATTGAAATGCTGCCAAACTGCGCCTCGAAAATTTCGGAAAGGAATTTCTTACCATCCTTAAGTGTTTATATAAAATAAAATGTAAATTATGTTAAAAGGAAAGTGATTTGTGATAAAATTATCCATATTTTAATTTAGAAATCAGAAAAAACTAATTAAAAAAATTTGGTTGTTATTGTTGGACTTTTCATTTTCTAAACAAAAACATACTACATGTTATATTATAGCGTCGCATTTTTCTTATCACTACGTACATATTCTACGTGGTTTTCTTTTCATAATTACTTTTTTTTTTGGAATACTATAAATACAATTTTTTACCGAAAATAAAAACAATTAACGCGTAACTAGATTGCAATAAAAATAATTTTAAATTTGTGTAGTTTTTAATTTCGATCGAACAAATTCTAAATACAACCCGTTGATTTATATGCTTTCTCGTTTACAATCCGAATTTGACTCACTTGATAGCTGCTTACATTCATTCTATATATTATAATATAATTCTATGAGCACCAGTAATGGGACTCCGCCTTTACTTGTTATTTATTTACTTGTTTTATTATTATTGTTTTTTAACTTTATATATTTAACTTTATGTATTATGTATGTCAATATGTATTTTGTTTGCGTATGTAATGTAAAATATTTGTATTTGATTTTAAATGACAAGGTTCTACGATCCCCCAGGTTTTTAAAAGTATCGGTATTTTGGTATACCAATGTTCTAACTGCAAATGCTCATAAGCTGCAAGTTCTGCGATTTAAAGACCAACACCAGATATCTCAATTGCAATATCTTATGGCCACTGAAGTCCTAGGGCAATAGGTTAAAAATAATTTATATTCAAGTTAAACGTCAATATGCTCCAAACTAAGCCAGAGCACTTTATAACCATGTCATTTTAAGGCGCGATACATTTCAAAAATGTAAAAAGGCGCGATACATTTCAAAAATGTAAACAGAGTATTAGTTGAGCATCATAGACCTGAGCAAATTATTTGCGGCTACTTTTGAGTAAATGCCCAATGGAACGCAATTTTCTTAGTTAGTGGCAAATCATAAAAAAAAACAAAAACATCCGTTATTTTTTTTTTTTCAATAAATTCATATATTTTCTTTACACAACATCTTTAGTATTTGATTTTTCTTCTATTTACTAACTAATAATATCACATTTAAAAAAATCAAAAAAAAATATAAAAATTAATTCATTTAGTTAACAAAAATATAGCAAAACTTAGTCAAAGCAAAAAACATATATCAAAAAAAACTTACATTTTCTAGTATTATTAGTAATAAATATAATTAATAATTTGTAAGCCACTCTTTCTGAGATATGACCTATTTTAGATGATTCTTCATTGAATGCACAAGTTTTCCTGTTCTTCCGACGTAATTAGGTGCCACTCGTCGATTAATTTAAATTTTAAATAGTTTTTTGTTCTAATATCATGTAGTCTCACTCGTTTTTCCAAATTATCCCAAAGATGTTCGATGGGGTTCAGATCTGGCGGTTGTGGAGAGTTCGGTAAAATGTATTTGACATTGTAGATCCACGAGTTTTTTACCAAGTGGGATGCATGTTTCTGATCGTTGTTTTGAACCAAGCTAATATGTATCTGGACAATTCAATATCTGTCGCACTCTTTTAAATGATTCTGTAAAATTTGCAAATATTGTTCTTTATTCATGGTAGTCTCATCAAACACCAGATCTCCGACCCCTTGGTACCCATTGCATACCATTACGTTTCCTCCACCGTCTTTATCGATAGGGATCATATTCTTACTATTTAGTGCAGTATCTTTTTGACGTCATATAGCTCTACGGCCATCTGATCCGAAAATGTGGAAACAGGCGTTAAAAAGGCACTGCACAAAATAGTAAGAATATCATACCTTTCGTCAAACACGTCTACGGCCATCTGATTTAACATTTTCGGATCAGATGGCTTTAGAACAATATAACGTCAAAAAGGTATTGCACTAAATAGTAAGAATAT
This sequence comes from Nephrotoma appendiculata, assembly GCA_947310385.1. Taxonomy (NCBI): domain Eukaryota; kingdom Metazoa; phylum Arthropoda; class Insecta; order Diptera; family Tipulidae; genus Nephrotoma; species Nephrotoma appendiculata. The sequence goes on from OX371225.1 coordinate 105,916,388, forward strand.
CATCCCTACCGTTAAACACGGTGGGGGAAACGTCATGGTGCAACAACATGCATCCCACTTGGTAAAAACTAGTGGATCTACAATGTCAAATATATTTTACCGAACCCTCCACAACCGCCAGATCTCAACCCCATCGAACATCTTTGGAATAATTTGGGAAAACGGGTGAGACTACATGATATTAGAACACAAAACTATTTAAAATTTAAATTAATCGACAAGTGGCAAAAAATTACGACGGAAGAACAGGAAAACTGGTGCATTCAATGCAGAATCGTCTAAAATAGGTCATAGTTCAAAAAGGGTGGATCACAAATTATCAATTATATTTATTAGTAATAATACTAGGAAATGTATCTATTTGATTTATGTTTTTAGCTTTGACTAAATTTTGCTATATTTTTGTTAAGTAAATGAATTAATTTTCATATTTTTTTAAATTTTTTTAAATGTGACATTATTAGTTAGTAAATAGAAAAAAAGAAATACTAAAGACGTTGTGTAAAGAAAATATATGAGTTTATTGAGAAAAAAAAAATATGGTGTATGTTTTGTTTTTTGATGCAGTGTAAGTACTTGTGAGCAACTGTAAGTACCTACTTACAAATATGTAGTAGAGCAACTCGGCTTTTATGGGATCTCATACCATAAACCAGCATCACAATGCGAGATATTACATATTTCATCTATACATACTTGTATGAATTTAAAAATTAATAAAATGCAAACCTTAATTTTTAAAAAACAAATTTAAAAATCGATGGTTTGTCAAAATAACAGAGCTTCATAATCAAATAGGATAACTATGTGCATATTATGATGTACAATATATATTATGTACAATATATATTATGTACAAAACACATTATGTACAATACATTCATAATAAATGTTTAAAGTAAAAATACAAAGCAAAAGAAAAATGACTCACAGCCCTCCAAATTCGCTTGATTGGTGGTGATTTAATTAACCAGCCTTCATGATAAACTTCTCGATTCATAACTCGCAAACTAAATTATTGGATTAACAAACTAATTTAATTGTATATTATGTACATATTTCAACGAATAAATTAATATTGTTTCTAGACTAATTTTCTCCATTATTCCAAAACCATTTGTGTATATGACATTACAACTTTTTGTTTAAAATAAAGCTCATATCCAAAATATTTACAAAATTATTAATTTAAATAAAACTTTTAAATACACACTTATTTTTCAAGTTTTAATAATATGTAATTATGAATAACACAATTCTAATAAACTATTTAACAAAATGAAAAGAAAATTATTCAGAACTGACACGAAATACACTTAAAATAAATTATTTCAAACATCAACTTCTGCCTTTTTATTGTTTTCGGGTTTAGTTTTGGAGAACAGCAAAAACAAGAAAGAAACCACTGATATGTTGATTTCTCATGGAGAAGAAGTCTACACATACCCAATATGTAACGCCAACGGAATGCCGTCGGCAAAAATCACACTCTTTCTACGAAATTGGGAAAAATTGTGTAGTATGAACACGGAAATCAGCACTACTTAGTACTCGCCAAAAAGAAGTGTCATAAAATTTCCAGTGTGGATGGAATTTCGACGGAGATTCTCGTTTCTTCCACAGTCCATACTGATTTCTGACACTTTCATGCACGAAAAAGAGGGACATATTTAAATATATTTTTCATTGGAATAAATAAAATTTTTTATTTGAAATAAAACAAAATTTTGCCTATGTTATAAAATAAATATTAATTTTTTTTTGTCATATATATACACTCAAAATTAAATTTTATAAAACCCATCCATATCATCCGTAAGCGACATCCAATTTTACAACCCAAAATGCACAACTCTAATATCTTTCGTTGACTATACAATTAGTATGGACTGCCAGTTGCTAACTTCATGCATGAATCCAACATAAGCAGTGCTCTCGTTTACTCGTGGGGAATTATCGAACTAAAAAGTACGTTGAATTTAAACATACTGTTACGGTGACACCTAGAATAGAATAGAATAACTTAATTTCAGTAATTGTTCAATTACGTTTATAATTTATACTCAACATTTAGGCGTATTTCTATACTAACATATTTGCTGCGCATTTAGGATTATTCTAGAAACAAATATTTTGGTATATAAGGGCGCGCGTTGATGTGGAATGCTGAGTATTATTTTAAACGTGATACAGTGAAGGTTAAATAAAAGGATTATTAAAGTGATTATTAAAGCGATTATTAAAGTGATAATTAAAAAGTGTGTTATAATTATAATAATTAATTGTGAATTTTGTGTTGTATAATAAATTGTGTTGTGTAAATAAATTGTGTGAGTTCAAATTTGAAGCAGTGTATTTATTCACAATCCAGTGATTCGAACCTTGATTGACAAGGCAAAATCGTAACAATTGGTGACAGCGGTGGGATTGTGAATAATAAGAAAAATGATTCTCTACGAATTAAAGCTTGCGCAATTAAAGGAGCAACTGAAGCAGCGAGGTTTGGCTAGTGAAGGCACAAAAGCTAGTTTGGTGGAGCGACTACGAGAGGCCATGGAGAAGGACGGTTTAAATCCAGATGTGTATGATTTCGAGGAGGACAACACGGATGAGATCAGTGTGGACAAGAAAGAAAAGGAAGAACAAACGATGGTCGGAACAACACAAAACCCATCCGGAAGTTTCGATTTATCGCAGTTGATGGCTGCTATGAATCAGATAATGGGACAACAGTTGGAGGGAATAAAACAATCGAACAAGGAAATGAAACAGAAGATGGTACAAATGGAGCAACAAGGGACGGACATTAAACAATCAAACCAGGAAATGAAACAGCAGATGGAGCAGCAAGGGGCGGACATTAAAAACCAAATAGAAGATGGCCAAAAGAAAATAGACGAGAGGTTTTTGGAATTATCTTCTAAACTACACGGTAAAGTGGAAAAACTGCAAACAGAAGTACACGCAGAAATTCAAAATGTTAAAGGGACGGTTCAACAAAAATTTGAATCGGTTGAACAAGATTTTAAACGTCTCGAGAAGGAGCTCAAAGATGTCAATGCGAATGGAACGCCACAACAAGTGATCCAGACGGTTAATGCAGTTAAGATAAAACCACCAACATTTGATGGAACAACATCCTTCAGTATTTTTAAGTTCCAGTTCGAAACGGCGATTAAGCAAAATCAGTGGACTGAAGAACAATGTGTTGCAGCGTTAATTGTGGCTCTTAAAGGCGAAGCGGCAGAAACACTACAAATCATTCCCGAGCAGGAACGGAACGTTTACATGGGAATTATGAAGGCGTTAGATCGAAAATACGGAAGTGATCACAAACGAGAAATCTATCGCATGGAATTGAAGGGTCGATACCAAAAAGGAGGAGAATCGCTACAGGAATTTTCATCGGCAATTGAGCGGCTCGCGCATTTAGCCCATTCAAATATGTCGGCCGATTACATGGAGCGAATTAAAATAGATGCGTTTATTGACGGTATTCGAGATCGTGAGACGCGCAGAGCGGTGATGTTGTCACCTAAGGCAACTTTCACGGAAACCATCGCTTGTGCGTTAACAAACGAAACTGCGCAAACCATCATCAAACCAGCAATGAAAATTCGTCGAGTGGAGATTGATTCCAGGATAGACACCGAGCGGATTACGCCAAGGTTCAGAGATGGAAGTGGCAGGATTAAATGCTGGGTATGTGATAGAATGGGTCACATTTCACGGGACTGTTGGGAGATTAAGAAGAAACGAGCAAGGTCGCCATCTCCTATGAAGCGCAGATCAAACGAGGAGCAGATAGAATCCAGAAAGGCGGGTCAGACGACAGCGGAGTCGTTAAACTAAAAAGAGTCAGTTTGCAGGGGCAGAAGCTGACTCCCATAACCGATTGCCCCACAACCTCCATCCATGTTTCGAGAATAGCAAGGAACGGTGACAGCTTAACAATTGAAGGCGATATTGATGGGAAGAAATGCTTGATCACGCTGGATACGGGAGCAACACATACGATTGTTCGTGAGGATATTATCGATGGAATTATGGAACCAGCTAATGGCATTAAATTACGAACGGCGACTGGAGAAAATTCAGCAATAAAAGGGAAAAAGGTCGTAAAAATAAGGATTGGACGAAATCACTTTCAACACGAGGTGCTGGTTGCAGGTATTGTAGACGAAGTCATCTTGGGAATGGACTTCATGAGAACGAATGGCTTCGTGGTGGATGTTGGACGGGGTGTATTAACCTACGATAATATCGAGTTGCCACTTCACGTTAGCGCCGTTATAGGAGAAACGAGCAGGCAAATTATAATGGATCATCGGGAGAAGCTGCCACCGAACTCGGAAACAATAGTATGGGCAAGATTGGAAGGAGGTTCTGGGTCACCCAGGTTGTGGGTTGTGGAAGCCAATGAAGCGGAGAGCGGAGCCAGCGAAATTATGATCGGGAAAGTTTTAGTGAAACCAGACAACGATAATAAAGTACCAATTAGGACTCTAAATCTCTCGGATAAGACGAAAACCATCAAGAAAGGGACAATAATCGGAAAATGTGAAGAAATATCGGCGATAGTGAAGTGCGAGCAGAAAAATCCGATTAATACGACTAACTCGCAAGGGCAGAAAGAGGTTGTAGAACAACTCATGGAGAAATGGACCGAAGATCTTACCATGGAACAGAAAAATTTTGCAAAACAATTGCTCGAGCGGTACATGCCAATATTCTGCAGTACACCGGACAATAATGGGAGAACCGCAATGGTAAAACATCGAATAGATACAGGAGCAGAAACACCGATTCGACAACCACCCAGGAGATTACCATTGGCAAAGCTAGGAGAAGTGGATCGAATGGTAAAAGATATGCAAGCAGCAGGGGTAATCGAAACATCAAGCAGTCCATGGAGTTCACCAGTGGTGTTAGTCGAGAAAAAGGATGGTACCATGAGATTCTGCGTGGATTACCGAAAATTAAATACTGTGACGAAAAAGGATAGTTACCCATTGCCAAGGATCGATGACACGTTAGGCACATTATCGGAAGCTCGAATATTTTCAACATTAGATCTGCAAAGCGGCTATTGGCAAGTGGAAGTCCAGGAGGAAGATCGCGAGAAAACGGCATTCAGTGTGGGTAATGGATTATGGCAATTTAACGTTATGCCATTCGGATTATGTAACGCCCCTGCGACTTTTGAACGGCTAATGGAGCGCGTGCTAAAGGGATTACATTGGAGGACGTGCCTCGTATATTTGGATGACATCATCGTTATGGGCAAGGATTTCGACGAGCATTTAAGGAATTTAACAGAGGTTTTGGATCGGATACAAGCGGCCGGATTAAAGCTAAGCCCAAAGAAATGCAAACTATTTAGAACGGAAGTAAAATATTTGGGTCATAAGGTAACAACCAATGGAATCCATACCGATGAAGACAAGATCGCAGCAGTGAAGGAATGGCCACGACCTAAAAACTTACATGAATTACGGAGCTTCCTTGGATTGTGTACCTATTATAGACGGTTCGTGCCAGGATTCGCCAATATTGCAAAGAGTTTACACGAGTTAACCAGGAAGAACAAGGCATTCGAATGGAAGGATGAACAGGAAGAGGCATTTGTGGAACTAAGACGTCGATTATGCAAAGCACCAATCCTCGCATACCCTATACCCAACGTTAAATTTATTTTGGACACCGATGCAAGTAATGACGGTATAGGAGGAGTATTATCACAGGCAACAAATGGTGAAGAGCGAGTTATTGCATATTACTCCAAGATGTTATCAAAACCGGAACGGAATTATTGTGTAACACGGAAAGAGTTGTTGGCTATAGTGGAATGTGTTAAGCACTTCCATAAGTACCTCTATGGCCAAAAATTTCTTCTACGGACGGATCATGGAGCTTTGCGCTGGTTGTTACAATTCAAAAATCCAGAGGGACAAGTAGCACGTTGGATCGAACGTTTGCAAAGCTACGATTTCCAAATTGAACATCGGAAGGGAAGCGCACATGGAAATGCCGACGCATTATCAAGAAGGCCATGTCCCGTGGAATGCAAGCATTGTGGGCGTGTGGAGGGTAAGGAAAACATCATCGATATTCGGCATATGCAAGTGCTACCTGAAGAGGAATGGACTGATGAAATGATCAAGAAGGAGCAATTACGGGATGCTGACCTATCATTCATCATGAAACATAAGGAAAAAGAACACCGGCCCACATGGAGTGAGATAGCTGACAAAACTCCCATTGTAAAAGCATATTGGGCTCAATGGGATAGCCTCCACATAGAAAATGGATGTTTAAAACGAAAGTGGGAAAGCACGGATGGTAAAGTAAAACAATTGTTGGTAGTGGTGCCAAAAGATCGGATAGCGGAAATCCTCAAGGAGTATCATGGAGGAGCAAGTGGAGGTCATCTAGGGATTAATAAAACATTAGCCAAAATTCGTCAACGTTTCTACTGGTCCGGATGTAGACAGTCAGTAGTAGAATGGTGTCGAAGATGTGACCAATGTGCGGCAGTAAAGGGACCAGCACGAAAAAGCCGTGGAACCATGAAACAATATAATGTCGGGGCACCATTTGAGAGAATTGCAATGGATGTGGCGGGGCCATTTCCGACCACCGAGAGCGGAAATAAATATGTGCTAGTAATAATGGATTATTTCAGCAAATGGCCGGAAGTGTACCCCATACCCAATCAGGAGACAACAACAATAGCTGATGCCGTGGTCAACAATTGGATTAGCAGATTTGGTGTACCGATGGAAATTCACACGGATCAAGGAAGGAATTTCGAATCGGTGGTATTTCAGGAGATATGTCAGATGCTTGGAATCAATAAAACGAGAACGACGCCTTTACACCCACAGTCGGACGGTATGGTGGAAAGATTCAATGGCACATTGGAGGAATATCTATCAAAGGTTGTGGAAAGGAACCAACGTAACTGGGATCGACATATACCGATGTTCCTGATGGCCTACCGATCAGCGGTACATGACACAACAGGAGTGACACCAGCGAAAACCATATTTGGAAACAATCTGCGATTGCCGGGAGATTTAAAGTTTGGAGCTGTTCCATCAGCAGCTCTATGCGGACAGGATTACGTCGACCGGATGAAAGAGGAACTTAATGAAATACATCAATTTGTACGGCAGAAAATTCGAATATCAAGTGATCGAATGAAAGCTCGATATGACATACGAGCAAATAATCAAAGCTTCGAGGAAGGGCAATTGGTATGGCTTCACAACCCGCAACGGCACAAGGGATTATCACCGAAGTTGCAACCCACATGGGAAGGACCTTACACTGTCATTAAAAGGTTGAACGACGTGGTTTATCGCATACAGAAAGGACGAAAAGGTAAACCAAAGGTGGTGCATTTAGAGCGTTTGGCGCTCTACAGAGGAGGTGATATGGATCCTGTTCGGGACGAACAGGCTTAGGTGGGGGGTAGTGTTACGGTGACACCTAGAATAGAATAGAATAACTTAATTTCATTTATTGTTCAATTACGTTTATAATTTATACTCAACATTTAGGCGTATTTCTATACTAACATATTTGCTTGATGCGCATTTAGGATTATTCTAGAAACAAATATTTTGGTATATAAGGGCGCGCGTTGATGTGGAATGCTGAGTATTATTTTAAACGTGATACAGTGAAGGTTAAATAAAAGGATTATTAAAGTGATTATTAAAGCGATTATTAAAGTGATAATTAAAAAGTGTGTTATAATTATAATAATTAATTGTGAATTTTGTGTTGTATAATAAATTGTGTTGTGTAAATAAATTGTGTGAGTTCAAATTTGAAGCAGTGTATTTATTCACAATCCAGTGATTCGAACCTTGATTGACAAGGCAAAATCGTAACAATACATTTGCAAAACAGAATAAATCAAATTTTACAAAAGAAAAACGATATATGTATACTTATTTATTGACCCATATAATGAATATATTTAAACAATTTTTCTCTTTTTATCTTTGACTATCCAATTAGACTTTGACCATACAATTAGACTTTTTGATAGTTTTCGTTTTGATTTTGGCCGCACGGTAAATGCTGTCACTGCAGATGTTGGATACATTTTTTATTTGAAAAATATACGTAAATGTCATTAGGTTAGCGGTCCATACTAATTGTATAGTCAATGTGAATCCCGATATTGGATACACTTTTTATTTGAAAAATATACGTAAATGTCGTTAGGTTAGCAGTCCATACTAATTGTATAGTCAATGTGAATCCCGATGTTGGATACACTTTTTATTTGTAAAATATACGTAAATGCAGAGCCTATACTGGCTCTGGCAAATGTCATTAGGTTACCAGTACATACTAATTGTATAGTCAAAGCAAGGCCGACGGAATTCCGTTTATATTCGCGTGCAAAAACCATACTTTTTCTATGGAAAGAACCGAGTTATGTACACGGAAAACCGTCCTACTCGCCAAAGAAGTGTCACAAAAATTCCAGTGTTAGTGTGAATCCTGACTAAAAAGAGAAAAAACATATTGGAGAGCCGAGCCGATAGAGAGAGATTTCTATAGTACTTTTCACATTGAAGTTTTAATTTTAAATTAAAGAAATTTTTTTTGCATTTTTTTGTCAAATTTATTCATATACAATACATTCATATACAATACATACATATACAATACATTCATATTAATATACAATTTTTAATAAACAATACACAGACACACTACAATATTTTAATTTAAATCTCGCCTATGTAGCACAATGTATTCGCCAATGCACTGCGTGTATGTATACGGCCAAGTAGAAGAAAAATATAAAAAATACGGTTTATATCAGTATCTTTTTGAGTTAAACATGAAATGGTAAATTTATAAGAAGTAACATTTTCCTCCCTACACAATAATTAATTTAGACATTATAAAAGTTTTAAACATATTTTTATAATTGTAAATTAGGTTGGGAAATGACCAACGATTTTTTTATTACAAAGGACCAGTATTATAGCTTAGCGAAAATAAACTAATTATTTATAAACTAATTTATTAGTATTTAAATCAAATGTCTAGTTTCCATTCTTAAACTCGTAAATACAGAACGGCCTCGTTGATAAAGGTAGATGGTGCTCCTCAAAATCGACAAAGAAGATTTTATTATTTATCGATTTTAATAAGATTTTGGGCAAAAAAAAATTATTTCTCTATTCGTGAAGTTTTAAATTTCTTTTTGTTAGCGCTTTTTGTTGTTTATTGACAGCGCATCCTCAAGAGAATTTCTTTTTCCTTACAGAAAAGTATGAAAAAAAATTTGAGAAAACAAACATTTTTTTTCTCAAATTTGTTTTTTATACTTTTCTGTAAGGAACAAGTGAAAGGAATCTATTGGGGATGCTCGTTGAATTGTATCTTCAGACTTCAGTTCAGTATGAGCGTTCTGCACTTGAGCGGATAGTGGGTATATTTTCGTGTTTTCCGCGGAAGTTGGAAATTTCCGATCAATCTTATCGTTTTTTATTTTTCAAGGTCCTAGTATGCAATTTTTTCGCTGTGTGGAAAAATAGTTTTAATTCCATACCAAATTCCATACTACAAAATATCAAAGATACAAAAATATCGATTTTGGAGAGAAATAATTTTCTTTCCTTTTCTGATTTACATTTTTTTTGATGTCTTATTGTGTGAAATTCTATTTACTTTTCCAAATCAATGTGAAATTTATGGTCCAAATAGAACAAAAAATCAAAATTAATGTAGTTTTATGTATGGATTGGAGATATTAAATAGGACTTTGAAGTTTAGAAATGGCACGTCAAAACTCCGCTATTCGAAATTATATGTATATATGTACATATTTTCGAACGAATAATCGTCACATATTTATTAATGAACGAATAAAATATATTTCAATTAAATTTAAAACACATGCTTTATTTTATTAGTAATTTAACACACCAATTGACGTTTCTACAAAAATTGACGTTTCATTTTGTATTGGTATTTCTCTATCAAAAAAAATTTACGAAAAAATTTACATTTTTAAAATGTACATCAAAAAAAAAATTAATTTTGTACATCAATTTTTTTGCCGGATTTTGGTAAATAGAATTTCACATTAGATTTGTTTTGTATCTTCACTGTGCTTCAGTTTCGTTTTCGTGAGATATATTGACGAATGAACATATGTATACTCAGTTACGGGTTTATTATTAATACAGCTTTTTTGTGTTTTATTTTTTAAAAGGTGTTTTAAGTATTAACCACTTAAGAGACGGCTTTCTTCGAGAAAGTTTGTCCATAAATGATCAGGATATTTTTTTACATTTCTTTAGAAAATATTTACCAAGTAATCTGAATAGAATGTTTTTTTTTTTCAAGTTACAAAACAAGCTTTGCCAGAGCATGATTCGGGCAAATCAAAAAAACAATTGAACTACGCCCCCGAGTCACGCCCGATTAAAGTAAAATTTTATAAATTTTAAGTGTTGCTCGTATTTTGTCATCTTCGCGATCAACAACATTGGGAGTGCGTTCATGAGGGTTACATTGAGTAAGTTTACATCGACATATTTGGTCCAGGACTATACACTATATCTGACCTAAACACATGATGTAAACGCTAGTTACCCAAATTAGGTTGGGTAACTTTTTTGTGTGGACTGACCTAAATTAGGTCGATCAAAAATGTCATGTAAACGATACCGGCCTAAAGGGTTTTCGTATCATGAAATAGATGTCAGTAGTGGCATTGATGTTAATTAAACATATCAGCATAAAATTTAGTATTACAGTTATTAAATGAGTCAAATTTAAAACAATTAAATGAAAGAATTTAATTTCGAAAATGTTACAGGAATTATTTATGAGAAAATTATGAATTGCGATGAGAATATAAGCAATACTTTTAGTATTATTCCATAAACTAATTATACAAGACAAACAGACTCAATTGTATCTCACTGTATATGAATAATATTACTTACAATTTTCGATCACTGTACATAAGTATTATTTGTGAACGAGAGGCTTATATATCATATTTTCCCTTTTTAATTTCGTATATTTCGTGTATATACTCGTGCCGAAACTATCGCATATGTATTTTCTACATGTAGAATACATTTGTGTTTGTTTCGTGTGGTTGTATAGTTTGTAATCATAAAATATGTATCCTGCTTTTTCTAATGTTTTTATGCGTATAGCGTATATAACCATTTCAACCAAATAAAACAGTAATTTTTATTTTATTTTTGGATTGTTGGTGCATTTGGCAGGACTACGTACGTATATGCAATAAAAGTATTTCTTGTGTATAAAAAAGTTTTATTTTTCTACGAAATGTACTAATTTCATTCCCAGTGTTTGTTTGCTTTTCATACTCGTATGCGTATGGTGATTGGTGATCATTTTCTAAAAAAATATATTTTCAACCTGTTTGTTGTTTTTGTGTGGTTTTTTCGTATCCTTACTCGCATTCGTATATTCGTACGTTTATTATGTATTAATAAATCGGACAACATTTTACATGAATGAAATTATAATATGATTAATTTTGATTCGAATTTTTGTTGAACAGGATCTTTGTATAAAAATCCAAATTAATTTTTTATGTGATTTGAAAAAATATCAATATTCTACGGTGGCAAATCTCAAACCTAATAACATTTTACACACATACACATACAAACCAGTTAAAGCGATCAGTTGTTTTATGTAAAACACACACATACTCCAACTTAATATGAAAAGTACAATTACAGTTCGTTTCGTTCAAGGGCTAATCTAAATCAAAATAATTTTCCCATTTTATGAAAATCCTTTTTTGTTATATTCTTTAAAAATGGTAGAAAAATATATTTTCATATTTAATATAGTTCTCGTTGGAAATGTTTTTTGGTCTAAGATGTTCTTAAATTTGTGATATAATTTGTTTATACATGTTATGTATATGCCGAAAAATCGAAAAAACTATACACACACACACACACCCATACAAACCCCATACAAACTGAACTTTATGGACGATTACGATTAACAAGAAAATATGGGCTAATGGAAAAATAAAAATTGTCAATGAAAACTACCTCAAAAATGAAATCATTGATAAGTATGATAAATAAACATATTCTTTGATCAATTTAATCAAAAATATAGATTTTGTAAGTTATATATGAGTTTTGTTTTGGTTTTGACTACAAAATTGAGTAAATATGATATGATCATAATATGATCTTGTATTTTATTTTTAAATAATGCGAAACACTATCGAATACTTATTTCATCTAATCTATGCGTGTATGATATATATATAATAACGGTAATTATGTAAAAACATATTTACTGTAATTTTTTGTAATATTTAATTTAAACGATATTTTGACAGCGAGGTGGACGGCTCTTCAGCCACACTATCGCGAACAGCAGCAATATTTTCTGCAGCACGAGCTGTACGAGCATGCACTGGTGTTTTAAAATCTCCTACAGACTCGGTTTGCTCAAATTTTTGCACGATTTTTTCGATTGTACGCACATTTGGACGATTAAATTGACCGAAAAAATCACGAAGTGCACGATATGAATTTTGATTTGAACGCCCATTTTCATAATATGCCTGAATAACTTTAACGCGTTGCTCGATTGTGTATCTTTCCATGGTTCAAATTGAGTTAGTCTGAAATTGAGAAATGTCAAATTAAATGCAGAAAAAAACTTGACGTTTAGGTGTGGTTTACATTCAACGTCGGCCCTTAAAATTTAGTCACCCGTTAGAAAGATTCACTTATACTATCAAACGATTTTTAATTAAGGAAAGTTTTAGGAAATTCTTCATCACCGTGATGAAGTACAGGGATAATTTCATACACTTATAACCTAGACAGACACAAACTAGCTTATCGCGAATTCGAGATTACGTAGTTATTTTTTTCAGTCTTGTCAGCACCTGAAGTCGCGAGATTCAAACCTCATTGCCGTTGCTCCCTGGGTAACGCGAAATGAATCAGGCGGTGTAGTGGAGACGAGCAGGAAAAATCCTGTATATAGTCATGAACACTACATGTCAGGGCGGGTTATTGGTGCCCTAAGACCAATATTAAACCAGCGTCTGTTCTCCAGGTTAGGAGCGGCTGAAGCGAGCGTCTTTCTTGTATTAAGCGGCTTGCTGTATAAATGTATTCAAGGTAGGACTGGACGCTTTAAGATTCTCACCAGTACGTGACCCACACACGTAACAAGCGGGTTGAACGGCAGGCCAACAACCTTCCCTCATAAAAACCATTTAAGTTATGAACCCTGAACAAAGGCCTCGGATTACCATATCGGATTCATCACAAACTCGACCTCGGAAATTGTACACGGACAACGCTTTAAAAATGGGAACATGGAACGTGCTTAGCCTCTTAAGACCTGGAGATCTTCAGAACCTTTCGAACCAAGCAAAAAGTTACACATTAGACGTACTTGCACTTCAAGAGCTTAGATGGTCTGGAAGTGTAATCCATGACACCACCAATGGTTACACTCTTCATTACAGCGGCCATCAGAACGAAGGAGAATTTGGAGTTGGCTTCCTAATCCATCGGCGCGTGAACCATCATATCATCGATTTCCGCCCTATCAACATGCGGATATGCACGGTCAGACTTCGTACTAATAAATTTAACATCATGATCGTTAATGTAAATGCACCCACCGAAGATAATTCGGATGACATACCGCACCACGACATTAAAATCATCGTGGGCGACTTTAATGGAAACATTGGTAGGAGTGCAGAAAATATATCACACATCGGTCCTAACAGCCTGCATTTAACTAGTAACAACAACGGCCAACGCGTCATCGATCTGGCATTAATGTACAACTTAGTTGTATCAAGTACGTTTTTCCCACATAAGAGAATCCACAAAGTAACGTGGAGATCGAATGATGGAAGAACGGAAAACCAAATCGATCACATCATGGTGACTAAGAGACACTCCTCCAGCATATCTGACGTTAGATCCTACAGAGGTGCAGACATGGACTGAGATCATATGCTTGTCATATTTAAGTATAAGTGCAAACTGTCATCTACATTCAACAGACAAGCACAAAAACCGTTCGATGGAATGTTGATGCTCTAAAAGACCAAACGTCACTGTAGTGTTACCAATCACTAACTATCTAGAGCGGCCCAGCAACAACGAACAAGCTCCTTCTAACATCCAGGAGCAGTGGCACACTATACAGATAGCCATAACCACCGCGGCGCTAAACACTATCTGAAAAAGACCCCGCAATGATTGGTTCGATGATCAATGCTGCCTGGTCGTCGAAAACAAATGAAAGCTTCATGAAAAATGGTTGGCTCGCAACACAAGAAGCACTACAAGCAGAATATCTCCGCGCCAAGAAAGCCACGACTAAATACCTTTGACAAAAGAAACGCGATCATATGAGGTCATGCATTGAAAACATCAGCTTCCAATCGGAAGTAGGAAATTCAAGGGACGGTTTTGCTAATGCCAATAATCTCACTAAAGACTTCCACCCAAGAAGTACAGCCATCAAAGACGGGAATGGAGAATTGAGAACAAACGTGGCTGATGTTCTCTCAGTATGGCAAACCTACTTTCAAAATCTGCTAAATCGGAATGACGACGTGGCCCCCATTAGAGCAATAGCTCCTCCAGGTGAAGAGGTTTTTGTTGAATATTCTACAGCAGAGGAAGTAGACGCAGCTATTAGTCGATTGAAAAACGGTAAAGCTATACGATCTCATCGTTTGTATTTGGAACCAAGAAGAGCTGCCGGAGAATTGGAAGACTCTGCTCATATGTCCGTTGCATAAAAAAGGCGACCGCCTTAAATGTGAAAACTATCGTGGTATTGTTCTATTGAACACTGCTTACAAAGTGTTGGCTTGCGTCTTAGCCGAAAACCTAGCGATATCAAAGACAGTTTCGTACCGCTCGATCGCTGCGCAAGAAGACTTGGTTTGAAGGTGAACAGTAGCAAAACCAAATTTGTATCAACACCCAGGAACATCTCCATGATAAATCTCGGAATTGGCGACCATAACTTTGATCGCGTTGAAAACTTCAAATACCTCGTGTCAGTTATAACATCATCAAATGACATGCAGGCAGATATAAAAGCCCGACTCACTGCCGCACTTCAGGTTTCTAGGCCCAATCAAAATTATTGCGATCTAGACATCTATCGCAGTCGTGCAAGCTCGCACTTTATAAAGCACTCATAAGACCTGTGCGGAAGCGAGAGCTGGACCATGACCATTCATTCGTTCAATCTTTGGTTCAATTAAAGTCGCGAACAATGAATATCGGATTCGAATGAACCACGAGATAAAGCAAATTCTTGGAGGTTGCGATATTATCGGATTCATCAAATCCAATTGAGTTAGATGGCTCGGCCACGTTACAAGGTCCCCACAACAACGGATGACCAGTAAAGTGTTCCATCAACAACCAGCCGGTGTGCATCGTAGAGGAAGACCCCGACTGCGCTGGCGTAACGGCGTCGAACAATATCTACATACACTAGGATGTTGAAACTGGAAGGCGAGAGCGATGGACCGAGACGGATGGAGGACCATAGTGTGGGCGGCAAAATCCTTTCTTGGGATGTGAAGCTAGAGAGACAGAGAGAGAGCACAAGATTTTGACAAAACCGGATTACTGCGTTTATAGAAAAAGATTATTACAATCGGGTTGTAGGAAGAAGATAAATGTGAAATATAAGGAAAAATCAGTTGAATTGTATGGGGCTGGGGAACATAAGTCATTTCATTGAATGTATACAGAAAAATCGTTAGATTGTAAATTAAATTTTAAAATTTTTTAACTGTCACAGAAATTATTTATACAATTAGTTTATATTACAACTTATTGTAATTGATTCGATGTAATTCAAAATCGGTAAATACGCATTAAAATTGTTTTATTCCATTAATTAAATAGGAATTTGAACGTTTGCAGAGTTATAAAATCGGGTTTGTTTCTGTCACCATAATTATAAAATCGCGATTTTATTTGTTTTACATGCAATCGCGATAATTTTTATGACGGTTAACGGTATTATAATGCGTGAAGTTTCAGATTTATGCGTTATGATTTCAAAACATACTAGTATATAACGACAATAAACCGTTTAAAATGTAATACCTCATTCTTAAATTAAATGTAATTCATATATCATCTTGAAATCAATAAAAAAATATGATTGTTTATCATTACAGGTAGTTTTCTTTGCCAATTTTTATTTTTCCATTAGCCCATATTTTCTTGTTAATCGTAATCGTCCATAAAGTTCAGTTTGTATGGGGTTTGTATGGGTGTGTGTGTGTGTGTATAGTTTTTTCGATTTTTCGGCATATACATAACATGTATAAACAAATTATATCACAAATTTAAGAACATCTTAGACCAAAAAACATTTCCAACGAGAACTATATTAAATATGAAAATATATTTTTCTACCATTTTTAAAGAATATAACAAAAAAGGATTTTCATAAAATGGGAAAATTATTTTGATTTAGATTAGCCCTTGAACGAAACGAACTGTAATTGTACTTTTCATATTAAGTTGGAGTATGTGTGTGTTTTACATAAAACAACTGATCGCTTTAACTGGTTTGTATGTGTATGTGTGTAAAATGTTATTAGGTTTGAGATTTGCCACCGTAGAATATTGATATTTTTTCAAATCACATAAAAAATTAATTTGGATTTTTATACAAAGATCCTGTTCAACAAAAATTCGAATCAAAATTAATCATATTATAATTTCATTCATGTAAAATGTTGTCCGATTTATTAATACATAATAAACGTACGAATATACGAATGCGAGTAAGGATACGAAAAAACCACACAAAAACAACAAACAGGTTGAAAATATATTTTTTTAGAAAACGATCACCAATCACCATACGCATACGAGTATGAAAAGCAAACAAACACTGGGAATGAAATTAGTACATTTCGTAGAAAAATAAAACTTTTTTATACACAAGAAATACTTTTATTGCATATACGTACGTAGTCCTGCCAAATGCACCAACAATCCAAAAATAAAATAAAAATTACTGTTTTATTTGGTTGAAATGGTTATATACGCTATACGCATAAAAACATTAGAAAAAGCAGGATACATATTTTATGATTACAAACTATACAACCACACGAAACAAACACAAATGTATTCTACATGTAGAAAATACATATGCGATAGTTTCGGCACGAGTATATACACGAAATATACGAAATTAAAAAGGGAAAATATGATATATAAGCCTCTCGTTCACAAATAATACTTATGTACAGTGATCGAAAATTGTAAGTAATATTATTCATATACAGTGAGATACAATTGAGTCTGTTTGTCTTGTATAATTAGTTTATGATTATTCAATAGATGGTGTACATAAATCTCGTTATGTGACCCAAATGTGACCTATAATTTTTGTGATGTAAACGGGACTAAAATGGGTCGCTATTTAGGTCAGTCCACTAAATTTTTTAGCGATGTAAACTAGCTCATTGTTTAAACTATTGTTAATAATGACAGCTCAAAATCGTTCATGAAACTAATGAACACGTGCGTTTTTCGTTTACGAACTCTATACATTGTTACAAACGTCATTCTCAACCCTACTCGAGACTGCTTCTACAAATGTCATTTTTATTGGTGTAGGTATCAAAAGCATCGTGCTATCAACAACCATTACAATGTAGGTTTGAAAAATAATTTAAAGAACAAAAATCAATATTTAATATATTTATTTTCAAAAAAAGTTTGTTTTATGAATACAGTGATTATTTTGATGCTCCATAATATGTACTAGTAATGTACATTATTATTGACCGTGTAATGGCCGTAAATGATTTTGTGTCTGCTATTTTGTAGTACGGAATTTAGTATGGAACATAGAGGAAAATACTGAAGAGCTGTAAATGTTTTTTCCCCATATACAATCAATATAATATTTGCTATTTCATTTGAGACATGTGGGAACAGGATGGTTATATAAAAAATGCACATGGTGGTCTCAGATGTCAAAGAAAAAGCTAACCGGACCAGTTTTTGTTGTGATAAAAAATGACGCGCTAAATTTTGTGTTCTTAAAAAATCGTCGTATTATTAATTAAAATAAATAAAATATTATAAAACAGTTAGTGGATCGCGTACTAGTGCATCGTTTGTGAATAAATATTGAAAACATTAAGCACTGAAAAATTTGAAAAAAAATTTCTTACCATCTATAAGTATTTATTAAAAATTATGTTAAAAGCACAGTGATTTGTGATAAAATTATCATTAATTTAAGTTATAAATCAAAAAAATCTAAGAAACGAATTTTGGTTGTTGTTGTTGGACTTTTTCTTTTTGTAAACATAGGGCCTATTTTTTAATTCAACCTGAGCAAGCAGTGCGCTGTCAAAAAATACTCTGTTTTTTTATTCAACCTGAGTAATTTTACTCTGCACACTGCGTTTTTATTTGTGAACTGTGCTTACACCGAGCTTACTCGGTTCTTCAAATTTTACTCTGAAATTAATGTCAGTGTACGAAGAGTGTGCAAAGTAAAAAACAATTTTTTACTCTATGCGCATCGGATAATTTTACCCAGTACAACCTTTGCTCGGTGTACACTACCCGGGGTAAGCCTGCTTGCTCGGGTTGAATTAAAAAATAGATCCATAATAGAATCATATGTTATATCCCTTTGCCGACCAAGAAAATAGAAAAATTGGCTCAATTGAAGTACAAACCACACAAATGTGTAAGTAAAAAACATACTATGTAATTGCGTTTCACATAAAAAATTTCGCTTGATTTGAACTACAACCAACACAATTGTGTGTATAGTTGTATGTTTGTGTTTTTTTTCGGACGAAAATAAGTTTAAAAGGAACACATAAATGTGTAAGTTGGTGCAAAACACAACCAAAAATAAATTTTTGACATGATTCTTTTGCCTTACAAACACAATTGTGTGGCCAGGCCGGTAAAGGGATATTACAGTATCGCATTTTTCTTATTACCTACGTTCATATTCTACGTGCTATTTTTTCATAATTATTTTTTATTTTGGAATACTATAAGTACAATTTTTAACCGAAAATATAAAAAAAAAATCGGTACTAAATTGGAATAAAAATAATTGTTAATTTGTGTAGTTTTTAATTTCGATTGAACAAATTCTAAATACGATTCGTTGATTTATGTGCTTTCTCTTTTACCTTCCGAATTTGACTCGTTTGACAGCTGCTATCATTCATTCTCATTTATATCCCGTTTACACCAGTAGAATAACAGCATGTAGCAAAAAAGTATGTTGGTGTAAACTCAAACTAAAATACTTTAATACTTTATCACGTACTATTTTGCTATTAAAGTAAAGTGCTATTAAACAAAAAAAAAATAATATTTGTTAAACAAAAAGTAATATAGTATTATAGCACAAACTCAATATATCCAGACGAATTATTGGCGAATGGCGAATGAAGACATGGTTTTATCAAATTGACTGATAATTGCGCCAATTGTGGTGAGAAAAATTTAAACTACATCGAGGAACCCCATTAGCTATTTTGATATGCATTTGACATCTACTTACTAGTAGATGGCACTACCATCAACATAGTTGAAAACATCACAATTTTTACGTATGCAGATACACAAAAAATTGAAAAACAATTTTATAAGTGAAAGCTGTAAATTATTATTTTTTATTTGTTTTTATTTTCGTTATTCCATTCATTGGTTATTTTAAATTATCTTCATATTGTTTATTTTCATACCTACATCAATAAGAAAATTTATTGATAAAAAAATTACTATGTATTAGTATTAGCTATATACGAAAAATAAAAACTTTGAATCGAACAAAATAATATCGGCAGTTAGGTCGACACACATACACAAAAAAGGACACTATAATGAGGATTGAGTGACACATGGTATGCACGTTGTTTTACTTGAAATTAGTTTTAATTCTTATGTTAAATAATTTCTTGTTTAATATCGAATTTGTCGTGCAACCATTATTATAATCAACTATACGATGAGTTAACCCTTTGACTGTCCTGCGCATCATATGTGGTGAATTTTGTTTATGACTGAGAACATTACTCAACTGATAAAAATAATTAATGTACCTATATTTTACTAACTATAGAAACAGTTATAAATTTTGTACAGAAATAATAACAACATATGCTTTGGTATATTTTGTATTTAGTCTTAATACATACATTGCAACTACATATTTTGATTTGATGCTAATTGATAACGAGAAAAATTATGAACGATATGCACAGAACGTCTGACTAGTAAGTTTTAATATTAATGGTGGGCAGGTAAAGGGTTAAACAGGTAAGGTATTGAAAATGAATTGCAATGAGGTTATTCAAGAGAGTGAGGCTATTTGACATTAAATTTGAATTTTTAATCCCTAGAAGAAAATGTACATCAAACATATGTATGGGGACGTTTCCGTATACAATAAACCGTCCATATACAATAAATTTCACTTGGTATACCACAATATAAAGAGGAAGAAACCAGCAATTTTACCAGTTAAATTATAATTAATTTATTTAATCAAATTCAATAACAATAAAACAAATAAAATAAAAATTTATAATAAAGTTTTATAAAAATTAAAATAAATTTTAATAAAATTTAAAAATAAAATAATAACCCATGTGCGGTACATTTCATTATATAATTATTTGTTTTGCAATAGTATTCGCCAATTAGGATTTCGTACGGTTTTTAATTTTTTTGTATGTGTTTTTCAGCTAACCATGTACAGTGTTTTCTGATTAATACTAAAATCATGAAGTTTAAGGCTGCCTTGTTATGCTCATGGCATGGATTTTGTTCGACATACAAATCTTTGTAACACCTGCTGGTGTTAACAATACAAAGTTGGACAATATTCCTCTTCAAATCTTTCATATTTGCACGTTCTGAAAACATCCGGGAAAATAAATAAATTTGTTCTTTGCAAATTTTGAAATAATAATCAGTTGGAGCTTTAAGATTCTTCTTTTTTTCATCGTCATAATTTTTATTACTAATCAAATATTCTGTCGGAGCCTCTAAAATTTCATCAGTTTTGATAAACATGTTTTCGCAACGGGAACATTTAATTTTACTCAAAATTTTGAACGCTACGTAGCCCACAATATACCGCATTGAACCTTCTTGCAAAGGTACATCCAAATTAAAAAAAATTTCAGATATATCTGATATGTCATCAGCAGGTGGCAGCACCTCAAAATGCACGAAATTTTTCGCGTTTCGCAGATAGAAATCCGGTTCATTAAATTTTTAACTGTTAATTCATGAGGTACCCAAACGTCAAGCTTTTTTTGTATCCAGCCATTTTCAAATGGTTTAAACCTGTTTTGTGATCAATATTGAGTTCTTTACCAATGACATGGCTGCTTATATGCTGGTCTTCTTCAATTTTCTGCATGATTTCATCGAATTTTCCACTGGTTGGTCGACTAGAGCGAGGTGCATCTTTGACATCCATATTTCCAGAACGAAGCGAGATTTCTTTGCTGCTGATTTTAATAAAGCACCTTCTTCATAAACAGCACAATTTTTTCGCAAGCCTGAGCCGCGTTTTTAACTTTGTCGTAATAAAATTGTAAAAGTAAACAAATTTTTTCATTAGTTATCTATATATGTTTAAAATGTTGTAACTTTTTATTCACTTCACCGATTTTAATGTTTTGTATGTCAAAGTGCAAATTAAAATTTCACCTTTCAAACGCATACAAGGTTGACTGATACGATTAATGTTTACTGGGATATATGAATGTAAATCGATCTACCCCGAAAAAGACCACGGCATTTTTCTCCTACCCTTTTTTATGCGAACCATAATTTACACTAATATAAATGTATTAAAATGTTAACTCGCACAATTTTCCTTAAAACGAATATAAAGTTTACGTTATATTATTTATTCATAGATCATCGTTTTTTATTTTTAATACAATTTTCATTAAGAATTTTTCCTTTTCCAGGTAGGTACGTGTGAAGCGCTCAAATGCGCTTCTATTATGTATGTGTGTAAACATATTTATTGCTCATAATGCAGAAATGCTTTATAGTATGCGACCAAACCAAAAACAAGTGAACGGCGGGCCATTCGCGCACCATTTTGTATATAAGTTAATTATTCTGAAATGGACCCAGTTTCAGACATCTAAGTAGTCAATAGTAACTAAGTTGTTAGTTCAATGAAATAGAATGTAAAACAACTAGCTTTTGCTAGTGACATAATTGTTTTCAACATTTATTATAACTATATAAATTAATAAATCATAATCCTCAGCAATTTATCTACTATTTCGAATAATAACATAATCGAATGATTAATAGTTTATTAAATAATAACTAAAATAAAATCAATATAACGCAATAATCGTAAAGATTGGTATTATAACTAATTCAACCCGGACAAAAACTAATATTTTAAATGCAAAGAAAAATTAAAGTATCCATTGAATGTAAGTTGTAAATTTTTGAATTTAGTGAAAGTGAATAACACCAGAATGGCATTAGGAAATCTGGAACATTGGCCCCTTAACAGGCGTTTTTATTCTAATTACTCTTCATCGGCGATATAATAAATTGCGAAAGTAGGCGTTAATTTAGGTGTATATCTTTTCATTGGTTGTAGAATACTGCAAAAAAAGATTTATTATTCAGAAAATTGAACTTACATTAATATGTGGAAAAAATTCTTGGTGGGTGGTTTATGAATTCAAAAGTTGTTAGAATGAACAACTTATGCCGTTTACCTTGACTAAACAAATATTGAAGCTTCTGCTATTGTTCAGCACGCGACTGATCCAATTCAATTTAGGTACACAGAAACTACACAGAATAAATATTTTATTTTGGTGATATCTGAAAATTTAGCTTTCAAGTGAATGTGTAAAATCCTTCGGACTTAGAATAACTTCAATGTTTGGCTGGCGCATGGCAGAGAGAAACAATTTAACAATGGACCCCAACAAAGTCAAACAATCGTTGTTTTGGTTAGTAAATGGAAGGAAATAAATTCGTCCTCCGGGCATGCTAGTATTCCTCATCCAGTAGCAATATGCCTCTTTCAGCTGCCCTGGGATCTGGCTTGGTTTCAATGAACTAATCATTTGCTCATTAATCCGAAATTTAATTGATTGTGTACCTTAGAAATAAGGCGGCTAAACCCCTACTATGTTGTCAAATAACTTTTGCTTACTACCATTTGCAAATAACTCTTGGAAATTTTGCAAACAGCTTGTTGTTATTCCACCACAAATTTTTTGGTACCCCCTACAAATGCGCAAAAAATCAAATGTGGATGTCGATTGATTTTTTGAAATCAGAGAATCACATCAAAGAATTAAAGTCTGGCGAGGCCCAATGGCTGGTGCTACACGAGATTTTAATTTCTGGTTTCAAACTAAGTCGTAATAGATTTTTTATTGTTAATTTAAACCTTTATATTAAATGAAAACACCTAATTTTTTGTATTATTTTATTTTGTTCTCTCGAAAATAAAATTTAAACAAAAATCTACATCTCAAAAATGCCCTTAAATTTTTTTATTTTCATTTCTATTTTTGTCATTTCGGATTCACGGACAAACATTTTACGTCGCACAATTTTTGTCCGTGAATCCGAAATGACAAAAATAGAAATGACAATAAAAAAATTTAAGGGCATTTTTGAGATGTAGATTTTTGTTTAAATTTTATTTTCGAAAAAACAGAATAAAATAATACAAAAAATTTGGTGTTTTCATTTAATATAAAGGTTTAAATTAACAATAACAAATCTATTACGACTTAGTTTGAAAACAGAAATTAAAATCTCGTGTAGCACCAGCCGATGGCAGGAAGGAAAATGGATAATATGTCGTACAATCATTGAGCCGTTCCACACGGGATGTCAAAAGAAGCATTGCTTCCCGCTTCAAAATAAGTCGTAATAGATTTTTTATTGCTAATTTGACCGGAACAAATGGTAGTCCAACGGTGTAAGGTCAGGACTATATAATGGGTGCATCAAAACATCCCAGCCAAGCTCTCTCAGTTTCTGCCGGGTCATCAATGATGTGTGTGGCCTAGCGATATCATGATAGAACACAACGCCTACATTCTGCTGATCAATTTTTAACTGTTTTAACTGTATTGCTTATTTTAAACGCGTTAGTTACTGACAGTAAAGATTAGACTCAAACGTTTGGCCTGGTGGCAGCAAATCATAATGCACGATTCCTTTCCAATCCCACCAAACACACAGCATTACCTTTTTGGCGTCAATCCTGGCTTTGATACCGTTTGGGAAGCTTCACCTCGTTTCGTTCATGATCTTTTTCGCACAACGTTGTCGTATCTTATCCACTTTTATCACCGGTAATCATTCGCTTTAAAAATGGCTCGATTTCGTTCCGTTTCAGCAGCATTGTGCGGATAGAAATCCGGTCCATTAAATTTTTAACTGTTAATTCATGGGGTACCCAAACGTCAAGCTTTTATTTTGTACCAAGCCATTTTCAAATGGTTTAAAATTTTGTGATCAATATTTAGTTCTTTACCAATTGCATGGCTGCTTATATGCCGGTCATCTTCAATTTTCTGCATGATTTCATCGACTTTTCCAGTGGTTGGTCGACCAGAGCGAGGTGCATTTGATTTTGATGATTTTGATAAAGCACCTTCTCCATAAACAGCACAAATTTTTTCGCAAGCCTGAGCCGCGTTTTTACTTTTGTCGTAAAAAAATTGTAAAAGATATCGATTTTTTTTCATTATTTATCTCCATGTTCCAAATGTTGTAACTTTTTATTCACTTCACCGATTTTAATGTTTTAAAATTAAAATCGGTGAAGTGAATAAAAAGTTACAACATTTGGAACATGGAGATAAATAATGAAAAAAAATCGATATCTTTTACAATTTTTTTACGACAAAAGTAAAAAAAAATGTTTGGGGAGTAAAGTCCTAGATTCATACCTCCTCGCCGGTGCTCCCTGGGTAACGCTAAATAAATCAGGCGGTGTAGTGGAGACGAGCAGGGGAAATCCTGTTTATAGTCATGGACACTACATGTCAAGGTGGGCCATTAGCGCCTCATAACCAATACCAAACCAGCGTCTGTTCTCCAGGTTAGGAGCGGCTGAAGCGGGCGTCTGTCTTGTATCAAGCGGCTCGCTATATAAATGTGTTTCAAGGTAGGACTGGATGCCTTAAGATTCTCATCAGTACGTGACCCACACACGTAATAAGCGGGTTGAGCGGCAGGCCAACAACCTTCCGTCATAAAAAACATTTAAGTTATGAACCCTAAACAAAGGCATCGGATTACCATATCGGATTCATCACAAACTCGACCTCGGAAATTGTACACGGACAACGCTTTAAAAATGGGAACATGGAACGTGCTTAGCCTCTTAAGACCTGAAGATCTCCGGAACCTTTTGAACCAAGCAAACAGTTACATATTAGACGTACTTGCGCTACAAGAGCTTAGATGGTCTGGGAGTGGGATCCATGACACCACCAATGGTTACACTCTTCATTACAGCGGCCATCAGAACGGAGGAGAATTAGGAGTTGTTTCCTCATCCATCGGCGCGTGAAGCGCCATATCATCGATTTCCGTCCTATCAACATGCGGATATGCACGGTCAGAGTTCGCACTAAGAAATTTAACATCACGATCGTTAATGTGCATGCACCCACCGAAGATAAATCAGATGACATCAAAGATTTCTTCTTTGTCGAGCTCGAGGAAGTCATCAACAACATACCGCACCACGACATTAAAATCATCGTGGGCGACTTTAATGCAAAAATCGGTAGGAGTGCAGAAAATACATCGCACATCTGTCCCAACAGCCTGCACCTATCTAGTAATAACAACGGCCAACGCGTCACCGACCTGGCAATAACATACAACTTAGTTGTATCAAGTACGTTTTTCCCACATAAGAGAATCCACAAAGTAACGTGGAGATCGAATAATGGAAGAACGGAAAACCAAATCGATCACGTCATGGTGTCCAAGAGACACTCCACCAACATATCTGACGTTAGGCCCTACAGAGGTGCAAACCTGGACAGCGATCACATGCTTGTCATATTTAAGTATAAGTACAAACTGTCATCTACATTTAGCAGACAAGCACAAAAGACCGTTCGATGGAATATCGACGCTCTAAAAGACCAAGCGTCACTGCAGAGTTACCAATCAGCTGTCACTAATTATTTAGACCGGCCCCATAACATCGAAGAAGCTCCTTCTAACATCCAGGAGCAGTGGCACGCTATACAGTCAGCTATAACCACCGCGGCGCAAAATACCATCGGAAGAAGACCTCCGAGACCCCGCAATGATTGGTTCGATGATCAATGCCGAAGGGTCGTCGAAAATAAACAAACGCTTCGTGAAAAATGGTTGGCTCTCAACACCAGAAGCACTGTAGCAGAATATCTCCGCGCTAGGAAAGCCACGACTAAATTCCTTCGACAAAAGAAGCGCTCACATATGAGATTATGCATCGAAAACATCAGCTTCCAAGCGGAACTAGGAAACTCAAGGGACTGTTTTGCTAACGCCAGGAATCTCACTAAAGATTTCCACCCAAGAAGTACAGCCATCAAAGACGGGAATGTAGAGCTGAGAACAAACGTGTGCTAAAATTTTCGACGCTATCAAAGTTATGGTCGCCAATTTCGAGATTTGCCATTGAGATGTTCCTGGGTGTTGTTAAGAATTTCGTTTTGGTACTGTTCACGTCCAAACCAAGTCTTCTTGCGCAGCGATTGAGCGGTATGAAACTGTCCTTGATGTCGCTAGGTCTTCGGCCAAGAAGCACGATATCATCTGCATATCCAAGAATTTGGCCTGATTTATTGAATATACAGCGCGAAGTTTCAATGTTGCTTTTCCTCACTACGTACTCAAGCGCCAAATTGAACAGCACAGGCGCGAGTGCATCTCCCTGTCGAACACCAGATGTTATTTGAAAAGAGTCTGATACAGATCCTTCAATTACAATTCTACATGCAGACCCGGACGTTGTTAATTTATACAGAGAAACGAGTTTCTCTGGAATTCCCAGCCATATGAGCGCGGCCCATAGGTTGCCGCGGTTTATACTGTCATACGCCTGTCTGAAGTCTATATATAGTTGATGAATGGTTATGTTATACTCCCAACATTTTTCCAAGATCATCCTCATGGTAAAATACTGGTCAGTGGTCGATCGGTTGGTACGAAAGCCACACTGATAGTCGCCAATGATGTTTTCGGCGAAAGGGATGAGTCTGGCAAGTACAACATTAGCCAACACTTTGTAAGCAGTGTTCAATAGGGCTATGCCACGAAAGTTTTCACATTTAAGACGGTCACCTTTTTTATGCAACGAACATATGAGCGCGGTCTTCCAATTATCCGGTAACTCTTCTTGATCCCAAATACATACGATAAGATCGTATAAACTTGTTGCAAAAGTAGCGCCTCCGAGTTTAATTAATTCTGCGGGGATTCCATCGAGACCGGGTGCCTTGCCGTTCTTCAATCGACTAATAGCTGCGTCTACTTCCTCTACTGTGGGATATTCGACAAAGACCTCTTCACCTGGCGGAGCTATTGCTCTAATGGGGGTCACTTCGTCATTCCGGTTTAGCAGACTTTGAAAGTAGGTTTGCCATACTGAGAGAACATCAGCCACGTTTGTTCTCAGTTCTCCATTCCCGTCTTTTATGGCTGTACTTCTTGGGTGGAAGTCTTTAGTGAGATTCCTGGCATTAGCAAAACAGTCCCTTGAATTTCCTAGTTCCGCTTGGAAGCTGAAGTTTTCAATGCATGACCTCATATAATCGCGTTTCTTTTGTCGAAGGAATTTAATCGTGGCTTTCCTTGCGCGTAGGTATTCTGCCTGAGTGCTTCTCGTGTTGCGAGCCAACCATTTTTCACGAAGCTTTCGTTTATTTTCGACGACCAGGCGGCATTGATCATCGAACCAATCATTGCGGGATCTTGGCGGTCTTCTGCCGATAGTGTTTTGCGCCGCGGTGGTTATGGCTGACTGTATAGCGTGCCACTGCTCCTGGATATTAGGAGGAGCTCCTTCGTTGTCGCTGGGCCGCTCTAAATAGTTAGTGACAGCTGATTGGTAACTCTGCAGTGACGCTTGGTCTTTTAGAGCATCGACATTCCATCGAACGGTTTTTTGTGCTTGTCTATTGAAGGTTGATGACAGTTTGCACTTATATTTAAATATGACAAGCACGTGATCGCTGTCCATATCTGCCCCTCTGTAAGATCTAACGTCAGATATGCTGGTGGAGTGTCTCTTGGACACCATGACGTGATCTATTTGGTTTTCCGTTCTTCCATCATTCGATCTCCACGTTACTTTGTGAATTCTCTTATGTGGAAAAAACGTACTTGATACAACTAAGTTATACATTATTGCCAGGTCGGTGACGCGTTGGCCGTTGTTGTTACTAGTTAGGTGCAGGCTATTGGGACCGATGTGCGATGTATTTTCGGCACTCCTACCGATTTTTGCATTAAAGTCGCCCACGATGATTTTAATTAATTTATTGAACTTTTTCCCCTATCTATTATAATACATAAATAAATTAATGTATATTGAAATTCTTAGCTCGCCTTCGACGATTGGTGTGTCTAGTCCTATACAGTTCTATGAGTTTTAATCATAGAACTGTATAGAACATTTTCACAATAGATTTTTAATATAACAAAACAAGCGAAGCTTTTGAATACTTTTATAAATTTAGTATTTACCCTGGAGATATACTCGACGCGACCGACGTGACTAAGAAAAATAAAAAGTTAAACTATGAGAATTTATACTAAAGCAATTATACTCGACGTGATTCAGACGTGATACAAAAAAAGTTGATTTAACTTTAACTTTTTGTTGTTGTTTAGTACTAAAGTGACATCTTACAGAAATTTTATGAAATAATTAACCAATTTTATTTTATTTTTTTTACCATTTTGACTTTTTGAAAAATCAACTGCGCGTTTTTCTTTCAACTACTAACTTTTAATATTTTAAATTTTTATTATTTCGCAAAAAATGAAAAAAATAAAATGAAATTCAAAAGTTAAATAAATGTCAAAAACGTGAATTCATATATTGAGTTTATCTTGGGTATACTCGTAAGCGCGTTTTTGACATTTCGAAGCTTCTGAGTAACGTCGAGTATATCTCCAGCATTAGTATTGTAAGTCCTCAACTTATTGTAACAATTTTCAATTTCAACAGGTTATGGGCCCAGAAGATGCCTAAGTGATTGAAATAATTATTAACAAACTGTAATTAATCAAGCTCGTGTTTATCGCGATAAATTCGATTAAATAAAAAAAATTACTGTGTGTGTATGCGTGTGACGCAATAAAAAGGTGTATATCAACGTGTGTCGTTAGAGAACTGTTATTTTAAGTCGCTTTTCAATAATCGTGTGTCGATTAATAGGTCTATTATGAATCTCACTTACTCGTCACCGGGTGAAGAGTCGTCACTATAATTCTATTTTGGTATTATGATTTTCGCAGTGAGCGAGTGATCGTCACCTGCGTGTCGCTTGGCGACTCGAAATCACCGCATAGAATTTTTGGTATTATAATTGTCACAGTGAGCGAGTGTAATGTCATATATGCTCACCTAAAATATGGTGGTGAGAGTCAAGTGACAAAGTATTTTTGGTATTAAAAATATAATATTTTATTAATATTTTTACATATAATTAATTTATATTTTTCATGTCAGAAAAAAGCAAAAATTACCACAACTCAACAATTTATCAAACTCGTTGAAGAAATGGAAAGATTATGGTCACCTAGATAGAGGATATAAAAAATGTCATATTGAAAATTTTATATACTTTGAATTTTTTAAGTACTCACAACCATTGTGTTTAGACCATAATAACCTTATAAATTTTGTCGAACACATACAAAAACATATTTTCATGAAAATTATTTTTAAACAACTAAAATTTTTTGACATTACTATATGGTTTCCATAACGACAACTAACAAACTGTAAAAAATACAAGAATCCACATACGACGCCGCAAACAACGGCTCGCCAAAATAAAAGGGAGAATCACAATACCAATTTTGAACTCGGGTGACTTAGATAGTCACGGCGAGTGGTGTGGTGAGGCGAGAATCATAATAGACACATAAATAAACACAACGAACTAATTTGAATAAAAGTTTGTTTATTAAAAGTAATAAAAAGGCAATCGATAGTGCGTGGAACGGCATAGAAAAATTACGTGGTTATAAGAATTATCATACATGGCAATTTTCAATCAAAAACTTGCTTGAATTGAACGAGTATAGTAAATGCATCGAAAAGGGAGCGAAAGCTGAAACAGACAAAACAAAGAATAGAAAGGCGAAAGCTAGAATTGAATTAAGTATTTCTCCAAGTTTATTCGTACACGTTGCAAGTTCAACCTCAGCAGCTGAAATATGGTCGAAGATCAGCATTCCATGGAAACAGTGGTAGCAGCAATAAATCAAGGCCATCGTCAAAAATCAAACTGAAGTCTTTTAATTGTGGTAAACGTGGGCAATGGCTAAAAATTGCTTTTCGCCGAAATGTGAGAAGTCACAGCCACAATATAATAAAAATAATAAAAACCGAGGTACATAGATAGTGGGGCATCACAGCATATGTTACCATTTGAAAATTTGTTCACCGAAATAAAATTCGTAGATTACAAACTGCGTTATTAAAAATCTAATGTAAAACATTTAACCGGTTATTGCGACGTCCATTCGTCGAGCCATTTTTTGATTTCTTCGTGGTTTCTGAAGTGCTGGTTTTGAAGATCGCTTTGCATTGTTCGGAACAAATAATAATCTGATGGGGCACAATCTGATGAATAGGAAGCATGCGGTAGAATTTCCCATTTAAGTACTTCCAGCGTATGTTTTACTTGTTTTGCGACGTGGTCGAGCATTGTCGCGCCGCAAAATCAGTTTATACGGTTTGTTGGCTGGAATCGAACCGTTTTCATTCAATGCATGGTTCAAATTTATCATTTGTTGTTGGTAACGTTCACCAGTAATAGTTTCGTTCGGTTTTAGCAGCTCATAATACACCACTCCTTTCTGATCCCACCAAATGCACAACATAACCTTACTTCCATGAATGCTTCGTTTTGCTGGTGATGCTGGATGATTCGCCTGAATGAACCCATAATTTGTTTCGTTCAGGGTTATTGTAGTTAATCCATTTTTCATCGCCATTCACATTTTGAGACAAAAAATGCCATTTTCGGTGTTTTGTAAGCAAAAAATTGCAAACCTTTAAACGATTTTCAATGTTGGCTTCAGTCAGTTCATGTAGTACTTCTGTTTGAGCTGAGTTTTCCTTCAATAATGCTTTCAATTCTTCATCTTCGAATTTTTTTGCTTGACCAGTGGGGAAATCCCGGTTCGCTGGCAATTTACCATTATGGCTTTTATTAGTCGAAAAAATTCAATTATTTATAAAAATTAATATGTATTATACATTTTTTATCTGTTAATTATACAGGGTTATCCAATTCGAGGTTGATAAAGTAGAAATCTGTATACCGACATCTGTCAAAGATAAACGTCAAGTACGCTGTCATTTATTTAGTTGACATTCTGCCATTTAAGAATATGGAGCATTTAACAATCGACCAACGCGTTAAAATTATTAAATCTGCTGATGCTGATTTTTCGAACAAAATTTTCTTCAGTGATGAAGCTCATTTTCGCTTGGTGGATACGTTAATAAGCAAAATTGTAGAATTTGGGGCTCAGAAAATCCACAATTGATTGTAGAGAAGCCATTACACCCGGAAAAAGTCACTGTTTGGTGCGCATTGTGGTCTGGTGGTGTGATTGGGCCGTATTTTTTTGAGAACAACCATGGACGAACCGTTACCGTCAATTCTGAGCGCTATGGCCGCATGTTAACCGATTATTTTTTTACGAAAATCGAAGATTATGATCTTGACGATATGTGGTTCCAGCAGGATGGAGCAACCAGTCACGTAACAAGAGCAAATCGAGATCTTTTGCAAGAGAAATTTCCTGGACGTTTGATTTCGCGATTGGCTGATGTCAATTGGCCTCCAAGATCCTGTGATTTAACGCCTTTGGATTTCTTTTTGTGGGGCTACGCGAAAGATCGTGTTTACGCAAACAATCCTCAAACTCTTGACGAATTGAAAACTAATATTCGTAAGGTAATGGCCGAGATACCGCCCGAAATGTGCCGAAAAGTCATTGAAAATTACCTCAAAAGAATCAAGGCCTGTAAGAAGATCTTGTTTAACTAAAAATGGCAAGGATCAATCTGTAAAATGAAATAAAAATTACAATACATTCCGAATATTTTGTGTGTTTTTTTTAAGTTTACTTTATCAAGCTTGAATTGGATAACCCTTTATAAAACATATAAGAGAATATATATTTTGCGTTTTGGTATGGTTGCTCATCTATACATAAAATCAATTTTTGCCAAAAAATAGTTCAATGAACCATAAAACGTAATTTATTAAATGTTTCCCAGGTTAAACCCCATTTGTTGAACCGAAATCGAAAATTTTATGGTAATGGGAAATGACTGGTCGAAAAAAAACCATTACCATTTCTCATTACCATTTATCATTGAACCGGAATTCGGGTGCAGAACGTTCTTTGTCACTAAGATCAAAATCACCACTTTGAATCGTTTAAACCAGTGTTCGCAAGTCTGTTGAGTTGGTGCATGTTCACCATAATTTTCTTGAAGCAAACAAAAACTTTCAGCAGCTTTTTTCTTTTGACTAAAGCAAAAAAGTAATGTTTCCCGCAAATGCTGTTTTGTTGGTACGAAATTCGACATGTTTAAACGGGATTAAAAAATATGCTGTTTACGCTTTCACGAATAATGACAAACTAAATTTTAATGTGGAATTTCAACACTTTAAAACGCCGTAGGTGCTATTGTAAAAGAATGTTTAGGACTAAAATTACGCCATTTCGTAGAAAATCTAAAAAAGTTATACACTCAAAACCCAGGCTGTTCCAGCGTGTTTTTGTGCTTTCCAACTTCTCTGACATACTTCTGCAAACACTCATTTTTTGTTGGAGAACGTTGAAAAACCCGAACTATTTGCCGTATTTTGTCGATTATTGGTTTATTATTATTTGATACTTAAAAATCAGAAGATATTTGGATTTCATCATCATCACTTGAAGAATTATTTAGTTCAATATCATTTTCATTATTTTCATATAACATATCTCATCTTCCACTTCATTAGGAGTTTGGCTTAACCGTTGATTTTTTTTTATAAAGCACATCAATAATAGCCAGCTAAATTCCGTGAGAAACAAAGCAGATGGTAAATTGGTACTAACGACCCAACCTTTACCATACACTTGCCCCATCCATAGTCATCTTCTAAAGAAATCCCAAATTCGTCTAGCTTATCTTTAATAATGGCTACACATTTTTCTGTGGGCATGCTTCAAAAATTCTTATCATACCTATATTGTAAAACTTGGGATTAGCATCAGTTTCACTAACTGAATTGTAATGAATATTTACATTCATATAACGACGATTGCGTTTCGACGTCCATTTATCAAATGTAACACTAACTCCTTCTAACTTTTGAACTCAGCTTTTACGTTGTCCTTTACTTGAGCGTAATATCTCAAAACTAAAGTTCTTATATTATTTGGCGATTTTGGTATATTTTCAAACCCACGTTCCTCAAATCCAATGACGTGCAAAACGCTTTGAATGGAAATCCATCTAGTGCTGTCATCCGTGCAAGAACTGCAGGCAATGTGTTGTCAATTTAAGTTTTTATCATGAAATATGTAATTTTCCTCTCAGAATTACTGTTTTTGTTAAACAATTTTGATTTTTTCCTTATCAACATAGAATATCAGCTTACAACCATATGATTCAGAAGAATGCAACGTTTTCATAGAATAAGCCCGCGAAATTTAGGATCCCGTAATCGCGGGATCATAAAATTTACCGGGATCTCAGGATTCGAGATCCCGGGATTGCAATCCCTAATTTTTATGGTGAGCACTTGGCTCATACATTTTATATGATTGGTGGAGTGTGACTTAAATCGCGTTTTCATGATAAATTTATATTAATGTTCAAATTAAAATGTTTTACAATTTTTAATTTTTATTGTTTACTCTGTATTACATAATTTAATGCATGTTATATTATTTAAGTTATGTTACAAACGCGGTCAAATATTCCCCTAACTTTTTTATAGGAAAGCGTGTTCTTAGTTTCTAATTATTGAAAGGAAATAATTAGAAAATGATGCCTACAAATAATATTTAGAGTTTTTAGTAATTTAGAGATAGAAATAAAATTAATTTAACAATAATTTTTATTTTTTGACTAATTTATTGATTATAATTTCGTGATTATCAAATGTTCCCCTTAAAATTTCGCTATAAAATAAAAATAATCTCAATAAAAATAATAATGTCTGTCCGATTTTTGATTTTATCTTTTTGTGGTTTTCTGCACAAAAAAAAGCCGCAGTAATGGAATTCCGCCTTGACATGTGCATTACAATATGCATTTCGAAAATTCACCAGACTAAAGGCAGTTCATGTACTAAAATACTAAAGGGATTTTTTATGTTTAATTTTCAATGATTTTAAGGAGATATAACTGAACATTTCTTTGGCATCTTTCTAAAATATATAAAACATAAAACACACACAACAAGATAAAAGTCGTACGACAGTGTAAAATGATCTTAAGTGATTTTCCCGATAAGCTTAAAGACGTTGATTGTTAATTATATTAAGTACAAAGGATTAGGATAAGTACAACAAAATTCGAACTTTTAATTTTGAGTATGGCAAGCGTTTTTTATGTACGAGAAATTAATAAAACCGAGGTAAATCTTGTGCATGTTGTTTAAATTTGTTTAGATTTTGTTATTATTCACTAAAGTGATTTTTCTACAGATAAACTTAAACAATTTTAGTACAACAGTAAACAGTAAATGGCGCAGTTGCTTAAATTAAAACAGAAAAAAACAAATTTTTAATCATTTTATTTATATAAATTGGATTCATTTACATTTTAAACTATATTAATTACACGTTTAAGGTTTATATTCATTTGAAATCGATTTGAAAAGGTAAGCAAGAAATGTAACTTTAGAAGATCAGTGCGTAAAATGAAACTGTTCAAAACGGGCTTTATTTCTGTTTATTGAACAAACTCGTTAATCGAGATCACGAGAATCTTAAATAGAATTGCCTCATCAAATATATAACATAGTATCGCACCACACTAATAATAAAATTCGATAAAATCGTAATTTCCAGTAATAATTGTCCAATAAACAAAAACTAAATAATTTTCTAAAATGGCAAATTATTCGCTATTCTACCATAGTTTATTGTGATAAAATTTTAAATCAAAAAACCCTTGATCAGTTAAGCAATTCTTATTCGAATTCGGCGACATTGTATTAATTGAAGATTTGTCGTAAGGACCGTGCTCGCCTGGCGGTCTACCAGTGGCTCCAATCGGTTGTGTAATTTTACAAACACCAAATTCTTCCGGTTTCTCTTGATAAAATTCCATTTTCGCCGTCGGCGTAACCGCAGCGCCTACATTAAACGACACATTTTTGAGGCCAGTATGCATTTTATTCAACCGGAAAGGAGGATTTAAAGTGTTCGGAAATTTGTTAGGACGTTCAGGTGGTGGGGGTAAGTAACGTAGTTGTAGAAAATTATTTGTATCAAGTAATGCCCGTTGTAATTGGGTTGGTGAGGATTGTTGTGATGTTTGTTGATTAACGTCGTCGCCGCTGTTACAGATTTCCGTATGATACGCACATGGTGATGGAAATTGGCTTGGATCTTGGTTTGTCAACATTAATGATGGTGGCGATGGTAGATTAATATTCCTCGCACTTGTTTTCGTTATCTCGTTTTCAGATAGCTGGAAATTTACTTTAGAGGCATTCTCCTTTCTTTCTTGAGTTTGATGCGGATGATCATCATAATCATTGGTTATTACTGTATGATTCACAAGGTCCTGAGTTTCGGTTATCAAATCAGTTATCATGTCGTCATCTATGTGATCATTGTAATGAAACAGTATACTGGAATGTTGGTTTGGGGTTAGGAATATAAAAAAGATTGTACAATTACATACTTGGTTTCAGTTTGGTTTATAACGGATTTATGTAAATAAACGAATGATGTGGTTCAATCACAGATATAATACTATTTTCTATTAAATACAATCAATCATCTTTTACATAAATTCCTTAGTGTACTTTAATTAAATTAATTATTTTAAATATTATAACAATTTGATGTCTTAAATTATATTATTTATTGCAAATTATTTGAAAAAAATAAGTTTAAATAATTAAAAAATCACAAAACATGTATAATAAATATTAAATACATTTGATTAAAAATAAATGAATTTTTTTAATTCAGATATGCTATACATATAAAATATTAATTAATTAAATTATATACTAGAAATAAAAAAATTAAGTATATATTTAAGAAAAAGAATTTTTAGAAAATGTTATATAAAAAATATCTAAAGGACATTTTTATATTCAATAAATATTTAAATATTATATAGTTAATTAATTAGATTTTTAATGATAAAACAGTGTTTGTGTGATGAATAATATAATTAATAATAATAATATTCTGCTAAAAATCTCTGCAAATGAAAATATAAAAAAATAAAAATAATTTAAAATTTATCTTGTTCTAATTCTAAAATTATAAAGTAAGCAAGATAGGTCGTAGTATTTTGCCGCTTATTTTAATGTATATTAAACAAAGATATTATTTATTCCGCGGTTCCACACTTTGATTCTTTCATCGTGATTCTTTCCTCGTTTCTTTCCCCTTCACCAAAAAACTAATTTTTTGGCGGGGAAATTGTTGATTCTTTTTTCAGCGGCATTTGTTTTTGATTCAACTGATTCTCGCACTACTACAAAGATAAATATTTCAAGGACACCTTGTTTATTTGTCGTTTTTGGGCTAATTTTAGTTTAATTTTTGCTACGAGTGCAAATAATATATTTTTTCAACCAAGGAAGCAGTTTTCGCAGCAAATAATAAACATTTTTTACTATACGAATAAATCAAAAAACATAATTTTACGCATATACATAAACAAAGAAATGCGCAAAGAAATCAAATGTGGCCGGCGATTGAATATTTGAAATCATGGAATCACGACGAAAGAATCAAAGTGTGGCCTCGGCTTATTTAGATATGTTTTAATAATTTTAGTATTTTAATTAGGTAATTTATTTGAATGTGAACGACTGTCAATTTTTAGGTTCGATACACCGCTGTACCGAACACAGGGTTAGTATTTTTATATACGGAACAAAGCAATTATGATTATAAATAAAGGGGTTTCCAATAAGAGGTTTCATTTGGATATAAAAAAACGAGTACTTTTTAAGAATAATCAATGAATGTTTATTTCATTGTAAAGAGGAAGGTATGCCATTAACATTTGAAAATGATATCAGCCAAATGGCCGCCACGGCTGCGCTTGCAGCACCAAATCCTTTTCATAATATTTTCCATGACCAATTCGCACATTTGCGGCTGTATGTCCTCGATAACTTGACTAATTCCATCTTTAATGTCTTGAATCAGGAGTAGATACTAAAATACTCAAAAAATGTAATTTTGCGAAATAAAAAACAAGTGTTTAATAAAATGTGTTTATTAAGCCTTATCTTTCACGCGGTCCCAAAGGAAAAAGTCTAAAGGTGTTAAATCACAAGATTTAAGAAAGACCTTTTCGAAAAATAACAAGGTCAGGAAACGTTTCTTGCAAAATTGCGATTGCTTCATTGCTTATGCGGCACGTAGCGCCGTATTACTGAAAATAAACGTTGTCCACATCAATATCTTCCAATTCCGGTCATACAAATCTTTAATCGTAGCTCGGTAGCGCAATCCATTCACCGTAATAGTTGCACCAGTCTTATTTTGGAATAAGTAAGGTCCAATCACACGACCGGCTTGAGTTCTTGTGTTTACTGATTTTTAAAATCCTTAAGACTTTAAGCCTTAAGTCTTTATGCAAAATACGGTGTAATGTCCTTTGTGGAATGTCTAATTCCAAAAATCGACAAGGAATCGACAAACCTGGGTTTTCATCAACACTACGGGCTACAGCAGCAATATTCTCAGTTGTTCTTGAGCGACGCACAACGTTTCGATTCTTTACATCACTAACTTGTCCCATCTC
The DNA here is from genome assembly GCA_947310385.1 of Nephrotoma appendiculata. Lineage (NCBI taxonomy): Eukaryota > Metazoa > Arthropoda > Insecta > Diptera > Tipulidae > Nephrotoma > Nephrotoma appendiculata. Next base: position 105,954,755 of record OX371225.1, read on the forward strand.
AAATTTTTCCACCAGTTTCACTATTGCCGGCCGATAAGGTGCTACATGACGACCCAAAAGTGCTTTAGCTTTGCGAATGATTGCAAAATTTCACAATTTTTGTAGTGAATTTTAACAATTTCAATGCGTTGTTGAAGCGTGTATCGTACCATTTTTAGTAATAGCGTAGTTTTTACTTGTCAAAAGATGACAGCTTCATAATTGACAGCTGCCCAAATAGCAGGCTATTCAAAATGAAACTTCTTATTGGAAAACCCGTTACTATAGTTACTAGTACAATAAATTATTTAATAAAAAAAATGGGAGGGAGGGGGGGGGGTGGATATGCTGTGGCTAACACCGGACTTTTACCACGAATGTAAACATATAGCTCTCTTATACACAACATTTAAATTTTAAAGCGAAAAGTTAAGCTTACCGGACTTTGGGTAAAACGTTCTTGCATAATCAAACATAACATTACCCTTCCATATTTCAGAAAACCAAGGTCAAGCCTTGTTGATTGAAAATTTATTATCTCTAAATTTATTAAACTATTTTAATTCTTTATCGTTTTTTGTAAATGCTAAACTTTTCAACATCATTGCGAAAATTGACAAGCTCCTATTGAAGTTGTTACTTCCGATTAAAAACAGATTTCAACCAAATTTCGCAAAGATCTCCCAATTTGGAAAAGTACAAGTCCGACGTCAAACGCCGAATGTTGGAGAAATAAAGTTTTTTTTATTAAAACACGTCGTTTCCAGTAAAATTTAAAAAAATTATCTGAACTAATCTTGTTTCGAAATTAATTTACAATATTTTTGTTTTTAATCGTTTTTCGTAAATACTACATACTTTTCAAAATACTTGTAAAAAAGTAAAAGCTCCAATAAAAGCTGCGACATCTGGTGAACCGATCTCGGCCAAAAATCAATCGGATCTCCCAATTTATGGGAAACGCTTAAATATGAAGTTTCATCCCGATTAGTCTTCCGTATGGGTTCTGCAAGGAACGAATTTTACTGAAAAAACAGTTTTATTGTCAAAAATCGTCATTTCCGCGTAAATTTCAGAAAACTGATCTAGGTCGGTAATGTAGCAAAATTAGTTGTCGTTTTTATCATAAATGACATACTTTTTAAAACATTTGCATTACACGGAAAAGCAGACTATGGAAGCTGCCAATTCCGGTGGACCGATTTCGAGCAACCACCACTGGGTTTTCGCTACTATATACATTACATATACTATATACAGCTTAATTATAAAGTTTCATCCTGATCAATCAATCCGTCTGGACTGTACAGGTGTCGAATCTTTGTTCAAATAATACAGATTTTTGCCAAAAAATCGTCATTTTCCCTTAAGCGGTTGTTCTGGACCGATATTGTTGCAAAATTAATTTAGAAACCTTTAGTTCTTAGGCCCATTCCAATTCATTGTACCGACTTATTTGCCACGTAATCACAAAAAATAAAACGCAATTTCTATTATATGGAAGAAAAAAATTACTTGACATGTTACGCACATCCCCAATAGAAAAACTTATGACTTTTTCCTTACAGAAATGTATGTTTTGAGAATTTTTTTTTTTTTCAATTTTTTTTCATACTTTTCTGTAAGGAAAAAAGTCATAAGTTTTTCTATTGGGGATACGCTGTTAGTCGTGTTTCCATCAATATTTCATTCTCACATCCAACTTCGTGCTTAAAAAATTTATAATTATATTTTGTTTTCTATTGCACCATTGCAAGAAACCATTTTTATTGTGATTGTTCCGTACATTGGTCTATTTTCAGTACTCTAGATTAAATACACAATCGTAGGAATATACTCCCATTAAGCGTCAATCTGAAGTGACAACAACTATACAACTATGATAATCGATATACATACTTACTTATGCACAATCAACTTCCCCCCCCCCCCGCCCTCCAACCCATCCCCCATAGTTTTTGTCCCTTGAGCTCTGGTTCGCGGATAAATTTTACATTTGTTTTGAATTTTTGACTCATAGTTGGGAAATTTGTAAGAATCTTCTCATCGGATCGCGACGACTGTGTTGTAGTAAGTACGTTAGAACATTGTCTATAAATATAGGACACAACCATGTAGCTATTTGTTGTACTAGCGAATTACTGCTTAGCCTACGAAATCGATTCTTTCACATTTTCTAGTAGAAAACAAAGAAATATAAATTCGTAAGCACGAAGTTAGGCGTGAGAATGAAATATATAGATGGAAAATATGAAAGAATTGATTTCGAATTGAAACATTTGTAAATAAATATAAAATTCGATGATATTAAATTGACTGTGAGCTAATGGTTTGAAAATATGTAAGAAATCTAACAGAAGCTAGTTTTGGTTTTCACAGACAATTGCTGTAACTGCATGGTCAAATATTATAATAAGATAACAAAAAGTAATTTAAACATAATCAAACGTAAGTTATAATGTAATTTCGAGTTCAGTTTACTGAAAAGACAACAGTTTTACTTTAATACTTAAAAAAGGGTTTATTTATTTATTTGTTCATTGACATTACAATTTTGGTAAAGGAAAAGCACATATGAAAGCAATATAAATGAAGAACAACAACCACCAAAAAAAATAAATACTTCCATTAGGCATAAAAACCTCAGATTTTTTCAAAAAACAAATCCACTCCATGCTAGTACCCTCCGTATTGAGCTCAAGCTCATTTGTTACAGAGAACACTGCAAGAAGTGAATACTTACATACTACATACAAAAATAATACAAATGAAAAAAATTATTACAAAAATAGTACTACATGTATTATCATTCAAGCGCGCCACGCTAAATAATCCGCTTTAAAAGATCGAAGCCGTTCACTATGGCACATTTCAAAACAGGATGTAATAAAACAGGACATCACAAAACAGTACATGGTACGGAACAGGACCGATAAAAACAGTACATCACAAAACAGTACATGGTACATTAAAGTACATGGTACGAAACAATACCGATAAAAACAGTGCATCACAAAACAGTACATGGTACATTAAAGTACATCGTACAAAACAGGACCGATGAAAACAGTACATCACAAAACAGTACATGGTACGCTACAGTACATGGTACGAAACAGGACCGATAAAAACAGTGCATCACAAAACAGTACATGGTACACTAAAGTACATTTTACTGAACGTTAAGCTGGAGGATTTTTTCAGCTATTTTTGTTAAATATTTTTTATTGAATACGTTTTGTAATTAGGATATTATCAAGTGGATATTTGCCTTCACCTAGAGTAATTAGACAGTATACTATATAGAATTATAATTGCTTTAAGTTATAATAAAATATCCCTTCACCTAACAATATATAACATTATTTTTATTTAAATCGCTAAAATCGTTGCAAAATAGATCAAAAATTAAAATAAATATATAAATAAATATATCCCTTTTTAACTCGAATAATGGCTCAATTTAAGTCCAAACCACACAAATGTGTGAGTAAAAAACCATAGTATGTAATGGCGTTTTTGATAAACAATTTCGCTTGATTTGAAGTACAACCAACACAATTGTGTGTATAGTTATAGTGTTTTTTCGGGCGGAAATAAGTTTGAAAGGAATGCACAAATGTGTATGTTGGTTAAAAAAACATACAAAAATAAATTTTTGACATGGTACTTTTCCGTACCCACACAACTAGTTATTAAAACCGTAAAATTGACTATCAACTATTTTGTGTTGTTCTCTTTTAATTTGTACTGTTTTGCGATGTACTCTTCCGTACCATGTATTTTAGTGTACCATGTACTGTTTTGTGATGTACTGTTTTAATCGGTCCTGTTCCGTACCATGTACTTTAGTGTACCATGTACTGTTTTGTGATGTACTGTTTTAATCGGTCCTGTTTCGTACCATGTACTGTTTTGTGATATCCTGTTTTGTGACATCCTGTTTTAGCACATCCTGTTGTGAAATGTGTCGTTTCGTATGAGACCCTTAAAAGATTTAGGCGACGCTGACCTCTTAATTTCTAGTGGAATAGAATTCCAAAGAGAAATACCCCTAACAGAAAAGGATGTATTTAAAGACCTACACAGATTTATAGGGGGAAGTAAACGTAAATTAGAAGAATGGGACCTACTGAACAATAACTTGTTAAATAAATAGGGAGGTTGCTTCGATCTGAGAAGCTTAAAAATAAAAAGACACACACGAAGTTCATAGAAGTTAACCAAACTACAGCCAAGAGTCAAATTTAAGAAGGGAGAAATGTGATCATATTTCCTAATACTAAAAATGAAACGAGTACAAGCATTGAAACATCTTTGGAGAACATTCATATTATCCTGAAGCATTCCAAACAAAACAACGCCACCATAAAGAAAATGTGGAAGAAAATGCGAGAGGAACATACGCTTTTTAAAACTACAATCGGCGAGCCCTACAACCTTATACAAACAACTAAGCAATCCAAAAACCGTTTTACTAACCTTAACTAAATGATCACCCCAAGTAAGAGTTTTATTAAAAATTAACCCTAAATTTCTAACTGTATTAGAGAATGGAATTAAACAATCACCGAGAAAAATTCCAGGAAAAGAGGAAGTATTTAAAGATTTTTATAGATTATAATAGACTGGGATTTACTAGCATTAAGAGCGAGTCGGTTAGATAATGACCAACTATAAATTCTTTCCAAATCATCGTTAATTAAAGAAATATTAGAGTGAATGGAATCATTATCTAAGCGACTACTCCTATATATTTGGACATCATCAGCAAATATATGAAAAGAAGAATGACGAATGGAACATGCAATGTCATTAATATACATTGAGAATAGTAAAGGGCCAAGAACCGACCCCTGAGGAACGCCAGAAGAGACAGGTAAAAAGTCAGAAAAAGAATTGTCATAAAAGACTGCCTGAAAGCGACCCGAAATATAGTCTAAAATCAATTTAGCAGCAGAGAGAGAAAAATTAAAGTTTGAAATAAGCTTATTAAACAAAATTTGATGATTAATCGAATCATCAAATAAATGTTTGTATGAAATATAAAATTACACCGATCAGTCAATCCGTCTGAGCTGTAGAGAACCTACGACATTAATGGTTCTACTATGGTGCTCACCTCACCGAGAAATAATTCATAATGGTGAATTGAACTCATCATTTTGAAATATTTGATATTATACTTGTTGCGGTGAGGAGAGTGTCAAATATACTCATCAACAATATACTAGTTCATAGCAATTTTTTGACAAATAAAATCAAGATGGAAGGTAGAAAAACGTAACATTTTCTTTCAAAAATAATAATTTTTATAAAGGATTCCATTTTATAAAATTATTACATAATAAAAAAAATATTTCTAGGCACAAAACAAGAATTTGTAATGAAAAAACCCAGCAAACGCCAATATTTTGAAAATGTATTTCCAAAACGCTAAAATTACAATATTGCCAACTTAACACCTAATAGAAATTGTCATAATAAACAAACACATTTCACAAAATCAAAGCGAGAACCATAATATAAAAATCTAACCCACACGATTTGGATTGGAGAGGTGAGTCGTTCGGTAAGGTGAGGTGAGAACCATAATTGTCTGCTTGATACCACACACGCACACATAGCACGCGCACGTGATTGTTTTGTCTCTCAAGACATTTTAAAAACTTTTCTGTAAGTCATAAGATTTTTTGTTGGGGATGCACTGTTACCTACTTATAGTTTTAGCCGTTTTTGCGCCATCTCTAGAAAATATTGTTTAATAAAGTAAAAGTAAATTAATTAAAGAATTTTTAATTAAACACAAAACAAAATTATTTCAACTAGTGTTAGCCATAGGTCATAAGAAACAGCATAATGATCATGTACGATCGATTTCGTATAAGTTATTATGTTATTTTGATTTGAAACGGAAGCGTTATAAGTTAATAATATATTCCAAAAAAATGCGCGGCAACTAGCTTGGATATTACGATTTTTTAGAAATCTGCTACGTTCGACTACTTCCGAACTCGTCGCCAGATTTTTAAATGGCTAAATGTTCCACATCTCGTAAAACAATAAGTTAATCTAAAATATTACTCAATAAATCGAACTGGACAACCACCATACTTTCATACAATTTTATGGAGTTGAGGGCTTAATAATAAGAAACACGCAATTTCACTTTGTTATAGCGTTAAATTACGAATAATTTGCAACATCGTTAGAAATAAAGAAGCCGATTAGCAATTTGCGCAAACCAATATTTTTTAAAATTATATAAATTAAATTTTTAAATTATTTAAATATACTAAAACAAAATCGTATTACAGTAATACAAATAACCCAAATTTTCAATTTAAATTTTAGTTGAATAAATCAATTGGTGAATTAGGCTACATATTAAATACAGTTTGTTCTTAGGTTATAGGATCAATTTATTTATAAAGCATTGATTACAATCGCATGAACGCATAATTTCAAACTGATTAAATGCAAATAAATAAAAAAATATGATAGTTTGGAGTTACCAAATTGCATTGAATGGTCTTCTTTGGAGCTAAATTTACAAGTTGTTCCGCATGAGAAAATATGCCTACGACTTTTGAGTTTTGAGATCCGATTAGAAAACCAAAATTTCGATTATTTTCGGTTTCGGAGTCCTTTGTGCCTTGAACCTTGTTTTAAATCGGTTTTTTTTTTACCTCGGACCTGAACCGTGGCTGTGAGTATACGGGGATTTATACATCCGCCATGGATTCTAAAATAAAAAAAATTGGTTTAGCTGATTTATAATAAAAGGTTATATAACTGAAATTCGATCGCCTTCAATATTAAATGTCACGGAATTGGTTGCTTTACAAAAATTGGGGCACTGAACTACCATTTCAAGCAACTAAAAGCTAAAAACATAGTGCAATAGAATGGAAAGTCTATTTAGTTGTTAACTTTGAACATACTGAACATAAATTTAACAGTACCCGCCAGATTCGTATAACATTATACGATGAGGAAATAAGATTATAAATTGTGTGCAAGACTTGCTACAATAGTAAAACAACTAGACAAATACCATGAAATATAAAAACGGTACTGCTGAATTAAACTTTCTATATGTCTCCCACATCCAAAACAATAACTTCCAGAGTGCAACAAACGGTGTTTATTTGCTAGCATAAGGTAGCAGGCACAGTTTCTTGTTAACTCGGCAATGAAATATTCAAAAAAATAAGTCATACGAACTTTTTCCACTAATTTTAGAAGCTGTATAAGGAAATTAGCAAATTAATGATCGAGTATGTAATATTAAAAATAATGAATGCATACATAACATACAACAGAAGTTTTGTATACTGCTTTGGACAAGTTTAATGTATAAGAAGTATTTTAAGACGACCATTTTACAGAATTTAATATTTCATATTAATGATTTTAATTTCTTTAAGGATATTTCAGAAAAATAAAACTTTTAATCGACGAAAGGAACGTTTATTTACATATTATAATTTATATGGCATTGATTATACTACAAAATATTGGGAACTTATAAAATATTTTGTGATAAATAAAAATGAAATGATTGATGGCCGGTTGCACAGAAAAATGACTAACGACCGGTTAGTTGTGCGCCAGATAAATTTTTTATATGAAATCTGGTTTTGCAGTCAGAAAAAAATCAACGTAAACTTGGTTAAATATATTTTATTCCATGGAAATATATAACGATTAGTTAAAAAGTTATTCAATAAAAATTGGCCATTCAAATATTTATACGCAAGCTAAATATTTCCACGGAATAAAATATATTTAACCAAGTTTGCGTTGGTTTCTTTTTCTGACTGCAAAACTAAATTTCATATAAAAAAATTTATCTGGAGCACAACTAACCGGCCGCTAGTCATTTTTCTGTGCAACCGACCATGAGACAAGAAAAAATTAATAAATATAAATTATATTTTTTGTGTAATTTAATCAATATAAAATATTACGTTGGGTATGTAATATCGAATTTTAACATGTCGATTACCAAACCATCGACTCAAAAAATGTCAACTTGTACAATAGTTGCTTTCCAGTCGACCAACCGCAGTTACTTGTGAGTAGTTTGGTTTGTGTTCTTGATTAATAAACTACTCGCAACTGCTCTGGCTACTTTGACTTACAAGTAGTTACGCCAAATTTGTCCGCTAAGCGAATCATTATTCATTTATTCATCATTTACAGTAATTTTGATTTAAACCATGCATCCCATTTTGAGCTTAAAGCTCATTCATAATAGAGTATGTAGATTTCCATTTGCCAAATTCTCCATATCAGTAAGTACTTTCTTTGCTTTCCTTTGAATTTGGATATATTTCTTATGTTTGTTTTTTAATTCTTACCAATTTTATATGTAACATCTAACACACTTGGATTATGATTAGTACTGGCTATTAATCCATCCAGGTATTTATGTGATATCAAGCACCAAATTATTTGCTTGTTTCGAACAATTTCCGTAAAACCTTCTCAAATTATTGCAAAAAGGGTAAATTTAAAAAATTTATTAATTTACCAAATTAATTATAGCAATATTTCATTTGCCAATTTACAACAACAATGCTATGTATTCAATGCCAATTTGGAATTCGTTGAATTTCTACAGAGTATTGAAATTTCAATTATATTTTTTAGTTACTGCGTGCTTGTCTTCTGTCTTCCTCTGTTATCTAGTATATTTTTTTCTTGTTAATTTTTTTTGACATTTTCTACAAAATTGATACATACTGGGTCTATTTTTTAATTAAACCCGAGCAAGCAATCTTGCCCTGGGTATTGTACACCGAGATAATCCACTGTGCATAGAGTAATAATTTGTTTTTTATTTTGAATACTCTTCGTACACCGGCATAATGTTCAGAGTAAAATTTAAAGAACCGAGTATGCTCGGTGTAAGCACAGTTCACAAATAAAAACACAGTATGCAGTGCAGAGTAAAATTACTCAGGTTGAATAAAAAAACACAGAGTATTTTTTGACAGCGCACTGCTTGCTCAGGTTGAATTAAAAAATAGGCCCACTATTGACAAGCGGTTTGTATTGATTTTTTACGTTATATATTTTTAATAATATGTAGGTATATACTAATAAAATTAAATAATATTTAGTTTTCAAGAAAATAATAATTGTGGCATAGTGAATCAATACACTATGCCACAATTATTATTTTGTAATGGACTGATACAAAACAAAAAACAAAAAAATGAAACACTGATACAAATGTCAAACACTATCAACTTTCAAAAACAAATCATTGGATGTTTCTTTTGGCCAAAAATTGAATTGAATACCAATTTCAATTCCTTGGTGAAATGAAATGATACTAATGAAAATTTAGAATTATGAAAACAAATACATCCATTCGACAGGAAAATCAAACAATATTTTTATTTGTTTGTATGGTTAACCGGTAACAATAATTAGATATTACAATTTTTTAATTAATTATTCAATTTAATTCACATTAATTGTTACAGAGGTTGCGAGGTAGCCAAAGAGCTGAAAAGAATGAGAGACAACAAGAGAAATCAAAGGAGTAAGAGTTCTCAACCTAGGATGCAATTCTACCAAAACAAATCTCCCTAAACAGCGCGAAAGTAAGAGAAGGCATAACATATGCGCAAATGGCTAAGCAGAACAAAAATATCAAGAAAGCGCCGAGCCAGGAAAACCATGTCCTGCAAGAAATACTTCAGAAACTAAACACTATCAGATGACATCTGGCTGCGCAGGACCAAAGACTATAATCACGAGCTACTGAAAAATAAGAACAGAGACTAGGAACACTGGAAAATACATCGATAAGCCAAGATAAAAGAATGACGCGTCAAGTAAAACTAGAGAAATTATTTGTAGTTCATACAAACTTAACAAGAAAAATAATTACCGTATTTAAGAACTGCTACCTGGAATGCAAATGGCCCAGCGCAACGCAATTCAGAATTAGAAGTATTTTTAAACACAAAAACAATTGATTTATGCCTAATCTCAGAAAGTCAGTTTACCAGAAGATCGTATGCCAACATACGTGGATATCAGTGCTACCAAGCTCTACATCTAGTAGAAAGAGCTAGAGGCGGGACAGCAATCTTTATTAAAGATAATATAAAACACCACGAAGAATTAAAAATAGAGGAGAAAACTATGCAACAAGCTCCTGCATCTATTGAAAAATAACAAGGGCTATCTAAGGTTCACCCATATATACCCCACAAAAAGAAGATGACATCAAACTTCTTAAATCGCTTGGTAATAATTTTATTATTGGAGGCGACTTTATTTCGAAACACATATTCTGGAGACCAAATAGAACTAAACCCAAAGAAAGAAAGCTATTTGAAGCAGGCAGAACATTAAAATGTGAATTTCACTCCAGTAGAGAAAGCCAACCTACTGGCCTACGGACCCAATTAAAATTCCTCACAGTCTGGATTTCTATATATCAAGAAGTATCTCCGAAAATTACTTAGCAGTCAAAAATGAAGAAGGGCGATCGTCAGACCATTCACCAGTTTTAATGACAATAAGTAATAAGGAAAGTAAGCTCTTTAAGACTAACAAAACCAACTGGGATTACTTATGACAGCTAGTCGAAAAGAGAGTCCATCTACAGGTGCAAACCGGAACGCTTACATGATAGAAGAAGAACTGGAAAACCTCATTGAAAGTGTGCAAAAAGTAGCCTGGGAAAGTATTCCTCATCAGCAAGAAATATTACAAAAAAGTATATAGTATCCAGTTGAAGTAAGAGAGTTGGTTAACGAAAAAAGAAGAGCTCGTAAGACTTGGCAGAGAACTAGAGCCCCTGAAGACAATCATAAACAACTTGTGCAACAACTTGTGCTGACAGGTAAACCTGACATGGACTATTCCCTGTGGAAAGCCAGCAACGGTTTAAAAAAGTCTAAAATGCAAGTGCCACGCATAAGAATAGTTGGCGTGACCTGGGATCGCAGCGAAAAGCTGTTTGCCGAACACTTAGAAAATACCTTCAAACCCAGGCGGATAATGAATATTTAACACCTATAAGCAAAATAAACGAGACATCTGTGCTGCCAGTTACTCTGAAAGAAATCAAATAAGAAGTAAAAACCTCAAAGATAAAAAGCCCCTGGATACAACATGATAATGGGGCAAATAATCAAAGCTCTACCAGAAAAGGCACTTAGGAAAGTTCAGCACATTATCAATGCTATCTTTAGACTATGTTATGTCTCGAGACAGTGAAAAGTAAAGGAAATCATAATGATTCCAAAGCCTAATAAACTGTTATATGACAAAACATCGTTTAGGCGTATTTCTTTGTTAACAACAACATCAAAGATTTTCGAAAGAATGTTTCTCAAGAGAAAAAGCCAATAATAGAGAGCAGAAATCTTATGCCAGCCCATCAATCTGGAACTCCAGAAAGGCACTAAACGATAGAACAGGTACATAGGATTACTGATACAATTGAGGAGGCGCTGGAAAAAAAGGAAGTATGTTCAGCAATATTCACGAATATCAAGTATTTGAAAAGGTTTGGCACCGTGGTCTAGAATAAGCTCCAACGAGATTTGCCAAAAAAAAACATTTTGAAATGCTAAAGCCTTACATCAACGACCGTTACTGCCCGGTGAGACTAGACCGGAAGATGAATACTCAAAACTAAAGAAACTATTGGCAGGGGTTCCACAAGGCAGTGTTCTAGGCCCTGTACTATACCTCCTGTATACAAATGATCTACCAAACATAGTATAAGCTAGAATAGGAACGATGCTAGTATTGTTGAGTCTACAAGGAAACTACAAACTGCTATTAATATAGTGAATAACTGGACAAAGGGGAACAACACTTAACGAATCGAAATCAATACAACATCAACTTTACAAATAGGAATTTCGAATATATTCTGATTAGATTGAATTCGAACAAATTCCATATTCTGATAATGCTAAGCACCTCGGCATGAAGCTAGACTCTAAACTCAGGAGAAAAGCCCATGTTAAAAAGAAAAGACAAAAACTGAATTCAGAAAAATGCACTGGCTTATTGGAAGAAACTCCGAACTGACAACGCACAATAAACTGCTGTTATATAAACAAATTCTAAAACCTATGTGGAGTATGGTATTCGACTACTTCAAAACAAAGTACTACTAGCATTGTTAATGCTCCTTGGTTCATTAGAAAATACAATCTTAGGCACGAAACACAAAAATTTGCAAGGAGTCATGTACTGACTGCAGCAGCATGCCAACGAGAAGCTGTGGAACTTACTGGACCGAAACGCCTAAAAAGAACAAAATCTTTAGAATTAGTAGTTTCCTGAGCCGCCTAAAGCAAAGGACTAGCAGAGCTGGGATGAACCGATAGGTTTCAGATTGATAATCAATGAGATTAGTTGTAATATTATACAGAAATAAAGATTTCTTAAAAAAAAACATACAATTTTGTTGGCACATTAGAACGTAAAAACTACATCATTGACCCGAGTATAGTTCTAGCGGTATTCCGAAATCAGTCATCTCAATTTTTCAGAAAGGTTTCGAATAAGGTCCGTGCTTCTTGATTCAAAATCGGATAGGAATGATGATGTTGAAACAGTCAAGACGAAATAGTATATTATGGTTCTTTGTTTTTGGAAATGGGTCAGATTGGTTAAATGGCGCTCCAACGTTGTATTGCTGCATTCTTTGTTTCGTTCGAGCAGCACATTAGTTGCAGCATATACTTTACAATATCTGCACGAACCTTCAAAGTCTTTCAGTAATTGATCCAAAAAACCGGTTTATCCAATGTTTTATTGATACCCACACGTTCTCCGCATCTTCTTATGGTAACACAATTTACTGGTTGTCGTTGTTACCGTCAACGGAGTCCCAGATTCTTACTGGTAACCCGTTATATATCGTCAACGAGTGTTCTGTTGTAATATAGATCAATTTGTAATATAGATCAGATTTGCCAATGGCCAACCCCCTTCCCAGATTACATTTGTTAATTCAAAAAAATTTGTTGCTTCCGTTCAACACAGACTGACACTTTTTGCTGAAATTTCACCAAAGTCAGGTCACACAATAAAACCGTCATTCTTGGCATTCGTATGTTCCACAAATCCACAAATCACCCAAGCAAAAATTACTTTTACGCTCATCGATGGTATCTCGATCATATCTTCAAATAGTATCAAAAAGCATATTTTGATACTATTTGGAAAGGTTTGGCACCGTGTTTTAAGCCCTGTACTATACCTCCTTTATACAAATGAACTGCCAAATATAGTATAAGCTAGAATAGGTATAGCTTGAATTTAAATAAACGAAAATTTAAAATTATAACTAGAATACTTACAAAATATCGAGGAGTCATTCGCAATTATAGAAAAGACTGCCCATTGCCCAAGTGAATACAAGAGCTGTTTCTGTATCGACAACTGTGTACCTCTACAAGGTAAAGGGAAGGCTAAACACAATGCAGGAACATAATGTAATTAGGGTCAGGATAAAATAGCCTCCGGAACAGGGCGTCTATTTTCAAACAACACAGCGCAAAAGCGAATACGCACTGAAAGCGATGACGAGGCCACACAGAATATGTCCAAACATTAAATGAGGCACTTTCTATATAAGAGCGTAAGATACGAGCTATTAGTAAAATAACTGTTGCAGACAGAAACAAGATTTTAGAGTGATTGAGCTCAATTCGTGACGCTGGCCATACAATGTGTGTGTGATATAACCTATATTAAAGGTCGTCTAGACGAACGAAAAGAGATTTGGAGTCGTTATCAAACTGCACACACAAAATAAATAGCGCTACATATGCGCAGATACTAGTCGAAGAACACGGCAGGCTTGCAATCAAAACAGATGTAACAAAACCTTCCAAAGTCTCAATTACAAACGTCTAGAGTTGTCATTGTAAAACCTATAGTTGGCAAGGAGTCTACCTTTGCTAGCAGTAGCTAAGTAATGAGTAAATTACAAGAAATAATAAATAAACCCAGCAGAAGCAATTTCCTTGTGTAATGAGGCGTTTTTCGTTGTAGCCAGTTTTTTGCATGCCAAATTTTCAATGTGGCCGTTTCCTTATGCATATTTATATCGATAAGGATATTATTTTCTGCGGCAATTCGCGAAGACACGTTTTTCTTATACCCTTCTTTCAAAAACCCAGTCATAATGCAAACATTTCAAAGTTGTACTAATTATTACTCTTTTTATGCTCTAAAGGTTAAGCGCTCCTCCAAAATGAATCGTTTTAAAACGTTATTTTAATGTTATCAATTTAAAACGTATGACAACTACCTTGCCAATTTTGACTCAAGTCCAACCGGCGAACATGTAAGACGTCGGGGTACGTCAACTAAATTGTAGAGGTCAGTGCTGGAAGGTTCCAACATTACTTTTTCGATGCTTTTTTGAAATGTATGCCTCTTTTTTCTACAATAAAATTGGCGATTGTTTTGTTTATCAAATTTTTCTTTTCCATTGCTATCACAATCTATTAGAATACTTATCAACGTTTTACCTTCCCCAATTTCATTCAAGTACCGATAATAACTTATTTGGTGATACAAATGTGAAGAAATATCAGCAAAATGTTTCAATCAAACATGTCGGTGGTGTATAAATTAAAAGCTGAAACAGTATCCAGCTTTGTTTAAGAGAAGCAAGACATAAAATTCGAAAAAGTTAAACCAATACACACTAGTTTAGTTTTGATGAGAAGCTTTTACAATATTGGTGGTCGTAATAGTCCAAAAGGGTCCAAAAAGGTTCAAACAGCGTACAACTTAAAAAGAGGCAACTATAAACAAAATCAACTAAAAACTAAAAGCGTAATAGATAAAATTAAAAAATCATACCCATTCACCTACCTTTGCGCTTCATTTGATGCCGTTGTCGTCGGATTATTGTGAATTATCTACAAATAGAAAATTAAATTTATAAAATTTATTGTTATTAAATTTTAATTTCTTAATTTAGTTTTGTTATTATCAGCCGGAACCCCTTAGTAGATTATTTCGTTGTCGTAATTATTGATGTTTGTTTGAAAAAAAATTCGCTACACTACTTTTACAATTTTTATTTCACGAATGCGGCCGTAATTTTTTAAGTATTTCCCCATCAAAAAAGACTTTTCTCATGTGAATTCTTATTTATTTGTTGCAATTTAACTGTGTATAATATAAAATGTATTTTCTGTCAAGAGGTATTTCCGAAAATTACTTAGCGGTCGAAAGTGAAGAAGGGCTATCATCAGACCATTCACCAGTTTTAATGACAATAACGGTAATAAAGGCAACAAAGAAAGCAAGCCCTTCAATACTAACAAATAACAAAACAAACTGGGAATACTTTGAGCTGCTAATCGAAGAAAACGTCAATCAACAAGTTTAGTGCATATCTTACAGGATAGAAAAAGAACTGGAAAGCCTCAAAAAGCGGCTTGGAAAAGTACTCCTGTTCAGCAAGAAATGTTACAAAAAAGTATTACTATTCGGTTGAAGTGAGAGTTGGTTAACGAAAAAAGAAAACCTCGTAGGACTTGGCAAAGAACTAGAGCCCGTGAAGGCAAAACATTCTTAACAACTTGTGCAACAAACTTAAACTATTTATAAAGAAGATTAAGAATGAATCAGTTGCTAGTTTCTTAAGTAACCTAACAGGTAAAATTGGCACGGACTACTCCTTATAGAAAGCCACCAAAGGTTAAAAAAAATAACATACAAGTGACAGCCATAAAAATAGATAAACCATTGATGGAACCGGGGCACGCACGAAAAGCAAAAAGCTGATCTGTTTGAAGAACACTTAGAAAATACCTTCAAACCACATACTTGACAAGCGGATAATGAATATATAACACCTATAAGCAAAATAGACGAGGTATCTGTGCTAACAGTTACTCTGAAAGAAATCAAACAAGAACTAAAAAAACCTCAAAGATAAAAAAGCCCCTGGATACGACTGGATAACAGGGCAAATAATCAAAGCCCTACCAGAAAAAGGACTGAGAAAACTATAGCACATAATCAATGCTATCTGTAGACTATCTGTAGAAACTAAGGTATGTTCCGAAACAGTGGAAAGTCCCGGAAATCATAATTATTACAAAGTCTAATAAACCGCTA
The DNA here is from genome assembly GCA_947310385.1 of Nephrotoma appendiculata. Lineage (NCBI taxonomy): Eukaryota > Metazoa > Arthropoda > Insecta > Diptera > Tipulidae > Nephrotoma > Nephrotoma appendiculata. Next base: position 105,970,874 of record OX371225.1, read on the forward strand.
AACGACAAAACATCATATAGGCCTATTTCTTTGTTAACAACATCAAAGATTTGCTAAATAATATTTATCGAGAGAAAAAGCCAATTATAGATCAAAAATCTTATACCAGCACATCAATTTGTATTCCGAGAAAGGCACTCAACGATAGAAAAGGTACATAGGATTACTGATACAATTGAGGAGGCGCTAGAAAAAAATAAAATATATTCAACAATATTCTTAGACGTAGCCCAAGCATTTGATAAGGTTTGGCACCGGAATCTGGAGTTTAAGCTCCAACAAGATTTGCCAAAACGATATTTTGAATTGCTAAAGTCTTACATCAACTACCGTTACTTCCGGGTGAGGCAGGAAGAGGAATAATCAAAACTAAAGAAAATATTGGCAGGGGTTCCACAAGGTAGTGTTCTGGCCCTTGACTATACCTCCTGTACAAATGATATACCTACCAAACTAGAATAGGAACGTTTGCTGATGGCACAGCTGTTATGACCACTGAGGCTAGATTCCAATATCCTTTGTATGAAAATTATTTTTGTGTTTACGTTTTTCGCCAGAATGTATAAAACCGTATTGCATATACGCAACGTAACACCAAAACATCAATGCATATCTTTAATGAAATGTATAATGCAAGCAATAATACCGAATTTCAAATCTAAACGAAATCAAATATCACCTAATGCCTGCCACACATCACTTATATACACTAGAATATCTTGTGACTGGCACAACAATCCACCGATAAAACATTATAGGTACTCGTTTAATTTAAAACACTAAATAAAAATTGAAAAACAAATATGTATAACGTAAATCATATCTACCTGTGCCATACTGCATGTTGGCCTTGGTGCCGCATATCGTCCAACAGGTGTCGTTTGTATCATTGGTATTTGTGGTAAAATACTCTCATGTGGTCGCGAACGGCGCTCATCAGCAACATATTGCGGACCAAATAGTGTTGTGTTAGGACTTTATATTTATTTAGATAATAGTTTTTACAAATATATAGTTTACAGGCAACCAAATTAGTATAAATAAAATAGAAAAACATTCAATTAGATTATTTTATATTAATATTAACACAATAAAATAAGTAATTAGTTAATATTACAAAAATTGCGGTTATTATTAGAACCAATGTTTTAATATCTTACCTTGAGGTTAAATGTATTCGAGATTCATTACGAACAAGGCGATTCTGGTTCATTTTACTACGGAAAAACCCCTCATACACAACAAAATTATTCATTTGTGGTATTGTATCCGTTAGACTATAGTGTTTTTTTAAAAATCCAATTAGCTTTTCTGATGGACGATCAATGGCCAAATGATCAGGTTTCAAATGCTCCTGCTCGAGCATATGTTCATAAAGAATTTTTCCCAAACCGGAGCGTTGCTTTGATTCGTGCACATAAAAATCTAGTAGACATGGAGCATGTACCATTTGTGTCTCACCGTTCGCATCGAATATGTATAGTGATTTGTGCCCAACTTTTAGTAACCCTGTCACTACAACAGTTCCACTGAAAATGTAAATGAACAGAGAAATTTATTGTATAATATATCTACGATAAAATCAAAACAAAAGTCAATGTCCTCTCCCGAAAACTGCGTGCGTCAAAATAAAATAGGTAACAATAAATATTCGTTCTTACAAAAAGTAATAACTATATATGAAGCATAATACGTTTACAATTATTACATCAACGGTGTTTGAAAAAACTTTTCAACTATTAGATTTATAATATAATTCGATTCCATGTTGACATGTTCCAAACAACCAACGTAGGTACTACCTACTATGCAAATTAGTATTTAAGTGTATATGGGAGAAATTATTATTAGCATAATTAAGAATAATTTCGATTCATCATTAACCACCAACATAATTCTAATGTATAACCGTAATTATTTATACAACAAAACAATATCAATAAAATTACCTAATAATTACTAACTACGTATATATTGTTTATAAAATTGTTATGTAAATGAGAACGTACACGCTAATGTTTGAATTTGTTTAAATATATTAAAAATACAAGGGTATTACTACTTCTTGCTTGCGAAAATACAAATGGGAAAGGAATATAGTAAAGCTCGGTGACCTGAAAATTTTGTCACATTTAAGAGTTACTATTCATAAATCATACATAGGTAATTGATACAACAAAACGCTTACAAAAATAACCCATACATAAAATACTGTACCACATGAATTCTATTACTAAAACAATTGGTACAAAAAAATATTTTTGTACGAACTCAAGGTATTCAATATAAATAAAAATTGAACCTTATTACACCGTATACAAATTGAATTTGAGTTGATTAACAGATAAAATTGTGACAAAACAAACATAAAATCTGAAATGGAGGAGGCGATACGAATGATGGCTACCCGAATTAAGAAAATTTGAATTAAGAAAAGTGAATTAAAAAAAAGTGGTATTTGTATGAACGATGATTTTTTTTACACGGTTGACACGCATCACCGTGTAGAAAAAGATTTGGGTGTATTTTATTTCACATTAAAAACATAAAATTTACATTTGTGTTTAATAACAAAGAAATGTATGCGAAATTTAATGTTTTTATGAAAATGTTTCTCCTTACATTTTTTTTGGTGTATTGTAGACAAAGACAAAAAACATGCATTTCATAAATTTAATTTGTGAATTATTATTTGTGTATTAATTGTGAATTAAAATATGCATTTTTTAATTCATTTAGAAATTTGCGTTTTTGCACATTTTATTAATGAAAGGATTAGTTGAAAATTTTAAATGGCTTTAATTTAGGAATATTAGAGTAAAAGCCCGATTTTCCGACATCCAATTAACCAGAATACTCAAGGCGGATTCATTGTTGTAGCTCGTTGTGTTCATTCCGTTCGTTCCGTTCGTTATGCTTTTTTGTAAACCAATAGGATTTGTCGCAAATGACGTTTTATTTCTTCGGTATTTTTTTCATCAAGTTGATCTATCTTCAACTTTTTTACCGAAGGAACATGGCAAGAAAGAGACGACATGATATATAGTATAATAGTAGAAACAAACAGACAGATTTTCGATATTTTTATTTTGTAGTCAAGTACGTTGTTCATTTTGTGTTTTGATGTTTTGTTTTTTCATCAACAATGAACCCAAAAAATAATACTGCAGAAAAAAATACCGAACGAAAGGAACGGAACGAACACAACAAACTACAACAATGAATCCGCCTTAAACTTTACACATTCAATTGAAATAGAATATTTTTTTTTTTTTAAGAAATCTTTATTTCTGTATAATATTACAACTAATCATATGGATTATCTAGTAATTGTTTTATTAGTTTAGTACTCCATTCTTGTGGGATGAGAGCTATCTGCCAGTCCTTTGATTTAAGCGGCTCAAGGAACCACTAATTCTAAAGGCTTCGTTCTGTTTAGGTCCATTGGTGCGATCCAGTAAGTTCCGCAGCTCCTCGTTGTCATGCTACTGCAGTCGCAGTACATGACTCCTTGCAAATTTTTGTATTTCATCGCTGACGTATTCCATGTTTAAGTCTCGATGGAGATTAGTATTTCTAATGTACCAAGGAAATGTTTGAATGATCTTCACTGTAGTTTTCCTTGCGCAGCCCCAAAGCTGGATGCCATACGTCCAGATTTGTTGTTCATTGTCAGCTCGGTGTTTCTTCCAAAAAGCCAGTGCATTTTTCTGAATTGTACAATGTTTTGAGAAGGAAATAACCTACGCGATACATCGAGATTTCTGGCGAACGTTATAGGAAAGATTGAATTCACTTAGCATGAAATGAATTAACATTCTTCGGATTCAGGAAAGAAATCAAGTAAAAAACAAATAATTACTGTGTTATATAACTTTATTAATGATAGATCTGTGATACGAAAAGTATGAAACAAATGGCATACAGGATACATCGAGATTTCTGGTAAACATTAAATCAATACATGTATTACCTAGCGTTGTTGAAAAAGTTTTGATGTAAGATAAATTAAATTCTCTGACCATGAAGTCGGTCAACAATGTTGTATGTTCGAATCGTTCGAAAAAGTATTGCAAGATTAAAAAAACGATAGTAATCTAAAATGATACAACATGCCGACTATCACTTTTTTCGATTCGACTCTCAAAGTCGATTCGAATTGAAGTGATGGTACAACATGACCCCTGGTATAATCTTAACGAGGTTTTGCGAATACTTTAACAGCGATAGTAACCTAAAAAGCTGCTCGGATGGATGTACACACACCCGAGTATGAATTGAAGTTGATTGTTACGTTTACTAAACAGACATCACCGACCTTTGGGTCTTTCATCTCGTAAATGTTAATGTTAACTCGGATACAATCAGTAAAATTCTTGATGGTGCGATATATGTATGGCGGCTTCCACCGGCTATGCGACTTGATGACGCCGCTGATGATGTAGTTGCAATATTTCTGCGCTTAGCGGTGTTACAATATGATCTCAGATCAAAGCCAGGGACCTGCCCCGGCTTGAAATCTGCCATCCACGTTTCGCTAATTGCCAAGTAATCAGATCGGTAGATGATGGAATCTGTAAAGATGCCTTCTGAGTGCGCGACCAAGCTTTGTACATTAATGGCCGTGATAAGTATAAAACAACCCTGCACACAAAAAAATAACCGGTGCTAATAGATTTTTTATCCTAATAACTAGTTTATTTTTATCCAATCGGATATTTATTTTAGAATGTAACACCGCATCAACGGATAAATATTTAACTTTATCCGATGGGATAACTATTTTTGTAAATAAAATTTGTTACCTCTTTTGGTGTTAAAGAATTTTTAACCGTCTCTGAATATGTTCTATATTACATGGGAAACTCCCAAAAACTCGGGGAAACTCCTTTTGGATAAAAGTTAATCCCTTTTTGGTGTTTTTTGTAAAAAATAATTTCAAGGATTTACGATTTTAAATATTACATTTCAGTCTTCATTTGGATTTTGTGGATATCACTTCAAAATTGCATTACATTTTTGTAAATTTAAAGTAAAAAGTTGTAGTACTGTGTATTCAATTTGTGAATTGTGAAAATATTCATGTGAGATTTTAATTCTTAAGAATTAATTAAAATGGGGAACAAATAAATTAATGAAAAAAATGATAAACACAATGTAATTAATTTTAATTTGGGTTATTTTAATTTATTTAGAATTTGATGACAATATCAGTGTGCAGCTTGTATTGAAACATCTTTGCGATACTTGCAGGAACAAAATGTATCAACGTCACCAGATATTCCAGTGACCAATGTTTGGATAAGTAAGTGTAGTAGTAATTCACAATTACAAACTAAAACCTTCGTTTTAATAAAACAATAACATATATTTTCAGACTGAAGCAACTATAACAGATGTAATTACGCAGCCACATCTTATTGTCCGAGAACATCTGATTCTTCGAGCGAGGCCCTCCAAAAATCAAATTTTGTTGTTCAGCATTATTGTCTCACAGCAGACATTTCTAAGGATGAATAAAGTTCAGCTCACGGCAAGTTAAATGGAGTTAAAAAATAGTTTAAGTTCCTAATTTTTTAAGCTACTTTGAATTTAATTTTTATAATTAATTATACTTTGAACTTAATTTTTATTTTGATTGATTAATTTAAATTTGAATTTAATTTTGGGTGTGTTAATAAAACCTGTTTATTAAAAACAAAATTGTAGGTACTTTGAAAAGAAATAAATTAAAACCAAATTGTAAACCATAATATTTACTAAATAAAATTAAAAAAAATTATAAAATAAAATTTATTTATTCCAAAAATACCCAATTTGGGCGTGTAAAAATGCCCAAGAGGCTATTTGCAAAATATAAGAGAGGTGTTACGAAGTTCATCAATTCGGTGTGATTATATAACTTTGATCGATGCTATTATTAGAATAAAATCGGTGTTAAAATATATAAGCTCCGAAAAATATAAAAATATATTTTGTATTCGGTGTAAAAGTTTTTATCCAATAGTGTTTTTTGTCATTTTTATTATAACATCCGATTGGATTCAAATTATAAATATCCGATCGGTGTGACAGTATGTACACCGATTCGGTGTTGTGGTAACCTTTTATTTTTTTGTGTGTGATCAGGAACGTAATCATAAAACTTTTTTACTTGTGTGACCAATGTTGACAGTGGATGTTGAGCCAGTCGCTGGTACTCATCCTAGATCTTTCTACCTGTAGAAGACGCCTGACCAAATCCATGATAAAATTTTAAATCGTTTCGGGCAATGATAACATAAAGGCCATCTAACGATGTGACGTGACTCAAAGTCACAAAAACTAGTTAGTTTAGCTGCGATTTGTCATATTGATACACGGCTCGATCGAAAGTTCCTCCTTGAGATTTGTGTATCGTGATCACACACGCTGGCATGATGGAAAACTATATTTGGCGGCATTTCATCGTCGGATCGATCGGTATGTTGACACTACGCGTTGTTATCGGTGTCCACTTGAAATCTAGAACCTCACGCTTGCAGATTACATGTGGCTTAGCTTTGAGACGACATCGCTGGCCCATCATCTTGAGCGGGAATTCAATTCATAGTCTGAGTCGCTGTTTGTGAGTGGCCACAGATGTTGCCGGTTCGTTGAGTGCTTCTAGCTCTGCAAAAGTAGTCGTCTTTAGTGAGCAGTTCTATAACACACCAATCGAGCCGTTCACTATACCATCATCATCAACGTCAATGGCAAGCGGGATCTTATAAGGCAGTCCACCTAACTCGACGACACTCATTTTGTGAAGCTTTTGCCGGGTTGTAGCAGGTTCGGTGTGGTTCTTGTAGCCGATCAAAGTGTCGTCGGCGACACTGTATATCTCTGTCACAATAGCACTGCTGTTGCATGAGTTCACACTGTGATTTTGATGTAAACGTTCTCTATATTTTAATTTGGCTTTTCGACGAGTATAGGCCGACATTGCATTATTTATTTTAATTTTTTACTTTAACACCATATATATTCACTATAACTATTTCACATTAATGTTTTATATACGCAAATTGGCGTAAGTGTAGATGACGTATACATAGCGAAAATCGGGTAAGATGAAAAGTTTTAAAAAAAAAATTTGTTTGTAGGATTGTGTATCTATCGTTTTTAGGAGCTGCAAGCCAAAAATTTAGGAAAAATCACCACATTTTCAGAGAAAACTTTCAATTTTTCCAAAAAATATTTTTTGTTTTTTTTCATTCAAAAATTAAAAATCACCGGCCGGAATTTTGAAATGCAGTAATTGTAGAGGCTAACGGCCAAGGGTGGGCATTAATAAATACATGTAATTCAATTACGTAGTGGAATTACTTATATTTCCAATATATAATTTATAATTAGTATTTTGATTACTTTAAATTTTAGACGTTGTATTTGATAGTTTAATTACAATATTTTTGTATTATTGTATTTGGTATTTCCATTACATAAAATTATATTCCATAAAAAATTACAAATTATGTATGTACAATAAAGTTTTCTAATTTACCACTTTTAGATACGAATTCTTTGTTTTTTGGTTTATTGGGGTTTTTATTTAACGAAATGTAGTCTGAAGCCACGTTCGTAGTAGTTGTCACCTAAAACCACGCTAAATTTCAAATCCAAATTTTAAATCCGAATCTAAATCCAAATTATAAATTCAAACATTTTATTCCACGGCTCAAGCTTTATCATGTTTTTTCAGATACCACAGTAACCCTTCCGCGTGGAATGGCATACCGTGTACGTCATGCATTAAATCATCTCTACTGCGAAGTGTCGGACACGTGTATATCATTACAAAATACGAACTTTAACAAGACACCGTGATCTATTTTAGATGCTATTTGTTTAAAGTACATCCAGCACATAGCCCAGATATTTTTTATTTAAAATAAAGTCATGTACACGTGTACGGAACTCCACGCGGAAAAGCTAATTTCGATTATAAAACGAACACGAATTCTACGCTTTTCAGTCAGTAATACCGCCGTGGCTGACACCTGGCTGGGCCAGTGAGCTCTGAATTACGACAAGAAGTTATAACAAAGTAACAACATTTTAATTCTATTTTGGAAATTAATTTGTAATTGTAATTTAATTACATTTCTACGAACAAAAATTGTAATTTTTTTTTGTATTTCCATTACTCAAATAAAATGTAATGTACAATTAATGTATTTTATATTTCAATTACCTGAATCAAAGTAATTAGTAACTAGTATTTCCATTACTGAGCATATGTAATTTGCCCACCCTTCCTAACGGCTTCCATAACTCACACGGGCACGCGGGAGGTCGCTGCGCTTCCCGATGGGCTTTAGATTTGAATTTCGGGGGATGTAGGAGCCAGGATCTTCAAACATGTCGCAGGGCGTGCCGCACGTAGGAGCGTATTATATAGAATCTATTAATGACACTTACGCTAGTAGGCAGGTATAAAAAATATTAAATATTAAATTTTGTTTTTTTATCTATTAAAAAACAAAATTTAATATTTAATATTTTTTTGAAAAATCCCGACTTTTGTCGGAATTTATAAGGTTTCAGCAAAATCGGGATTTCGAAAATCGGGATTTTGAACAGCACAATTTCGACAACAAAATCTACTAAAAAACATCATTATTTATTATTTTTTAACTTGTCGCCAAAAAAAAATGAAAATGTCAAAATTTTCCCGGAAAATGTAATAAATTTTCCGGAATTCTTGGCTTGCACCTCCTAAAAACGATAGATACACAGGAATAGATACAAAGGGCCGAATGTCGAAGGGCCGAATGTCGAAGGGCCGAATGTGTCCAAGAGCCGAATGTGTCCAAGGGCCGAATATGTCCAAGAGCCGAATGTGTCGAAGGGCGGAATGCGTCGAAGGGCCGAATGTGTCGAAGGGCCGAATGTGTCGAAGGGCCGAATATGTCGAAGGGCCGAATGTGTGAAAGGGCCGAATGTGTCGAAGGGCCGAATGTGTCAAAGGGCCGAATGTGTCGAAGGGCCGAATGGGTCGAAGAGCCGATTTTTTTTTTGTTGTTTTATGGAATATTTTGTAAATTTTTTTTATTAAACATAAATAAATTTCTGATGAATTTATGTAATTTAGTATTTTTCATCTTTGGATATTTATGAAATTCCACGTATCCAGTCAGCAATACATTTTGGCGAAGGAAAATTTTATCATGCGCCACCAGAGACATTGGGCCCTATGTGTCAGTCTTCTGATAATAGGTATATGGTACAAAAAATAAAAATATAATTAAACTAAATAAAAAAATGAAAAAAATATATTTCTAAAAGTCGAAGGCCCTTCGACATTCGGCCCTTCGGCACATTCAGCAATTCGACACAATCGGCCCTTTGAAATTCGGCCCTTCGACATTCGGCCCTTTGATATCATACCGATACACAATCCTACAAAAAAAATTTTTTTTTTAAAGTTTTCATCTTACCCGATTTTTGCGATGTATACATACGTCATTTACACTTTAGCCCGCAAATCTATAGATATTGACGGGGGCTGACGATTGAAATGCAAACGAACGTTCTAGATTCTACGAGTCAAAATTGATACTAAACCATTATATGACGCAGCGAAACAACCCCAAAAAAATTATATGAAAATCAAACAAAAAATATTTATAAGGCGCTGTTATATTTTGTTTCTCATAAAAAAATAAATAAAATTATAAAATTAAAACACAAGTCAGGTTGTAACGCAAAAAAATAATTTAAAATACTGATGGTGCTTCCCACTTCACGCAAACGATGCGTCACAGTCGTCAACGTAGTGTGCAATTAAATTTTGAATGTAGCTGATAGTTATATACCCTACCGGAAAATGTTCATATCAGGTCCAAACACAGTAACGCAAAATCTCTCACAAATATACGAATTACATGGATTTTGATTTAGTATTGAAAAATCTTCAAATTTTATTTGATTGTATTTGTCCGGCTTTTTTGTAAGTCAAGCAATTGATGACAACATACGTGAACTTCTCGTTGAAATTCTGGTCAAAAGATATGTTGGATTATTTTTCTCCGTGAGAAATTAAAATTATGTACTGGGCGTTCTACTGAAAAAACTGATGAACTTGTTCATAAAAGTCATTAGTGGAGAGGCTATTATTACTTTTCTAACGTAAAAATCCAGTTGCACTGAGAGAAACCATTTGATTTTTTAAACTTGTATAAACATGTTATTGTAATAAAAAATTTAGAAGTGGTTAAACACGCAGTTTTTATTTCCTTTTCTTTAGTTTATGGGATGTTATTTTAATAATAGGAAAATATGTACAATAAAACTAATTCAATATGTATACCTAGACTAAAAGTGTCTTACAAAAATGAAGACGTGTTTTATTTTATAGTTAAAACATAAAATACTAATCATAAATCATAAAGAACTACTCAAAATTCCTCTTAATAGATTTTATAGTACTGCTTACATGAATTTCCGTAAAAACTGCCTTATTACTATCTCAATGACTTCTTTACAAAAATCGCTGATGAATTCATCAATGCGTTATACAGTAACCTCATTATGAACATCATTCGTTAGATCACGTAAAACTTCATTATATTGTAACATTTGTGTAACCCTGGAGAATTTTTGCGAACGAAAATAAACTAAAAATTTAAAGAACAACCCAAAAAAACGCAAATGAAGGAAAGTAGAATTTAAACGAAATAAATTCTCCAAATTACACAAGTGCTAAAAAAATTGGGATCACACAGGGACTCTTCAGCGGTCGTTGCTATATAAATGACTTTAGTCCCGGGCACAGAATAATGTTCATTTGAGACTTCATTAAAGGATTCATGATGAACTCATCGATGAGTTCATTTATTACCTTCCAGTAGGGTAGCTGCAGCATTAAACTGTATTCCCCGATTTTGTCATCATTATTTCTAAATTTAAAGACTTATGCTTTAATGCTGGTATTCCACAATCAAACAATTTTTTTCAGTGAAATAATACGAGTTAAAAATATAAATCCTTTAGTTGTTAGAAGGAAACAAAAAAAAATTCAGTAATATTTACTGGGGAAAATTTATGGTTTTACATTTTGGCATAACCTAAAAATTTCATAAAATATTTAATTTGTACATTTTAGTACAATTCGATTTTTTTATATATTTTATTTTTAATATAATTTTTATTTACCACAAAAAACCACTAACGTTAATAAATTTCAACCCAAAAAAAAAATCGACATTTGAGTATAAAAATGGCGAACAACTTATTTTATATGAGTGTGAGAAAAATTTCTTATCTTTACACACATTTTTTGTAGATGTGTGAAAAATTCTGCCATAAAAATACTCCAATTTACATTTTTTATGGCAGCATTATGGCAGTAAACTTCCCCTATCACGCTTCCCCTCAGTAAAATTTTACTGACAACGTTTTTTTTCGTACACAACCAGCAAAATCTATATTTTTTTCTCGCTTTTATTTTTGCTGACAAAAATAGTAAAACAGGAGATTAACTTGCCAGTATGAAAAAATTACCTCCCTACGCCTAAGGCCAATTATAGTCCCTAGGGAGCTATATATCATCAGCCAATTATAGTCCCAAGGGAGCTATATATCCTAGTATTTTAGGTGCACTAATATCATTATTTACTTATGTTTATTATACTGCTTTTGGTCACAGGAGTAGAAAAATGTATTTAAATTGTGCTGTACTATAAAACTGAATTAATATTTGATATTTTTCTAGTTTATTTAAGTTTAGTTAGTTAATTATTGAGTTTGAAAGTACCGAAGGAAGCTACTTTTAAACTATAACCATTCGGTAACTTGATACATTTATTAATAATTATCTGTTCCACATTTCCTTAATAAATTAAAATTTACTTTTGTAACATTTGGATCATAACACATAATATATAAAGGTGGTATGAAAGTTTTCGTCTTAAAATATTGGCTTTTATTATTTGTAATCTTACTTTGGTGCAAGCAATTCCCATTCTGAATAGGAATAAATATTGTACTTAAAGTAACAACCAAAGATTTTTTTAATTTATTTGTATCAGTTGGTAAGAATTACATTTTGAATTTCAAAATAACGTAAAAATGCAACTAAATATATTCAATTAAATAGTAATGTGCTAGAACATTATTGAATATTATTACAAACCATAACTAATTTCTCGTTTTGTTTAGAAAAATGCGATGTCAAAATAACAAAAATCGCTTTTATATTTTTATTGCCATCATTTAAAGATAAAAGTATTCAATAAAACCGTCCTGGTGGTGAAGATTAAAACTACAGGTAGAATAGAATTATTCTATATACCAGCAAAAAAGTTGGTTGAAAACTATTCCAATTTGGAATAACATATAAGGGATTGTTGTTGTAAATTTCCCAAAGTAAGACCGCATATTTAATAATTTTAGTATTTAATGATATAAAGGGACAACCCACTTTCTGCGGTGAGAGTAGGTTAGGTTTAGGTTTCAGTGGTTGACACTTAGGCCATTTTTTTGGCCCATTGTGATACCACGCATTCACGCCACATCATTAACCCATTCACCTATTCACCTACTCACACAACTACAGTATACCACCTGCACATTGCAAGCTCCATGTCAACCTGTACATTGACATGGACGGTGGGTCGGCGCTGAATTCTGCACTCCATCAGGTCGTAGTTGTGTTTATTAACAAGGATTGTAATCGATGATGAAAATTCGATTTGCAACTAGCCTCTGATGGGATTCGAACCCAGTACCTCCCGGTTCAAGTGCCGAAGCTTTAACCACTGCACCACTTGTCATATAAATACTATGACATACTATGACATATTCTATGTATGGTTGCGGTGAGAGTAAATAATTAATCTTTTTTTTGCTACGTTAAAGAATTTATAAGGAATGGTTTTGTGCTTTTATGGTGATTATTCATGTCAAATTTGGTTTCGGTTTAAAATTTCAAAGGTAAGTTATCAAATCTCAAGTTGTTTTATGATTTGATTTTATTAATTTAGATAGAAAATAAATTAAAACGGAGATATTTATTTCACCTGAAAAGCAATTAACCATTTTAAAAATGGTTGATGAAAGGAACTAAGCTTTGTTATATTTAAATAGAAAGCTCTACAACAGTTTACCGAAGTACTTGAAAGTGACGGATAGTTAAACCGTTTTAAAAAATTAAGGATAAATTAATAGATCGGAAAAATTACATGTCCTCACGTATTTATAACATAAAATCACAACGAAACATAATACCTAAATAAATTGCCGCTTTTGATGCAATTTATTTTTGATTATAACATTTGTAACCACAGTGAAATCCCGGCATATCAAACCTCCAAAGCGACTCTTTTTATGGTTTCTTATAAGCATGTATTTGTTAGAAACAACTACGGTTATAACAAGCCAAGTTCCCGATAAGCGGATTTATTAATTCTCAATTCTGAAATTAAATAAATCAACTAAACCAATCAAAATGTATTTGATAGGAATATACATAGAAATAGTTATAGTAGCATTAAAATCGCAGAAAGTTTAAGCGGAAAAATAAGAGTAGAACTCGTGAATACTTGTAGCTACTCACAATTACTCAAACAAAAATATGTTTTTATTTATAAATAATACCTTCGAAACATAATACCTAAATAAATTGCCGCTTTTGATGCAATTTATTTTTGATTATAACATTTGTAACCACAGTGAAATCCCGGCATATCAAACCTCCAAAGCGACTCTTTTTATGGTTTCTTATAAGCATGTATTTGTTAGAAACAACTACGGTTATAACAAGCCAAGTTCCCGATAAGCGGATTTATTAATTCTCAATTCTGAAATTAAATAAATCAACTAAACCAATCAAAATGTATTTGATAGGAATATACATAGAAATAGTTATAGTAGCATTAAAATCGCAGAAAGTTTAAGCGGAAAAATAAGAGTAGAACTCGTGAATACTTGTAGCTACTCACAATTACTCAAACAAAAATATGTTTTTATTTATAAATAACAAATTTCCATTCCATTGAACATGTACTCACAGTATGTACTTGCAAGCTACTTTGCTAATGCCAAATCTGTCTGGCTATTAGCAAACGATTTGTCGTTGTCAACCTTCTTAAATCAACGTTTTTGAAAGATGTGAAATTTCATAGTCGACTATACGTTGACAAGTGGTCAATATTTGGCCGTTTGACAAATCAATATTAGGCGGTATGTTTCAAAACTAAAATTAGAAATCAATTTCACATAAAACGGAGTGAGCGAATATTATCTGTTTTGAACAAATGAGGTACAAAACGCTCTTACCACATTTTCAGATTTCACCTAAGAGACATATTATATGTATGAAAAGAATAGTAACATGCGCATAGAAAAATATTTCCATTATAAGATAAAATGTACTTACGATTTTACAGGTTTCTCTGTTAATAAATAAACGATATGTTCAGAATTTCTCAATTTTTGGGCTGTTGTTACCGGTTTTGATAGACCTTGCGCCCGGGCTGAAGCTTCACCGACTTCGTTTATAATTTCTGCTACTTTTGAAGTTGCATCCCTAACATAAACCGGAAATTTAATTTAACAAATCTGTAACGGAATTTAATACACCATATATACTTACACAGCTGCCCGTCGATCACCACTAAACCCACTTGGAAGTAGGTTATTTGATATTTTAACTACTGCACTACGAAATAATGGCTGCGATGTTATTCGAAATTCCATTTTGCTAAAAGAACGCCCTCCAAATTAACAAAAAATCTGAAATAAAAATAAACAAAATTAGACAGAAACCCTTTAATAATATTTGGTCGACTTCGATGAGCGACTTTTAAAAAAAAAAAATTAAGGCGCCTTTATGTTTGCGTTCGTTCGTTCGTTCATTCAAACAAATTTTTTCGACCAATCATATTTCTCAAAACTGACGATTTTTTTACGATTATTTGAATGAACGAACGAACGCAATCACAAAGGCGCCTTGAGACGCTTGAGAACGTTAAAACGAACCGTGCTACACTCTACTCTTCCCCGTTTACCTATAAAACCGGTTTTAATTGCGACTCATTTTCCAACAAAATTTTTTTTGGTGAAGTAGCACCAACACAAACAAAAATGAAATAAAAAAAAAATGTTAACGCCATTTTTGACATGTAAATTTTAGTTTAAATTTAATTTTCGCGAGTGCATTAATAAAATTATTTAAAAAAAAAATTGTGTTTAACCGTTTGAGTCCCAGGGGAAGTACGAAAAGACCCAAGCAGCGCGATAGCGCTTGTTTTGTTTTATGTCCAAAAATACCAAGCGGCGCGATCTTCGTTTATTTTATATCGATGAATCCCAATGTGCATATCCATACTACGGTAGCTTGAATCCGATAACTTCTTCGTTTCTTCTCTCTTTACCTATAAAATAAACAAATTTTATTGATAAAAGGGAATGAAACGAAAAAGTTACCGGATACAAGTTACTCTAGTGTGCATATGCACTATCGGAGCAATATCCCTGTTTGAATAATATTTTATATATTAAAAATTTTGTTATTTGTAAAAAATAGTTTAATAAGTTCGTTATTGTGCGTACTTCAGTTTATTGAATGTTAAAAGAAATAAGGGTTAACAGCAACCCAAGAAATATTTATATAAAAAATGTACGTTTGTTTTTTTTCTCATTATTAGGAGTGCAAGAAGTTAGAACAGAAAAAATGTTAATTAAGTTAAAAGTAAATAAAACATTAAAATTAGATTATTAATTTTAAATAGCAGTTTGTTTTCACAATATGACTATCATACACAATCGTTAATATTAATGCAAAACAACAAAGTTAATATTCGTAAAAATTGGATTACCTTTTTGTGTATTCTTTTCCCTTTGGTTTTTTGTGGGTTTTCTCGACATAAGTCGAGAGTTGGGACTCAAACAGTTAAATATAAAATAAAGGTTTTAAGGTAGGAATAAAAAATGTGTTACGACCTATTTTGAAGCGTGAAACAGTGCTTCATTTGCGGAACGGCTCATAGATATTATGTATGACGACTTATTTTTAAGTAAGAAGTAGTACTTCAAAGAAATAGAGTGTGGATCAGGCCAATAAAGGTATAAACAGAACCAGAGATACAGCGAAAAGATACAACGCCTGTCAAATTAAAAGGTCCGTTCCACACTCCACTTCTTTAACTGTGCACTTATACCTGCAAGTTTAATTCCTATTTATTGATTTCCACATCACTTAATAAGTTCAACTCATAGATTGGATCTTCCTCAACATGAGAAGAAACTTCAAAAATAGCCCCAATAATATCGTCAGTATCATTTATAGAAGTTGGATTAACGTCTTGAGAAACAAATTTAGAATTAGAGTGTTCGGAGCATCCAACCATTTTTTTTTCAGTGTGATATGGAATTACGGTTTGATTAATATTGGGGAAGATTATTTCCAACGACGACAAATTCACACGTTGATTCTCAATGAACAAGGAGGGAATGACCGATTTTTCTAAATATCTCTTTTGATTCTCTTTTGTTTGTGGCATGAAAGTGTTTTTCAAAATATACCGAGCAAAAAATTGCACTTCTTCTTATTACATCTTGCTCACCCAAGCCAATGCCTACTAAACTAGAGGCCTCTTACTACTCTCATTTTTAACACATGACGTCAATTTATGTCTTAACCGAGACTGCGCAATAATAATTTTAAGATATTTACACTAACAAAACAACTAGAGAAAGCAACAAAAACGTCGACATAGCTTGTAGTCATCATTTGGTGCAAGCGGCCTGTAGTTTAGCAGGCATTGCCCAAGCCAATTGATTTCAATCATTCCTTTTTTAACTCTCTATATTTTGGCAAGCTAAAAGCAAATGTTTACATTAAATTTTTTGTAAAAAGTTGTACATAGTACATCTTTAAAATAAAAATAAATTATGAAAAGCAAAGCACGAAGCACGTGAAATAAACGCCGTGTTATTAAACTAAAATAAAAAATACGGCCCTGATAATAAAACTTACAACAAAGTAACCACCCCACGACAACAACCAACATTTTTTTTTTTTTGATGTTTCGAGATGGTACGTAATTAAGTGATTATGCCGACTAGCGCCTAGGTGGGCAGCACAAGCCGTATATTCAAATTTGGCTAAATGGCAAAGTTCCAAAATCTCAGGTTATATTAAATGAAAATTTGTATCTCTTAAGGACATTCTAGACCGAAAATGGTCAGAAACAGACCGTGTTTACATTTATTAATTTTTAAATATAATTAAAACATAAATTAACGTACGTCGCATACAAATTTGGTGGTATTGCAATAAGTCCAATAGAGTAAACAAACATATAGCAAAGACCACCAGCATCAGCACACGAGATAAAGATTTGTGGTTTTTTTAGTGTCTGAAAAATTCAGGTGCCTTTACGAGTATTTTCTTTGAATACATATACTTTGATAGGCATAAAAGTTGACCACTTGCAAAAAAGTATATCTCGATATATTTGGGAAGTCCTATATAACCTAGCAATGCAGAAAAGCGATTCGTAAAACAGTAACTTTTTGGAAATGGAAATTAACGGAAAATATATGTGCTCAATAACCTCAAAAAAATTTAAATACACAAATAGTTAGAATAGTTAGAAAAGGGGTAACTTCAAATGCTCGGTTATAAAGTTTTGGCCAGCGTCGTGGTAGAAAAATTATCGATATCCGAGCGCATATTGCACGTCCACCATTGTGGTTTGCATATTGGAGAACTATTACGAAAAGGTCATCCCTGTTCACAGCCTCTTTGTAGACTGTAAACAGGCTTACAATAGCATGCGGCGGCAGTGGGACGTTCTACTGTTGTGGCACAACGCACAAATTTAATGTTTCGAATTATGGTTATGGATATACAATGGATATACTTCTTTAATATAATTGTATACAATCTCCCTTAATGGCCATAATTGTCCATAACATAATTTAAAGTTTTGTATTATTTCACGATTTGTATAATAAAAAACCTATAAAAGGGAAATAGGTAATCTCTCGATCTTGATGTAAAACAAGAGGATGAGTGTAAAATGGCGATAGCCAAAACCAACTTAAAAATACCTACTATATAATTTTGATAAATGAATGAATTATAAAATTAAAACAAAAGTTCTAATTATTTATTGTAATAATTATTATAAAATTTAATAAATTTAAAATTGAAATCATAATTGAAAATATTTCCACAGAATATATAATACAAACAGAAGAAACATAACCCGATTTTTCTATGGAAAAATTTCGATCGTTTTTTTTATCCTTGATTTGTATGGAAAAGGGTAGAATGTAGTAGTGAAAAAAATTGTGCACTGAACTTTTTTACATTCAATAAGGGTGGAGTCAAATATTTTTTTGGTCCACTTAGTAGCGTATATATATACTTTATAATATATGATATTTCTTCCTAATGCCTCTATCCTAGCCTACTACACCAAAAAAGTTTTATTGTCAGTAAAAACGAAACGAGATAAAAATATAGATATTCTTCATACTAGAATGAAACAAAAAACAAAATCAGTAAAATTTACTAACAAAATATTTGTGTATGTGTTTGTGATGTTGCTATAATAATTTTTAAAAAATATGTATCGAGAGTACTTTTTATGGCAACATTTCAATACATATGAAGAAATATTGTGTAACGATGGAAAATATTTTTCTCACACATGTATCATCATTTTTTTTATAGTTAATTATGGTATAACGCTCTTTTCTGTCATTTTTAATTATATTATTTTTCAAAGTGAGCAAAAACAGTGGAAAACAATTTTAAATCGATTAAACAATTAAACATAATTAACAATTTAGTTTGTTTTAATTAAAATAAAATTTCTTTTAATTAACTGTTTTGGGTATATAGTACATTTTCTATAACAATCTTGCTATAACAACAAAAAAAAAACATTTGTCTTCTTCACTCCAATGCAATTTTATATCATTTTTCTTTGTTTGGTTTTTCAGTATTTTTTACTGACAGTACATTTTTCTTGGTGTAATAGAGGCATAAACGATTATTATTATATAGTGTTTTCCTAAACGATTATTATTATATAGAGATCACTAACACTACCCTATATAGGTAACCCTTCAAATATGATATTTGTGTGGAAATTAATGATGAGCAATTGAAAGTGCTAGGTGAAAATCGAAAACAAACTAAGAAAACCTTGCAATAACTTCAGGAGTACGACAAGGTCATCTTATCGCCAAAATAAGATAAAATAAAGATAAGATGTTTACAAAAGATTGGCTAGTTATCTATGGCTGGTTACCAGCTGTTAGGCTGGTTATCTATATCATGCTCATGCTAAATATGCCTAAATGTTCTCTGATATTTTCGAATAATGCGACAACTGGATTACTTGGGGACAAGAATACACTCGCTACATAATTCGATTAACGCCTGATTATCCGAAGGAATCTGCTACATAAGACATGATTCGGTGTATGAACTGTCTGGGAATCCTGAATCTTCAAGGGCCTTTAATACTACAAGAAAAGGATTTGTTAAATGTTCTATCTTAAGAAAAAAAACTACCTCAGCGGACTTCGTTTTTCCTCCTTCCAGCTCGGTATTTAATTCACAAGTGTACCATATAAACTTTTCAAAATTCTCTTGTAAGTAAAGAATTATGCATGCCTTATGTAAAGTTAGAATAATTAAGCCTTATGTAAGATTAGTTAGTTAGTTGGGACGCCTCGTTGACCATCTTCCTTCCACTCCCCATAAAGCTGAGGAGGGTACTTCCGTCCTAATGTTTCAGAACTCATAAAGAAATATACTATGGTAACTTTGATTTATATAAGTAAATTTATCCTGTTTCTATTACAAATGTTAATTTTATAGAAATAATTCGAGATCAATAAGGTGACCCTATCGCCCAAATACTTTTTAACTTATCTTTAGAATTCGTCATTCACCAGCTCTTAGCCCAGCTGGTACAACTGCTGCTATAATTATAACCAGCTGCCTGTATTTTAAATCAAATGAGCTTTAACGTACGCTGATATATACATTTTGGTTCCTGCAAGAAGGCGAATGCGTGGATAATATATTTTGGAGGACCCACAGTATGAGAAAGTGAAAGTTTAAATATTTGGGTTCGTTAGAAACGGAGCAAAATAAAACTTCTATGGATATAACATCAAGAATCGTAGCTGGATATAGAGTATTTTACACAAACATTAAAATCTTCAAGTTCCGCATTTCGCATAAAAAAAAATTTAAAATCTACAAGGCGCTGATTAGATGAGACCTTTGATTGTTATACTGTTTATGTTGGAGGTTGAACCCAGTTCGAGTCAACTTGTAGTTATCTTTAGGTTAACTTTGAAGTTAACTTCTAGTGTTTATATTGGAGAGTTATCTTGAGGTTGAGTCGAAACCAGGTTATGAATGTCAAAATCATTCAAATTTTTTTCTATCAAAAAATCATTCTAACTTTTTCTTTCGAACTTTCGAAAAATAAAATATCGAAAAAATCACTAAAAAATGCTGCCGAATTTAGACACAGACGCGCTCGTACAAGAAAAATATGAAAAATCGCCATTTTTATTTTTTTACTTTACTGATTATTTTTTGTTGTTGTTTTTCGACTCGACTCTGGGTGTTTATATTAACCAGAGTTAACTCGACCTAAGAAATTTTTTGGATTGAGTCGAGTTAACTCCAAGTTAACCTTTGGTGTTTATGTTGAAGGTTCAACCCAGGTTGAACCTAGGTTTAACCTTCAACATAAACAGTATATGTGAGTCATGGACGCTAATAGTAAAAGATATGCAGAAGATGATGCTCGGGCAAAAAAAAGAAAGCTGTGTTTACAGATTCCGAATGAATCATGAGATACGAAATTAGCTCGAACAATAGGTATGATTGAATTCATATAATCATCTGGATAGATAGCTAGGACATGTTCTATGAGCACTAAGTGTATTGTTTAACCCATTTAAATTACGTAGCACATACATTTTTGATGAAAATTTTTCCTTTGTTTCATTACTCTTTATTACATTAAATACTCTTTGCTGTAGGTTACTGCAAGGTTATCCTTTGAAGCTTTTTAGCGTGTGTATCAATATTTGCGTGTGTAACCAAAATAAAACGCCGTTATCCATAACTAATCTGACTTTCTCAACTTGACTGCAAATGAACATGACATAAAACTATTAAGTAAAAATAAAAATATAGAGCAGACATTTCTTTTGCAAAGAGATTGACTAAGTGAGAATTTAAGGACGCTGGTTTGTCAAGTACTAGTGTAGTACTTTTGTTAAGTTCAGATTCGATCCTTTACAATATATATTAGCGAAAAAGCTTTAGGTAAAATTAATAATATAAATGTAAATATTCTTGCACAACAACCAAATCCATCTACTGTACGTCACAATATTTTTAAATAAATACTGCTGTCACCAGAAATTAAATAAAATATTTGGGCACTAACAAACTAAACGATAATTAAATTCCAAAAAAACATGAATATTTTTCGATTTTTTCTTAAGAGTGATATTTATGATTAAATCGTTTAATTATTAAACACGTTGCTTTAACAGTAACTTAAACCCTACTCATAAACATTGATTTAAATGTCGCACCGATTTAGATTGCAATATTATGTAAATTACATTATAAATTTATAAAACATAATTATGTGAGCACTCTTATTTATTTTTTGTAAGATTCTCCTTGTCCTCATCACAATACCACCACCCCAGTGAGAATTTTAATTCAACATAAAAAAATAACTGTATGTACAATGAAAATTCACATAAAAGCACTTTATAATTTAATTATTTTGTTTTTACTCGTAATTGTGCACAAACAATAAAGACATTAATGTTAACAACCAACTTTTGTACATGAATAAGGTCCACCTACTCAGCAATTGTAAGATTCAATGTCGTACGTCTCACATAAATATGTTTATGCTATGACACCATATTTTGATACGGACTTGCGAGTATTAAAAAGTTAAAAGTTAACTTTAGATGCACACGAGTTACGGATCAATAATTATTTTGTCTACTTTAAGCAGCTACATACTATATATAAATATATGATGATTTCATTTTTCTATCCGAAAACAACACAACCAGCACAGTACATGTATTTTAAAACATTGATCTCATAAAAGCACCAACTATCTTTTAAATTAATAATTTAAACAATTCCACCTTAATTTGTTAACAAACACATATGTAAACGGCAGTTTACATTACTTAGATTAATTAATAAGAGTAATAATAAACTATTTAATTTATGCTGTACGAGATTAGTCTTTGAGCAATATATGTAGTTACTTTAAATGAATACTGTGTTTCTTATTTAGTCGTTTGTACATGAATGTGTATTGGATAATAATATTAAATCGACTTAGCTCAACGAAATTCAAATACATACAATCTAAATTTTTAGTTTGCAATGAAATTTACAGTAGAGAATGAACATAACTAACAAAATATTTAATATGTTCAGTCGTGCGATCGATTTAGAGGCTAGACTTAATTTCACCACGTCATGTAGAAATGATGGGCTGAGGAAAAAGAAATCCATTAATTTTTCACTGGATGGTTTTAATGACATCTTCGAGTATACATCCAACGGGTATAAGTATTTGTCGCAGTAGGATATACTTATACTCGTTGGAAAGGGAGATTCATGTACCAAAAAAAAAAATTCTGTTTAATTGTTTTTATTCAGCCGTTCCACACGGCATGTTAAAGGCTGGTGCTACACGAGATTTTAATTTCTGGTTTCAAACTAAGTCGTAATAGATTTTTTATTGTTAATTTAAACCTTTATATTAAATGAAAACACCTAATTTTTTGTATTATTTTATTCTGTTCTCTCGAAAATAAAATTTAAACAAAAATCTACATCTCAAAAATGCCCTTAAATTTTTTTATTTTCATTTCTATTTTTGTCATTTCGGATTCACGGACAAAAATTTTATGTCGCACAATTTTTGTCCGTGAATCCGAAATGACAAAAATAGAAATGAAAATAAAAAAATTTAAGGGCATTTTTGAGATGTAGATTTTTGTTTAAATTTTATTTTCGAGAGAACAGAATAAAATAATACAAAAAATTAGGTGTTTTCATTTAATATAAAGGTTTAAATTAACAATAAAAAATCTATTACGACTTAGTTTGAAACCAGAAATTAAAATCTCGTGTAGAACCAGCCAAAGAAATTATTTCTTTTTCGTTTCTTTCCCCGTTTACCTATGATGATACCGGTTTTAATTGCGACTCAGTTTTCAACAATTTTTTTTGGTGAAGTAGCTTTTACATTTCGATGACCAATGCCGAAGGGTCGTCGAAAATAAACGAACGCTTCGTGAAAAATGGTTGGCTCGCAACACCAGAAGCACTCTAGCAGAATATTTCCGCGCTAGGAAAGCCACGACTAAAATCCTTCGACAAAAGAAGCGCGCACATATGAGATTATGCATCGAAAACATCAGCTTCCAAGCGGAACTAGGAAACTCAAGGGACTGTTTTGCTAACGCCAGGAATCTCACTAAAGATTTCCACCCAAGAAGTACAGCCATCAAAGACGGGAATGGAGAGCTGAGAACAAACGTGGCTGATGTTCTCTCAGTATGGCAAACCTACTTTCAAAGTCTGCTAAATCGGAATGACGAAGTGACCCCCATTAGAGCAATAGCTCCGCCAGGTGAAAAGGTCTTTGTCGAATATCCCACAGTAGAGGAAGTAGACGCAGCTATCAGTAGATTGAAAAACGGTAAGGCACCCGATCTCGATGGAATCCCCGCAGAATTAATTAAACTCGGAGGCGCTACTCTTGCAACAAGTTTATACGATCTCGTCGTTTGTATTTGGGACCAAGAAGAGTTGCCGGAGAATTGGAAGACGCACTCATATGTCCGTTGCATAAAAAAGGCGACCATCTTAAATGTGAAAACTTTCGTGGCATAGCTCTATTGAACACTGCTTACAAAGTGTTGGCTAATGTTGTACTTGCCAGACTCATCCCTTTCGCCGAAAACATCATTGGCGACTATCAGTGTGGTTTTCGTACCAACCGATCGACCACTGACCAGTGTTTCACCATGAGGATGATCTTGGGAAAATGTTGGGAGTACAACATAACCATACATCAGCTATACATAGACTTCAGACAGGCGTATGACAGTATAAACCGCGACAACCTATGGGCCGCGCTCATATGCCTGGGAATCCCAGAGAAACTCGTTTCTCTGTATAAATTAACAACGTCTGGGTTTGTATGTAGAATCGTAATTGAAGGATCTGTGTCAGACTCCTTTGAAATAACATCTGGTGTTCGACAGGGTGATGCACTCGCGCCTATGCTGTTCAATCTGGCGCTTGAGTACGTAGTGAGGAAAAGCAATATCGAAACTTCGCGCTGTATATTTAATAAGTCAGGTTAAATTCTTGGATATGCAGATGATATCGTGCTTCTTGGCCGAAGACCTAGCGATATCAAAGACAGTTTCATACCATTCGATCGCTGCGCAAGAAGACTTGGTTTGGAGGTGAACAGCAGTAAAACTAAATATTTAACAACACCTAGGAACATCTCTATGGCAAATCTCGGGATTGGCGACCACAATTTTGATGGCGTCGAAAACTTTAAATACCTCGGGTCAGTTATAACATCGTCGAATGATATACAGGCAGAAATAAAAGCCCGATTCGCTGCCGGACAACGAGTTTTCTACGCCAAATCAAGATTATTGTGATCGAGACATCTATGGCAGTCGTGCAAGCTAGCACTTTATAAAGCACTTATAGGACCTGTGCTGGCTTTCGGAAGCGAGAGCTGGACCATGACCTCTACGATTCTAGATTATTATCTACCTTCGAAAGGAAGGTTATAAGTTCAATCTTTGGTTCAATTAAAGTTGCGAACAATGAATATCGGATTAGTATGAATCACGAAATAAAGCAACTCCTCGGAGGCAGCGATATCATCGGATTCATCAAATCCAATCGGGTGAGATGGCTCGGCGACGTTACAAGGTCTCCACAACAACGGATGATAAATAAAGTATTCCACCAACAACCAGCCGGAGTGCGTCGTAGAGGAAGACCCCGACTACGCTGGCGTGACGACATCGAACAAGATCTACGAACATTAGGATGTCGAAACTGGAGGACGAGAGCGGTGGATCGAGATGGATGGAGGGCCTTAGTGCAGGCAGTGAAATCCCTTCATGGGATGTGAAAGCCAGAGAGAGAGAGAGATTTTACATAAACAGAAATGAAATAAAAAAATTTAAGGCCATTTTTGATATGTAGATTTTAGTTTAAATTTTATTTTCTAGAGAGCGCAGAATAAAACAATACGAAAAAATTTGGTGTGTTAATATAAAATAAGGGTTTAAATTAGCAATAAAACATCTATTACGACAGTTTGAAGAAAGAAAGAAAATTAAAAGAAATATAGTGTGGCCATTGATCGATTCAGTTGTGAGTGTCAAGGTTCTCATTTTTTTGCTAATAAGGACAAGGCGTGTTGGAAAAGCGGCCTTCTAAATGGCAACTAGTTATCGAAAAAACGGCCCGTATTTGAGCCAAAACGAATGATTGTAGTTATTTTAAATAAAGCCCCGATATATACGTAACAATAATGGATTTCTTTTTCTCCAAACTTATACTTATTTATAAATTTAACTCGGAAAATCGCAACAAGCAATTTGTCACCTATATATTAACAAATTTTCAAGATTCTATGCAATTGTCGTCGCATTATCATAATGGCGCAGTCCCTCCCAGATATGAAAGATTTTTTAACTTGTTTAACTATTGAAAATGGCTAAAAATCAAATCTCCATAGTTAGATAATTTCATAGAAAATTACACTGTGCTCGTCTTTCCAAAAATTGTCTTCATATTGGCCCATATTATATATGTATTGCCTGATACATCGTCCTATTAATTTGGTTTTTCTATTGTTCCCTTTATTCTAACTTCAGTTTTTTATGTGAAAATTTATGAGCAGAATACTATTGGTTTGTTTATTCACAAAATGGCGCCGAAGCACATGGTATATGACTAGCGGACGAGTATCTGTCGTTAGTTGCTACAGATAACGTTCAAGCACAGAGAAAAGTAATATAAACAGAGGTAAAGCTGCATACAAAATTTTGAAACATCTTTTTTAGATTGTAACCCCAAAATACAAACTCGTTTTACGCCTTAAATAATAAACTTAGAATGTCCAACTCTTCGAATATACATTAAGTGTTTATTTGAATTTCATATTGTTTTTATTTCATTTTTTTTTTTTCGTTTACTTGTGAATGAGAAGAGGCACATTGGCCAGCTCCATTTAAAGGTTATTTACTGAAGTATAGTCTTTGCTCTGGTGTCTTTAATCCATTAAATCAGTTGGTTTCGTTCAGTGCAATCGTCTTACTGCATGTGAAGTGTCCAACATACCACGAAGCTCTTCATTTACATGTTGATAAATACTTTGTCCATGAATTACTACAAGTTTTTTTTTATTTCTTCTTGAACTGTCGGGATATTTAGGTCCCTATGAAGATCATCTGTTGTAATTTTGAGTTTAATTAAGCTGGTAGTTAGTTTTCAACTCCCTTAACTCAGTATATTACAACACCAAAGACTGATTATAATTCAGTCGAAAAACTTTCAGGCGTTAGACCATTCAGTTCGAGGGATTTGAATAGACAAGTAAATGGGGGTTTTACAGAAGTGGAATAATCCAAGAGCTGTGAGATGAGATTAGATTCGAGATGTAACCGTAACGAGGTGAGAGGGTGTTTAGTGGACTTTTTGTTAATCGTGTTTTTTTTTTGCTTTTAGTGCACCTCTATGAGTGGAATCTATATTTATGTCATTAGTAAGAAGAGGATCTTTAAAGTGTGTCTATCACAAGATTGTATACTGTGGGGTTACCCACTCGTTCCACAATCTCTTTCGCTTTGCCGTCCGAAATTAAGTAGCCACAAATTAAGAATCCGGGCGTTCGGATGTTAGTAGGTTGCTTATACTTACATGTACGTCTACTCACCCTTTTATAACTGTTGTTTGGAATAAAATTCAATCTTTGGACGGTTATGTTGTTTCTTGATAACTATACCAAGAATGAGTACTTTTTTACACTTAATTTCTTTTAACTTAACTTTACTTCGATAGTTTCGGGTACACCGTTAGCGAGTGTCTAGATACTATCGGGGCGAGATTTAAAATTGAACTATTGTAAAACCGGACTATGCTAATACCGTAGAGGTTCGTCGAGTGACGAAACCTCTAGGGGTTTACGATCCTATTTTACTGAACGCGAAGGTTGAACTATCTTGTCGAACTATATTATATCTGATTTTATTGAATTATATTTTGGTTCTTATATACTAGAGTTTATTGGTATTCTACCAACAATTTAAGTTTCGAAAATCCGGCAATTTGATTTAAAAATATTATTTAGGTCGCGTGTAAAATAATATTTGATTTTGGAAAAATTGCATTTTTAAATTAATATGCATAAAAATTGTATTTCCCAATTTTCCGATCATCAAAAATCGTAGGTTGATAAACGATATTTCATTTGAATACAAAAAATGTATATCACATATTTATGTCACATGTATTGTGTTTTGTTGTTGTTTTTTTATATTAATTATTAATGTACAATTAAAATGATGAGTAGTACAATTATGTTGTGTATACTACTTGTCTTGGTTGTTGCGCTTTGATATTACATATATGGAAAATCGAAAATGACGTAGATCTTTGTTTTGTTTTTGCTTTTTATATTATTTTATGTATAGCGTCGATCGCGCTTACTAATGCGTTTTTGTATGTACGTATATGCCACATTTATGTTGATTGAATTTATATCGTTTATGTCGTCGTAACGATCTAATTTGTATTTGATTCATGATTATGATTTGGTTGATGATTAGATTTTGGAAATAATTCGCGATATTTGGTAATAATATGGATAAGGTTGTGAATATCACAACACATCATTCATAAAGTACCACGCTTTGTTTTGAAAAATTTAAATTATTTTGGTGTTGGGTTTCTTTGTACAGTCCCAGAGCTGTATTCCGTAAGTCCATACAGGCTTTAGCAGCCAATACATTTTTCGATATTTGATATTAAGTTCATCTTTTTTCTTTTTAACGTGCTCTTTCCATCTGAGCCTGGTATCTAAGATCATCCCTAGATATCTAGCCTTATTTGCATACGGAATCTGCTGACCGTTAATGATTACAGGTTTGTAGTTGACTTTTAGATTAGTAAAATTCTGATGCGTGGATTTCGATTCGTTGAGCCCGATACGCCACGTTTGAGTCCATTTTAATATGTTGTCACATACTTCTTGAAGTTTCGTTGTTGACCCCTCGATAGTGTCTCCTACTGAGAGAACTGCAGTGTAATCAGCAAATGTTGCAACGGAAACATCGTTTAATTGAGGTAAATCTCTGGTGTAGAGCAGGTAAAGAATAGGTCAAAAAACACTACCCTGCGGGACTCCTGCCGAAATCGTTTTTAGCTCGGAATATTCATCCTCATATTTCACCCTAAAGTGGCGATTCTCTATGTATGATTTTAAAATCATATAATATTGTTTTGGTAAATCTCTATGTAGTTTGAAGAGTAAACCTCTGTGCCACACCTTATCGAAAGCCTGTGCCACACCTAAGAAGATACTAGATACATGCCCTTTTCCTCTCTAATGTATTCTCAATGACATCTTTAAGTCTATGAACCTGCTTAATAGTTTAGTGTTTCTCTCTGAAACCAAACAGATATTCTGGGATAAGGTTTCTGTGTTCTATGGTTTTTTTTCAATCTTTAAGCAACAGCCTCTCAAACAATTTCGCTAGTGTTGGTAGAAGTGAAATTGGCCGGTAAGATTTTCTGTCATTCGGTGGCTTGCCCGGTTTCGGAACCATTATTACTTCTGCTATTTTCCACTGCATTGGCACATGTTTTCCCTGAGGATCGCATTTATTATGTGCAGTAATTTACGGGTGCCTTTTTCAGGCAGCTCCTTTATTATTTGCCCTGTTATCAGATCGTAACCAGGCGCTTTCTTTGCTTTTATGTTCTTACTTTCGCTTTTAGTGCTTTCAATGTTACAGGCCTGATATCTTCGAAATCAGATATTCTGGGCGTATCAGAAGTGTTTTTGTTATTGGTCTGCCGACCTATTGAGTAAATAACGGAATTTTCTTTTCTGGATGATAATTTGGGGTTACATTCCCAAGCCGACCATTGTATGACATCAAGGAGCCTGTGTAGTTCCTCTTCTATTTCATTTTAACTTTTGATTGGCATTTGAAGTTCTATTTTTTCCTCTACTAGTTGCTTAAGCAATATTAAAACGAAATAAAATTTGGTCTTTTAAAATTAAATTTTTTTTATATACTAAGGCTGTTTTCGAAACGAGTACTTATTTCAAACTTATTTACTTATTTGCCGCCATCTTAAATAAGTAAGCAAAGCCGTTCGAAATGAGTTTGCTTACTTATTTTGACAGCGACATGAAACATAGATTATTTTCTACGCAAAATTCTTCGATGTATAATTTTTTCGTTACATTTATTAATTTAATTAACTTATTGATAATTTTAGGAATATATTTATAACAATTAAAATGTCTTTCGGCAATGAAGAAACATAAAAACTCGATATAATGTTTAAATGTGTTTGATTTTTAGATGGAACTCTGCTGTATTTTTTATATTAAAGAAATTTTTCTTTGGCAATGAAAGATCGTAGTCTTGATTACCAAATTAATAGAAAAGGGTTATTATATATCTCATCAGTACTAATAATCGTGTTATCCATATATAAATACACCGTAATGTACGATACTGTACGTTATTTTCCTTTATGTGTCTGATTTGTGCAAAAAGGTTTTTTGTACTCTATTGTATAATTCGGATGCCCGAGTTATCTTTAAGTTAATTATTTTATGTAGTTTTAATTCAGAAACATCCATTTGGTACCTAGAAATATTAATTAAATTCTAAAACAAAACAACTGACATCCATAAATATCAACAAAAATGACAACTAAATTAGATTTTTATGGAAGAAAGAGACAGAAAATAAGTCACCTCGCCAGCTTACTTATTTGAATAAGTTAGGTTCCACAAATAAGTATTCGTTTCGAAAACAGCCTAAGGCTGTTTTCGAAACGAATACTTATTTGTGGAACCTAACTTATTCAAATAAGGCTGTTTTCGAAACGAATACTTATTTGTGGAACCTAACTTATTCAAATAAGTAAGCTGGCGAGGTGACTTATTTTCTGTCTCTTTCTTCCATAAAAATCTAATTTAGTTGTCATTTTTGTTGATATTTATGGATGTCAGTTGTTTTGTTTTAGAATTTAATTAATATTTCTAGGTACCAAATGGATGTTTCTGAATTAAAACTACATAAAATAATTAACTTAAAGATAAATCGAGCATCCGAATTATACAATAGAGTACAAAAAACCTTTTTGCACAAATCAGACACATAAAGGAAAATAACGTACAGTATCGTACATTACGGTGTATTTATATATGGATAACACGATTATTAGTACTGATGAGATATATAATAACCCTTTTCTATTAATTTGGTAATCAAGACTACGATCTTTCATTGCCAAAGAAAAATTTCTTTAATATAAAAAATACAGCAGAGTTCCATCTAAAAATCAAACACATTTAAACATTATATCGAGTTTTTATGTTTCTACATTGCCGAAAGACATTTTAATTGTTATAAATATATTCCTAAAATTATCAATAAGTTAATTAAATTTATAAATGTAACGAAAAAATTATACATCGAAGAATTTTGCGTAGAAAACAATCTATGTTTCATGTCGCTGTCAAAATAAGTAAGCAAACTCATTTCGAACGGCTTTGCTTACTTATTTAAGATGGCGGCAAATAAGTAAATAAGTTTGAAATAAGTACTCGTTTCGAAAACAGCCTAAGTATGCTGGCGAGATAACTTATTTTCTGTCTCTTTCTTGCAAGAAAATCTAATTTGGTTGTCATTTTTTGTTGATATTTACATGTGAATATTTATTTTTTTTAGATTTAGGATGATATTTATAGAAAATAAATGGATCTTTGTTGACAGCAAAATATATAACACGATTAAAATAAAAATGTACAGAGCCCGATTATATAATTTCGTATATAAATTATAAAAACGTTTTGTAAACAGCGAAAATGTAAACAGATGGTGCGCAGTTTTTGTATCTATGTTTGGCGACAATAATCACCGTTAACACGTAAAATAATTATGTCTCTATTAATTAAGAACGCAACTAAACCCTTTCTTGATTGCCTTTAGCATCTCAAATATGTTATAAAAAATATAAGATGAACCAACTAAAATTCATATCAACATAAATACGATACTTAAGGAATATTTCGTTTTTATACTTCTTAATTGCCACTAAGCATTTTAGTTAGTACAAATATTATGAATATTTGTTATTTTATTAAATTGTATACGTTGAATTAATAAAACTAACAAATAAAATATTGGTTGAAGAATTTTCAATTGAAAATATTCAATGTTTTCGTGTTGCAGTCAAAATAAGTATGCAAACTCAATTCGAACGGGTTTTCTTACTTATTTAAGATGGCGGCAAATAAGTAAATAAGTTTGAAATAAGTATCCGTTTTGAAAAGGGCCTAAGTAGATAATGACTTTCTTTATGTGATAATTTTATTTTTATGAATATTTTAGAGACCGGTTTCGGATTATCGTCCATCTTCAGTCTTCATTTTACTACTAAATACGAAAATAAAAAATTACATGCCTTTTAAAGGCAATGTTTGTGTATTATGTATTATCTGTTGTGTAAAGCCAAATCATAAATTTTATTTGTTTTGAAGTTCAACTTATCGTTGAGAATGTAAGTTTTGGGCCTGTGTTTGTAAATTTCAAATTCCTCTATTCGATTCAACAAGCTGCATTTTTGCATTACGTGCATTACTGTTAGGTTTGCGTTGATGGCTGTGTATGTATGATTGTTTGTAAATAAGTGGTGCGCATAATTGGACTTGAAGACTGTGTTACTGTTTGCGTTTTTTAGTTCTTTCATGTGTTCCTCGAATCTCAATACGAAAGATCACAAACATAATGCACAATTGCACAAACATTGACAAGTGCAGCATATACTTAGAAGGCATGAAATTTTTTATTTTCGTATTTAGTAGTAAAATGAAGACTGACGATAGATAAAATGAAGATGGACGATAATCCGAAACCGGTGTCTAAAATATTCATAAAAATAAAATTATCACATAAAGAAAGTCATTATCTACTTAGTATATAAAAATTTTTTAATTTTAAAAGACCAAATTTTATTTCGTTTTAATATTTTATAATTCAGATTGTGATAAATAAAATTTGAAAAAAGTTTGTTTTTTATTATAAATAAATCTTTTATAAATAGTGTTAATATTGTTTGTGATAAAAGCCACGAAAAAAAATATGGATTTTTCCCAATTTTATTCCATTTAAAAATAGTTCTAATTATTCTAGGTGTTGTATTAATCCGTTTGCATTCCATATGGGTATTATTAATGAGTAGTTTTGATGTCTGGTTTCTGCTCCGGAATTATGAATTGAACTATGTATTGCATACATTATTTATTTTTAACTATTTTGGAACTTGGTATTTCCAGCAGATTAAGTCGTTCCAGATTTTACTTATTTAGTTTATTCTGTTCCTTAAGGCTATTTAAAATTGCTTGGACAGTGTTTTTAAAATTTTCGGTACCGTTGGTCTCATTTTCTTTCAAATTTGAAGCGGCCTGTGCATATGTATAATTCTACTTACGCATATATGCTTAATTTCTTGCTCGATCCATGTTTGTATGACTTAGAGGGAGTTTGCGTGCCTGATCCCTCATTTTCTGTAGCTGCCATGCAACCTCACATCTTCGGTAGCTGGCTGGATGCTGCCCATTACAATTTATACATTTTGCTGGTTCTTCTTTAGATAGTTTGCAATTTTCTGTTGGATGCTTTCCAGCACATTTCACACATCTTGGTTCGCGCGCGCAATTTCATTGCGTATTTTTAAAGCCTTGGCATTTTTTACATTGTACTATTCTTGTACTGCCTTTTTTAACAGCTTCGATCTTTAATCGCATCTTGAGTATGCCAGTCATACTGTAAATTTTTTCTATTTGCTCAGATTTGTCAAACGTTAGCATGAACAGAGGAAGCTTCTTTTTGAAACGGCTTCTAGTCGGTTCTCTCCGCTACGTCTCTCTTTTTTAATAATGTTCACGGCATCAAGGATTTTAAATCCTTTATTTTCTAGATCCTCCATTATTGAATTACTTTCACAGGTTGGATGTAGGCCTCTTGCCATGACCTTGATGGGACGATCGTTTTTTATTCGTGCGTGTACCACTGATATTTTTCTGTATTCAGCTGCATTGACAAGTTTCTGTATGCGTTTGGATTTGAAGTGTTAATCTTTCATACATTATTGTTCAGAGCAGTAATTTTATACTCTTGTTCCGTAACAGTACTCATGGTGGTGGGGCTTTTACCTTTGCCTGTGCTTCATTTTGTTGAGCTGGTTGCCGTTCGGGTGATTTTTCTACTACTGACTCAGCAACCTTTATTGTTGGAGGTGATTTCTCTTTTGGTTTAGCTGGTTGTTGTTCTAGAGCTAGTTGTTTCTTGGTGATGTGTTTTCTAGAAACCTCTTTTGAAGTTGATGGTAAAGTTTCTGCCATTTCTGGTGAGTGTTGAGCTTTCCTTTTCTTACTATGTCTTTTACTCCGTTTCAACATCCAATTTGTTTCTCGTTTTAATTCTTCTTCATCCGTATGGAATGGATTAATGTCATCCACGGCTAGGTGTCCTCTCAAGTTCTGCACGTGTTTCAACTGCATTTCTGAGTTCTTCAATCTCTTTCTTTAAAATTATAAATTCTTCTTTCAATTTAGTTGTAAATTCTTTTATGTCTCTTAGTTGTTCACGGAGTTCGGCATTTTTCTTCTCGTACTGAAATATATGAAATATATTTTCAGTTGAAGATCTTGGTTATCTTGGTAATTTGAAACTTCGTTCAAATGGGTTAAACAATGATTGGCCTACCCCAGAATCTATTGGGCCTGCCTCCGAAGTGTGGATTTATTTATTCCGGTCAATGCAGCACATCTTAGTGGATATACAGTTCAAAACGCTGGATGATATGCGTAAATTCGTCGATAATTTTATCGTGTCGAAGCCTGCAAGATTCTTTCGCGACGGCATTCGTATATTTCCCGAGAGATGGCGCAAGGTCATAAAAACGATGGACAATATTTCCAAGATTAAATTCGTTTGTTGTCTATTTTTTATACAAAATAAATTTGCTGAAAAATCTGTAAAAATTAAGTCATACAAATAATAATATAGTTTTTAATTATGTACTTTTAAATCTTTAGGTTTATTTTATAAATTCGAAATTAATTATAGATATTTCTTATGATATTTCCTAGAAATTTAAAATTCAAAATCTTTTTAAAAAATATCCGTTTTAACGAATGTCCGATTTTACAAAAGCAAAATTTTATGAGCCTTTCGGTAAATCGGGTTAATACTGTATATATAGTAATGCCATAATTTTTTTATAGCATTATCAATTTATTTTTAATTAATTCAAATGCGAAATTTACATGTTTATCTATTGCGTCTGGTATTATTATGAATCCTTAATTATAAATAAGAAATATTTTTTTTTGTGTAATTTTACACAATATCACAATATGTGTGAGTAAACGTCAAAAAATCCAACAAATTTTTTGGCCACAGAAAATGATATTGCTGAATTATTATTTTTTGTTTCTTTCTAACAAGTAAAGGATTTATATTTTTATCTCGTATTAATTGTACTGAAAAAATTTGTTTCACTGTGGAATTCACGCAGTAGTGGCTTAAAAATCGTCTGCAAAATTTTATTGGAATTTATTTCTTTTCTTGTCTCTCATATGCAAAAAGTCAATATCTCATTCATTTTGAAGAAGAAAATTGTTGGTCGCATGTAAATGGGCCATAAGAGGTATAAAATACATACAAAAATCAGTTTTTGAAATAAATTTCGTACACGAATAAAGTTTTTATTTCTGACTGGTTCCACTTTAAAGCTCGATTTATATTATCCATTCCATTTCACACATCTTGGTTCGCGCGCGCAATTTCATTGCGTATTTTTAAAGCCTTGGCATTTTTTACATTGTACTATTCTTGTACTGCCTTTTTTAACAGCTTCGATCTTTAATCGCATCTTGAGTATGCCAGTCATACTGTAAATTTTTTCTATTTGCTCAGATTTGTCAAACGTTAGCATGAACAGAGGAAGCTTCTTTTTGAAACGGCTTCTAGTCGGTTCTCTCCGCTACGTCTCTCTTTTTTAATAATGTTCACGGCATCAAGGATTTTAAATCCTTTATTTTCTAGATCCTCCATTATTGAATTACTTTCACAGGTTGGATGTAGGCCTCTTGCCATGACCTTGATGGGACGATCGTTTTTTATTCGTGCGTGTACCACTGATATTTTTCTGTATTCAGCTGCATTGACAAGTTTCTGTATGCGTTTGGATTTGAAGTGTTAATCTTTCATACATTATTGTTCAGAGCAGTAATTTTATACTCTTGTTCCGTAACAGTACTCATGGTGGTGGGGCTTTTACCTTTGCCTGTGCTTCATTTTGTTGAGCTGGTTGCCGTTCGGGTGATTTTTCTACTACTGACTCAGCAACCTTTATTGTTGGAGGTGATTTCTCTTTTGGTTTAGCTGGTTGTTGTTCTAGAGCTAGTTGTTTCTTGGTGATGTGTTTTCTAGAAACCTCTTTTGAAGTTGATGGTAAAGTTTCTGCCATTTCTGGTGAGTGTTGAGCTTTCCTTTTCTTACTATGTCTTTTACTCCGTTTCAACATCCAATTTGTTTCTCGTTTTAATTCTTCTTCATCCGTATGGAATGGATTAATGTCATCCACGGCTAGGTGTCCTCTCAAGTTCTGCACGTGTTTCAACTGCATTTCTGAGTTCTTCAATCTCTTTCTTTAAAATTATAAATTCTTCTTTCAATTTAGTTGTAAATTCTTTTATGTCTCTTAGTTGTTCACGGAGTTCGGCATTTTTCTTCTCGTACTGAAATATATGAAATATATTTTCAGTTGAAGATCTTGGTTATCTTGGTAATTTGAAACTTCGTTCAAATGGGTTAAACAATGATTGGCCTACCCCAGAATCTATTGGGCCTGCCTCCGAAGTGTGGATTTATTTATTCCGGTCAATGCAGCACATCTTAGTGGATATACAGTTCAAAACGCTGGATGATATGCGTAAATTCGTCGATAATTTTATCGTGTCGAAGCCTGCAAGATTCTTTCGCGACGGCATTCGTATATTTCCCGAGAGATGGCGCAAGGTCATAAAAACGATGGACAATATTTCCAAGATTAAATTCGTTTGTTGTCTATTTTTTATACAAAATAAATTTGCTGAAAAATCTGTAAAAATTAAGTCATACAAATAATAATATAGTTTTTAATTATGTACTTTTAAATCTTTAGGTTTATTTTATAAATTCGAAATTAATTATAGATATTTCTTATGATATTTCCTAGAAATTTAAAATTCAAAATCTTTTTAAAAAATATCCGTTTTAACGAATGTCCGATTTTACAAAAGCAAAATTTTATGAGCCTTTCGGTAAATCGGGTTAATACTGTATATATAGTAATGCCATAATTTTTTTATAGCATTATCAATTTATTTTTAATTAATTCAAATGCGAAATTTACATGTTTATCTATTGCGTCTGGTATTATTATGAATCCTTAATTATAAATAAGAAATATTTTTTTTTGTGTAATTTTACACAATATCACAATATGTGTGAGTAAACGTCAAAAAATCCAACAAATTTTTTGGCCACAGAAAATGATATTGCTGAATTATTATTTTTTGTTTCTTTCTAACAAGTAAAGGATTTATATTTTTATCTCGTATTAATTGTACTGAAAAAATTTGTTTCACTGTGGAATTCACGCAGTAGTGGCTTAAAAATCGTCTGCAAAATTTTATTGGAATTTATTTCTTTTCTTGTCTCTCATATGCAAAAAGTCAATATCTCATTCATTTTGAAGAAGAAAATTGTTGGTCGCATGTAAATGGGCCATAAGAGGTATAAAATACATACAAAAATCAGTTTTTGAAATAAATTTCGTACACGAATAAAGTTTTTATTTCTGACTGGTTCCACTTTAAAGCTCGATTTATATTATCCATTCCTTTCAGTTCCTTCATTTTTCGTATCAGACAAAAAAAAACATTGTTACATGTTTTTTTCATTGGAGTATTTATATTATTCGTTCCGTACTTGCAGGAACTGAACGGAACGAATACTATAAATACTCATGAAAATACATGTAAAGGTCGAATTATATTATCCGTTCCTTTCAGATCCGTTTCTTTCAGATTCAGACATCATCAATTTATACTATCAGATCAGATATTTTCATCGTATGGTTATCGTATATATTCGTATTTTTTGGTTACGTATAAAGTAAAACATAACATAACATTGTAGGATTTGGAAGGCCATAAGTCATTTTTCTTTAACCAATTCTATTAAATAATGATTTATTTAGAATAAAATCACATTGCAGAATGCAATAAAAGTTATTTCGAGACTTTACGATTACAAACAAAAAAGTTATGATCATTTAAAGGCGAGATTTTGGTAATTTAAAAGAAACTTAAAAATATCATCTCAATTATCGTGACACTTTGGAAATCTGTTCCATAGGATAAAAGGTTCCAAATGACCCATCCTATTTGCCATAAAATTGTACGGTTCCACACATCAAAACCCTGTATAAACGTTAAATAACAAGAAAAAAAAAATTTAAAACGAATTCAATAGAAAACATGAACACATGTTTTATTGCTCAGTTCTTCAGATATAATAATGCAGGTATATATATACTCGTATGCTCCTTACTTTATTTTATTTTAACAATTTTTTTTATATTTTATAGTTTATTAGACTAAAACAACTATAAAATATATGGGATAATTTAAAAGAGCATATAAGCAAAGTTTAATGGTGACAAACATTAGCATACGATTGACATGACGAGAATATAAACAAATATTATTAATTTGTTTCACACATGCTGCATGTATTCATATCTTTGGTTACGTATAGACTAAACGATCACAAAAAATCCAAAAATGTTTTTAGTAGCAATTTAATTTTGTTTTGATTGTTGTTGCTGGAATATATATAAATTCTACTTTCCTCGCTATTCTTTCGTATTTTTTCGCGTTCAGATATCAGATAAAACATTCTTTTCAACAATATTTATCTGAAACGGAAAGTAAAGGATCTGAACGGAACGGATAATATACTTATATAGAAAACATATGTAACAATATTTTTTTTGTCTGAATCTGAAAGGAACGGATCTGAAAGGAACGGATAATATAAATCGACCTTAACAATGTTTTTTTTTGTCTGATACGAAAAATGAAGGAACTGAAAGGAACAGATAATATAAATCGAGCTTGATATATACACAATTGTGTTTCGGAAACGGTTGTATCGAGAACGATTATTTCTTAATAGTAATGGAGAAGAAATATATATAATATAATTTTTTTAAAATGATAAACTTAGGATAAAGTATCGATAAAAGCGATGTTAAAACACTCCATAAATAACAAGGTATCGATTTAAACTAACTGCAGAAATAAAATTATTTTTTTAGTGAGGTAGGAGGTAACTTAAAATATTTGACATTCAAATTCATGAAATATGTCGAGCATAATGGAAAATTCAGCAAATTTATTTGCACTATGCAGCAAAATATATATTTCATGTTTGAACTCACCTTTCTTTATGATAAATAACTTTTATTTAACACTTAGATTTCAAACTACATATTATACACGTAATACTAGACCAGAAATTAATTTATTAAAGTAAAATTCTATTTACTTTTCTAATTATTATGAAATTTATGGTTCAAACAATAAACAGAATTTTATTGTTTATTTGAAGTTTAGAGATGTCATGAAAAAACGTCACCAATTGTGTACTCCACTAAACGAAATCTTATGTTTATATTTCCGAAAGAATAATCGTCACATATTTATTAATGAAAGATTAAAATATATTTCAATTAAATTTTAAACACATGCTTTAAGTAATTTATTTATAATTTAACACACCAATTGACGTTTCTAAAAAATGTGACGTTTCTATTCGTATTAAGCCATGCTACACACAATTTCTGCTTCTGCTGGTATCATACTAGTTGTAATAGATTTTTATTGTTAATTTAAACCTTTATTTTATATTAAAACACCAAATTTTTTTGTATAGTTTTATTCTGTTCTCTTGAAAATAAAATTTAAACAAGAATGTACAGCTCAAAAAAGCCCTTTTAGAAATTTTCATTTCTATTCCGCCATTCCACACTTTGATTCTTTCGTCGTGATTCTTTCTCGTTTCCTTCTCCTCCACCAACAAAGTGTTTTTAGTATGTTGGTGAAGGGGCAGGAAACGAGGAGAGTCAAGGGGTTGAAGAAAGGCGAATTTACAATTGTAAAAGTTGGAAAAACAAGACGAAACTCAAAATTGAGCTATCGTATTTGCCTTTGAAATATTAGAAAAAAGTCGAAGAATTAATACTTTAGCAGTGGTGCGTATATGTATACTGTGTTGTTTCTACTGCATACCGTGTTACCGCAATTTTTTTTCGTAGTAATGTGTGTAGCATGTACATGGTTTGTTTTTATTTTTCATGTTCACGACTTGACTTTGGTAATTTTATAAAAGAGATTTTGTTAAAAAAATTTAAAGATGTGCGTTAGTTTAAATAAAATTATATCAAAATATATTTTATATCTATTTAAAAACTGTTTTCATAAATTAATTAATTTCTAGTTCAGTTTTACATTTTTAGGTAGAAAACAAATGTGAAAATAATAAACGATGTGCAATAATCATAGTAGCTATTTGGAAAATTATTTACACTTTTAAAGTTTACTTTACTTTGTGTAAAATAAAAAATAATTAAAAAATTAACTAAAATATAATTTAGATTCGTATATATGTATGTATATTTTTATACCGCAAATTTAATAAAATAAAAATATTAATTTTAAACCTAAATTTTTGTTTTGCTCTGTAACATTTGGATGCCGCCATCTTTTTCTTCTAACATTTTCAAATATAGAATTTTACATTCATGCACCAACCGCCATTTTGTTTTTTGTCTTTTCTGTTCACACATACATGTATACAATTCTCCTTTAATGAGTTTCGTCCAGTTTCGAATAATCGCGACACGTTTCATACGTTTTATTTTAATAAATTGGAACTCAAACTTAGAAAAATACTAGACTAAGTTTAGTACTTAAGTACGAATATCGCCAGAAAAATTGAAAGTAAAAATACTTGGGAAGCGCCGCTGGTGGATCAGATTGAAACTAACTTAACTACAAAAAATGACATGTGTGATCGATATGCCGACAAAATCAAGGATGTACTAGATTCATGTTTTTTATATTACATAAGCCACAAAATCAATAATTATACAAAACCTATATCATTTTTAATTAATATATTTATAAAAAGATGAATTATCGCGAATTTTACTGATTGCTTATTTTCTTTATGCATGCGGTATAAATCTGTATTCTAGAATTAAAAAGCGCGTAAGTCGTCTTAAGTGCCTATTCCATGGAAAAATTTTACTGACTGTATTTTTTTACTGCAAAAACGAAAACAAAAAAATACTTAAAATTCCATAAGAGTGACAAAGAAAACAAATATCTTTTATTTCATTTTTATAGCAAAATTTATGGTTTAATTATTAAAATTATTTAATTAAAATTATTTAGAGCGGGATCGAACCGGGGGATACAATTGTATTTTTAACGAGTTGCGGCAATTATGTTTGTAATTTCTGCGGACGCTGAATATTCATCGTACTCTTCACCATAGCTGGAAAAAAAAATTGTATCGGGGAATTGCCGCTGTCGTCCAGTTGCGATCCTTGCTCAACCCGGATATTTTCCAATACGATAATTTTCTTACTCGGTGCTGTAATTATATAAATAGATTAATACAAAATTCTCACGTATCTAATAATTTCGTCGACACACAATAAAATATTTTGATGCTACATTCACCAAATAAAATAATGCTCAATCAAACTTACCGTAATTTTCCATACTAATTTATTATTATGTAGTTTAATATAAAATTATTTGTATTTTATAACAAGTATTTAGATTTTTTTTGTATATTTGAACACCTAAAAAAACGTTAAAAACACTAATATTCACTAATGTAAACAAAACTCGAATTTTAGGTATCGAAATAAAAAAACAAACTGACATTTGACTATAAAAATCGCGAACGATTTATTTTGTGTGTGTGAAAAAATTTCTTATCTTTACATACATTTTTTGTAGATGTGTTGACAATGCTGCCATAAAAAGTGTTAAAGTTTACATTTTTTTATAGCACGTTATGGCAGCACACTACCACAATGATAATTATTTTCTCAGTAAAATTTTACTGACAAAATTTTTTGTTTCGGACAGTAACACTGCATCCCCAATGAAATTCCTTTAACACTGCATCCCCAATGAAATTCCTTTAACTTTTTCCTTACAGAAAAGTATGAAAAAAATTTTGAGAAAAAAAAATTTTTTTTTGTTAGGTTTGTGATTTCCTTATGAAAAATGTTATCAAACTTTTAACTTTTTCCTTATGAGACATACAATCAAGTAAACCGCATTTGCAAAATTGGTTGTTGTTGTTGTTTTTCTGCTTGTCACAAATTAAAAAATATTGAATGCATATTTGTATTTTAACAATTAGTGTTGTATATTGTGTCCTGTGAAAAAGTAATAAATAATATATAATATAATAATATAAAATAACAGGTAAACAAAAAATAATTTTGTAAAATGAAGTTAGCTTTACTTTGACTTTTCCCTATTCATTGGGTATGCTCTTCATAAGGAAAAAGTTAAAGGAAAAAGTTAAAGGAAAAATTATTTTGCATTGGGGATGCGCTGTAACTTTTTCCTTACAGAAAAGTATGAAAAAAATTTTGAGAAAAAAAAATTTTTTTTTTGTTAGGTTGGTGATTTCCTTATGAAAAATGTTATCAAACTTTTAACTTTTTCCTTATGAGAAATACAATGAAGTAAACCGCATTTGCAAAATTGGTTGTTGTTGTTGTTTTTCTGCTTCCCAAGTACCCTCTAAACTTGGCGAATCGAAAACGAATCGCAAGTGAGGAAATTTATATATGAAACACTTCGCAAACGCATCGTCTTAGCGAGTCAAAAGCGATTCGTTAGTATTTCGTTTGGCGTATAAAAATTAAAATGAAAGTGAACTGATTTGTATGTATTAGTAGTTCGCATTTCTCTTCATATTCGATTCATTTACGAAACGTTTTGGAATCAGAAACGAAATGCAGTTGATATGAAAACGTATCACTACCGAACTACTTTTTATCACGTAGTTACTTCGAATATACTTACAATGACTTATAATGCACTACAATCTATTATATATTTAATAATTGATATTATATACAATACTTTATCACTTTTAATATTATTATTGTTATGAATTACCAAATAATAATTAATATTCACTATTTTTATCACTGCACTTATTATTGTTATTAAATACGACTTATTTTTATTTTTTAAAAAGCAAAATGGCTACATAAGTAAAATAATATAAACATTATATCCATATATAGCAACAACAACATATGAACAACTTATATATGAACGTGGTAGTGTTGGTGTCATATAATAAAAATACGATTTATGTGCGTTTCGTTTTCGATTCGCTTTGGTGAGGCCTCGAAAATTTATTTAGAGGGTATCACTACTTCCAACTTATTTCGACTTTTATGGAAGAATTGTTGGAACTAAGTTCCACGGTCAAGTTCCATTTTATTACAAGTTTTACTATGAACTGTGGAACAAAAACCCGCAACTCAACGAACTGGTATTATGCGAGTTCCATGTCTTCCATGAAATATCTCAAAAATGTAACGAAAGTTGGAACTGTCAAAATGAGTTCCATTTTGTTATACTTGGGTTGTCACAAATTAAAAAATATTCAATGCATACCCAAGTATCACTACTTCCAACTTATTTCGACTTTTATGGAACAATTGTTGGAACTAAGTTCCACGGTCAAGTTCCATTTTATTACAAGTTTTACTATGAACTGTGGAACAAAATCCCGTAACTCAACGAACTGGATATTATGCGAGTTCCATGTCTTCCATGCAATATCTCAAAAATGTAACGAAAGTTGGAACTGTCAAAATGAGTTCCATTTTGTTATACTTGGGTATTTGTCTTTTAACAATTAGTGTTGTATTTTGTGTCCTGTGAAAAAGTAATAAATAATATATAATATAATAATATAAAATAACAGGTAAACAAAAAATAATTTTGTAAAATGAAGTTAGCTTTACTTTGTTTTTTCCCTATTCATTGGGTATGCTCTTCATTAGGAAAAAGTTAAAGGAAAAAGTTTTTTGCATTGGGGATGCGCTGTTACGCCCTTTTAATTCTAGAACACAGAAACGTCAAAATTTGTAGTTGTAATTTCAAAAAAATTCCGCTACGTGGAATTTGTGATGCCCTAATCGTCAATGGGCTGCGCCACACTTTAATTCTTTCAGCGTGATTCTCTGATTTCAAAAAATCAATCGACGACCACATTTGATTTCTTTGCACATTTGTTGGGGGTACCAAAAAATTCGTTCGGATTGTTTTGTTTGCTTATACATATTAAAAAAAAAAATAATTAATTTAAAACTGTAATATTTAATTAATATGTTTTATTTTAAATTATATATTAAATTAAATATAAATTATATTTTAAATTAATCATTTTTATTTCTATTTTTTATTATTATAAGCAAACAAAACAATCCCAACGATTTTTTTGGTACACCCTTTTTTTACTATAGCCTTTCTTTTTTTATATATGTGCGTAAAATTATGTTTTTTGATTTATTCGAATAGTAAAAAATATTTATTATTCGCTGCGAAAATTGCTTCCTTGGTTGAAAAAATATATTTTTTGCACTCGAAGCAAACATTAAACTAAAATTAACCCAAAAACGACAAATAAACAAGATGTCCTTAAAAAATATTTAACGTAATAGCATATATTATTATACTATTTATTTATACTATTTAATATTTGGTAATAGTGCGAAGAAATC
This sequence comes from Nephrotoma appendiculata, assembly GCA_947310385.1. Taxonomy (NCBI): domain Eukaryota; kingdom Metazoa; phylum Arthropoda; class Insecta; order Diptera; family Tipulidae; genus Nephrotoma; species Nephrotoma appendiculata. The sequence continues at coordinate 106,015,185 of OX371225.1, forward strand.
AGTGAATCAAAAAAAAAAATATTGACGAAAAAAGAATCAACAATTTCCCCTCCGAAAAATTAGTTTGTGGGTGAAGGGGAAAGAAACGAAGAAAGAATCACGCTTAAAGAATTAAAGTGTGGAACCACGGAATAGCCTAAAAGTCAAATTGAAATAATTTTTTGTTTTCGTTTCTTACGTTATTTTTGTAATTTTTTTTTTTTATTCCATCTATAGTTGGCCCATATGAGCCTCGCCACATTTTGATTCTTTCGCTGTGATTGCAAAAAATCAATCGACATCCACATTTGATTTCTTTGCGCATTTATGTATTTGCGTAAAATTTTGGTTTTTTGATTTATTCGTATAGTAAAAAAATGTTTATTATTTGCTGCGAAAACTGCTTCCTTGGTTGAAAAAATATATTTTGTGCACTCGAAGCAATGAACATTTTGGGTACGCATACGTATTTTTAATACCAGCTTATACTAATATGGGTCTCGTTTTACGAATATATTCAATCTCTGGAACGTATCTATTTATTTTCAATAGAATGCCATACTATGATATTGGGCTCGCTATACGAATTTCGATATACATACAACTTTCACAGAACGTATCCGTGGCACTATTCTGGTTTTCCCTGGGAATTGGGAAAAATATTTTCATAGTATTTTTGTCTAAATTATATTTTTCTGGCCTACTGTTGGAATTAGTTGGGTGTAAATATTTTTGAAACAAAGATATATTTGGAAATATTTTTCCCTATAAAAATTTTGTGGAACAAAAGTTTTCCCAATCAACTTTGTTTATAAAATATTTACACCAAACTAGGTCCAACAGTAGGCCAGAAAAATATAATTTAAATAAAAATGTTATGAAAATATTTTTCCCAATTCCCCATTCCCAGGGAAAACCAGAATAGTGCCACTGGACGTTTTTTATATTCAGCAATAGTAATTACTATTGCTGGATATAAACAACAAACAAAAAACGTCGACGATCGATTTCCGTAGTAGGCCCCCTGTTCGTAAATCAGGGGATTACTGTACATATATACAAAGGCAAGCCGTTCCATGTGATAACCAAGTTCATCAAACTTGAGTGGTTATAAATAGTAGTACTTCCGGCTGGGAAGGTTTGAACAAAAAAAAAACGAACCTAATCACCATCGTCCATAAACTAGATTGGTGTGCGTTAATTTCTTCATACAGCGCATCAATACCACTACATAACAGGCCATATTTCTATACAGAAAAATTACATACGTTGGTGTAGGCAAATCCAAACAAAAACGTGGGCGTCATACGAACAACAAAAAATTACATGGGACAAAAAAAATTCCCCATTTGTCCTAATAAATCTGGGGGCCTACTATGGAAAACGACCGACGTCGATTTTTGTTCGTTGTTTATATTCAGCATTAGTAATTACTATTGCTGACTATAAACAACGAACAAAAATCGACGGCGGTCGATTTCTATAGTAGGCCCCCTGCTTTATTATCTACAAACATAATTTATTTGAAGGATCACGATAAATATTGATATTTTGAGAAACATTTCCAATAAAAATATTTCCCTATTGAGTAACTTTTCATTTAGCAACTTACTGATAAAAGTAACAACACAATTTTTCAATGACACGTGCGTGTGGCGATTTTCATCGAATGTAGATAGCGTTGGTTTCTACGTCTACAAGGGGGACGAGAATTGTCAAATCCATTGTTATGACAGTTTTAAACCCCCTTGCTTCATAGCAAACTTTGATTCACATTTTGTTCACCAGATGTCAGCTACTTTGTTGCAAATCGCGAATAAGATTTTTAATTTCTCTTGGCTCTCTTGTATTATTTGTTTTGGTTGTGTTTCACGACATACAGTACCGAAGAAAATAATGAACTTACGGGTACATTCTCGTACGTGTTGCAAATATTTAACTTGTGCGTAGCAAATATGGCTGATTTGCGACCAGCGATATTGCAACTCTGCAACTGCATTCTCGATAAGTGTAGCAAATCGGCCATATTTTTTATTATTCAGCGCGCTGAATTAAATTTTGACATTTCACAGTTGAAATTTTTAATGTTATAACATATTTATACTTACCTGGTGTAGAGCTTTCCATGATCTAGAAACACCATGGTTAAAAAACGAAAGCCCAATTTCGGCAATGAGGAAATTAATTTATTATAAAAAAAATTAGACAAAAGACGAGAACTACATAATAAACAATAAGTATTGCATTTTGCATGCTGTGTGTTAAAACACAATTTGGTTATTTCTCGATTTTGTTCAGATGATTGTGAGTTGTACGGCGAGGCATTAATAAATGAATGGATCCTAGATTCTAAAACATTTAAACTTATATGAACCTAAGTAAATAAAACGTTGTAATAAGTTTTCTCGCAGAATTTCCAAAGGGGAAATAAAATAAATATTTACCGTTAAATAAGGTGGAATGACTTTGCTTCGAAATGTTGTCGTTACAAGCTGTGTAAACACAATTCAACAATGAATTTAGCGGCATCCTTTATAAACCGGTATCTTTTAAAAAATATTTCATCGATACATTCGAAAGGATTTTTTCTATCCCAGAATACTTTTCTAGGAACTTGATTTCTTTTCCGATGTATAATCCAAAACAATAATAAATTTTAGATGAAATTTGTTATTTTTACAACTTTTAATAACTAACAAACTGTCACGAATGATGATATTTACATTTGCCACCTCAAAAGTTGGTTGCAATTTTATTTGCTACGTTGCTTACTACTCGGTTGCAAAAACGATCGAGAATCTGAAAATACATTTTAAGCGTGCAATTTTGCTTGCAATATGGTATCGAGAATGTACCCGTTAATTTCACACATTTTATTTGTGTAATGAATTTTAGATTAAAGGGTATAAAATTTTATTTATATTCGTTTGTGTTTTGTATATTATTTTTGTAACCTGCTATGTAGTGTAAAACATAGAAAGATTTTACCACAGTTCACATAATACACACATACATAATACATCACATAATAAATTATTATGTGTGATATTTTACCTTCTCAAGTTTCAATATCGGTATCGTAATTTTAATTCTTTACTGTAAATTTTACACAAGCCCACAAAAAAAAATCCAATTGTCGATCAAATTGGATTTTTTTTTTAGTTATTATGTACAACCAACTAAATCACGCATTTGGGCTTATCATTAGTATTGATTGATTAAAATGTATTTTGGTTTATTACACCACATTACTTAAAAATCAAGTTTTATTTGAACAAAAATAAAAACAAAATGTTTTCTTGTCATACGCAAAGACGTACACCCATCCCGTTCAACATATTTTGAATGAAAAGTTTTCTCAAAACAATTTTTGTTTTAAATAATTCAATAACAAAACATCATTATTTATTTCTTGCAATGTATTATTCAATTTAACTTGAACGATACAAATTATTTATTACAAATAATGAAATTGTTTTTTTGTAGCCATGTAATTTTTTTTCGTTTTGTATGGAATTCTTATTTCTTTTTGGATTTACATATGCCACCAAGATTTTAACAAGAAATGGCCTGTTATTGTATTGGTATTGAGCGCATCTCCAATTGACGATTGGAGCTTCACGGATTCCACGTAGCGGAATTTTTTGAACTATGATTTTGAACTACAAATTTTGACATTTATGCCACATGCATAAATGAAATAAACAATCAGCGGCACTCGCATAATTTATTCGTTTTACTGTGTTAGCTTTTCTTAGTTTAATTTTGTTTAATTACATATATAAATTAAAAATGTTATAGGTTTTATATAATTAGTGATTTTGTGGCATATGTAATATAACACACATGAATCTATTGCATAATGCATATCCTTGATTTTCTCGGCGTATCGATCACATGTCATTTTTTGTAGTTAAGTTAGTTTCAATCTGATTCACCAGTGGCGCTTTCGAACTTTTACAATCGTCAATAGAATTCCTTTAACTTTTTCCTTACAGAAAAGTATGAAAAAAGACTTGAGAAAAAAAAATTCTCAAGTTTTTTTTTTCATACTTTTCTGTAAGGAAAAAGTTAAAGGAATTCTATTGGGGATGCGCTGATACTTCAAAATAGATTTCTTCAAATTTCAGCCGAACGCATGAAAATTATGGATCATATGGCTTGGAATAGATTTGGCAGTAACTTCATCTTAATTTCTTGCCCCGTTTACCTATGATACCGGTTTTAATTGCGATTCATTTTTCAACAAAAAAAAAATTCTGTGAAGCGTCTTCAACAAAAATAGAAATGAAATAAAAAAAAATAAGGCCATTTTTGAGATGTAGATTTTAGTTTAAATTTTATTTTCGAGAGAGCAGAATAAAATAATACAAAAAAATTTTGTGATTTAAATTAGCAATAAAAAATAAGGTTTTAAATTAGCAATAAAAAATAAGGTTTTAATTAGCAATAAAAAGTAAGATTTTAAATTAGCAATAAAAAATAAGGTTTTAATTAGCAATAAAAAATCTATTACGACTTAAACCTCCTACAATCGATCTGATTTGGTTAGGCGGTCGGGCTGATTTGATCAGATCAGATGTAAAATCAGGTCGTGTGTAGGTTTGTCGTATGACAATTTTGCTGTCGGGTGATGTCAGGTGGAAAATGCATCCGACCGTCATCCAACCATCCAACCGCCTAACTAAATCAGGCCGTGTTCAGGTCACGTCGTTGTTGATGGTTGGTTTAAAAATAATAATATATTTTAATAATAAATAATTAAATTTTAACGATATAATACATATTTAGTAAATTTTTATTTAACTATTACATATATAATATTGAAATATGACATCCCAAATAAATGACTCAATAATAAATGACTTTCGAACATGACCTAATTTTTTACGATCTAACAACCATTTTTTAGACCATAAGTTGCATTTTTTTCTCACCATTATTTAAACAAGAAAGAAGCGCGATAGCAATTTTTTATTTTTTCCATTTTTCACGTCCAAAAATTAAAACATAAAACTCACAAACGTCAAGATTTTATCATTTGTACTCAACGCAAGCAAAAGTATAAATGAATACCAGGTAGTTTGTTGGATCGTGTGGATCCAATACCTGATTTGGTTAGACCGATCGTCGGCCCAAGTCAGATCTTGTGTAGGGGGAATTATTTTGAAGCGTGAAGCAAGGGTGGGATGTTGTAACATCACTTTTTTCGAAATTTATCGAATTTTGTATCCCCTTTTCCTAAAATAAAATGTCTTGCCATTTCGCTTTTCAATTTTGCTTTCAATATTGCGATCGCGGTAGAACAACATAATGTTTTCTTCGATTAGGTAGAGATCGCATTAATAACAACGTAATTGATAAATGGAAAAACGTTAATTTTATTCGTGATGAAAGAGATTTCAATTTCAATAGTATCGAAAAAAGTGATGTTACATCATCCCATCGCAGATTTCATTTGACAACCCGTGTGGAACGGCTGAATTAAGGTAGGCTTTTTCTCGTATAAACAAATACAGCTTTCGCTCGCATAGGAATTGGCACTAGCTAGGCCACAGAATACAGGGGGCGAATTATGTAAGCATTACAAGTTCGACTTACGAGTTTCGACTCAAACTTATTTTGAGAAATTGTCAATGAAAACAAGAAAAAAATAGATAGTACAACCATATATTATAAAGTATATCGTAACTCGTAATGCTTACATAATTCGCCTCCAGGTAACTCTCCAAGAACACGGTATTCGAAGAACACAGATACCCATTTACTTATTATTCTTTTACTTGTTATTCTCTTTTTTTTGTACATCATAACAAAAACTAAAAAGTAACGTTTTTTTATTTTATTTTTTGTAGTCTCGAACAACACAGTTTCAAAGAACACGGAACGAATTAATCGTGTTTTTGGAGAGTTTCCTGTATATATTATTATTAGGAGATTATAAGGCCAATAAATAAATTTTATAGAAAGGGGAAAGAAACAAGTTAAGGTGGTACATGTACAGATTTCGCCTTTAAGGCATAAAAATTATGCGCGCTGTTTGGTTAAAAGTCGGCCATATTGAATCGCCTTATGGCAAAATTTTTAAATTGAACATTTCTCAATTTTGTATAAGGTAAATTTTTTTGCCTTACCCACCCAATATGCAATGCTGACGGAATTCCATTTACATTCGCGTTCTAAAACCACACTGCTTCTATGGAAAGAACCATGTGTATCACGCGGAAATTCGTACTCCCCGCCAAAGAAAAGTGTCACAAAAATTCCGGTGTCGGTGTGAATCCCAACTAAAAATAGAAAAAAACCCGCAGAAACAAAAAGCACGTGTTTGTATATATTTTCCAATTGGAATAAATAATAATTCTTATTTGAAATAAAACAAAATTTTCCATTTATAATAAAATAAATATTAATTTTTTATTCACATTATTTTTATTTGTGTACAAAAAACATATAAAATTTATTTACATATTTAAATTTCATAAATTGAGTTTTGTATTGCATCCGAAAACGTTGTATTGCATCCGCCACGTTGTATTGCATCCGCCAGCATATTGAGATCTTGAAAAAAAAATCATTGAAAATTTAATACGTAAATGTATTTCGCAACGACGCCATTGTGAGATAGATCTCTATTACCTTTTTAGTCCAAATTTGCACATCGAGATCACTAATTATGTTGTGCAACCGTGCACGTCGACTTGTCAGAAGAAACTGAAAATAAAAGATACAATCGAAACTTATAAAACGAAAATAATATTACTGCGAAATAGAAAGAGAAAAACAATTATTTTTCTCCAAAATCAATATTTTTGTGTATTTGATATTTTGTAGTACGGAATTTTGTACGACATTTGAGCAGTTTTTTCCACACAGTGGAATAATTGCATACTGGGATGCAATGTTTCCACTGTGTGGAAAAAACTGTTTTAATTCCATTCTAAATTCCGTACTACAAAATATCAAAGACACAAAAATATCGACTTTGGAGAAAAATTTTTTTTGTCTTTCTCTCTCTGTTTCGCGGTAATAAGATTTTTGTTTTATAAGTTTCGATTGTATCTTTTATTTTCAGATTCTTCTGACAAGCCGACGTGCACGGTTGCACAACATAATTAGTTTTTTTCTTTAAAGTGTTGTGTTTCATTATAATGTTTTTGATTTGTTAAAGTAAATAATTTTAAATTTAAGTATATAATAATAATTATTAATTAATCGTGATCGCGATGCATAAATTTGGACTATAAAGGTAATAGTGATCGGTCTCACAATGGCGTCATCGCGAAATACATTTAGGTTGTAAATTTTCAATGCATTTTTTTTTCAAGATCTCAATATGCTGGCGGATGCAATACAACGTGGCGGATGCAATAAAAAACTCAATTTATGGTATTTAAATATGTAAATAAATTTTCTATGTATTTTTAATTAAGTAATAATTACCTTCACAAAAACAAATGATAATAAAATCTTCTATTTCGAGTTCTAGTTTTATATGAAAAATACTAACCAAATCTGCTCTTTTTCGCGCAGAAACGTATTGGGAATCAGTATAGAAAAGTGTATGAAAAAATCCCGAGTTTCCGACGAAATTTCACCTTCTTTCCAATTTAATTTTTTCTCTTTTTAGTCGGAATTCACACCCACACTGGAATTTTTGTGACTTTTCTTTGGCGAGTAGTATGGTTTTCCGTGTGCATAACATAGTTCTTTCTATAGAAAGAGTGTGGTTTTTGAACGCGAATATAAACGGGATTCCGTCGGCATTGCATATTGGGTCTATGTTTGTGACAGACTTTTACTATTTTCTGTGGCACACAAATTTACATCTATTTTGGATTTTTTGTTATTCAAATTGGATTTGTTTACATTTTTTGGCTTTTTCTTTTTGAAAAGAATCCAACAAATTTGTTGGATTTTTGTTTTGATCCATTTGCAAATAAAAAAAAGACAAATAATGTAAACAAATCCATTTCTAATCAGAAAAAGGTCAAAAACCCAATATGCAACGCCGACGGAATTCCCTTTATATTCGCGTTGAAAAACCACACTCATTGGGTCTCGCCACACTTTATTTCTTTCAGCGTGATTCTTTCCTCGTTTCCTTCCCCTTCACCAACAAACTGTTTTTAGTTTGTTGGTGAAGGGGAAGGAAACGAAGAAAGAATCACGTTAAAAGAACTAAAGTGTGGAACCGCGGATTGGGTCTAGCCACACTTTAATTCTTTCAGCGTGATTCTCTGATTTCAAAAAATCAATCGACGGCCACATTTGATTTCTTGCGCATTTGTAGGGGGTACCAAAAAATTCGGATTGTTAAATTTGCTTATACATATTAAAAATAAAAATAATTAATTTAAAACTGTAATATTTAATTAATATATTTTATTTTAAATTATATATTAAATTAAATATAAATTATATTTTAAATTAATCATTTTTATTTCTATTTTTTTATTATAAGCAAACAAAACAATCCGAACGATTTTTTTGGTACACCCTTTTTTTTACTATAGCCTTTCTTTTTTATGTATGTGAAAATATTTATGATTTGCTGCGAAAATGGCTTCCTTGGTTGAAAAAATATATTTTTTTGCACTCGAAGCAAACATTAAACTAAAATTAACCCAAAAACGACAAATAAAGAAGATGTTTATCTATCTACGTAATAGTGCGCAGAAATATTTATCTACGTAATAGTGCGAAGAAATCAGTGAATCAAATATGATTTTCAGTGGCAAAAAAATCTTGATTCAAATTTTTTGGATTTATTATTTTTTGCCAGAGAACACAATTTTGGATTTTTTTGTTGACGTTTACTCACACAAAAAAAAAACTAAACGTCATGTGAAGTTGTCAAAAAAAACGTCGCGCCATTTATATTTTATTATATTTGTGATTGTTTAAGCAATTTGTGTTTAATAAAATAAAAATTGTTTTATTCAAAATTCATTTATTTTATTTTATCCAAAACTGAAGTATTTCACATTGTTGGTCAGCTAATACACCCCATTGTTGGTCGAGAGTACTCCATGCCAAGTCAAAATTTTTACGTAAAATCTCGATATCTCTTTCATTTTTAAAATCAGTCTGGCGGCGCAAATAAGTTAAATAATCTAGCCAAATTTGTACCTGATGTTCAGGTGTTTCGAAACCTACCGCAACAGCTGCTTCGAATGTCTCATTATATTTAGATTTGTCAAACGATTTTGAATTTTCGATAATACGAATTTTTTCTATATAAAACTGAGAATTCCATATAATATTACGCAAGGCTCGTTCAATTACATCCAGTTTTGTAACACCGACTGCTTTAAATCATCCTCCTCTTCTTCGCTATCATTTAATAATGAATCAATAAATTCCATGTACTCGAACCAAACATTCGCACAAAAACAATAGTCGGTCATCATACACTCGTATCGCCTGTAGAAAATTATCTTTCAGGAGATATTCACAGTCATTTATGTACTACAAGTATAAGCGCTCCTTCTCGCCATATTTTTTTTGCGTCAAGATTTTTTAATTTTAATTCAAATGGAAGAATTTTACGGAGTATATTATGGGCCAACTATAGGTAGAATAAAAAAAATAACAGAAATAACGTAAGAAACGAAGACAAAAAATTATTTTTCCAATTTGACTTTTCGGCTATAGATTACTTAAAATATTAAGTTCATTCATATTTTTCATGTAATATTTTTTTCATGTATTTCCTAAAATCTTGAGTGAAACTACAATAGTTTTGAGTATAAATGTATTACATATCAACAAATATATGTGTTTAAAATTATAAAAAATATTTATATGCGGTTTGAATTACGCCAATTCGATAAATTATTTTTTTAGGTTAGGTTTAGAAAAATACAATTCTACGGTGTAGTGAAAAATATTTGTGATTTTATATTCATATTTGTATATGTGTGCATGAATATTTTATAAATAGAAAAGATAATATACACGGACAATTCAAAATTACCATACATAAAATAATAAACATGCATATTACATTCAACGCACAAAAATTTGTTCGAGTTTTGTTGTTGTATTTGTTAAGTTTTTTATTCTTGGACGAAAATTTTCGCTCGGTTATTCTTTTTAAATGACAGCAAAATAAAACGCAATTTTTCTTATAGTTTTTATTTTTCTTATTCTGAGTATGGTCGAATACATATAAATCCTATCTCTCGCTCTCTTACGTTATTTTTTTTATTTTTATTATTCTATCTATAGTTCCCGCATTAATCGCACGATTATAACTACGATCCACCGTTTCCCAGTCAATCTCCGTTGCACTTACCGTTTCGTGTTTTTTAGCGAATTCTTTGTATACTGTAACAATATAACGAGTTGTGTTATGTTGTTGTGTCAACTTATGTCAATTAAGTATAAAGCACAATCAATATTTATGTATCAATATGTATGTATCAATATGTATCAATATGTACGCACAATCAATATTGTATCGAATTGTAGTGAGTAGCGAGAATAAGAAAATGAAATACATTATTATTCAGCCTAAACACGTTGTTTGATATAAACCCACATTACATATACTGTTTCAACTTCTATAAGAGATAGTTTACATTCGGCTTGGAAAATCTTTAACATTTTTTTTATAATTTCTGGAGAGCTGAAATTAGAAGACAATTTAGTAAATACCTCAAATGAATGTAAATGCATCTCTCTTACTCATCTAATTTAATTTGAAAATGATTAACACTGCATCCTCAATGCAAAATAATTTTTCCTTTAACTTTTTCCTTATGAAGAGCATACCCAATGAATAGGGAAAAGTCAAAGTAAAGCTAACTTCATTTTACAAAATTATTTTTTGTTTACTTGTTATTTTATATTTGTATTATATTATATATTATTTATTACATTTTCACAGGACACAAAATACAACACTAATTGTTAAAATACAAGTATGCATTGAATATTTTTTAATTTGTGACAAGCAGAAAAACAACAACAACAACCAGTTTTGCAAATGCGGTTTACTTCATTGTATTTCTCATAAGGAAAAAGTTAAAAGTTTGATAACATTTTTCATAAGGAAATCACCAACCTAACAAAAAAAAAATTTTTTTTTCTCAAAATTTTTTTCATACTTTTCTGTAAGGAAAAAGTTAAAGGAATTTCATTGGGGATGCAGTGTAAGTCGCTCTTGAAATAGCTGAGAGTCATTAAGACAGTTAAAGGCATATTTTGATAATATTTCATCCCAGATTTCATCGTTATCCCATAAAACGGTTAATTTAGCATATTCGATAGCAATATCCGTGCTGTAGTAGTCACGAACAGCCCGTCTAAATAATTTTTGCAAACTTTCATATTCTTCGGGGTTTGTTGATACTTTTAGTTCGATTATTATCTATTTTAACCATATTCGCTTTCATTTGATTCGTCAGACATTATTATAAATGAATTATTTAATAAAATATAGTAAAATCTATAATAAAAACAAGAAACAAACACGGCTTTCAAGTTTGCGTTATTTACTATTACAGCTGATGAAATGCAAAAGTTGTAAAGTTATTTGTTGTAAGATTGTTTTCGGTGCACACGCAATAATCTTTATAAAACAACACTTTGAATAAACCAATTTTTATTTTATTAAACACAACTTGCTTACAATCACAAATATATAATAAAAAATCCATAGACATAATACTATATACAGAGACCGGTAATGTGCTTTTTCTCCATATAAAATCGTCTATTTCATGCGTGGACAGTTAGGACGGGATGCGTTTATAAAATTATATTTACATCTCTGTCTTTGATTTCTATATCATCCACAAGTTCCACAACATAAAGCTTTTGTTTATGGTTGTTTGCCTTTCAAAATAGAATTATTTGAAAATTTTATATAATTTGTGATGAAATTTGTGTGTTGAATACAATTTGTGATCAAATTTGTGTGTTTCTAATTTGTGCATTATTAAAATAAAATGTATCGAAAAAAAAAAATTATTTGTTGTGGATGATATGAATTATGCACAATAGATTCCGCCAGTCCCGTACCGAAAACGTTTTCAGCTATGTATGTGGAAACACGGAAATGGCGCATTTTATTTTTTTCAGTAATACTAAAATATCTATAGTTAAATGTGAGTCTAGGGTTAATTAATTATATTGATAATTGTTAAACAGTGAATATTTCGGATTTATGAATTATATGGAATAGTTGAATAGCTTTTACGAAATAGTTTTATTGTATAAATTCGATTAATCATTTTGTGTAATATTCATGAACCAGTTGTGGTTTAAAAAAATATTGTAAAATTCTTGAATGCTGATAATTAATATAAACACAATTCTAATTGTACAAGTAACTAATTTCATTCATAATCGTTAATAAAATTCTTAATACAGTACTGATTATTTTTGGCTATCTCTTTTTTTCTTTGAAATTTACTCATTTGACATTTAGTCATTCTTCTATATAATATTATTAACGTCTTTGAAAAAATCTAAATAGAAATTGCGTAGTCATTTTGACAATTGACATGACGTTGAGTATATGTGTGAGTAAACGTAAAAAAAAAATCCAACAAATTTTTTGGATTTTTTTTTGATCCATTTTCAAAAAAAAAAGACAAAAAATGTAAACAAATCCATTTCCAATTGATTCCAATCAGAAAAAAATGTGGATTTTTGTGCCACTGAAAACGATAAAAAAAATATTGACGAAAAAAGAATCAACAATTTCTCCGCCAAAAAATTAGTTTGTGGGTGAAGGGGAAAGAAACGAAGAAAGAATCACGCTGAAAGAATTAAAGTGTGGAACCGCGGATTCTATGGAAAGAACCATGTATGCACACGGAAAACCGTACTACTCGCCAAAGAAAAGTGTCACAAAACTTCCACTGTGGTTGTGAACCCCGACTAAAAAGAGAAAAAATTAAATTGGAAAGAAGATCGAATTTCGTCGGAAACTCGGGATTTTTCCATACACTTTTCTATACTGGGGGTGTAAGCTACGCCTGCCTTGGACCCGTCAGGTAATTTCGGATCCGCTCGTCGGATGGGGGGTTCATCGGCCCAGGCATATTTTTGGCGAAGCACTATACTATTCCCTGACGTACGATACGTTAATTCACCTTATTGTCACTCACATCACTACAATTGACATATATTTAAAGAAACATGTCTGTTTTCTAGGCTACATAGGAATTATTAAAATTCATATAACCGCCTGATATTAATTTAGGATAACAGAACGCCAAAAAAAAAATAAAACAACGTAAAGGTAAATTTATCACTACCTGTACAAAAAAAAAATAAACCGAATTAAATAAAAAGTGCTAAGAATCATACAAAGAATCAACAAAATGAAACGATCATTACACTCTTCGTACTTAAATATCGTTAATAGGTTAATTCGAACAACTAAATTAGGAAAACCAACAAAAAATGTTATATATAATATTTAATACCTTAGTTATATCATGCAGGGTTAGATATTCTATGCTGCTGAACTGGGCTGACACACCGTATAGTTTCCTTTTTCTTCTAATGCCGCTTCCTCGAAAATTGTTTCCACTCTCGTGTCGACCGTCTGATTTAGGGTGTGCTCTATCACACTTCTCGAATTTATTTCGCGCCACTATCCGTTTTTTTTTTTTTTTTTTTGCTTTTGGATAGGCCAACCACTTTTTCGTATGTACGGTTATAGAATTTTATTTCACCGTTCGCATGAGCAATACACGTTATTAAATTTTATTTTATTATATTTTTTTTTATTTCAAAAAAAATCGTACAACCTGAAGCTTATGATTATGTTGTACGGGGCTTAAGCCATAAATATCATTACATACATTAATTTAGCGTTTATTTAGATTAGATTATATAAATGTAAATTATTTGCAATTTAGCTTTATTTTTAATTCAATTTTATTATATGTTATTAATTATTTACATAAGTATGTCTCGATATAATTTTTTTAATTTTTTTTTTTTCATACAACGGGAGGACCAATAAAATTGACCGCTTCACTTCGTTTCCTTTTTTTTTTGTTTCTGCTTATTTTTATTTTATTTTATTTTTAACTTGTCACTTTGGCAGTCTGTTATCAACTAACCCTTTTTTTTATTTCTCCTGTTGTTCTCTCGGTCATTGACACACCAACCAAAACAACAGAGAAAACCGGTCCATAAGGTAATACCAAAAAAAAAAAATTTTATGGTTCCTTCGTTATCGACCGTCGATAACTTTAATAATAAACGATAATATCTATACCAATCGTTACAGGGCAGATTCAAAATTAATGACTGTTTCATTCATCAGGTAATTAAATCCGAAGCTGAGTTTTAATATTATGGTTTTCATATATACTCGTACATATATTTATACATTATTTATGTTTTTAAGTCTTTCGCGTGATATTTTCCTAGTATTTTTTCCATTTTCATCTCTGCACAAGTAAGTGACATTGCCAATTTTCTGATCTACCACTGCCTTTACATACCTTGGGAAAAATTTTGCACAAACATTCTTGGATGTATCACTTTGAGGATGTTGGCGTATATATACTATTTGTCCCGGATAGAATTGGATGTGTCGAGTGCGAAGATTGTAATGTTTGGAATAGCGCTCATAAGCTGCTTTGAGATGTTTAACGACTCTAGAATGGATTATAGAGATTCGATCATTTTGTGGTAATACTTCCACATCATCTCCCAATGATTGTAAGTCTCTCAATATCTCGTAGGATTTACCATTGGTGACCATTTGATATCCGAATAACAAATAGTAGGGAGAATGTTTAATAGATTGGTGTATTGCTGTCCGCAAGGCACAAGCAATTTCCGGCAGAAATTTATCCCACGTTTTATGATCTTGTTCGTCTTGCACATAAGCTCGGATGGCGGCCACCACGGAACGATTTACGCGTTCAGACGCGTTTGCCTGAGGCGAGTAAACAGCTGTTTTACTATGAGTAATGTTGAACTCAGCTAGCAGAGTTTGAAAATTTTTGCTAATAAATTGAGGTCCGTTATCAGTACGAATTATCTTGGGTATTCCAAAAACCAGAAATACCTCGTTTCTAAGATAGTTTGTTATTTTAGTCGTAGTACTGGAGCTCAATGGCTTTAACAATACAAATTTAGTGAATTGGTCTAGTATGACTAAGATGTACGTATTTCCACATTTAGACCTTGGATATGGACCCATAAGATCCACGTATACATGTTCCCATGGTCGGGAAGCGAATGAAGTTTCACCCAAAGGAGGTTTAGTGATGACGTTTGAACCTTTTATCGTCTTGCAAACTTCACAATTTTTTACAAAGTCATAAACTTGACGTCTTATTCCAGGCCAGTAAAAATATTGTCTAAGTCGCGCTAAAGTTTTTGTTATTCCTCCATGCGATGCGAGTGGATTCTCATGTAATTGCCTAATTAAGTGGTCGGTCATGCTTGTCGGAATCCAAATTTTCCAATTACTTATATCTGAGAGCAATGGTTCTGGAAGGTTTCCTATTTTAATATAGATCCTATCCGCTGAAATTTTAAACGAAGGATATTTTTCTGGACGCTCAAGGAGTTTCTTTCTCAGGTTTACATACTCTTGGTCGTTGAAAGCAACCGAGGAAAAATCTACGAATGGAGGAATTTCGAGGTTCAACGAATCGCAACACATCCGGGATAAGGTATCGGGTACTACGTTCTCCGAACCACGCTGGTGTTGTATATCAAAGTTGTAAGCCTGTAACTTTAGGCTCCAGTGGGCAAGTCTTCCATTTAGGTCCTTTTGGGCCATCAGCCACTTCAGGCTGGAATGGTCCGTTATAATGGTAAATTGATATCCCTCAATGTAGGGTCTAAACTTTTTAACACTAAGCACAGCTGCCAGGCACTCTAGTTCAGTTGTACTATAGTTGGTCTGTGCTTGAGTAAGTTTTTTAGACATGAAGCAGATCGGTCTTTCGTAGCCTTCTTGGTCTTTCTGGTAAAGAACGCTTCCCACCCCAGTTTTGGAAGCGTCGCACCGAATCCAGAAAGGTTTCGAATAATCGGGAGTTATTAATAATGGAGCCGTTGTTAATAAATATTTTAGTTTCTCCAGGGCTTCTTGGGCCTCGCTTGTCCAAACGAATTTGGCCTGCTTTTTTAAGAGGTTAGTGATCGGAGCAGTGACTTTCGCATAATTTGTTATAAACCTCTGGTACCATCCCGTCATTCCGAGAAGTCTGCGAATTTGCTTAATGCTGGTAGGTGCGGGAAAATTTTTTATGGCTTCGATTTTTTCGGGATCCGTTTTTAAGCCACCGTCTCCTACTATGTAGCCCAAGTATTTTATGCGTTTCATAAAAAAATGACTTTTCGAGACATTTATCGTAAGTCCAGCGTCGGAAAGACGTTTTGATACTACTTCTAATAGTTTTAAATGTTCTTCAACTGTGGCGGACGTAATCAGGAGGTCATCCAAATAGACAAATATTTGATGGTGAAAGCAATGGGGGATCACTTTGTCCATCAAACGACACATAGTTTGAGGAGAGTTACATAACCCAAATGGCATTACTCGGAATTGGTACAGCGGTCGACCAGGAACTGTGAACGCCGTTTTGTCTCTAGATGATTGAGCGAGTGGTATCTGCCAGAAGGCGTCTTTAAGGTCAATACTGGAGATGTACTTTGTTGCATTTAACCTGCCGAGCAGTCCGTTAATTAGTTGCAAGGGATATGCATCTTTTTTCGGCACAGCATTGACCTTTCGCGAATCAAGGCATAACCTGACCTTGTTAGGTTTACGAATCAGCACAACTGGAGACGACCATGGACTCGAGCTCTCTTCTAGGACACCAAGCGCCAACATTCGATCAAGCTCTTTGTATAACAGCTCCTGAATCGCCGGGGAAACCGAGTAATGCCGCTGCTTGATGGGAGGACTATCACCAACATCTATTTGGTGTTCAAGCAAAGTGGTATGACCTAGTCCGTTCTTTTCAAAAGATGGTAACGTATCAAGAATTTTATTTAATGCTATCGATTGGGTATGGGTTAGGATGTGTTTATTATCCTCCACATCTGTACATGAAGGTGATTCTATAGATTCCACGAATTGCGGCATAATACTAAAGGTATTCCAAAAATCTATACCCAGGTACATTTGTTCTTGTAAAGTAGGAACCAGATAGAATCGAATACAATTGGTTTTATTATTGAATTTAACCGGTAGATCTACAAAACCTACGATTTTGCTTTTCGAACCATCTGCCGTGGAAACTTCCGCTGTGATTGATTTATAATTAGCATTGATTTTATGCAGCAGTTCCCTCGCACCATTTCCGAGGATGCTTATAGATGCCCCGCTATCCATCAGGCCACGAAAGTGCATCCCATTAATTTCAATGATAGCGTACGGTCGTTGATCGGTTTCAGTTCGTATAAAGGTTTCAGCACACGCTCGCATAAAATTTCGTCGGTCTCTCCAATATTTTATATTTCTGGGATATTCTTTTACGATTATGTTTGTGTCAGGTTTACCACGAGCGAAAGTGTTATCTGAATCAGGAGAGACATCTTCCGAGCTAGTAACTGAATTTAGCGGTATCGAGGGGGTTCGGTGTTGGTAGCTGCCGAAATATATTTCTCGGGTGCTGCCGAAGAGGTCGGAGTTCGGGTCAAAATTCTTACCGGTCGAGTCATACCCGTTCTGTTCACGCCCGGTGACGGGTTTTCCGCTATCCCTTGACAGTAGGTACACTGTGGTTTGATGGTGTTTGGAGCTCCACAACCATAACAAAAGAGTTTTTGCGGTGGTAAGTTACACTCTTGGTAACGGTGGTCCGGCATGCGGCAATTCCAACAGATCAGCTCTTGTCTGGATGTGATATAGCTAGTTGGAGAAGTATTCGAGGATTTATTCGTTTGTTTCGCCATCGCCTCAATGTAGTAGTCTGACTCGCCCGTCAAAATAGGTGGTTGTTCCGTCTTTATATACTGATGCGGTGGCCAAGGTAAGGAAGAGGTAGTAGTTTGCTTTGGTACTCGTAATTCATCAACAAACCGTACTCTTCGATCTACTGGGGGTGATCGTTCGCGACGTTTATTTTCCCAAAGTCGTTCGTATCGATGACCAATCATTCGCAACTCTTCCACATACGTTAAATTCATGTGTATCGTCATCTGTTGCAGGTCGTAACTCATATTTTCGCGGATTATATCTAAAAGTTCTAATTCTTGAAAAGGACGATTAAGGCGATGGTTCATACTCTCAATTTCCAAAATGAAGTCACTCATCGATTCACTAAGCTTTTGTTTGCGAGTTTCTATAATTCGTCGGGTGGCGCGATCTGTCTCTACACTACTAAAACGCTGGATAAGAGCCTGTTTTAAATCATTATACGTTGCATGCGGGTAGTTACGAGTAAAAACCCAGTACCATTTCTCTGCAACACCTCTCAAGAATTTTGGTATAAAGGCAAATATTTCGCTTGTAGGTACCTGTTCACGCCTTGCAAACGATTCTAGCCTGAAAACGAAATCGTGCACGTCCAAGCCATCTTTAGTTCCAGAAAAACTAATATTCCATTTTGGCTCGGTTTTGATCAAATGTAGCATTGTTGCTTGCATTGGTGTGAGAGTCGGATCTATTTCATAATTAAACGTTTGCCCGTTGGACGTCCCCGGTGTAAATTTGTTCGAATGGTCAACCGGAAACTTATAATTATTAGTATGTAGGTTGTGATTAGACATTTTAGGAATAGTACTAGTTATTACCGAAGCGGTTAAAGGTGCTATGCCACCCGGATTCTTACTCCACGTCACCTGAGTAGTATCTCGAGTAAATGTTGTCAAAATCGGGTTAGTTGCGGCATAACTCGCAGGATGTGTTGATTCAGAAGTCATTGATAAAAATGTAGGTACTGATAAAGTGGGAGTCTTGCTGCCTAGTTGGAGTTCACTTAAAGTTTCAATAACCGTAGAAACCTGATTACACCTTATTTCTTTTTCTATAGTCGCCAGATGTTGCGTGTATTTTTCTAAACAGATTTCGAATAGTTGCTCGAGACGTCGCCATTGGTTTATTAGTTTATTTACGTCGTTATCCTGATGGAAGCATCCTTTAAGCCTGTACGTCCGGTCTTTCCAGTGCTTAATTCTGTTTTTAATATCTGCTATAATATTGGATTTTATGACACGATCGTCCTCTAATATTTTACTAATCACTGGGACTTGGGTTTGACATAGTTTCAATTCCTGTTCATAGTCAACAGCGTGGGTATGCGACGGCCTCTCCGACGGATTATCTTTCTCTAATTTTAGACAAGTATATAATTTTTGTCCCCAGTCTTTTTCTGTAACATCTATGTTTCTTACTAAACCTTCCACTTCAATTTCATCGTCGTTTAGCCCTTTTAACGGGTCCCACTCTTCGACTTGATTCATCATTATTCCAACAAAAAAAAATTTAATTTATAACTCAAGGAAAAAAGATTTTAATCAACAACAATCAAGTATATAAGGCAAAATCCTTGCTATAAATCCAAAAATTATACAAAACTTTAGCGACAAGTTCAAAATTTAATTCGACGCAAGTAATATAACCTTGCACAAAAACACGACCTATAGAATACACGACGCTAAGTTTAGGCTTCTGCAGAGATGAAAATACGAACAATCCAGGAAAATGTTTGTTAATAACAATATTTTTAGTATTGGTTGTATATATGCAAAAATATCCCTATACGATTATGCTTGTATAAGTATGTATTAATATATAGTATCTATATATGTATTCAATGTATTTAGGATAAAGAATATAAAATATAAACTGTATTTATTATAATATAAATATGATGATGTTCATTATAATGATGTGAGCGAAAAATAATATAAATAAACGTATCAAAAATAAACCAAATTAGCTAAACATATGCTATTTCTGTGCTTTACTAACGTAAACCTTGTAACGTGTCTCGATTAACACTCCAGAACGTTTGGTATGATATTGAGAAAAGTAGACCAACCTCAAAGAGATACTGACTCAATCAGAAATTCAATCGATGAAGTTGGTTTACAACGTCAATTAATATCGACCAAAAGAAATATATTTTAAGCGATGACTGTTATTCAAAGTATGCAGCAATTCCTCAAGAAATCTTGATAATCGAGTCAATTGATGAATTGTTGGCATGTGGTAAGCTATATATTAAAAGGTATAAAAACACGTGATAGAAATTAGCGTGAACTATGGCATGGCTATATCGAATGAAATTAATTAACGAATTATTTATTTAAATGAGAACCCAAAAATATTACTATACGTTAATTGCGAAATATCTTTTACACGATAAACCGGAATTCGAATTTTCTCGACTAGTCAACGGATTATGGAGTCAAAGATAAAGTGTTATATATGTACATGATGTTAGCCAAATGGTACGCAAGGTCAACATTATATTACGAGTTTGCGTCATTTTGTAAGCACTAACTACTGGAAAATTTGAACGTTAAGATAAAAATATTATTGTATTAAATTGATAAACAAATAGGATGGTTAATTTATAACTTTCATTATGCTCGAGGAAGCGGAAATCGAAAAATACCGAATATTCAACGGATCCTTGAAATAATTAATGATTATAATTAACCACGTGGACACTTCTGGTCCCTGTTTCGGCGCCATTTTGTAAGCTACGCCTGCCTTGGACCCGTCAGGTAATTTCGGATCCGCTCGTCGGATGGGGGGTTCATCGGCCCAGGCATATTTTTGGCGAAGCACTATACTATTCCCTGACGTACGATACGTTAATTCACCTTATTGTCACTCACATCACTACAATTGAAATATATTTAAAGAAACATGTCTGTTTTCTAGGCTACATAGGAATTATTAAAATTCATATAACCGCCTGATATTAATTTAGGATAACAGAACGCCAAAAAAAATAAAACAACGTAAAGGTAAATTTATCACTACCTGTACAAAAAAAAATAAACCGAATTAAATAAGAAGTGCTAAGAATCATACAAAGAATCAACAAAATGAAACGATCATTACACTCTTCGTACTTAAATATCGTTAATAGATTAATTCGAACAACTAAATTAGGAAAACCAACAAAAAATGTTATATATAATATTTAATACCTTAGTTATATCATGCAGGGTTAGATATTCAATGCTGCTGAACTGGGCTGACACACCGTATAGTTTCCTTTTTCTTCTAATGCCGCTTCCTCGAAAATTGCTTCCACTCTCGTGTCGACCGTCTGATTTAGGGTGTGCTCTATCACACTTCTCGAATGTATTTCGCGCCACTATCCGTTTTTTTTTTTTTTTTGCTTTTGGATAGGCCAACCACTTTTTCGTATGTACGGTTATAGAATCACCAATTTCACCGTTCGCATGAGCAATACACGTTATTAAATTTTATTTTATTATATTTTTTTTTTATTTCAAAAAAAATCGTACAACCTGAAGCTTATGATTATGTTGTACGGGGCTTAAGCCATAAATATCATTACATACATTAATTTAGCGTTTATTTAGATTAGATTATATAAATGTAAATTATTTGCAATTTAGCTTTATTTTTAATTCAATTTTATTATATGTTATTAATTATTTACATAAGTATGTCTCGATATAATTTTTTTAATTTTTTTTTTTTCATACAACGGGAGGACCAATAAAATTGACCGCTTCACTTCGTTTCCTTTTTTTTTTTGTTTCTGCTTATTTTTATTTTATTTTATTTTTAACTTGTCACTTTGGCAGTCTGTTATCAACTAACCCTTTTTTTTATTTCTCCTGTTGTTCTCTCGGTCATTGACACACCAACCAAAACAACAGAGAAAACCGGTGCATAAGGTAATACATACCAAAAAAAAAAACATTTTATGGTTCCTTCGTTATCGACCGTCGATAAATAATAATAATAAACCATAAATAATATCTATACCAATCGTTACAGGGGCCTACTATGGAAATCGATCGTCGTCGTTTTTTGTTCGTTGTTTATATTCAGCAATAGTAATTACTATTGCTGAATATAAACAACGAACTATAAACGTCGACGATCGATTTCCATATAGGCCCCCTGATTCCCAATACGTTTCTGTGCGAAAGAGCTTTGGATTTGGTTAGTATTTTTCACATAAAACTTGAATTCGAAATAAAAGATTTTATTATCATTTGTTTTGTGAAGGTAATTATTATTTTTTATTTAATTAAACATTCATAGAAAATTTATTTATATACATATGTATTTCAATTTCATAAATTGTGTTTTGTATTGCATCTGCCACGTGCTACCCGATTATTAATCTTTAGCATATTGAGATCTTGAAAAAAATGCATTGACAATTTACAACGTAAATGTATTTCGCGACGACCCCATTGTGAGACAGATCTCTATTACCTTTTTAGTCCAAATTTGTACATCGCGATCACTAAATAAGTTAATAATTATTATTATATACTTAAATTTAAAATTATTTACTTTAACAAATCGAAAAACATAATGAAACACAACACTTTAAAGAAAAAAAAACTAATTATGTTGTGCAACCGTGCACGTTGACTTTTCAGAAGAAACTAGAAGAAAGTGAAAATAAAAGATACAATCAAAACTTATAAAACGAAAATAATATTACCAC
This sequence comes from Nephrotoma appendiculata, assembly GCA_947310385.1. Lineage (NCBI taxonomy): Eukaryota > Metazoa > Arthropoda > Insecta > Diptera > Tipulidae > Nephrotoma > Nephrotoma appendiculata. The sequence continues at coordinate 106,037,786 of OX371225.1, forward strand.
GGAACAGAAAGAGAAAGACAATTATTTTTCTCCAAAATCGATATTTTGTTGTACTGAATTTAGAATGGAATTAAAAGTTTTTCCCACGCAGTGAAAAAATTGCATACTGGGAATAGATCAACATTTGTGTGCCACAGAAAATTGTATTTTATGTGTCTATTATGATTCTCGCCTCACCACACCACTCGCCGTGACCATCTAAGTCACCCGAGTTCAAAATTGGTATTGTGATTCTCCCTTTTATTTTGGCGAGCCGTTGTTTGCGGCATCGTATGTGGATTCTTGTATTTTTTGGAGTTTGTTATTTGTCGTTATGGAAACCATATAGTAATGTCAAAAAGTTTTAGTTGTTTACAAATAATTTTCATGAAAAGATATTTTTGTATGTGTTTGACAAAATTTTATTATAGTCTAAACACAATGGTTGTGAGTACTTAAAAAATTCAAAGTATACAAAATTTTCAACATGACATTTTTTATATCCTCTAGGTATGTGACCATAATCTGAACATAAAATACGTAGATTCGAGACATCCAACAGAAATCTACGAAATGTGGTTTTTTCAGCATCTTGAAATCGTCGGGCAATATCCAGCTTTTTTACATTTCTTGAACAAGTTTGATAAATTGTTAAGATGTGGTAATTTTTAGTTTATTTGTTATATGAAAAATATAAATTAATTATTTTAATGTTAAAAATATTAATAAAATATTATATTTCTAATACCAAAAATGCTTTGTCACTTGACTCTCACCACCATATTTTAGGTGAGCATATATGACATTACACTCGCTCACTGTGACAATTATAATACCAAAAATTCTATGCGGTGTTTTCGAGTCGCCAAGCGACACGCATGTGACGATCACTCGCTCATTGCGAAAATCATAATACCAAAATAGAATTATAGTGACGACTCTTCACCCGGTGACGGGTAAGTGAGATTCATAATAGACCTATTATTGAATTCCGAATTTTCGAAAATCAAATGTAAACAAAAAACTGGTTCCTACGAGTTTTTGACGTTTCGACGATACGAACTTTTTTATTCGAAATATTTGCACTGCAGGTGCACATTTGAAATATCAAGGGAAATCGCAAGAAATTTGCATACAAAAGCCGTACTAGATGAATTAAATGAACAAAATTAGATTTATAATTTAAATCATTTGATTATTATTTGTTCATTGACTATAATAATAAAAACCCAATTTCAGAAAATTTCGAAATTAAATCTATCGGTCCTATCTTTCGGAAATACTTTTTTAAAGCAAGATGTTTATAAACGAGCGATATGACAATAAAAAAATGCTCATATTTTTTGCTGTTTTATAAGGTTTCTGACATGGTATCCATGTATATAGATCGGTGTGCACAATGGTATACAATTCTATGGTAACAATCTCGTAACCGCACTCCTGGCCTGTGGCATTCTGGCTTTCCTTGAGAAAAATCTTATCATGGCATTTTGTCTAAATTATATTTGTCCTACTGCTACCGTTGAAATTAATTGGGTGTAAATATTTTTGAAATAAAGATAATTTTGGAAAATATTTCCCAATCAACTTTGTTAAGAAAATATCTACACCGAATTAATTAAAATAGACCAAAATATAATTTTAGACAAAAAAGCTATGAAACTATTTTTCCCCCAATTCCCAGGGAAAGCCGGCATAGTGCCATAGGGAGGGAAATGTTTTTTTTATAATCGATGTATGTACTTAAAAAAATTTTTCTGTCAAAAACAAAATTTTTTGATTTACATACATCATTGTTTTGCCGGATTTTAGTAAATAGAATATGTAAATTAATATTTTCCGGAAAAAGTTCTTCGCTGGAAACAACCTTGATGAAATTAGTGCGGCACCAACATCGCACTCGCAGGTAAATAATATTCATACCTGCGAGTGATAATTAGTGCTGCAACAATTTCACACGTATGTATTCAGCATAAACGCAATACAATCACTGTACGAATTAAATCGCAATTTTTGTCAAAACACAAAATACGACAGCATCATCATTTGTTGGTCTCTATTCTTAACATCTGCACATATTATTAAGAAACACTAAGTAGTAAAAACAAAATGCTAAATTTTTTCTTTTAGAAATACAGTTTTGAAATATAATTATCCAAAAAAGATGTTAAATTCCGTAAATCACTTTTGTTTTATGATATAAAAACTTAATTGCGTTTATTGAAATTTTGGATTGGCTGCGTCAACTGTAAACCAGTTATATTACTGAAATCCAACATTTTTAACATTTCCTTAGTCTCTGGATCAATTTCTATTATATCTTGTTCCAATGCAGATACTTCTGGTACATAGTTATCTCTGCGTTCTCTTTCTTCTTCTTGGAGTTTAATTGAGATGCCGCGCACTTGCGAATGACGAAGACGGCCCATTAAATGTGTAACATAACTAATAAAAGTGAGAAATGATTAATATCTATATATTCAGCTACGTTAATAAATCCCATTAAGTTAACTTACCCTGCAATCTTGTTCCTAAGCGGTTTGGTTGGAATAATAGCCACCTCTTCACATATTCTCTTGTTTGTGTGGAAATCCAACGTTAATCTGGTGTAATATTTCTCAATTATGACTTTTGCAGCCTTTTTAACTGTCTTAGTTCTCACACGACCCTAAAATTTCAGAATAAAAAACATGTATACAACCACAAATTGACATTAAAAAAAAATAATTTTCAAGATTTTTTTATTTAATAGGAACACCCAACAAAAAACCATAAATATATAAATTACATTTAAATTAACATTTAAAAACAAACGAAATATATTAAAGTTTATTAGATGATGCCTATTTTTATAGATAAACTACGTAAATTTTTTAAGAGCACTCACCATGATGAAAGGTTAAGCGGAAAAGGTAATTGATATAAATTTATAATGGAAAATTATTTTACACTACAGGGATACCAACTTACGGCAAATAAAAAACCACGCTCGGCCAGCTGTATAATAACCCGAATACCCAAAAATTGTGATCACCAAATTCATCGCATAATTGATATCCCTTTTCCAGCCAGCTCGCGATCACAATTGTATACTTAAAAATCGTGTGCGAAAGAGAAAAAAAACGAAAACCAATACAAACTATGGTTATTTGCATACATATTTGTGTGTACCTGTGTGGTAGACTTAAATTGAAGCAAAAAAATTGTTTTTCCGACCCGGATATTAGCGTTTTTGGAAATATCCCATGGTAACTTTTGAGTAATATTAATTTTTTTAATAAACAAAAGTAACAAAAGTTACTCAAGTTACCCTGGCTATACAAGAAGTAAAAGCACATCGCCAACAGAATTCCTTTAACTTTTCCTTACAGAAACAAAAAAAACTTGAGAAAAAAACTATGAGTATGAAAAAAACTTGAGAAAAAAAAATTTCTCAAGTTTTTTTTTCATACTTTTCTGTAAGGAAAAGGTTAAAGCAGCGGTTTCCAAACTTTCTGATACTGCGACCCACATAAGAAAAAAATAAAAAATTGGCGGACCCCGTATTAGATAAAACAATAAAATAATATAAGCACATTTGGAAGTTGTGACCCAAAACTGAATTAAAGTTTCACTATCATATTCCTGTTGCAATGAAGTATCGCAAGATATTTCAATCAGTTGTTCTTTTTCGAAAATTGTCAATTCAAATTCATCAAGTTGGTTATTCAAAAATGGATTCTGGATCCTTGCAAACTTTGTAAAATCAATATCATCGAAATAATGTGAAAATGTTTTAGTAAACTTAGCAAATGTTCTATAAAAAGATTTTTGTTTGCTTTAATATAGTTTCTGGTACCGGCATCATTTAAAATTGGAAACATGTCATATATATATATCCTTTTCTAAATTGGATATTCATAGCTCCAGTTTTTTAATGAATGCCATGACTTTGTCTTTTTGAATCAGAGCATGCATTTGTGGACCTTGCATTGATTTATTTAAATCGCTTAATTTTTTAAAAATTTCAACTAATAAGCAAGTTTAAGAATAAAGTTATCGTTGCAAAAAGAAGATGCCTCATCTTTGTGATTTTCAGCAAGAAAGATCGCAATTTCGTCTTTAAGTTCGAGCACTCTTTGAATAAATTTTGAACGAGATAGCCAACGTACTTCACAATAGTACAAGAGTGATTTATATTCAGCTTCCCATATCTTCACACAACTTTCCAAATAATGTCGCTTTCAAAGGACTGTTTTTGATATAGTTTACAAATAGAGCAAAAAGTCGATATTATCGGCATTTACAGGGATTTTTAATAAAGTAATATCGCAACAAGAAATTTGCATTAAAATTTAATGATTAAATAGATGTTTGTAAGTATATTTTAAATATGTAAAACAGAAATTAAAAACTTACCGACCCCCTTGAGGTTATTACGCGACCCCCCTGTGGGTCGCGACCCACAGTTTGGAAACCGCTGGGTTAAAGGAATTATATTAGGGATGCGCTGTAAAAGGCAAAAGTCATAAGGAAAACATTTTTGCTTTGGGGATGCTATGAAATCTTACTTTTTGTATAGCCCTCACCTTGAGTAACTTTTATTATACTTTTATTAATATATTTTTGTCTCGTTTTAGTTTTGCTGAGATTTTTGCTGCTAATGGTACTATTCCACGGGAAAAAATATTACCAGTAAAAATCTCAGCAAAACTATGCGCCATTTCCATTATGAAAAAATTTATCTCAGTAAAAAAAAAGCGAGACCAACTTATCGATTTGTTAAGTGTGGGAGAGAAACAAAAATTTTATTCAGTAAAATTTTACTGACAAAATTATTGTATTAGTACATAGTAGTAATACTGCCATAAAAAATTGGAAAAAATTCTCAGCGGAGTACTTTTTATGGCAACATTCCAACACATCTACATAAATATTGCGTTGCAATATGAACAAAATTCTCCCACACTACCAAACCTTTTTTGATTATAGTTCATTTATAGTTTGATTTTGTCATTTTTGTTGTGTACTCTACGATTTGAGACATTTTAAAAATAGATTTACAAGTTACAACAAAAACTAAAATACCAAAAATTAAAATCCTCGATTCAAATTAAATAATAAGAAATAATATACATAATATAATTTATGAAATTAAGAAAAAAATATCAAAATTTTGGTTAGATTGTCAATTGTTTAACCATAAAAATTTGCTATAAAAAAATAAACAAATCGAAGTTTCTCTTTCAGTCTGTTGTACATTTAATATTACCTTTCTCTGTTCGTTTTTGGTACGATTCCACCTGAAAACAGAAACATTTTACAAAATTTTTGCAGAAAATATGACAAAGACAAGTACTGAAATTTACATTAGAGCGACTGAGATACAAAATTTTTATTTTATGGGACAAAAAGTTGGGGAAATTTTGACATCAACAAAAACTAACCTATAAATTATTTAAAGAATATGAAAAATCTTTATTTTTAATGTTTGACAATAATTTATATCCTAAAAATTACTAAAAAAATAGATTATTGTTGCGATGAAAAAATAATATGATGTTTGATTAATTTGGGTAATTTACGAAACTATATAAAAGTTGTTTTGCTATAAATTATGTGAGGGGAAAAAAAATCATTCAGCAGGCGAAAAAAAATAAAAAGACGTGTTGTGCCAACGCGCCAAGCGCAAAATGTTACTACAAACCATAAATATATCAAAAAAATAAAAGTTTGCTGGGAGTGGGGGGATTTTTTCTGTTTTGTTGCCATAAAAAAATAGTTTGCTTGATATTTTTTATTTATTTATAGCAACAAAACAGAAATTTTCAAAAAAAAAATATTGATGTGCACATAGAGAGAATCTATATTTTTATCTCGTTCTAGTTTTCTTCCAAATAAACGCTGCGTAGTGGAATAGGCTCATTTCTCAGTATTTTTTACTAAGAAAAAAAAATTCGTAATTCGCGCATAAAACAAGACAAAAATATAGATCGACTATTTGAGAGAAAGGCACATCCGATTATAGCTTGCTGAGAATTTGCAGAGCAAATTGTTGTTGTGTTGCCATAATTTTTCATAAAAAATATAAAGTTTAGTATTTTTTAAAGCAAGCAAAACGAAAAAACCATCCCCACTCCTTTTTAATTTTATTTCTAAAATATTCTTATGGATATGGTGGTATTCCACAAAGAAACAATTTTTTTCAGTAAAATTAATACGAGTTAAGGCGGAATTCCATTACTGCGGCTTTTGTTTTTGTGCAGAAAACTTGAAAGAGATAATATCAAAAATCCGACTGAGACAGACTATTTTGATTTTATAGCGAAGTTTTAAGGGGAATATTTGACAACTACGAAATTATAACAAAAATTAGTTGAAAAATGAAATTATTGTTAAATCAATTTCATTTATATCTCTACATGACTAAAAAACTTAAATATTATTTGTAGGCATCATTTTATTATGTATTTTAATTATTTCCTTTCAATAATTAAAAACTAAGAAAACGCTTTCTTATAAAAAAGTAAGGGGAATATTTGACCGCGTTTGTAACATAACCTAAAACATATCACATGCATTAAAATTATGCAATACGGAATAAATAATAAAAATTAAATATTGTAAAATATTTTAGTTTTAACATTAATACAAATTTATAATGAAAACGCGATTTATATCACACTCCACCAAACATATAAATTGTATGAGCAAAGTGCTCACCATAAAATATTACTAAACTAAAATTTGCTGAGAGTGGGGGGTATTTTTCATTTTGGTTGCCATAAAAAATACTTCGATTTGTATTTTTTATTTATATTTATGGCAACCACATCGCGCCAACAACCAAAAATTTTAAGTATTAAAATTTTTACTGTTGCGCCGCTCACACACATAGGGATTTTTGATTTTATCTCTTCCTGGTTTTCTGCACAAAAAAAGCCGCAGTAATGGAATTCCGCCTTTAAAAATATAAATCCTTTAAGCCGCAATTCCATTACTGCGGCTTTTGTTTTTGTGCAGAAAACCAGAAAGAGATAATATCAAAAATCCGACAGAGACAGACTATATTTATTTTATAGTGAAATTTTAAGGGGAATATTTGACAACTACGAAATTATAACAAAAATTAGTTGAAAAATGAAAATTATTGTTAAATCAATTTCATTTATATCTCTACATTACTAAAAAACCTAAATATTATTTGTAGGCACCATTTTATTATGTTTTTTAATTATTTCCTTTCAATAATTAAAAACTAAGAAAACGCTTTCCTATAAAAAAGTTAGGGGAATATTTGACCGCGTTTGTAACATAACCTAAAAAATATCACATGCATTAAAATTATGTAATACGGAATAAATAATAAAAATTAAATATTGTAAAATATTTTAGTTTGAACTTTAATACAAATTTATAATGAAAACGCGATTTATATCACACTCCACCAAACATATAAAATATATGAGCCAAGTGCTCACCATAAAAATATTACTAAACTAAAATTTGCTGAGAGTGGGGGGTATTTTTCATTTTGGTTGCCATAAAAAATACTTCGATTTGTATTTTTTATTTATAGTTATGGCAACCAAATCGCTACAACAACAAAAAATTTAAGTATAATAAATTTTCCTGTTGCGCCGCTCACACACATAGAGATTTTTGATTGCATCTCTTCCTGGTTTTCTGCACAAAAAAAAGCCGCAGTAGTGGAATTGCGGCTTTAGTTATTAGAAAGAAACAAAAAAAAAATTTAGTAAAATTTAAGGTGGAATTCCATTTCTTTAACATGATTAACATTCTTTAACATGATTTAACAATAATTTTCATTTTTCAACTAATTTTTGTTATAATTTCGTAGTTGTCAAATATTCCCCTTAAAATTTCGCTATAAAATAAAAATACTCTGTCTCTGTCGGATTTTTAATTTTATCTCTTTCTGGTTTTCTGCACAAAAACAAAAGCCGCAGTAATGGAATTCCGCCTTTACTGGGGAAAATGTTGCCATAAAAAGTATGAAACTCAATGCTTTTTATGGCAACATTTGTTGTCTTTGTCACTCTAACGTAATTTTAATATGTATACACTCCTCTTTTCGGTTTCTCAGTATTTTTTACTGAAAAAAATTGTTTCACTGTGGAATATGTACATGCATACTGCGCTCACGTATATTATCGTCTCGTATATACGTGTAAAATTTGATTCAAGTCAAAAAAATTATTTTAGATAACGAAATTTGTTAAATTCTTGCGTATGAGAAGACATTTTTTTTTATTAAAAATAATTTAATGCACGATTGCACATGTTATTTTGTAAGTTATGTATTTTATAGCGGAGCAATTTTTTATTTATTTTCGAGAATTGAATATAGAAATGAAATAACATGATTCTGCCTGTCCCGATTATATATATTATTTAATTTATTAGTAATTTATTGTCAAACATTAAAAATAAAGATTTTTAATTTTTTTTAAATAATTTATAGGTTAAATTTTGTTGATGCTAAAATTTTCCCCTTACATATTTTATGGTAGAGCATTTTTTCATATATTTTCGAAAATAAATATTAAAATCAAATGATTCTGTTCATCTCAAAAATAATATTATATTTGTTAGTAAATTTTGGGGATAAAATTCATTGTTAAACATTCAAAATGAAGATTTTTCATATTTTTTAAAGGTTTTATAGATTACATTTTGTTGATGTCAAAATTTCTCCAATTTTTTCTACCATAAAATAAAATGTTGTGTTTCAGTCGCTCTAATGTAAATTTTAGTTCTTGTCTTTGTCAGATGCACTGCATCCCCAATGCAAAAAACTTTTTCCTTTAACTTTTTCCTTATGAAGAGCATACCCAATGAATAGGGAAAAGTCAAAGTAAAGCTAACTTCATTTTACAAAATTATTTTTTGTTTACCTGTTATTTTATATTATTATATTATATATTATTTATTACTTTTTCACAGGACACAAAATACAACACTAATTGTTAAAAGACAAATATGCATTGAATATTTTTTAATTTGTGACAAGCAGAAAAACAACCAATTTTGCAAATGCGATTTACTTCATTGTATTTCTCATAAGGAAAAAGTTAAAAGTTTGATAACATTTTTCATAAGGAAATCACCAACCTAACAAAAAAAAAAATTTTTTTTCTCAAAATTTTTTTCATACTTTTCTGTAAGGAAAAAGTTAAAGGAATTTCATTGGGGATGCAGTGATGTTCAGAAAATATTTTCTGTTTTCTCTATGGAATAGTACCATTAGATTCTGCAGTGTCGGAAGTCGGTCACGATTGAAAGGCAACAAGGTGGAATATTGCGCATGTTGATGTGACGTCACTTGTAGCCAACATGTGATTTCGGTTTTTTTTTTATTATTTTTTTAAATAAATGCATAATAAATGTATTTTTTTAAAAATAAAAAGCTTATTTAAGTTTGATAAGTATAGTTAAAGAATTTTTTTAATTATTTTCTGATTTTCAGTTAAAATCAAACAATTTTTTTACTTAAATAAATCATTTAACAATCTCGAAATCCACATCAACTAAGACTTGGGACCTTTAACTTGTAGCCAAACCCATCAACTACATATATCTGATAAGAACAGAAATATTTAACACTTCGTTTCAGCGGAAATCATAAAGGAATAAATGCAATAAAATCGAGATTTAATTTTAATTTAAAGTAATCTATTTAAATAAATGAATTCTTAAGACCACGAATATTTTTGAAAATTGTAAATCGAAAAACATAGCTATAATATCGTTAACAATAATTAGTGAGCCGAATTTCTTTTTTATATATGTACATATACAGATATTTAGACGTAACAATTATTTCATAATAGCTACAGACAGGTACATAATATTTTGTTAGTAAACATATTAGTCATGTTCCAAATTGGTTTAACCAAATCTTTTTAACCTAATCTTTCAAAAGAACGAAATGATCGAAATGGTTAGCAAAAAAGTATCAGGTTATTTTTCTATTTCATTCTTTTTATTCAATCACTCATACTATAAACTCTAACCAACAGAAAGAATATAAACCAAAGTAAACCACTGCAAATCAATTGTATACATATATTGCTCTCTTTTATATATACGCGAATACACATTACACAAGCAAGGCAACTTGTAAATATATAAATATACTGATTATCGGCGAAGTGTATTGTATACATATGTATTTAAATTACTCACGTTAAAAAGAGAAAAATATATTATATGTAAACACGAATTTGTGATGCACAGCACATTACATAGGAAAACACTAAATATAAAAATTAAATTGCACGATGTTCTGTTTACGTTGGGTTGTGATTATTATAGAAAATTAAAAGTTTTTATTACATTGTGATTTGCAAGTATACTTTAGGTCGTCATTTTTCGATGTCTGAAATAAAATTATATTCTAATCCTCGCACTTACATTTTACGAACGTACGTACGTACAACATGCAAAATCCCTTGAAATTAAACAGTTTCCTTCTCTTGAAAATAATAATGTACAAAATTTGTTTATGTTTTTCTGCATTGTTTTTGTTTAAGAAACTTATGGTACAGGTGTTTCGCACTATGAAACCGATTTGGTTTACGTAGATCAGATTAGAAAGATCAGGTTAAAAAGATCAGGTTAAAATAACCTGGTCAGTGGGGAAAAAGATCGAATCGTTTTTGGTTATCAAATTAACCAGTTTTGAACATCACTAAAACATATATTCACGTCGATTATAGAACTCGCCGGATTTACTGCGGCGGGAGTCCAAACTCCATATAAAAAGAAATAAAACCATGAATTTTGATCAAGGTTGCATGTAAAACTGGTTTTATGTTCACACAAATCAAACAAAAACATTCGTTCGAAATCCGCAGCTAAAACATTGCGAATGGTTTGCGAATCGTAAAAACTGAATTATATGAAAATATACCCATTTTTTAACGCAACTTTGATTGAAATTAGTGATTTAATTTTTTTTATATAGAGTTTGGACTCCCGCCGCAGTAAATCCGGCGAGTTCTATAATCGACGTGATGTATTAATAATTTTATAGTTTTATTTAATTTATACTCATAATTATTCTATCCCTATTTTGCCGTCGGCTTGAAAAATATATCTCGGCGGATTATTTCCTCAAATAAAATAAAGGGTAAACCATAAAAAAGTGTTTAAACTGTAATTATCAAATTTAAAGTCGTTAAAAAAATACGTTTATTGCAGATTTATTTAAGAAAAGAAATTTCCGTTTTGTTGGCTACAAGTGACGTACCGCGCACAAAACGACGAAAATGAAACATGGGAAGGGAATATTTCACCTCTTTATATTTGTTCATCGTGGAAGTCGGTTATGAATGGCAGCGTCTTAAATAAAAGGCATAAAATCATTTTTTGAACATATTGGAGACATTAAACATCCGTGGAGTTATGACCCAAATTGATAGGAATTAACGTTTATTAATATGGGCAAATAATAAATGTGCTACAAACAAAGATTATAAGATAGACTTTAATTATGTATCTGCATTTCCACTAGGCGATTTCTAGATTTCAAATCAGACCAACAACTTTAATTAAAAATATGTTTATTATTTATTAATTTAAGAAATCAAGAATACAATACAATAAATAAATTTACGCCAGTAGCATTATTTTATTGAGAAAAAAATATTTATTAGAGGCTAGTTTTCAAATTAGTACTGGTAGTTTCTGAATTCTTGATCATAGCTTTATTAGAAGTATGATTCAAATTCGGTCTATATAAATTTTCTCCTTTTTTTTTTTTTTATAAAGCAAACTCGAATTTAATTACTACTGATAAATATGAAAAGTATGATGAATATGTTTTTCTGCTATGATAAATTCAGGAACCAACACAGCTAATTCCAAAAATTGGACTATAATATTTTATTTCTCAACAAACTTTGTATTCTATATTCTGTGCTACTACTGTTACCGTAAAAATAACATTTGCAAGCAGACTAATCTTACTTAAATAACTTTGATTTATTTTCACAAATGTTTTGTAATTTCTCAATCACCTTATTAAAATCAAGATCCTTTGAAATTTTAACGTACTTTGAATTTCGCACGTCTAAAAATTGAATCCAAACTGGAAGTTCGCCGATAATAAGTCGCATATGCTCCTCGAACTCTTGAGTTGTTAAAATACCACGATAACTGTTGCCCAATTTAGCTAGTACAATATCTAGTGGAAGAACTGATTTACGCTCTGTAACAAATATATTTCTAATGTGTCGTGCTAAATCTGGTAATCTGCGATATTTTGTTTCTTCAATATCTAGAGAAGGGCGCCGAGTCATAGAATCCAAAGCTTTCGCTGCTTGCTTTGCTCGAATTTTTTCTAACAAAGATTTTGGTACACCTTTCAGCAACGAAGCGTTATATTTCTCAACATGTGTAGTTTCAAGTTGTTGCACTAGGATAGGCTCCTCTTGTTTTTTAGCTTCCAACCGTTCCATAGCTCGTTCCATTGGTGTGGCACAGTTAAATAAATTGCGTGCCGTGGACAGTATTTCTTTAGCCGATGAAAACTTTTCAACATTCGGTGGCTGCGGTAATGGGCCCATTTCAATTTCGGGACATTTCTCCAAATCAAACTCAGGATGCCACCGTTTTAAACGATCACGTGATACCGTAATCGGCGGCACTATTGTTTTCAGGAAATTTTCATGTTCCACCATCACTTTCTGCAGAAGCATTTTATTAAAATGCTTTTGTCGCTCGACAATGATTTGCGGATTCATTATTAAATTTTGCGCGGATTTAATGACATTGTCATCCGTTGAATTCGGGGCAGTTGCAGGTGCCATGTGGCCATTTACGTTCGGTGTTATAACCAACTGATAATGGTCGTGCTTAGTAGTTGAACCAAAATTTCGCATTTTTACTTGGGCGAATTTATAAGCGTCGGGATATAAATGAAATATTTGTGCTAAATTAGATTCGGTAAAATTTTTACGCAACATTCGTTGCACGGCAGGCTTCAATTTTTTGAATGTAATAGTCTCATGCCTATTATGAAACATTGAGCAAACTGATTCGCAACATTTGAACATCTCGGCCAGACTGCGATATTTAAAAGGTAAAGACAGTCCAGATTTCCCAGAATCCAACAAGTGGAAATACTTTTCATATGCAGGTACTTTCAGAGGTGACACCAAGCTATATGTAGTCGCTGATTTTACAGGAGTTTTTTCCAATTTGGTTGGTGTAAATAATAGTTTTTGTGGTGTCAACTTTGGCGTCATAAGATTAGCGATACCATGTTTAGTGGGTGTTACTGGCAAAAGCTTATGCGGTGATGAATGTTTTTTAATTGGGCTAAAAATAAATAGATAAAACGGATTTGGTTATTAGAACGTAATCGTAGACTTACTATTATGGATTTCAATTATATAATTGACCTAATTTACTTTATAATAATTACAAATTAAAAAAAAAAACAAAAATAAATGAAATAAACATTTTGAAAACAAATAAAATTAGAGCAACTTAAAAGTGTGCGCTCAGCATTTCTCAATTTTAAACAAAATGATGTTAACTAGTAGAATATTAGGTAGGTTCGAACAAATGTAGATAAATTACCTTAAAATGTCCAACTCAATATGTTTAAATTCCTTGAGTTTAGGTGACTCAGTAGTCGGCGCATGTACTTCAGTCTTTTTCAAAGTGGCATCAAGTTCTTGAATTTTAGCGATCGATGTCTTTAACTCACTTAATTTTTTACTCTTTGATAATTTTTTTTTAATTTCATCTAAAGGCATATCATAAATTTTTGACAACACTTCTTGGGATTCTATCGGTGATTTTGTGGGCGTTTTCATGCCGCGATCAATGTTGGAAAAGCTCTCAAGCGATGAAAATGCGTTTAATGTGCCCTTTTGTTTAACAGGGCTTAAATTTTGTTTCCGAGGTGATAACATACCCATTTTGATGAATTTAACTATTTTCTCCTGTTTATTATCGACCTTGCTTAACCCATCGGAAATGGCTGATTTTCTTGATCCGCGTGGTGCACTTACCGCAATTTTGGTAAAAGGGTTTCCTCGCTTTACCTTAATTTTTTCATCACTTCGTACTTCGTTATCAAATTTCAGCTTTGTCAACAAGTTTGGACTTTCAATACGAGTTATTTTTTTTTCAATCAATTTACTTAGATTTATTTTACCGTCAAATGGCAATTCAACGTCAGACTCGGTTGACTCCAATAGACGAATTTTATTTCGCGCATTACCAATATCTTCATTTGCAACACGTTTTCTTGTTGTAAAATATGATGCGACCGATGCCTGAGACATGATTATTTTTACGATTTTCTCACTACAAATCTAATTTTTCGATAAACTTTTTTACTTTAATGATGACACCAAGCCAACAAAACAACTGGAAATTTAATTCCCTCCAAAAAATAAAAGTCAAATCAATTACGTTATGATTTGCAGTTGGTAGACCTAGGCACTAATTCGCTGTAAACTAACGCACCCAAAATAAATTGTATGTGCATTTTTTTAATAGCATTTTCTGTAGCAGCAAAATATTGATCCCGGTGACGTCATTTTTGATCCAACATGGCTTCTTGTTTACATTTGCTGTGTTTTTTTATTAGCGCCCGATAGCTGTATCCGGAGCAGCCAATTTTCTATGTGAAAACTTATATTTAGCGCGCTATTATTGCATTTAATTAATTTATTTAAATCTAAACTAAGATTTTTCATTCAACTTTTTAATTAAAAATCGATAAAAAAATATCTCGGCTCACTTATTTATCGGGAGCCGCTATCGGGAGCGCTATCCATTTCAATGGGAAATTTGAAAAGGCTTTTAATTTTGTAAACCCCTGAAACCATTAGAAACTAAATCTTACAATAAAAAATTAAAACGCAGCAAAATGAATTTTTGTTTATAACGTCATGTCAAAATAAATGTCAATTAATATATTTCAGGTGATAAATGTTTGTTTTATTGATGAATTTAGTTTTAATTTTTATAGTACAGCGACACCAGTGAATAATAGCTGCAGTTTCAATAGAAAATTGCCATTTGGCTCCGGATAGTGCTCCAATATTAAAACACAGCAATTTTTGGTCTATTTATTTTTTGATCCCGAATCAATTAAAAAATCCAAAAAATTTGTTGGATTTTTTTTTACGTTTATGGGTCAATTTATACTATCCGTTCCTTTCAGATCCGTTTCTTTCAGATTCAGACAAAAAAAATATTGTTACATATGTTTTCTATATAAGTATTTATATTATCCGTTCCGTTCAGATCCTTTACTTTCCGTTTCAGATAAATATTGTTGAAAAGAATGTTTTATCTGATATCTGAACGCGAAAAAATACGAAAGAATAGCGAGGAAAGTGGAATTTATATATATACCAGCAACAACAATCAAAACAAAATTAAATTGCTACTAAAAACATTTTTGAATTTTTTGTTATCGTTTAGTCTATACGTAACCAAAGATATGAATACATGCAGCATGTGTGAAACAAATTAATAATATTTGTTTATATTCTCGTCATGCCAATCGTATGCTAATGTTTGTCACCACTAAACTTTGCTTATATGCTCTTTTAAATTATCCCATATATTTTATAGTTGTTTTAGTATAATAAACTATAAAATATAAAAAAAATTGTTAAAGTAAAATAAAGTAAGGATCATATGAGTATATACCTGGATTATTATATCTGAAGAACTGAGCAATAAAACATGTGTTCATGTTTTCTATTGAATTCGTTTTAAATTTTTTTTTTCTTGTTATTTAACGTTTATACAGGGTTTTGATGTGTGGAACGGTAAAATTTTATGGCAAATAGGGTGGGTCATTTGAAACCTTTTATCCTATGGAACAGAATTCCAAAGTGTCACGATAATTGAGATGATATTTTTAAGTTTCTTTTAAATTACCCAAAATCAGCCTTTTATGTTGTTTTACTTTATACGTAACCAAAAAATACGAATATATACGATAACCATACGATGAAAATATCTGATCTGATAGTATAAATTGATGATGTCTGAATCTGAAAGAAACGGATCTGAAAGGAATGGATAATATAAATCGACCCTAAGGTCGAGGCACATAGTTTCCGTTCCGTTCCGACCTTTAAGTTGAACATGTCAAAATGTGTGGAAAAAAGAAAACATGCTCACAATTGCTGTGCTTTTTTAATTAGCCGCCCGATAGCTGTATCCGGAGCAGCCAATTTTCTATGTCAAAACTTACACTGCATCCCCCCCCCCCCCCCAATAGAATTCCTTATGACTTTTTACTAACAGAAAAGTATGAAAAAAAAACTTGACAAAAAAATATTTTTTTTGTCAAGTTTTTTTTTCATACTTTTCTGTAAGTAAAAAGTCATAAGAAATTCTATTGGGGATGCAGTGTTATATTTAGCGCGCTATTATTGCATATAATTGATTTATTTAACTCTAAACTAAGATTTTTCATTCAACTTTTTAGGTAAAAATCGATAAAAAACTATGTTGCTATCCATTTCAATGGGAAATTTGAAAAGGCTTTTATTTTGTAAACCCCTGAAACCATTAGAAACTAATAGCTGCTGTGTTTTAATGGCTGTGTTTTTTTATTAGCGCCCGATAGCTGTATCCGGAGCAGCCAATTTGCTATGTCAAAACTTATATTTAGCGCGCTATTATTGCATATAATTAATTTATTTAACTCTAAACTAAGATTTTTCATTCAACTTTTTAGGTAAAAATCGATAAAAAAATATCTTGCTCTCCTTATTTATCGGGAGCCGCTATCGGGAGCGCTATCCATTTCAATGGGAATTTTGAAAAGGCTTTTATTTTGTAAACCCCTGAAACCATTAGAAACTAACAGCGCATCCCCAATGCAAAAAACTTTTTCCTTTAACTTTTTCCTTTAACTTTTTCCTTATGAAGAGCATACCCAATGAATAGGGAAAAGTCAAAGTAAAGCTAACTTCATTTTACAAAATTATTTTTTGTTTACCTGTTATTTTATATTATTATATTATATATTATTTATTACTTTTTCACAGGACACAAAATACAACACTAATTGTTAAAATACAAATATGCATTCAATATTTTTTAATTTGTGACAAGCAGAAAAACAACAACAACAACCAATTTTGCAAATGCGGTTTACTTCATTGTATGTCTCATAAGGAAAAAGTTAAAAGTTTGATAACATTTTTCATAAGGAAATCACCAACCTAACAAAAAAATTTTTTTTTTTCTCAAAATTTTTTTCATACTTTTCTGTAAGGAAAAAGTTAAAGGAATTTCATTGGGGATGCAGTGTAAATCTTACAATAAAAATTTAAAACGCACCAAAATGAATTCTTGTTTATAACGTCATGTCAAAATAAATGTCAATTAATATATTTCAGGTGTTAAATGTTTGTTTTATTGATGAATTTAGTTTTAATTTTTATAGTACAGCGACACCAGTGAATAATAGCTGCAGGCTCAATAGAAAATTGCCATTTGGCTCCGGATAGTGCTCTAATATTAAAACACAGCAAATGTTAAGTTTGGATTTGTGTAGTCGTGTTTAGTTTTTGTTGTTTGGCCTGTGAAGTAGGCCAGACTTTTATTCAATGAAGTTTCGGAACATCCCCATGAAGGGATTTTGCCACCATAGTGCGGGCGGCAAAATCCCTTCATGGGATGTGAAGCTGGAGAGAGAGAGAGAGAGAGAGAGAGAGAGAGAAATGTTAAGTTTAAGGCGGAACCGAACCGAAACAGTTGATCAAATTCCAATAAAAACTTAAACAATAACCTCAAATTATTTATTTTGGCGTTTATCGTAATCCTTTTTTTCTCAATGTGTAAATCTTCACTCATTATTAAATCAATTGATATGATATTATAAATAATTGATTGAATTGAAACAATATTGTGAGAAATAAAAAAAATCGATTTATCAGCAACACAAAAACCACTAAAAACGAAACAAAAGCGAAAGTGAAAAGTTACGAAAGTACGCCCAAAAAAATTCAGAAGTATCTTATGTTGTACTTTCTCGAATGAATTACACCGTTTTAACCCCTTTTTATATTACAGAACAATATTCAATAAAACACGAATTATATTTTCATGCGTTTATATTTTGTCCGCTTCACAATTTCGACTCCTTTTCTCTTGTACTGTTTGTTCTCGAATGTTTGCTTACTGTTCGTAATTTTTCCCTTCTAACCTCTCGTTGTACAGCGAGACCCTCTTAACCATCACATTATTTTTATTGTAGAACAGTTAGCACACTTCGAGATTATAACAATATAATATTACATCTATTACAAATTAAGATTACAACACTTATGATCAGTAAGTTTACCAAGTGTCTATATAAAATAAAATGTAAATTATGTTAAGAAGAAAGTGATTTGTGGTAAATTTATTCCTAATTTAAGTTATAAATCAGAGAAAATTAAGAAAATAATTTTGGTTGTAGGCGTGGGGTTCTTATATTGTGTTTGTTTTTGTAAACATATGTTAAAATACCAGTGTCACTTTTTTTATTACTACGTGCTTACTACGTACATATTACGACGTGCTTTTCTTTTTATAATTAGTTTTTATTTTGGAATACCTAAGCACAATTTTTTACCGAAAATTAAAACAATTAATCTGTATTGGAATCTGTTCTACTAATCTGTTCTGTATTGGAATAAAAATAATTTTGTATTTGTGTAGTTTTTAATTTCGATCGAACAAATTCTAAATACGGCGCGTTGATTTATATGCTTTCTCTTTTATCCTCCGAATTTGTGACACTTGGCAGTGGCTCACACCAGTGCACCTAGAATACTACAGGCCACACTGCTTTAAAAATTTTGCTATATGACGTCAATTTATGTCGACTGTTCTCTCTTTGGCTATTATAGGCAGCACTAAAATTAAAAAGATTGTTTTGATTTTTTTTTTGTGTTTGCTGTCATATTGATAAGAAAAAAATTGTAAACAAACAAAAAGAAAAATATTTTAATAATATGTTTCACAATTTAATAAAAAGCTATTGGTAAAAGTAATAATTCATAATATTCTTATAAAATTATGCATTCTAAATTGTGTAAAATATGTAAACACGTATAAAATGTGTACCCATTTCGAATAATTTATGAGAAGACATAACCTTACTTTTAACACTCGTATAAATTTTTTTTTTTTTGTGTTTGTTTTCGTTTTTCTTTTTATGAACATGACTGCCGTCTACAGTTCAAAGAACAAACTGTAGACATAAATTTAATGACATAGCAAGCAGTGTGGCCTGTAGTATTCTAGGTGCACTGCTCACACTCATTCTATAGAATATGTTTAATTCTATGTTGTATACGTATAGTTATACTGTTTATGTTGGAGGTTGAACCTAGGTTCAACCTGGGTTGAACCTTCAACATAAACACCTAAGGTTAACTTGGAGTTAACTCGACTCAATCCAAAAAATTTCTTAGGTCGAGTTAACTCTGGTCAATATAAACGCCCAGAGTCGAGTCGAAAAACAACAACAAAAAATAATCAGTAAAGTAAAAAAATAAAAATGGCGATTTTGCATATTTTTCTTGTACGAGCGTGTCTGTGTTTAAATTCGGCAGCATTTTTTAGTGATTTTTTCGATTTTTTATTTTTCGAAAGTTCGAAAGAAAAAGTTAGAATGAGTTTTTGATAGAAAAAAAAATTGAATGATTTTGACATTCATAACCTGGTTTTGACTCAACCTCAAGATAACTCTCCAATATAAACACTAGAAGTTAACTTCAAGGTTAACCTAAAGATAACTACAAGTTGACTCGACCTGTGTTCAACCTTCAACATAAACAGTATAAGTGTATTGGCGATTTTCAACGAATGTAGATAGCGTTGGTTTCTACGTCTGCAAGGGGGAGGAGAATTGTCAAATCGATTGTTGTGTAAGTTTTGACTTGCTTTTACATAGAAAACTGCGATTCACGTTTTGTCCACCAGATGTCAGATGTCATGTATATTTTCACTTTTACAGCTCTATTCTCATACAAGTGATAACTATCACATGATGTGATAATCGCATTTTGGTATTCTCTTAGTCGATTGAAGTGATGTTTATCGTTTGGTGTGATAACTATCACTTGTCGCCATATTCTCTTAGTCGGATGAAATGATGTGTCACTTGAAATGATATATTTCATCACCTACTATTATTAAGTGATACGAATAACAGGACAGCGATGACAGCAGGCAGGACAGCAGACATGGACAGCGATCACATGCTTGTCATATTTATGTATAAGTGCAAACTGTCGTCTACGTTTAACAGACAAGCACAAAAGACCGTTCGATGGAATATCGATGCTCTAAAAGACCAAGCGTCACTGCAGAGTTACCAATCAGCTGTCACTAATTATTTAGACCGGTCCCATAACAATGATGAAGCTCCTCCTAACTTCCAGGAGCAGTGGCACGCTATACAGTCAGCCATAACAACCGCGGCGCAAAATACCATCGGAAGAAAACCTCCGAGGCCCCGCAACGATTGGTTCGATGATCAATGCCGAAGGGTCGTCGAAAATAAACGAACGCTTCGTGAAAAATGGTTGGCTCGCAACACCAGAAGCACTCTAGCAGAATATCTCCGCGGTAGGAAAGCCACGACTAAATTCCTTCGACAAAAGAAGCGCGAACATATGAGATTATGCATCGAAAACATCAGCTTCCAAGCGGAACTAGGAAACTCAAGGGACTGTTTTGCTAACGCCAGGAATCTCACTAAAGATTTCCACCCAAGAAGTACAGCCATCAAAGACGGGAATGGAGAGCTGAGAACAAACTTGGCTGATGTTCTCTCAGTATGGCAAACCTACTTTCAAAATCTGCTAAATCGGAATGACGAAGTTACCCCCATTAGAGCAATAGCTCCGCCAGGTGAAGAGGTCTTTGTCGAATATCCCACAGTAGAGGAAGTAGACGCAGCTATTAGTCGATTGAAAAACGGCAAGGCACCCGGTCTCGATGGAATCCCCGCAGAACTAATTAAACTCGGAGGCGCTACTCTTGCAACAAGTTTATACGATCTCGTCGTTTGTATTTGGGACCAAGAAGAGTTGCCGGTGAATTGGAAGACCGCACTCATATGTCCGTTGCATAAAAAAGGCGACCGTCTTAAATGTGAAAACTTTCGTGGCATAGCTCTATTGAACACTGCTTACAAAGTGTTGGCTAATGTTGTACTTGCCAGACTCATCCCTTTCGCCGAAAACATCATTGGCGACTATCAGTGTGGTTTTCGTCCCAACCGATCAACCACTGACCAGTGTTTCACCATGAGGATGATCTTGGAAAAATGTTGGGAGTATAACATAACCATTCATCAACTATATATAGACTTCAGACAGGCGTATGACAGTATAAACTGCGACAACCTATGGGCCGCGCTCATATGCCTGGGAATCCCAGAGAAACTCGTTTCTCTGTGTAAATTAACAACATCCGGGTCTGTATGTAGAATCGTAATTGAAGTATCTGTGTCAGACCCCTTTGAAATAACATCTGGTGTTCGACAGGGCGATGCACTCGCGCCTTTGCTGTTCAATTTGGCGCTTGAATACGTAGTGAGGAAAAGCAACATCGAAACCTCGCGCTGTATATTTAATAAGTCAGGCCAAATTCTTGAATATGCAGATGATATCGTGCTGCTTGGCCGAAGACCTCGCGATGTCAAAGACAGTTTCATACCGCTCGATCGCTGCGCAAGAAGACTTGGTTTGGAGGTGAACAGCAGTAAAACCAAATATTTAGTAACACCTAGGAACATCTCTACGGCAAATCTCGGAATTGGCGACCACAACTTTGATAGCGTCGAAAACTTTAAATACCTCGGGTCAGTTATAACATCGTCGAATGATATGCAGGCAGAAATAAAAGCCCGAATCGCTGCCGGACAACGAGTTTTCTACGCCAAATCAAAATTATTGCGATCGAAACATCTATCGCAGTCGTGCAAGCTCGCACTTTATAAAGCACTTATAAGACCTGTGCTGGTTTTCGGAAGCGAGAGCTGGACCATGACCACTAACGATTGTAGATTATTATCTACCTTCGAAAGGAAGGTCATCCGTTCAATCTTTGGTCCAATTAAAGTTGCGAACAACGAATATCGGATTCGTATGAATCACGAAATAAAGCAACTCCTCGGAGGCAGCGATATTATCGGATTCATCAAATCCAATCGAGTGAGATGGCTCGGCCACGTTACAAGGTCTCCCCAACAACGGATGATAAATAAAATGTTCCACCAACAACCAGCCGGAGTACGTCGTAGAGGAAGACCCCGACTACGCTGGCGCGACGACATCGAACAAGATCTACGAACATTAGGATGTCGAAACTGGAGAACGAGAGCGGTGGATCGAGATGGATGGAGGGCCTTAGTGCAGGCGGCGAAATCCCTTCATGGGTGGTGAAGGCCAGAGAGAGAGAGAATAACAGGCAAGGTAGATGATATTAAAACGTAAAATTACGAATAATTATGTATATATGAATATCAATGTATATGTATATTTATTATATTATTTTATTATTATTTAAAAAAAACATTTGATTAAATTAAATACATATACATATATTATTTTATTATATAAAATAATAATATATAATATATACATAAATATTTAATTTTATCAAATAATTTTTTTATATATTTTTAATTATTAATATTTGTGTTATTTAAAAATATTAATAATTAAAAATATGAATAAAAATATTTAATAAAACGTAAAAACATTTTAAAAAAATATTCATTTTAAATATGTATATGTACATGTATATTGCATGTATTCGTTAAGCGTCGTATCACATCTGTTCGTTGTATATCACGTCACATGAATCGGCTAAGAGAATAGCAATTTCATAGTCGCATCACTTCATGTGATGTGATAGCTATCACATCACATGAAGTGATGCGACTATGAGAATAGGGCGCGTTAATGTGTACTGTCATTTTCTATTTTTGTGTGTGTGTGTCAAATTCTCATGTATACTGTCAATACCACTACATAATAGGCCATTTTTTTGTATAAAAAAATTCCATGAGCTTGTATAGGTAAATCCAAACAAAAACGCGGGTGCCATACGAGTAAGTAAAAAATTACATGGGACAAAAAAAATTCTTCGTTTGTCCCAATAAATCTGCTTTATTATCTACAAACATAATTTATCTGAAGGATCACGATAAATATTGATATATTGAGAAACATTTCCAATAAAAATATTTCCCTATTGAGTAACTTTTCATTTAGCAACTTACTGATAAAAGTAACAACACAATTTTTCAATGACACGTGCGCGTATAAGATTTTTAATTTCTCTTGGCTCTCTTGTATTATTTGTTTTAGTTTTGTTTCACGACATACAGTACCGAAGAAAATAATGAACTTAATTTCACACATTTTATTTGTGTATTGAATTTTAGATTAAAGGGTATACAATTTTATTTATATTCGTTTGTGTTTTATATATTATTTTTGTAACCTGGTATGTAGTGTAAAACATAGAATGATTTTACCACAGTACACATAATACACAAAATTATTATGTGTGGTATTTTACTTTCTCAAGTTTCAATATCGGTATCGTAATTTTAATTCTTTACTGTAAATTTTACACAAGCCCACAAAAAAAAATCCAATTGTCGATCAAAATTCAAATTGGATTTATTTTTTTTAGTTATTATGTACAACCAACTAAATCACGCATTTGGGCTTATCATTAGTATTGATTGATTAAAATGTATTTTGGTTTATTACACCACATTACTTAAAAATCAAGTTTTATTTGAACAAAAATAAAAACAAAATATTTTGTTGTCATACGCAAAGACGTACACCCATTCCCTTCAACATATTTTGGTTTACTAAAAAAGTAAAAAAGCATGTAAGAGCGGCAGTAAAAGATCTCGTGTATTTTTGTTTTTATTTTATTTGTTGTTACGGTGTAAAAATAAGTTGCTAGTTTAATTGAAATATTACTGAATGAAAAGTTTTCTGAAAACAATTTTTGTTTTAAATAATTCAATAACAAAATATCATTATTTATTTCTTGCAATGTATTATTCAATTTAACTTGAACGATACAAATTATTTATTACAAATAATGAAATTGTTTTTTTGTAGCCATGTAATTTTTTTCGTTTTGTATGGAATTCTCATTTCTTTTTGGATTTACATATACAAACAAGATTTTAACAAAAAATGGCCTGTTATTGTATATAGCAAAAAAGTATGTTGGTGTAAACCCAAACTAAAATACTTTAATACATTATCACGTACTATTTTGGTATTAAAGTATAATAGCCCAAGTATAACAAAACGAAACTCAAAATTGAGCTATCGTATTTGCCTTCGAAATATTAGAAAAAAGTCGAAGAATCAATACTTTAGTATTGGTGCGTATATGTATACTGTCCCAAGTACAACAAGACGAAACAAAATAGAGCTACGTATCGTATTTATTTTACATGTTCACGACATGAGTTTGATAATTTTCTTAAAAAAATTTAAAGATGTGCGTTAATTTAAATAAAACTACACCAAAATATATTTTTATATCTATTCAAATTTTTTTTGTATAAATTAATTAATTTCTAGTTCAGTTTTAAATTATTAAGTGGAAAACAAATACGAAATAATAAACTTGATATGAGCTATATGGAAAATATTTAAACTTTTAATATTACAATCAAGGAATAATATCATCAAATCATTGTTTAATAATAAAAAATAATTAAAAAATTAATTATAATATAATTTAGATGTGTATATATGTATATATTTTTTTTATACAATAAAATCACAAAAATTGTTCTAAACCTAAATTTTTTGTTTTACTTTGCGTCGTTACTTTGCGGACGCCATCTTTTTTCTTTAATATGTATTTTCAATTATAGCCTTTTACATATGTCGTTGCACAAGATCGTTCCCGCCATATTGTTTTTTGTTGTATTGTTCACACATACATGTATACAATTCTATTTATTGAGTTTCGTCCAGTTTCGAATAATCGCGACACTTTTCATATAGGATCTTATTCTAAGTCGAAAGCAAAACTATGTCAAAGTCGAAATTAAATATAAGTTTTTACTTCGAAATATGACAAAAAAGTCGAATCTTGTTATACTTGGAAGCCATCAAAAAAGTATTGGTATTACAGTCGTGGTTTAAACTCTAATTTATTATTATTATACATTAATTTTGTTTATCATTTATTTCAAGTGGCCTGTAAAGACATTTTTTGTTTGGATATACATTTCCATTTGTGATATTAAACAAAAAAAATTATATTTGTCAACAAAAAAAGTAATATAGTATACATTTCGGTACTAATTTAACAACTTTATCGCATGCAAACAGAACAGTATAGGAACCATGCGCAAATTTTAGCGAAAAAAAAATTCGATATAATTTCTTGTAGTTGCTAGAAAAACGCACGTTCAATTTTGAATATTTCATTTTTTGAAGCAGACGTGTGTGCAACGTATGTTCATTTTGTTTATGTTTACATAATTCAATTTGACGTTTCGCATTGGCGGTTAAATTTTTTGTTGTGTTTTAAATTTAATTTATCTTAACACACCTAAATAATTAAAAAAGTATCTAAGTTATTATTTTATAAACTAATATATTTAAAGCCTATACTTTTAATTTAATCAACGAAATTAGTGTTGTCCATTTCGAGTGCCATAAATATTGAAATATATCGCATGATGCATTGAATAATTTTACGGGAAAGGATGTGAGCTAGATTAAACTCTTTCGATATACTGATAAAAAGTAAGATGATTTTAATTTTCATTTCAATAAATTTATCTGAATATGATTTCCATTTTTTATTAGTTTTGAAGAGATGTACCCATTCAATTAAATGTGACTGAAAATGTATAATATCATGCACACGATTTTCAAATGCCATTTTGTTTCTCGAAAAAATAAAATTAAATATAAAAAATTGTGTATTTTTAAATAAAGTTTATACATATTACGTTAGTATCGAGTTTTTATTTTTTTTATCAACCAAAAAAATTTTTGCTTTGAAAATAACAAAAATTTTTTTTATCTGTACCTCCATATGTACTGATAAAATTTTTGTCTAAATATATTGAGTTTTTATGTTGGTTGCATACACAAAATTTGTATAGTAGTTTGGCTGCAATCATTTATTTTTATTTAATCGAAAAAAAATTATATCTAGTTTTTTTTTCGCTAAAATCTGGGCATGGTTCCTATACAGTATAGGAACCAAGCGCACATTTTAGTGGAAAAAAATATTCGATATAATTTCTTGTAAATGCTAGAAAAACGTACGTTCAACTTTATAATTTTTTTAATCATAGCAGACGTATGTGCAACTTTGATTTATTTTATTATGTTTACAAACAACTGGACATTTCGCATTGGTATTTGACGTTTCGATTTGTGTTAATTATTGTCGCCGTTTATTTTAAATTTGATTGAAATATTTATTTAATTTCGAGTTCAACAAACAAAAATGTTTATTTTAAATATGATCAAAAATCTACACATATGTTCATAATTATAGCTGGTTCCTGACTTACTTAATCCCAACTAAAAATACTTAGATACTTGGATCATCTATACATGTATTATAAAATAAATATAGTCAAATTACATACTATATGTAGGTCAAAGCATCCATTCAATTTTTCAATAAAAATATAAATTTGTATAAAAAAATTTGATTGTATCTTTCGCAAAATCGGTTTGAAAATAACAAAAACATTTTATCTGTACCTCTATATGTACTGATAAAATTTTGTCTAAATTTAGTTAGTTTTTATGTGGGTTGCATGCACAAAATTTGTATAGCAGTTTGGCTGCATACATGCATTTTCATTTAAACGGAAAAAATTATATCGAATATTTTTTTTCCACTAAAATGTGCGCTTGGTTCCTATACAGATTTCCATAGTACTTTTATATGGGATTAATAATAATTTTCTATTGACATTAAAAAGAAATATTTGTTGTAATTTTTATATTTTTATTCACATATTTCCTTTTTTATTTAAATTTTAAAAATCCGCCTATGTTCACGCGCCATCGAATCCACCTGTTAGATTTTCACACATTAAAAACATTTTAATAATTAAAATTAAACAAAAAAATTTTAATAATTTTTTATCCAGCTCTTTAGCCAATCAAATCTTTATGTTCCACTAATGCCCGCCCAATATCTCGGTTTTGTTGAAATATTTCCAGCTTATGAGCAAATAATCTTATGGGTCAACTATAGGTGGAATAAAAAAAATAACAGAAATAACGTAAAAAACGAAGACAAAAAATTATTTTCCAATTTGACTTTTCGGCTATAGATTACTTAAAATATTAAGTTCATTCATATTTTTCATGTAATATTTTTTGATGTATTTCCTAAAATCTTGAGTGAAACTACAATAGTTTTGAGTATAAACGTATTACATATCAACAAATATATGTGTAAAATTATAAAAAATATTTATATGCGGTTTAAATTACCGCAATTCGATAAATTATTCTTTTAGGTTAGGTTTAGAAAAATACAATTCTACAGTGTAGTGAAAATTATTTGTGATTTAATATTCATATTTGTATATGTGTACATGAATATTTTATAAATATAAAAGAAAATATACACGAACAATTCCAAATTTCCATATATAAAATAATAAACATGAATATTACATTCAACGCACTAAAATTTGTTTGAGCTTTGTTGTTGTATTTGTTAAGTTTTTTATTCTTGGACGAAAATTTTCGCTCGGCTATTCTTTTTAAGTGACAGCAAAATAAAACGCAATTTTTCTTATAGTTTTTATTTTTCTTATTCTGAGTATGGTCGAATATATAAGAATCATATCTCTCGCTCTCTTACGTTCTTTTTTTTATTTTTTTTATTCTATCTATAGTTCCCACTTTAGTCGTACCGTTGATTGAATACATTAAGATATTACTACTCAGATTTTTGCCGCTACGTTTGGTTAATGTCTCTCTACTAGTCACATATAGATAGAGGCATTGTTGTGCGAGAATGGTTTTTTCTTTCTAGCAACATAAAAAACGAACAATTTACAGCGCATCCCCAATGCAAAAAACTTTTTCCTTTAACTTTTTCCTTATGAAGAGCATACCCAATGAATAGGGAAAAGTCAAAGTAAAGCTAACTTCATTTTACAAAATTATTTTTTGTTTACCTGTTATTTTATATTATTATATTATATATTATTTATTACTTTTTCACAGGACACAAAATATAACACTAATTGTTAAAATACAAATATGCATTCAATATTTTTTAATTTGTGACAAGCAGAAAAACAACAACAACAACCAATTTTGCAAATGCGGTTTACTTCATTGTATGTCTCATAAGGAAAAAGTTAAAAGTTTGATAACATTTTTCATAAGGAAATCACCAACCTAACAAAAAAAAAATTTTTTTTCTCAAAATTTTTTTCATACTTTTCTGTAAGGAAAAAGTTAAAGGAATTTCATTGGGGATGCAGTGTTAATTGCTGTTGTTTTCTGCAATATAAAAATTGCATTTGTGTTGTATATCAACTTTTTACTACATAAAAAAAATATCATTTTGAAATGTTACGACTGCTGTTTCACTTACTCTTACATAGAATTGTACCATAAATAACAAAATAATTATATAGACATATGGTTAAACGGAGTAACCTTAGTTTTAATTTGTTTCGAAAAATATCAACACCAAAAAATAATAACAAACAAATTGTGTCGCACAACCTCCACTCCCATGGTTGGAATACGACTGAAAAAATGAAAACAGAATGCGAAGACATAAATACAATTTCATTGTACCATGCCAA
The DNA here is from genome assembly GCA_947310385.1 of Nephrotoma appendiculata. Lineage (NCBI taxonomy): Eukaryota > Metazoa > Arthropoda > Insecta > Diptera > Tipulidae > Nephrotoma > Nephrotoma appendiculata. The sequence continues at coordinate 106,066,626 of OX371225.1, forward strand.
ACAAGCATTTTTTGTATTTTGGCATTTTTTTCTACCAATGTTTTGTTCTGCTCTCTCTTAAATAAAATTTTAACTAAAATGAGTCAAAAATGTCCTTGAAATATTTTTTATTTCATTTATGTTTGAGTTGTGTGGTTGAACAGAAAATTTGATTAAGTCGAAATTAAAACTTGTATCATAGGTAAACGGGGAAAGAAACGAAGAAAAATGCCGCATTTTTTTTTACGTGTGGCATGGGCCATTGTTGTGTATATTTATTTTTGTCATATATATCCCTTTTTCAACCAAGAAAACAAAAAAATTGGCTCAGTTTTAGTCCAACCCACACAAATGTGTGAGTAAAAAAACCATAGTATGTAATGGCGTTGTTGATAAAAAATGTCGCTTTATTTTAAGTAAAACCAACACAATTGTGTGTATAGATAGTGTTTTTTTTCGGACGAAAATAAGTTAAAAAGGAATTCACAAATGTGTAAGTTGGTTCAAAAAAAAAATACAAAACTAAATTTTTGACATGGTACATTTGCCCTACCCGCACAATTGTGTTAGTCAATCACTAAAGGGATATTTCATATATTCAGTTGAGAGAGAGGAAAATACATTTGATTAAATTTTTTTTTAATTTTGTTAAAATATTTAGTGGTGTGGGTAAAAATAAATTAAAAATATGTTTTGCTTCTTCCTAGCTGCTTTGAATTAATTGGGTCTATATCTTTGTTCGTCTTAAACCTAGTTGTGTTCTTCTTTTACAATGTGTAAGAAGCAACAAAAAATAAAATTGTTGTTGTAATTCGCAGTGGTATTATCTTAAGTCATAATTAATCAATGGTCGTACCAACATAGTGACAAAAATAACCAGTATATTGATTTTGTTTCAAAATGTGTGAAACGAAATGAGTGTAACCGCAATACCAATACAATAACAGGCCATTTCTTGTTAAAATCTTGTTTGTATATGTAAATCCAAAAAGAAATGAGAATTCCATACAAAACGAAAAAAAATTACATGGCTACAAAAAAACAATTTCATTATTTGTAATAAATAATTTGTATCGTTCAAGTTAAATTGAATAATACATTGCAAGAAATAAATAATGATATTTTGTTATTGAATTATTTAAAACAAAAATTGTTTTCAGAAAACTTTTCATTCAGTAATATTTCAATTAAACTAGCAACTTATTTTTACACCGTAACAACAAATAAAATAAAAACAAAAATACACGAGATCTTTTACTGCCGCTCTTACATGCTTTTTTACTTTTTTAGTACTTTTGACAACAAAATATTTATTTTTTATTTTTGTTCAAATAAAACTTGATTTTTAAGTAATGTGGTGTAATAAACCAAAATACATTTTAATCAATCAATACTAATGATAAGCCCAAATGCGTGATTTAGTTGGTTGTACATAATAACTAAAAAAAAAAATCCAATTTGATCGACAATTGGATTTTTTTTGTGGGCTTGTGTAAAATTTACAGTAAAGAATTAAAATTACGATACCGATATTGAAACTTGAGAAGGTAAAATATCACACATAATAATTTTGTGTATTATGTGTACTATGGTAAAATCATTCTATGTTTTACACTACATAGCAGGTTACAAAAATAATATACAAAACACAAACGAATATAAATAAAATTGTATACCCTTTAATCTAAAATTCATTACACAAATAAAATGTGTGAAATTAAGTTTATTATTTTCTTCGGTACTGTATGTCGTGAAACAAAACCAAAACAAATAATACAAGAGAGCCAAGAGAAATTAAAAATCTTATACGCGCACGTGTCATTGAAAAATTGTGTTGTTACTTTTATCAGTAAGTTGCTAAATGAAAAGTTACTCAATAGGTAAATATTTTTATTGGAAATGTGTCTCAAAATATCAATATTTATCGTGATCCTTCAGATAAATTATGTTTGTAGATAATAAAGCAGATTTATTGGGACAAATGAAGAATTTTTTTGGGCCCATGTAATTTTTTACTTACTCGTATAGCACCCGCGTTTTTTTTGGATTTACCTATACAAGCTCATGGAATTTTTTTATATAGAAAAATGGCCTATTATGTAGTGGTATTGGTAACCGGAATGATTTAGTAGTAACCTATGTGTTTGTGTTAGTTTCGTGCGTATGATTGTTTTACTGCATTGCAAGTCACGTGTTATTCGTTTTTTGTTTATTCATATTAACTCTTTGAGTGGGAGTGCCAACTTGAATTCGGCTAGTGTATTGAGGAGCACGATTGCGCTTTTTGGCACTCAAAGAGTTAACCATTGTAAACGCCATATTTTGTGTTGTTTATGTATTCTCAACATTTTATTTTTAAAATTTAAGAAATTTAAAATAAATTCACTTATAAAATTTTATTAATAGATATAAAATTAAATTATGATAATAGAACATATTAAATATAAAATATATTAGCATGTTAAATAAGAACACTCCACAGCTCGAGAGCAGACGTAATGTGCTGAGAAAAGGATAGAAGCACCATAACAATTAAACCGATTCGCCCGGATCGCGTTATTTTGGTACTGTTCATCATACAAATGACACAAATACGAACAAAATAAAAATACAAATACAAAGACATAATTGTGTATTATACACTGTATACGTATTCGATTTTTTTTGCTTCACTCATTTTAAATGAGTAACTCACGAGACAAAATCGATATACAGAAGTATGAGCAATAATTTTGCTAAAATATTTTTTGTTGTTTATTTATGATAATTTTCGAATAATTTGTTAGTTTATCGCCTTACAGAGCTCTCACAATAGAAAGCCTTAAGAATACTTTACATGGTTCTTTCCATCAAAAGAGTGTGACTTTTGCACTTAGAGGAAAATACTGAAGAGCAGCAACTATTTTTTCCCCATATAAAAATCAATATAATATTTGCTATCTCTTTTGAGTCATGTGGGAACAGGATGGTTATATAAAAATGCATATGGTCGTCTCAGATATCAAAGAAAAAACTAACGGAACAAGTTGTTGTTGTTGTAACAAGTGACGCGCTAAATTTTGTGTTCTTAAAAAATCGTCATATTATTAATTAAAAAAACTAAAATATTATAAAACAGTTTGTGTATCGTGTTAATTATTTTGTGTAGTTTGTGAATAAATATTTAAAACTTTGATCATTAAAATATTGCAATGAAGTGCTTTGTGAAGTGTTGTCAAAATGCGCCTCAAAAAACTCGAAAAGGAATTTCTTACTATCTGTAAATGTTTTTAGAAAATAAAATGTAAATTATGTTAAAAGCAAAGTGATTTGTGATAAAATTTTCATTAATCAAAAAAATTTAAGAAACGAATTTTGGTTGTTGTTGTTGTGCTTTTTCTTTTTGTAAACATAATAAAATCATATGTTATATTACAGTGTCGTATTTTCTTATTAGTACGTTCATATTTTACGTGCTTTTCTTTTCATAATTACTTTTTATTTCGGAATACTATAAGTGCAATATTTTACCGAAAATAAAAACGATTAATGCGTACTATATTGGAATTAAAATAATTGTGAATTTGTGTAGTTTTAAATTTCGATCGAGCAAATTCTAAATACGACCCGTTGATTTATATGCTTTCTCTTTTACCCTCCGAATTTGACTCACTTGACAGCTGCAAACATTCAATCTTCAGTATTTACCTTTATGCTTTTGCAGGTGAATGTAAGCGGAATTCCGATGAAATTGCATATATGTATTGGGCTTTTATCTCATTTTGTGAAGATTGCTTTAAGGACTAGACACACCAAGCGTCGACGCCGAGCGACGAATTTAAATATGCATTAATTTATTTATGTATTGTATAGAAACGATAGAAAGCAATTATATGCCAATTATTTATAAAAAACATTACAAATGTGGGATTTTTAATATAAAAATTGTAATTTTAAGAAATTTTATCGAATGAAGTTGCATACGCCGCCGCGAAATTATGTCCCACACCAAGCGGCCAAAAAAATTCGTCCATCGCTGCCGAACATAACCTAAAAATAATCATACTTCAACTGTGATCCATACATTTCTCATTCGTCGTTCACGTATGCACTCATATTATTTACCAATATTAAAAATTAATAAAACAAAAGTCTAAAATTCTCAAAACTATCCAAAACAAAAAAGACGCCGCGCCGCTCTTGGTGTGAATGGTTATGCGCGTCGAGTTGTATGGAACATTTGTAATTTGACGCGCCGCGCTTGGTGTGTCTTGTGCTTTACTGCACTTCGGTTAGTCGTATGTCCCACACCAAGCGGCCAAAAAAATTCGTCCATCGCTGCCGAACATAACCTAAAAATAATCATACTTCAACTGTGATCCATACATTTCTCATTCGTCATTCACGTATGCAGTCATATTATTTACCAATATTAAAAATTAATAAAACGAAAGTCTAAAATTCTCAAAACTATCCAAAACAAAAAAGACGCCGCGCCGCTCTTGGTGTGAATGGTTATGCGCGTCGAGTTGTATGGAACATTTGTAATTTGACGCGCCGCGCTTGGTGTGTCTTGTGCTTTACTGCACTTCGGTTAGTCGTATGTCCCACACCAAGCGGCCAAAAAAATTCGTCCATCGCTGCCGAACATAACCTAAAAATAATCATACTTCAACTGTGATCCATACATTTCTCATTCGTCATTCACGTATGCAGTCATATTATTTACCAATATTAAAAATTAATAAAACGAAAGTCTAAAATTCTCAAAACTATCCAAAACAAAAAAGACGCCGCGCCGCTCTTGGTGTGAATGGTTATGCGCGTCGAGTTGTATGGAACATTTGTAATTTGACGCGCCGCGCTTGGTGTGTCTTGTGCTTTACTGCACTTCGGTTAGTCGGGTTGGAGTGTAAAGGTACGCCGCAACCAAACAAATCTTTTCGAGTCAGGTGTACCAACAACGCAAAACGAAAAGAAAAATATAATGTGGTTTTTTTGTTTTGGAAAACTAATATATTTGTCTCAACATTTTGTATACACTCTCATCACTCTTACACCCATCAGCAAATTGAGTTTTTTTATTTCTATTTCACATAAAAAATATACCAACCATCGCAGTCGCCATACTCAAACAAAAAAAAAAGATGAACATTTTTTCTTCAAGTTAAGAATTTTTCTACAAATAAACTTTTTCTAGTTATAACAAGAAACAAATTACAATTAAAAACTTGATCTAGTTGTGTTGGTAATGAGAAGTTAAAATAGTAAAAGTTTAATTTTGGTTAAAAACATTTTTATTAATTTGAGTGCATCATTAGAAAAATTTGCGAGAATAAAACTAGAAAGAAAATTGGAGGAAGAAAAATTTCGCAGTGAATTTTTTTCTTGTTAAAATATTTAATGATTGAAGAATGAATACTAAATCTGATACTAATCGACATGTGTTAGCTATTCAAGCCAAGAAGAAACGTCATAAGCCGAATAAAAAGAAAAATAAAGTAAATAATGATCAAAATCTGGAGAATAGCGGTGGTGGTGGTGGTGCACAAGCAGCATTACATCAACCCCAACAAGCATCTAATTTAATTAACAACCAATCGTTAACCGAGCTGGGAAAATATTGTAGCGGCGGTGTCGGTAAGATTGAGACCCCTGGTGGTGGTTGGAACGATACACCAACATACACATCATCGAACGAAGATGAATTATTCACAAGTGAGGAGGAAGAACAGGAGAGTCGGGAGGATTATTGTAAAGGTGGATACTATCCGGTGAAAATTGGTGATCTTTTTTTGAATCGTTATCATGTAACGAGGAAATTAGGATGGGGCCATTTTTCGACCGTTTGGCTTTGCTGGGATTTAGATGATAAGCGGTATGTAGCTTTAAAAATAGTTAAATCAGCACAACATTTTACTGAAACCGCGAAAGATGAGATAAATTTGTTAAAATGTGTTCGCGATAGTGACCCAGCCGATCCAAAACGTTCTAAAACTGTTCAACTATTAAATGATTTTAAAGTGACCGGTGTTAATGGTACCCATATTTGTATGGTATTCGAAGTGTTGGGACATAATTTACTTAAACTGATCCTAAAATCTAATTATCGTGGTATACCATTAATTAATGTTAAAACAATAATAAGACAAGTGCTTGAGGGTCTCGATTATTTGCATTCTAAATGTAAAATCATCCATACTGATATTAAACCTGAAAATGTGTTGTTATGTGTTGATGAGGTCTATGTTCGGAAATTGGCTTCCGAGGCTACTGAACTGCATGCAATGGGTTTAAAGCTTCCTTATTCATTAATAAGTACAGCACCAAAAGAGTTCCAAGAACAACCAATTAGTGGTAAAATGTCTAAGAATAAAAAGAAAAAATTAAGGAAAAAAGCTAAACGACAATCAGAATTAATCAAAAAGCAGAAAGAACAACTTCAGCAACTTGCTGTTTTACCAGAAATCAATGAGGATACTATAAATGATGCAAACCAAGAAAATATTCTCCCACTTGAGAATGGTGAGCAGAATGAGGTGGAAATTGTTGCCAACCAGAGCAATAATGAAAAAAACGGTGAAATAGTTTTGCTTAACGGTGAGATTAACAAAAAAACGGATGGCGATGATGATTTAAGCAAACAACATCTAGAAGAAACGAGTAATAACGGCGAACCTGATGGGAATGAGTTCAGTAGTACTAGTGGTGAAAATGGCAGTAGCAGTGGGGCGTGCGGTTCACCAACTTCTTCAAAATCAATTTCTGGCGAAAATAGTATCGAGAACGATCATAACATAGACGAGGATGGTGATAAAAATAAAGATATCATAAATAAAAGCCTCTTGAAGGATGAAGAGGATGACGACGATGTTAACAACTATATTAATGCAAGTGATAAAGGTGTTAATTCGGTTGATGAGAGCGTTACGTCGGATTCAATGAGGAACCGAAAGAAGAAAAGCTACTCAAATAAAGATCCGGCGTTCGAGATATGTGATGACATAGAAGTGAAAATTGCTGATTTAGGAAACGCTTGTTGGGTACACAAGCATTTCACCGAGGACATACAAACACGTCAATATCGTTCATTGGAAGTAATATTGGGGGCTGGCTATAATACTAGTGCTGATATATGGAGTACTGCATGCATGGCGTTTGAATTGGCGACCGGTGATTATCTCTTTGAACCTCATTCAGGTGAAAATTACTGCCGAGACGAAGATCATATAGCCCATATAATAGAACTACTTGGACCAATACCAAAAAAAATTATATTTCCTGGGTCATTATCTCATTTAGTATTTAACACGCGCGGTGAATTGAGACATATAACTGGGTTAAAACCATGGGGTCTTACCGAGGTGCTAACGGAAAAATACGAATGGCCAATGCCACAAGCCCAGGATTTTGCTTCTTTTCTATTACCAATGTTAGAATTTGACCCAAATAAAAGAGCAACTGCAGCTGATTGTTTAGAACACCCATGGTTAAAACAAACACCACAACAACAATAAAAATAAATTTTTGTATTAGTTTTTATTAAATAATTAAATTAAAAATTATAAAAATATATAAATATATAAAAAAAAACAAGTATAAAAAATAATAATAATAAAAAACCACCCAAAATTATCAATTATAATTAATTTATATTTTTTTCATAATTGTATACAGTATGTTCAATAGAATATTCCATGATTGGCCCTTTAACATAAAAATAGGGAATTCAAAATTATTCATGTTTATTGTTCTTAAGAGATTATAATTTGGCTAATTAAATGCATATAAGTACATATTATTATTATTTTTTATTAATTGAAAAATTAAAGTAAAATTAATATTTTATGTCGTAATAGGACACTAAGCAAATGAACGAAGTCAAATTATTAATTTTTAAAATTTAAAAATTTTGCATTTCTGGGTAAAAGTACAGTGAAAGACAAAAATAAATTATTTTATGTGCAGAGGTCTTATCTGAAAAGTAAATAAACGCGTTTGTTCGTTCGCATGAATATTCATTTTTCTCGCTATTTGAAACTATCATACTTTAAACGGGTTTTGAATTGATTCCGTACTTTTGCTTGGTCCTGCGTTGTTGACGTCTGGTATGCTTGGTAACGACAAATATTTATTGTAGATATTAGAATCAAAAATGAAACTAGAGATAGGTTCCTCCCGTGTGGTTAATATTACTATAATTTTGTTGGTACCTTGTTAGGTAATTTACATAATAGCTAAATTGCCAGAATATTACACAGCATCAATTTTGAGTATTAAGCCAGAGACAACCAAAAACAGGGAGTCTACTATGGAAATCGATCGTTGACGTTTTTTGTTCGTTGATTATATTCAGCATTAGTAATTACTATTGCTGAATATAAACAACGAACAAAAAACGTCGACGATCGGCCCCCAGATCTCATCCTTTGTAAATGTAGATTTTAAAACAGCGTATACATTTTGTCGAATCATAAAATCAAGAATATTTTGTTTTCTTGCGCATCCGTTTGTCTACGCTAAAATCTTCATAAATAGAAGTCATGCTATGATCATACATAAAAACACTAACGAAGGCTGTGGTGCTGGTGATGTATTGGCTCGTTCCATACACGGCTTCAACTTCTGGCTTTAAACTAAGTCGTAATAGATTTTTTAATGCTAATTTAAACCCTTATTTTATATTGAAACACCAATTTTCTTGTATTGTTTTGTTCTGCTCTCTCGACAATAAAATTTAAACAAAAATCTACATCTCAAAAATGGCCTTATTTTTTTATTTGCATTTCTATTTGTATTAGTTCGGCTTCACCGAAAATTTTTATTTCGCAGTTAACATCGATTTTATTGGTAAAAGGGGAAAGAGACGAACTTAAAGTCGGTTTTTGAAGCCGTGTATGAACGGGCCTATAGTATTTCACAAATACGTATGAGCATACCCAATAGAATTCCTTATGGCCCATGCCACACGTAAAAAAAAAATGCGGCATTTTTCTTCGTTTCTTTCCCCGTTTACCTATGATACAAGTTTTAATTTCGACTTAAACAAATTTTCTGTTCAACCACACAACTCAAACATAAATGAAATAAAAAATATTTCAAGGACATTTTTGACTCATTTTAGTTAAAATTTTATTTAAGAGAGAGCAGAACAAAACATTGGTAGAAAAAAAATGCCAAAATACAAAAAATGCTCGTGTGGCATGGGACTATGACTTTTTACTTACAGAAAAGTATGAAAAAAAAACTTGAGAATTTTTTTTTTTTTTTGTCAAGTTTTTTTTTCATACTTTTCTGTAAGTCATAAGGAATTCTATTGGGTATGTATGCTCTGTTAGTTTGTTTCTTCCTTTTTGAGGTCAGATATTTCTATCCATATATGCATATCCACACTACGGTAACTTGAATCCGGTAACTTCTTCGTTTATTTCCTCTTTACCTATAAAATAAACAAATTTTATTGATACATAAAGGGGAATGAAACGAAAAAGTTACCGGATACAAGTTACTCTAGTGTGAATATGCACTATGGCCCACAAATAAGTGCAGGAAAAAATAAAATAAATTTATTATGTACGTTGGTAGTCCAACCAATACAATGTTAGTACAGAATCTACTGAAATAGAAGTCCTGCGCAAACTCTCATTCCGCCTATTCAGACTAGGACTCATGATACCGGTATCAAACTTCGGTTCTATTCTCTTTACCTATAAAACCGTTTTTTTGAGCCACAAACAAACCAGTTTTATAGGTAAAGGGGAAAGAAACGAAGAAATGATTCCGAATCATGATTTCCAATGTGGACGCGCACATTGACAGATACCAGATTCTACTTAAATATAAGTTCTGCTAACTACACTCATGAAATAAACAATAACTAAGTAAAGATGTATTGATATTTTTTTTTCATAGTATTTTTTAATTTTGTTTTAAATAACTAACACCCCGATTCTGAAGCAGAGTCACTGACTGAAAAATGGTCTTGGGTAAGACGTTTTGTCTTTATTTTGAGTTTAGTCTTAATTATGAGGATTTTCATAGCCTGTGCGTAGTCTGTGACCAATAAGACCACCAAATTTGTATGTGTATACCCTAGGCAGACACAAACTAGCTAATCGCGAATTCGAGATTACGTAGTTATTTTTTCAGTCTGTCAGCACATGATTTTGGCAAAACAGGATTACTGCGTTTATAGAACAAGATTACTACAATCGGGTTATAGGAAGAAAATAAATGTGAAATATAAGAAAATCAGTAGGATTGTATTTGGCTGGGGAACATAAGTCATTTTCATTGCATGTATACAGAAAAATTGTTAGATTGTAGATTAAATTTTAAAATTTTTTAACTGCCACAGAAATTATTTATACATTTAGTTTATATTAACTTATTGTAACTGTTTCGATGTAATTCAAAATCGGCAAATACGCATTGAAATTGTTTTATATCATTAATTAAATATAAATTTGAACGTTTGTAGAGTTACAAAATAGGGTTTGTGCCTGTCACCATAATTATAAAATCGCGATTTCATTTGTTTGACATGCAATCGCGATTGGAAGAAATCACGATAATTTTTGTGTCTGTCCACGGTATAAGTATATTTGAGCATACCCAATAGAATTCCTTATGACTTTTTACTTTCAGAAAAGTATGAAAAAAAACTTGAGAATTTTTTTTTTCATACTTTTCTGTAAGTAAAAAGTCATAAGAAATTCTATTGGGTATGCTGTTTTAAGATTACCCTTTATACATACGATAGTGGGTAAATAGTAGTGCGATAGTGAAGAAACAAAAAAAAAATTAAAATGTACATTGCATTGTTAGTTTAATCAGGATCTACTTAAATATACGTCCTGCTCACTCCTCTCATTGACAGATACCTATTTAAAAAAACTAACCTTTGTTCAGTGTTACACTAACAATACAACGTAAAGGCTACATTCCACAATGAAACATAATATTTTTTCAGTAAAAAAAGCAAGAACAATATAAGTTGGCCACATACCAAAACGAAATAAAAATTCAGTTAAATTTTACTGATAAAATCGTTTTGTATGTAGTGGTGTATTGCCATAATAAAATGGAAAAAAATACTAACCAGAGTATTTTTTATAGCAACATTCTAATACATTTACATAAAAAAGTATATGACGAGAAATATTTCTCGCACACTAACGTTTTATGGTTGGGAAAATATTATGGTAAACCAACATTTTTATTATTTTTTTAATATGTGATTTCTTCGCGAGTAAAAATGTATAAAATATTTTTTATTTGATATTGATGAATTGTAATACCAATCAAACTTAAATTTCTTAAATTTCCGTAAAATAAAATTAAATTGCCGAAGAAAATTTATTTTGTGAAGTTATATTATCCAACAAGGAAGAACCAACAAGGTTATATTATTTTCAAGATGTCACAATTTAACTATAAAATGTTCCTATAAATTTTGTTTCTGTCACTCTAATATAATTTATTGATTAGCTTTCTCTTTTTGTTTCTCCAGTATATTTTACTGAATAAATAATTTTTCATTGTGGAAGAAAGGCTTAAATTTGAATATTTTTAAATTTTTTTTGTTTCTGCACCAACACATTTAAAAAAAATCCAATGCATCTTTATTTATAACATTTTCTGTGGAACACAAATCTTGATCCCGGATCAATAATTTGACGTAAATTTTTGATCCAACATGGCTTTGTTTACATTTTTTGTCTTTATTTTTTGATCCCGGATCAATTATAAAATCTAAAAAATTTGTTGGATTTTTATTGACGTTTATTCACACACAAAAAAACTAAACGTCCTGTGAAATTGTTAAAAAAGACGTGCCATTTCTATTTTATTATATTTGTGATTATTTAAATCGCAAGTTGTGTTTAAAGTGAGATTTTTTTTGTGTTCTTTGGCAAAAACAAATTGATCCAAAAGTAGGATCAATTTTTTTTGCCACCAGAAACTACATTAGTTATTGTTTATTTCATATGCATGGAGTTAGCAGGACTTATATTTAAGTAGATTCTGGTGTAACCAACATACTCTTTGTTAGTTTTTTTTAAAATAGGTATCTGTCAATGAGAGCTTGCGCAGAACCAAACACAATCATATTCTATAAGCCAAACTATGATCGGCTGTACACGCAGTAATGTCACATTTTAACTTCTATGTGATAGTATTGGTGTAAATTTTTAAATTCTATTTGATAGGATTGGTGAACGGCCAATAGAAATCTAATACAACACATTTGATAGATTTTTCGTTTATATTTACACAAACAACAAAAATCAAAATAGATTTAAAGATCAAATATATGTAGCCACGCCGCATTCATGTATAAAAAAACTAAAACAATAAAGAAAAATAGAAGTTAGAATCGAAAGTTACTACCTTTTCCTTTTTGATTTATCGTGATCGTAACGCAATTTTTAATTATCTAATAACAAACAAGACACACCCACTGATTTTTGTTTTCTATTTTTCCCTTTAAACATTTTTTTACGTAGATATATTTCTGAAAAATATACACAACATCGCGTAAATAAAGAATAAAATTTCATGTCCGTATACGCACAATACTATTAAATAGAAGTGAAAAGATACATGTGTGTCGCAACAATACGGCTTATAGAAAGTCGACTTATGATTGTGTTTGGTTTTGGCAGGACTTATATTTAAGTAGATTCTGGTTAGTAGGGTTCTTATATACATAACGTTGAGGGGAGGCACATAGTTTTCGTTTCGGTCGTTTCGTTTTCAATAAGTTTTTATAAATTCTTACGCACATAGTTTTCGTTTCGTTTTGAGTTGTTTTTGTGTTATTTGATAAATCGAATTTTTTCAGTTCTCACAATATTGTTTCAATTCAATCAATTATTTATAATATCATATCAATTAATTTAATAATGAGTGAAGATTTGCACATTGACAAAAAAACGATAATCATAAACACCAAAATAAATAATTTGAGGTTATTGTTTAAGTTTTTTTTCAACTCTTTCGGTTCGTTCTTCGTTCCACCTTTAACTTAACAATGTGACAAGATTTTCGGTTTTCCATACATTTTGACATATTCAACGTAAAGTTCGGAACGAAACGAAAACTATATGTGCCTCCACCTATACAAATGTCTGTCATTCAAAGTATGTCGTGACTTCTATTTACGAAGATTTTGTCTACGCAGTTTAAGGAAAATCTCAATGATATTGAAATTATCAGAAATAATTTAAAACAGTAAATAAATTAGTTCAAATGAAAACTCTAAAATAAAGCTTATTGCACACTCGTTCTAAGTGTTTTGGCTGATGCGAGCTATGTTTTCGAAATATCTCAGAATCAACCCTATACTTAGATGTACTTAATCAATATACATATTTAAATGTTTTATTTTAACCTTTGAGATAAATAATCAGCTAACATCACTCAAAACATGGGCGATGCTGGTCTAGTTATGTTTCTATTCGACAGGCTTAAATAAATTAGATACGAACGGGTTGAGCACAACTCGTTGGGATCAGTTTCACTTATTATGGCTTTGCAAATTAAAATAAGCTGTGATCTCTACACATAGCTCTCTCTGCTCAAATACAGCTCAAATGTGCAATGGCCCTAAGTGTATTCACACCAAACGCGAATTGTGAAAGCGTGTAAATTTATTCACGATAATATAAAATACCGTTAACTGTCGCATTTTTTTTTTGACAATAAATTTAATCGCGTTTGGTGTGATTCTGTCTAATTGTCTGTGGTTAAGCTAATTCAAAATCATATACCATAAACATGCATCACTGTTTTGTGTGTCGAATATGTCCAATTTTTATTTATAAAAAACAGTAATATTAAATGTGTTGTTTGAATACAAAAAATAAAAATAAATTAAATGATTTACATACCTACTATTTATTGTTAACTAAAAATAAATACTAATCAATTAGAATAATATTTTTTACTACATACATACTAATAAATATAAAATCAAAATTATGTACAACGTCTAAGTATCTAGTGGTATTTATAGAAGAATTAGTTGCTGAAAATGTGTATTCTTTCATGCTCCCGTAAATACAACAAATATACCTTGTGGTTGTGTTTATTTAATATTGATAGAATAGTCATTTTCAGCAAGAAATGACTACATTATACATTTTATCGATTTTGCAAGTGATGTGAGGCTGGCCTTACACACCGGAGAGTTAAAGAAAATTATTCACAACAAACAATCAAGTTTAATGTTTTTTTTTGCAAATTAAAATGATTTTTTGTATTTTGCTTTGAGATTATTCATAGATTTTAACTTACATATTTGAACCGTTTATTTTGAAAGTGGCATAATTTACACCGCATCCCTCCTAATGCAATAATCTTTTCCTTTGACTTTTGCCTATTACTTTTTTCTAAGAAAACCACCACCACCATTTTTCATACTTTTCTGTAAGGTAAAAGCCATAAATTTTCTATTGGGGATGCGATTTAAGTCACCTTTTCTTTAAATAGAGGAGCCTTTTTTATTCATTCCAATCTGATCACGTGACTTAAGAATATTCCAAACAGAATGTAATAAAAAAACGATTTGGAAGGAATGGAATACATTTTTGAGTCATTTTTTAGTTGTTTAATATTTTTATATATTTTCATAAATTTTATATATTTTCATTGCTTTAGTTATTATTCTACATTTTTAATTTATTTTATTTTATTTTTTACCACAACTATTTTTTATGTACATGTACATTCAACAAAACTAAACAATATGGCGACTAATATTAAAAATATTCCTTTCGTTCTACCTTTTCATCTAGTACGAAATTTAAATATGAAAATATGTATAACAGATACTGCAAATTTCTGTTTACAAACAAATGTTTTTGTCAGCCAAATGTTTTCCACTTACAAATTTTATCAGCTCTTGAAGCAAAGAAAAAGTTTGAGATTTTTTGTTCACCTCAATTTTTAAATTTTTAACTTTTTATGCGATATTTAAACCAATTAAACACACTCTTAGGTCGTGTTTCAATTGGATTAAACACCGCATAAAAAGTTTAAAAGTTAAAAATTTATTTGTGGTAATTTTTTAACTTTTTATCTGTTTCAACTGGTTAAAAATTTTGACAATAACATGGTTGCTTATTTTATGTGTAATTGCGAACATATATAGCAAATTTAAATATGAAAACATGTAAAATAAATACTTTTTAAATATATATTAGCCAATTATGGTCAGTTTACACATATATCATTGCAATTTTTCTCAAAATTGTTGCATGGAAAATTTTTGTTGACAAACAAATATTTTTCTCAGTCAAATGTTTTCTATATAAAAATTTTATCAGCTCTTGAAGCGTATAAAAAGTTTGACATTTTTATTCACCACAATTTTTAACTTTTTAACTTTTTATGCGGCATTTAAACCAATTGAAACACGCTCTTAATATCTCTCTTCCACTAATCCCCACAGTTAATTTTCTGAGTACAGTAACTTACGCCACTTTTAAAATAAACATGTTTGTTGTACCGTTAATTAACAAAAGTTCTCTCGAACAAAATCCCAATAGTTTTTAGCATATTGATTGGACATTAATTTAAAATGAAGATATACTGTTAAATTATGACTAATGTTATCGTTAACTTGATTTTTTGAAAAAATGACTTATGCCACTTTCAAAATAAACGGCTCATTTAATTGGTAGTGTTTTAGTTTTTTTTTTCAATTTAATTTTATTGATCCCAAACCATACATTGCATACATACAGTTTGAAGAAATCACTTTAAACGCACATCATGTTTAAACGGAAAATAATTTCAAAAATTTTGTTCGTTTTTTACTTTTCTCAGGGTAAAAAGTACGTACATTAGTAGGTTAGTATACCAAACTTTGACTGTCATGTGTTGTTCAAATGTAAATTGCGTTATTTACATCGTATTAGATTGTTTCTTTCTTGTAAACACTCATCCCCAATAGAAAACTTATGACTTTTACCTTAAAGAAAAGTATAAAAAATATTTTGACAAAAAAAAAAAAATTTGTTCGTTTGGTTGGTGGTTTCCTTATAAAAAGAGTAACAGCGCATCCCCAATAGAATTCCTTTAACTTTTTCCTTACAGAAAAGTATGAAAAAAAATTGATAAAAAAAAAATTTTTTTTTTTCATACTTTTCTGTAAGGAAAAAGTTAAAGGAATTCTATTGGGGATGCGCTAAAAAATTTTTTGCATTGGGGATGCGGTGTAAACTGCAAAAAACTACTGGGCAATGTAAACTCCGACGTATTTTGTTTAGTCAAAATATTTTGGCACATAATACAAACAGAAAGAACATTACCCGATTTTTGTATGGACAAATTTCCACCGTTTTTTTCTCCTTGATTTATATAGAGCACTACAGACGATCCAACTGGTTGGACCAACTGTCTGTCGGTCGAACCAAATTGGATGTTGTATCCACATTATCCAATTTACCATCCAATTTCTACGGTTTTTGTTTCTCAATAGTTTGTTTTTGTTTTCAATGCAATTTTTTACATACATGACTGACGAAATATCGTCCAAAATTACTACACACCATCCAATTTGGTTGGTTGGTTGGTCGATTGGATGGAATTTCCATCCAACACGTCCAACTTAATTTTGTTGATCAGCATGTCTACACACCCTCTAATTTTGCATCAGATGCAACCAAATTACACCAACCGTCCACCAAATTGGATCGTCTGTAGCGCTCTTATGGAAAAGGGTAGAATATAGTGGTGAATAAAATTGTGCACTGAATTTTTTACGTTTAATATGGGTAGTCATTTTTTTTGGTCCACTTAGTAGCGTATTTACTTTATAACATTGTTTTGGCTAGTCAAACTGTTTTAGTTTAGAAATCTGGGTAGCGATTCAGTGAAATTTAGCAGAAATAAACTAAACTGATTTTTTAAGTTTTTATTCTAACTATGCTTCCACAGAATTCCTTTACTGCCTTAATTTGGCCGTTAGAGCTCTTTCAAAAATGTAAATGGCGAATTTAGCATCTAATCGTATAATTTATAGTATGGTTTGCTCTTCCTTATTTGAAATACTCACTTAATTAGTACTAAATTTATTTCATTTTTGCAAATAAAGATGCGATTAAATGTATTAAAAAATAATTATATTTTCATAAAATAATTGAAAAAAATCTTCCAGGAAAAATTTAATCCATGCCATCTTATTTCAATGAAGTGATGTCACGTAATAAGATTATTTTGTAGATAGGTAATCTAAATTTGATCATTGCAAATAGGAACTAATAAGTTTTATCAAGTTATTCACACGATTCAGTTATATTTGTTTAAATTAGTATGGTTATTTGAAATTATAATTTTTATCAAATAGTAAATAAAGGATTTAATAAAAATGTAAATCCTGCATCTTCTACAAGGTTTCTCAAAAATGTTTTAAGAAAAATTGTTTTAGTTCACTTTGCATTAAGTAGTTGAATGTCAGGCATAAGATTTTTTTTTGGGTGGAGATTGGAGATGTTAACCGCTTAACTATTGGTTAGAAGATCCTCCGTCTTTTATGATAAAGATAGATTTCTAGATTTTCTCTATATAAGTTTGGTACTTTCCATACTGTAAATTTAAACGGTTATATGTTTAAAGAAATTTCAAAACACTAAACACCACTAGTTTAATCAATTTGATTTTAGAACTAAATGTCAAACACAAGCACCCATTAAAATAAACTGGTTGTTTATTGAAATAATTTTTCGTTGTAAATAGCGAGTCAGCAAATCGCTCTTTGTTGCTGTATTTACTAGAGAATGACAAAATAATCATTTTCAGCGAGATATTAAATTTAATACCTACCTCTAATAGTACAGTTTGTACTATTTGTTTCTTTTAAGGTATAAACAGAACCAGAGATACATCGACAAAATATATTTGTCTGCTGGCAATGTCGCTTTGGTAAACACAACAAGCGCGTCAGCGTTGAAGCGACAAAACAAAAAAAAAATAATAACAAACCCTAAAATAAACAATGTCAACAACATTCAGTTTGGTTGAAACTCATTTAACAACAGTTCTAAAAACTTTGTTACCAACATAATATGTACTCTCAAACTTGTTAGTAGTACTACAGCGCCGACGACAAAATTAGGTCGTGTTTCAATTGGTTTAAATGCCGCATAAAGAGTGAAAAAGTTAAAAATTTATTCGTGGTAAATATTTTTTAACTTTTTATCTGTTTCAATTGGATACAATTTTGACAATAACATGCTTATTTTATGTGTAATTGTGAACATATATAGACAATTTAATTATGAAAACAAGTAAAATAAATACTTTTTAAATATATATTAGTTAATTATAGCCTTGTCTTGACGATAAAACTAATTATAGTTTTAAAAATTAATTTTATGATCATAAATTGGATTTTTCGTCTTGACGGTGAGTGTAAACTACTGAATTTTCTCTTTTTATTGTGTATGGTTTTATTTATATTTTATATATTTCTCTTTCTATTTTGGCTGTGTGCACGTAGAAACATTCATGTATTCACTTATTTGTTATATAGATTGCTGAAATGCACCCGCATTTTCCGAGAAGTAAAAGTATGTTCCAATTAATTATGGGTGTTTTGGATAATTAATTATAGTACTAAATTGTACTAAAAATCATCAAATTATGTTCGTATTTTATATTTACTGTGTAATATTACACTGATAATTCAAATTATGCTCCAATTAATTATCATGTCGAGACAAGGCATATGTTCAGTTTACATATACATATATCATTGCCATTTTTCACAAAATTTTTACATGGAAATTTTTTATTTACAAACAAATATTTTTGTCAGCCAAATGTTTTCTATATAAAAATTTTATCAGCTCTTGAAGCGGATACAAAGTTTGACATTATTATTCACCACAATTTTTAACTTTTTAACTTTTTATGCGGTATTTAAACCAATTAAACCAACCAAAGAGCGTGTCTCTTAGAATAGATTCTAAAAAATCGGCGACAATGTCGTCTTCGCCAGCGACATTGATTGTGTTAGCATCCTAAAGTTTATGTGAATTTTAATTTGACAGGGGCTGTTTCTTGTCGCTGTATATGGTTCGGTTTATACACTGGTACTAACGGACATCCGGACATTGTATCGCCATACACGATTACTACGTTTAGACTCCTGTTTCAACTGGTTAATCTCAATTGATCAAAGTATTAAATTTAAAATCGGAACATTCGTATTATTTGAATAATTTATTATGAATTTGATCATTGAAATACATGTAATTTGCTGTTTCAATAGGCCACACAATAAAATCGTTGAACGGAATAAAAACTAATAATGGCAATGATTCGATGAAAATCAAGGTTATTTTTATTTTCTCCTATTCTGCTGTTATTTTGACGGTACGTTATGGAATAGCGTCGAGTACGCATAGCTAAGCGCTCACTAGCTCATCGGCGCGAAACGCCCCATTCAGCTAGTGTATATTTATAAAGTAAAAAATTCTGTCTGTGTTTGGCTGAATGTTTGTCCGGCCGCAGGAACTATTCAACCGATTTTGTATTAAAGTTTTACCATTGTACTTTTAAGCGTTTCAGAATTTCATTTTTGTTCCTAAATTCACAACTATTTCACAGATGGCTATTCCGAATCCGCACCAAAAGATATAGTTAAAGAGGGTTAATGAGTGTTAAAGAGGATCAAATACCACACACATTTCATGTATCACACTTGCCTAGGGTTCGCAAATTTACCGACTTTTGAAAAACCGGTAAATAATTTATGAAAAAAAAACGATTTACCGGTAATTTACCGTAAATCCAAATATATATGATTACGTAATGAACATTTAAATAAAATAATTGAACATAATTTATTTCAAAAATTGTATTTACTTCATTGAAAACCATAACCAAATTTCATTACTGTTAGTAAATATTTTATCTTAAGTTTAGAAAAATCTTTCGTTCACTCTGGATCTAAATTTTATTGCAATTAGTCAAATTGTAGGTCGAACGGCCCAAGTATATTTAAAAACCAAATTTAAAGATATTTCCTATATATGTTGCTCTTCGAAGAATGCCATCTCCCTTTTTTGCTATATTTAATCAGTATTCGTTTTGGAGATATTAGTTGGTTGATCAATTATTTGGATACTGGTCTTTATTATTGCCAAATCCAATTTTTTTAAAGATTAATGCTGCAGTTTCCTGTAATGATGGTTCAATTTCCGCTATTGAATTATTTTCGCTCTCTTGAGCCATTTCGAATTCCAATTTTTTGTAATCAAAATTGTATTATTGTACCTCAACAATTTTTTTAGCAATCTTGTTCTTATTGGTTTTGTTAAATATTCCATAACTTCCTAACCCAATTGCTATTTTTGGCTCAAATAGATAAGACAATACATCGGAATAAACTGGACGTCTTTCTATGATTCTAAAAATAAGAACCTCTTTTAGTTCCTCGCTGAAGGGTGTATTCTGAAGAGTGAATTCATCGAGCATAAACAACTACGTAGTATCCGCAATACAAAGTAGTTTTACATCTTTATGGCATACTGCCTATACAGAAGTTTTTATTGGCAACAAGGCTGTTATTGTAGTTGACAATAATAGAAATTCTGATTCTGAGAAGGATATCTCAGGATCGACGTCAATAAAATCGTTTCAACATCATCAGGAGGCTGTTCCAATGGGTCTCAGTATCTAAAAGAACGCTAAGCTCTTTCTTCAAGTCGTTTTTGATATGCTATTTCGTTTTTAATGGTGATATTTTATACTTGTCGTACTCTAGCGATAATTGGACCAATTTGTTGATGTTGAACTAGTTAGTGTTGATTTTTATTTATTATTTCGAAATCTTCGGTTTCTCCGTAATCTGAATCTTCTTCAACGGAATTGATATCAATGTTACTACTACTAGAGTCAGATGAACTTTTTTCTTCCACAAAATTATCTCTTTTATATAACACTTTCAGTATGGACAATTGGATACCATGAGCAAAGCACAAGCATCCCCGCTTTTTTTATTAAAGATTCGGTTAGTTTAGTATTAAGAATAAGAACATTTTTTTCAGCTGCTTTTGGCCGTTGAATTCGGATTAAACCGGAATTCCAAAATGAATCGTTCACATTTACATTCATAAAATGATGCTAAAACCTTCACGTTGGTTTATTCTTAAAGACGTCTGTTTTTTCAAACGTAGTTTGTATGGATGAACTATATTCTAGTACCATTTTTTTACTGTATTCGGCGACTTCGGAATGTTTTTATTCGAAATACAATCACTTTCACTTATAGTTAGACGTGAGATTACGGCTTGTAAATTATTGTCAACGGTTTCTTTAAATTATTTCGTTATTTGTCTTTTCCTAGAATATGCGAGATTACTGGTTTGCTGGCTTTACTTGTTGATGCCTGTTGAATTGTTTTTCTTTTTATTATATTTATCTGGTGTTGGCTCTTTAAATCATTGTGTAGCCCGCTTGTACTTCTTCTAGCACATTTAATAGTCCCATTACATTTTAAGTATGCTGCTGTGTAATTAAAACACTAATATTTACAGAAATACTGGTATTTTAGAGATGATTTGACTGTAACCAAATTTAAGTCGATTTATCGGTAAATCGATTTACCGGTATTGCGAACACTACAGTGATTTGCCTCTACGATTTATGTACAATAAACTTTATGAAAGAGAAACCATCTATTTTTGCATGAAGCTCACATAAGCACAGTGTAAATGTTAGTTTCGGAAATGTTAGTCAGGAGTCTAACTAATGTACTTCTATTATACCGATATACATTTTGGAAAATAATATTTCTGACAACTCTTTATATACTACTACCACTTATTTTAACGTTTTATCTCACACAGTATCAGTACACACAAGGTAAGACGGTTTTACCAATGCCTTCTAAACTATAGGCCGCTCACACCAAATGATGACGACACGCTAAGTCGACGTTTTTGTTGCTTTCTCTAGTTGTTTTGTTAGTGTAAATATCTTAAAATTATTATTGGCGCAGTCTCGGTTTAGACATAAATTGACGTCATGTGCGAAAAATGAGAGTAGTAAAAGGCCTGTAGTTTAGAAGGCATTGGTTTTACCATCGCACCTGGAGTAATAAGCAGTACTGCTTAATACGTCATTAAATTTATGTTTACGGTTTCTTTTCTGAACTGTAGACGGCGGATATGTTCATTAAAACTAATAATCAATACATAATGACTGAAAATTTTTAAACTAAAATGGTATGGTTCGAAAGATGAAAGAGATGAATGCACATTTTTTACATGGAATACAGATTATATAAATCCATATTGTTTTTGGTACAGTGTATTATATCACTTTAACTATTATTGTTATATTTTAATATAATAAAAAATATTAAAAACTTTTTTGAAAATATAAATAAATTTTATTTTATTTTGTTTTTTCTTTATGTAGAGTATAGTAAAAGAATCGACAAAGGACGAACGTTCGAAACCGGTCTTCTGACCTAAATTTAAATTTTTAATATCACATTACGATAAAAATAAAATAAAATAAAATTTATTTATATTTTTTTAAAAAACAGTTTTTAGCACTTTTTTGTTTAGCAAAAAAAATTTTTACGTGTGTTTTTCACGTACATAATTGCTTAATGAAATGCTAAATGAATATTTTTGCAATATGTAATGTAATAAATTATTTGTTGACAAAGTTTCGAATTATAATTTTTAATTATTTATTCAAAATTTACTGCGACGAATGACGTTTCACAAAAACAAAATTAAAAAAAATACAAACATAAATATTTCCCTTAATTAACTAAACTGATATCTTAAGTCAAAGATAGGATCGATCGACATAACATGACGTAATATACCAACATTTTTAGAGCAGTGAGGCCTGTTGTAGTATTCTAGTGGTGCTCTGACTACAGACTATAGTGAATAAATAAATTTCTCTCAGATAATAATTATTATTGGCAGGAATAATAAAATTTACTACTGAGTAATTATCTACGGAAACTATTTATTTACAACCAAAAACTTTAACAACTACACTGAGAAAAAAAAATATGATAAATACATGATTGCATTTACCATATTATGATAATACTAAATTATTGTTATTATTAATATCATCATTGTGCGTTAAATACAATTATTTAAATGATTGATTTTATCATACTATGATATTCTTGATCATTCTTCTTCATCATAACAATGATGATCACATGTGAAAATTTTTGTTTTTCACCAGTGATTATCGATGTTATGATGAAGAAGAGAAGAAGAATGATCAAGAATATAATAGTATGATAAAATCAATCATTTAAATAATTGTATTTAACGCACAATGATGATATTAATAATAACAATAATTTAGTATTATCATAATATGGTAAATGCAATCATGTATTTGTCATATTTTTTTTCTGAGTGTATAAGCCTACAAGGAGTGATTTCGATTATTTTTAATTCGTACCACTGTTTGGAGAGGTTTTCTGGCCAATACTCTTCAGCGTTATAAATAGGGGTCCATTTTATTATTTATAATTCCGATTGTGTTAATTAATAAGCAACCCAAGCCTCACTAAAATATTCTCATTAACTTCACATGTAGAGTTCTAATATTCTCGTTTTGCAACAAAGTAGCTGACATCTGGTGAACAAAATGTAAATCGTAGTTTCCTATGAAGCAAGGAGGATTAAAACTGTCATAACAATGATTTTGACAATTCTCGTCCCCCTTGTAGACGTAGAAACCAACGCTATCTACATTCGATGAAAATCGCCAATAAGCCGAGACCGCTTATACGCTTGTATCTCTTTTCCTGCCCGGTAACACAATTGTGTGGGTAACACAATCCTGCCCCGTAACACAATTGCATTTCAAAAGAAAACGTATTTCAAAATGAGTAAACATTTAAACCAAACTAGACAATTCCATTTAGAGCTAACTTATTGTCTACAATTTGTATATTTTAGTGGAGCAAACGTGAACTGCGTCCGTCCAAATTAAACAGTGATTATAGAACAATAACACTTTATTATTTTGTCTTTAATTTTATACTACTTTAAAATAATACCGTCCGTTCGCTAAAGCTGACCTAGAAATAGATGAGTGATCAATGAAAATAGTATGACTTGAAATTTTAAATAATTTTGGGTGTGCCATAGCATTACGAAAACTTTTCAGCAAAAATTTATGTGTTAACAATCTATTTGTTACTGACTACATTACATAGACCACAGGTAAATTATAGATAAGGATTAAAATAATATCAAACTAAGGTTCAATTTGAGTGTCTTTTAATTTTTATCTATTTTCCACGATAGTTTTTTGATAAATACACATGCAAATTATTAGTTTCATTGAAAACCAATTCTTTCAATTGCAGTTGTTCACCTTTCAAGTTCCTTTTATTTCCAACAAATATAACATAATTACACAAATGGAAAAATAAAAATTTCAAATTTTGGCCAATTTTAATTTATGGGATGCTACATAAAATTAAAATGTTCTGATTTGTGGGTCCTTTATACTGGCTATTCTTAACCAGGTAATATAGATATAGATCAAATATACCAGGTAAAATATTAAGGGTTCAAATAATTTTTGGGTTTTTTTTATAACTTCGAAGCTTTATTCCGAGAAATTGGTACACTGTATTTTATTCAAAGTATTGTCTGTTATTAGCTACGACCTTTTGCCATCTTTCAGGCAGCATACGGATTCCAAGTCGGAAATATGGCTTCTTCGTAGGCAGTGAAGTGCTGCTCGGCCAGATTATGAGTCATCGACCGGAACAAGTGAGGTTGGACAAAATGAATTGAAGCACCTCCAAAGATTCCTTGACGACTCTTACAACATGTGGCCGGGCTTTGCCGTGCTGAAAGCTCATTTTGTCATGTCTTTTGGTATATAGTGGGCGTTTGAGCTTCAATGCTCGGCTTGATTGTGGTGGTTTCGTTAAGCTGGAGTAGCTCATATGCGATCTTTGAACTGATCCTACCAGATGCACAGCATTTGCTTCTTGCCATGAATATTTGGCTGGACTGTTGAAGTTGTTGCATGATCGTCCTTACCGAACGATTTTCTGCGCTTTGGGTTGTCGTAGTGGATCCATTGTACACCCGTCACGATTTGATGCAAAAAACCCTTCTGATTTTGTCTTTGAAGCTGTTGTTCGCACGTGGAAAACAGCGTTCGATGTCTCTTGGCTTGAGTTTATACGAAACCAAATTTCCTTGTTTTTGCACCATACCCATAGTCTTGAGACGGTTTTGAATTGCTAGTTGAATCACTCCCAAAGTTTCAGCGAATTTCCGCAAGTTGTATTTTGTTGGCACAAAAGTTGACATATGGTTAGAGCAAAAAAAAAAATATCGCTCATTTCCTGCAAGAGTGACACAATTCAAATTTTTTAATTTTTCAGTAGAGCGATTTGAAAATATCACTCAAAATTGTGTGTAAAAACGGTGTTTTTCGAAAGTAATTAATAATTCATTCTGATTAGTAAAATACATTTTTTCTGTTTCTAATCCTCAATCGGATCTTAGTTTTTATAATTCTTTAATATTTTTCAAATTTTGTTAGGATAGTTTCCAATATCTTAGAATGTTAATATGTTTCGCAATTTGAGTGATTTTTTATATGAAATTTTACCTAATTTACCAGAAGTAACTACATAGGAGAGTATGTTTTGATGATACAAAATAATAAAAATATGTTTTATTGGGAATCGTTTGATTCGAATATCTTAGAAATGAGTGAATTTTGTGTTGTATCACTGTTGCAGCAAATGAGCGATAAGTTGTTTACACTTCAGCGAAATAGCCCATATTGACTTTTAGACGGAAATTGTATGACGCTTTAACATGAATATAGTCCTAGATGGGCCGATGCGATTTAATACTAGTTCCGTTATAAATCCCTTATATTTGTACTCCCACCACGTACAGCGCCAAATTCGGTAAAAATGGTTGAAGCAATAATCAAATGTTCGATAATATATTTCTCATAAATATCTCGCATTTTCGGTTGATGACAAATACTAAGTAATTAATGGCAATTAAAATTAAGCAGAATTTTGTATGCAATTCAGGAGATTTTTCTTTTAATAATACTACATACTAGGATACTGCTTTTATTTTAACTAGTATACAAATGCCCGTACATTTTAATATTTACATGTAACAATAAAACATAGTTTACTAACTAGTTTTTAGGAATTAAATTTGAAACTAAAACAATAAAACAAGTTTTTTCTTTTTTTTAATTTAATTTTCGTACCTGTCCTTATTATTGTTTTTATCGATAATTTTCCTAGAATATGTAAATTAAATACATAACAAATTTCTTGTGCTAAACCAACTAGATTAAATGAAGTTACTGAAATATGATAAATTACACAAATTAAATAAATTAGATTATCGAAATTTAGATAAAAATATTTAATGTTAAATTAAACACACCTTGTAATATTGACTGGTATTTTTTTGTTGGAACTCAATTAAAATTAAAGAGGCTACAAATTAAATAACACTTTGAACATTGATTCGAAAATTCTTATTTGAATTTCATATTTTAGCTAACAATATATAAAAAATTTGTCCATAAAATGTAATGCCATAAAAAAGCCAGTCACTTGTAGGTTAAAAGTTTATTTAAAAATAGTTCAATCATTAAAATGACCCATCCCCTAATCCCAATAATGTTTTAAAAATTGATAACTTATCTAAAATTTAGTTAAATTCTCTTTCAGAGACAAATAAATTTATTTAAATGTCATTTAAAAAGAAAAACAATAATATTTCATTTATTCATTTTTATTTATATTTTATTACACGATACTAATAAATAAATAACAATAATAATATATTAGTAGAATACTGTAGTAGGAAATAAAAAGCCTTAAATTATAATAAAATATCGATTTTACATAAAAAAAAGTATTTATAAATAAGAAAATAAATAAAAACTAACAACAACCAAAACAAACTATTTTATTCCAATAATGCCGATAACAAATAAAATTTATATTTTAATTAAAATTATATTAAAACCCAATCACAAATATTTGATGAAATATAAATAAATATTAATTATATTACAAACGATAAATATAAGTACTCATATATGTACATACATATAATTTTGAATGGAAAATATGTATGTATAATTTATATTAAACCTAATTTTAAAAATAACCCCGACTGACGTTTTGATTTTCATTAAGGTTTAATTTACTTTGATTTAGTTATTTAATGAAATTGATTTGATAGCTTCCATAATATTATGTTAAGCAATTTTGTTTTTGTAATTCAATGATTGTTTTCCTTGTAGACATACAAATAAATATAATATAATATAGTGAATTTTAAAATTTCATTGGTAATTTATTATGGACAAAAATAAAAGAAACTTATTAAAAAACAAAAAATACATGATAAATGTAATCAATATACATAATTTAAAAAAATACTAAATAGTCCAACCAAAAACTAAACAGAAATAAAAAATCACGATAATATTTAAAATTTATAACCAGCAAATAAATAAAATCCCAATTATAAAATGAAAATTTTAAAAATACGTACATATATTGTAACGTAATTTTAAAATTATCGTTTAATAAAAATAATTTAAAATAAAGAACAGGTCTATAAATTAATTAAAATTATATTTTCTTTCTTATTATTAGTTACTTATTGTTATTAGTAGGGTTGTGGGTCCTATTTCTATGTTCACTGAGATGTAGTGTGTTAAAGGAAAATAGTTTGAGATACACTTATACCACAAACTCCTTATATATCCTGAGAAGTAAGTTTGGTACTAATCGTATGTATACCAAATATTTTGGTTATAATTTTCCAAGAGTAGAACAATAGTAACAGCTGAAAGGTCCTATATGTATTGTAATATATAATGTTTGCTCATTCTAATTTCGCACAACATGAATAAATCAGGTCGCCCCATTTCAATACATGAACGTTTAATTTTGAAATTTTATCTACTCGTAGATGAAACTTTTTTATGGATTGGTAGCTGTGCCCTCTACAGGTCAAAACGGTATCGATACAAAGGTATCGTTAAAAGTGGTATCACTTTAGAAAGACCTTAGATAGTGTTAAATTATTCAATAAACAATTTCATGTAAGCACTGTTATTTTAAAAATTTTAGTGAAATGAATGTAATCAAATACATTCATTTCACTAAAATTTTTAAAATAACAGTACTTACATGAAATTGTTTATTGAATAATTTAACACTATCTAAGGTGTTTCTAAAGTGATACCACTTTTAACGATACCTTTAGTAAAACCAGAAATATACCAGTGTAACTTCACTTCGCTTCGTTTCGATTAAAATCATCACATCGAATAAAACGATAAATGGAATGTTATAACTTTTTCGATGGATATTAAATATTTACAGTTGGCAGCACTTTTTCGGCATGCTTTCGGAATTAAAATGACGTTCTAAACCCATTTGTTTACTTGTCAAACAAATAAAACAAATTTAAGTGCTTTGTTTTTATATATTTTTTTATGAACTGTAGCGGATTTTTTGGCGCTATAGCTTCATCTCGTGATGTTGTTGAAGACGATAATGAGGTTAATTTAGATTATGTTGTCGAGAGGTATCTTAGAGATAGATACGACATGATGGATATGAAAGACAAAAAGTGAGTCATTTAAATTGTTAATTTATTTTATAGTCTAATGGAATTTTATGTTTATTTTAGATTTATTGAATCATTTAGAATTAATAAAGAAATATTTAATTGACGAATTAAGACCGCATACTCCGCATGGCGAATGCACAACGAAAATCTCGCTGGAAACCAAATTGGCTGCATTTCTAAATTTTTTAGGAACTAGATCGTACCAGCGAACAGTCGGTGATATCATGCTTCACACATTGGATCAATCTATTGTATCAGCAATCAGCCATAACTGACATTATTGAAATTTTAGAAAATTCAATATGCCGAAAATTTATTACATTTTCAGATGGCAGGAAAAACAAGAATACAAACAAATATACATTGACAAAACAAGTTACCCTGGCATAATTGGATGCGTCAATGACACGCAAGTTCTTAATAATTGCACCGCACATGAGGACCACATATTCATCAATCGGAAAGGGAACCATTCACTAAACGTACAATTGGCGAATTAATTATATTGGATCAATTAACCGTTATTTTTAATGTATACTAATTATTTTTCTAGATTTGCAATTACAAACTCCAAATATTAACGGCTTGTGCAACGTATTCTTGGATCCGCGCATGATTCTGCGATTTGGACGCTAAGCACGCATAGGAAGGAGAGTTTGAATATAATTCGCAAGAAAATGATACCGCTGCACTTATTAGAAATGGACTTAAGAATTGTTTTTAATAAAGGCAAAATTTTATTTAAATATATTTAATTATAATATAAGTGCAAAAAAAAATATTTCATATTTTTAATTCAATAAAAAAATTTAAATTACATCACAATTTCATTTTTTGTTATGTAAAATTTGTGTATCACTGAGTATCGATGAGAAAAAGTATAGTGATAAAATATCGAGAAAAATGATGGTCGAAAATTATGTAATACACCAATTTAACGATACTATCCAAATTTTCGATAGTATCGAAAATTCCGAAATTACAACATGTCACCACAGGGGTGGGATGTTCTAACATTACCTTTTTCGATATTTATCGAATATTATATCAACTAAAAAACATCTTAACGAGGTAAATGTTCGAGTGACGAATGCCGAATTCAATTCACAAAACTTCTGATATCAAATTTGTGCCGAAAAAAAACAATTGCATTCGATTTGTCAACGATTTTTCGGAATGTTAGTGCATTCAGAAATTTGGACTATTTGATAGCTGGCGTCAATACCTTTCCAACGATATGCGTATGTCCGGGGTATGCCAAATAGGTTCAGCACTATGGGCGTGGCCAAAATGGCCAAAAATGGCCGTTCAGAGGCCGGTCGCGGCCAACATGGCGCCCAAATCAAAAAGTTGTAGAACAAAAGTTGCTTAGTTTTTTAAGTACTACAAACCCTGAAAATATGAGATCAAACGAAAGAAGTACGGACAAACAAACATATATGTATACCAAAGCAAGATTATATGGTGACGTCATAGAAAAATTTCCAATTGTCATAACTTTGGTCAAAATCACCCGTTTTGAACGTTTGAGGTGTCGTTGAATTGGTATTGACGTCTACAATCATAATTTGCTAGTTAAAAAATAATTGGGGCTCTTTTAAGGGCAGTTATACCCATGCTTTTATACATTATTTGGGTCTACTTTTCAAGACCTTTCCAATGGTATAAAACATCAAAGGGGAAAAGTTCGAAACTAGCTGTATATATACGAGTTCGACTTCAAGCACAGCAGGTGCTTTCGTCACTCGTTCGGCTGCCTTCCAAAGTGATCTCTTTTTCCTAAAATAAAATTGCTTGTCGTTTCACTTTTCAATTTTGCTTTCTATATTGCGATCGCACACTACTAGAATAAATTGTTTATTTATCTCTTTTTTGTTTTTCGATTAAGTATATCACTCTTAAAATAAGTAGGTGATACAATAAGAATAGAACGATATAATGTTTTATTCGAATAGGTAGAGATCGCAATAGAAGCAAAGTAATTGAAATATCTGAAAAACGATCAATTTAATTTGTGATGAAAGAGAAGTAAAATTCGATAGTATCAAAACAAGTGATGTTACAACATCCCACCCCAGTTTAACGTAACCTCCAATTTTTTTTTTTTTTTATTAAAAATGGGAAAAACTGACCACTTTCCTAACCGTATAACGGGACAACTGAAGGTCACAAAATTTAACAAAAAAATACGTGTCTGTTTTTTTTGTTCAAACAACACGTTATGGTAAAAAAATTGAAATCGGGAGATGAAAACGTAACCGATGCTGAAATATAATGGAATGACCTACATAAATATCTCTATATATGCATTGGGTCTACAAATAAATTTCCGGCCTTTTTTTACTGAAATAAAAGAGATTAGATTTTGTAGAGAATGAAAGAATGTTTTATTCAAAGTATGCTCCTTCGGAAGCTATAACCTTCGCCTATCGTTCAGGCAATAAACGGATTCCCCGAAGAATGAAGTCTGGTGGTTTCGAGGCGATCCAGTCATCGACTCATTTTTTGACGTTTTCATATGAAGTGAAGTGCTGCTGTGCCAGGGCTGATTGCATCAACCGAAACAAGTGGTAATCAGAGGGAGCAATGTCTGGTGAATACAGCGGGTGGGATAGAATTTCCCAGTTCTGCCTGTCCAAGTAATTTTTCACAGATATAGCAACACGTGGCCTAGCGTTGTCATGTTGCAAAATAATCTTATTGTGCCTTTTGTCCTATTCCGGTCATTTTTCGGCTAGAGCTTGCTTTAAAAACATCAGTTGTCGTCGATAAACGTGTCCCGTAATGGTTTCACGCTCTTTCAGCAGCTCATAATAGACGAGACACCCTTCATATCGCAATAAATACAAAGCATCGCCTTCGAACCATGGATATTTGCTTTTGGCGTTGACGGGCCTGGTTCACCTAGCTTGACCCACGCTGGTTTGCGCTTTAAATTGTCATAATGGATCCATTTTTCATCCCCAGTGATGATCTGATGCAAAAACCCCTTCCATTGTTGTCATTGAAGCAACAATTCGCACATAGTTTTCCGACGTTCCACGTCCCTTTCTTTCAATTTGTGTGGCACGGGCACCCAATTTCCCAGCTTCTGAACCAATCCCATTGCATGCATACGTTGCAAAACACATTGTTGGGTAATATTCAACTCTTCTGCCAATTGTTTTTCAGTCTGACAAGGGTCCACATCAAGCAATTCTTCCAATTCTGTATCTTCAAATTTTCTTGGTCTGCCTTCACGTTCTTTGTCTCTTATGTGAAAATCACCAACTTTGAATCGTTGAAACCACTCTTTGAATGTTGTTTTCGATGGCGCATGTTCACCGTAAACTTCCACAAGCAAACGATTTGTTTCCGCTGCACTTTTCTTCAACAAAAAATAATGAAGTAAAAGTTCCCACAAATGTTGTTTTTATGGCACAAAATTCGACATCTTCAATTACATGAAAATAATTGTTGTTTACGCTTTGAACAAATGTCACTAGTAATTATTCAAGCTTGACATCTATCCTCCAAAAAACATGTATTGTCCGATTGAATAATATGCAAGCAGTGATACTAACGATACCATTCTAAAAAGGTCGGAAATTTATTTGTTCACCTAATATATAAAAGAAAGGTGTTGGTTCGTAAGCGTGTGTTCTATGGGTTTTCAAGAGTGTTTCTTTGTGTCTTGGTCGAAATCGGCCACTGGAAGTTGCAGCTTCCGTAGAAAACTTTCCATTTAAGAAGTTTTGCACAGTTTTTAATAAAAATTTATAAATATGATCTATGGGTTATGAGAAGTGTTTTTGTAACGGTCGATCGAAATCGGTCCATTGGGAGTGACAGTTCTATAATAGGTTTTACATTAATAAACTCAAGAATTACTGTACCGATTTTGATAAAAGTTTATACGTATGTTCTATAGGTCGTGAGGACCAATTCCTGACGGACAACACAAATTTCTAGGAAATAATGATCACGAAGTCGACGCAAGATGTAAAATTACTTCGGGAATACTCCGCAATATTGTTCAGTCTTTGCAAAATTTATTTCATCAGCACAACGAATTAGTAAAATTATTGAAAACTGCAATTGACCAAATGCACTCCGACAGTCACAAAATAGATATAAGAGCTGAAAAAACACCGGGTGGTGAGCATTCCAAACGATTCAATGCTCCAACAAGTCACCATTGTCATTGTTGGTGATCAATTCGAATATAGAGACATCATTTTGCAACGTCGAAATGATCAATTGCAACGTGTATCTGAAACTCACAGATTTTATGGCGCACTTCAATACCCAATTTTCTTCTGGCAAGGAGTGGATGGGTATCACTTTCAACTGAATATGTTTAATCCTACAACTGGTAAATAGTTATTTTCCAAATAAACACTTAATGATGATGATTAATGATTCGTGAAAATCAAGCCAATCACATTTTAAAATGTCGCCAATTATATTATCAGTAAGTAGTGGACATGTACGCCAATATAGAAACAGAGCGCTTATTGTTGAAAATGTTGTGGAACGAGCAGCACAGCCACCAGAGGCCACATTAACTGCTGGTTTTGGTTTGAGTCGGAAATATGAATTTGCTAAAACATTACTATATTCAGCAGTTCCACGTTACTACACTTGGAACACCTCCCGAAAATAATTTGAACGTTGAAAAATAGGACAAGAAGTATTTTGACATCCAAAACATGTTTTTTAAGCGATGCATTAGGCCACAGATACGCAGTGCATCCAAATAATGTAGAATGCTATTATTTGAGTTTATTTTGAAAAATGTTCGTGGTCAAACATGAAACGATGCATTTGAGAACCAGAAGAGAGAATTTTGTAAATAATGTATTATGCGAATTATATCGCGAAGCATGCCAATGTTTAGATTTACTTGAGAACAATGAACATTGGGATAATTCATTAGCAGATGCAACACTTACTGCTTCCACCAATCAAATCCGAACATTATTCTCAATAACATGCTTTCCTTCAAATCCCTTAGCATTGTGGACAAAGTATAAATATGTGGTTACAGAAGACATATTACGTGAAGCTCGTAGCACCAATACAAATCTTAATTTACATTACACTGAGGTATATGACACATGTATAACCAAACATTAATTCACATAGAGGACATTTTGTTTAGTGTTTGTAAATAAAGTGTTGAGTCAATTAGGAATGCCATCACCAACTCGAGCATTTACTGACTTATTTGATCGCGAAATACAACGTGAAAAGAACTGCAACACTACTGATGCATTAAATACTTTTGTTCAGCATAACATTTCAGCCAAGAATCAACAGCAAAAATACGATTACAATACTATTATGCAATCAGTTAATGCAGACAATGGTACGTAGATTGTATTGGGTACCCAGAGGTACAGGTAAAACCCTTTTAGTTTCCTTAATTTTACCTTCCATACAAAAAAGCAACTTTATTGCATTGGCCATTGCCTCCTCTGGAATTGAAGTCTATTTGTTAGATGATGGAAGAACGGCATATTCAGTATTGTAGTTATCTTTAATTATGCAACTGACAGAAACAACAACATACAATATTTCCAAAACAAATGGAATGGAGAAGGTACTTCAACAATGCAAGATTATTGTATGGGATGATGAGTGTACAATGGCTCACAAAAAATCGCTGGAAGCTTTGGTTCGAACATTTAAAGATTTACGCAGCAACCAATAACCATTTGGGGGTCTCTTATATTATTGGCAGGTGACTTTAGACAAACATTACCAATCATCACACAATCAACAAGGGCAGATGAATTAAATGCGTGTTTGAAAGCATCGTTCTTGTGGCAAATTTTTAAAAAATTATCACTTTCAGAACACATGCCCTTTTATTTTCTAAACAATTATTGAATGTTGGAAATGGGAAAATTGATTCAGACAATACAACAGAATTAATAATATTTCCCTCACATTTTCTACAATCGTTGAATCCAAAGACAAATTTCCTGCACTTATCCCGAAATTGTAAACGATTTTACAAATCATCCATGGTTAAGCGATCACGCAATGTTAGCCGCGAAAAAATAAAGATGTCACTGAAATTAACATTGACATTCAAAACACAATTACAGGCCAAATAAAAACATACAAATCGATTGATAGCGTTATGGATCCAGAAGCAGTTTTTAATAACCCAATTGAATTTTGAATTCACTCGACTTGCTTGGGACACCACCTCACATTTTACAATTAAAAATTGGTGTGCCAATAATTCTATTACGTGATTTAAACCAACCAAAAATTACTCAACAATATCATTGAGGTCACCATATTAATTGGCAAATGCAAAGGTGGAAATGTATTAATTGAAAATTATTAAAATTGGGTTGAAAATTAAGTGTTGACAACTCTACGTTGGATCCTCGCGTATTGAAATACCAGCATCACTATTTATTTTCACAGAAGACGGCGAAAAAAAAAACATTGCTTATCAGAAAGCATTACAGATTCCGTTAAACACATAGCTCATTCACACACTTAGGGCCAGCAATGCGGGCCGGGTTCTGCTAGATTAAGATAATTTAACATAGCTACCCCTATTTTATTTATAACTAGCCGGCGTGCGGTGCATCGAAGTTGAATTAAATTAATTATTTTTGTAGGTTTGTGTGTTTTTTTTATTGAATGAACATATATTTGAATTGATAATTATATTATTCTAATGCTCTTGGGTAAACAATATTTTTCGTTTTGCCATTTGGTGCGTACATAAATAAGTTGGCGGGTTTTCTGACGCGTGAACAGGCCACGTATAGCTCTGTATCTCTGTATAATATCAATACGTATGGTGGTACTGGTTATCCTGGCAAATCAAGTGAATTCAATTCAGGAATTCGACCGGATAATTGATAACTTCTTCTTGATTCATGACGCAATCAACTGACTTGTACGTTGTGGAATTGCAAGATATTTGATTTTGAATTTAATTGCATTCACATCATTAATTTTAGCCGCCAATAATGCATGTTCGCTTAGCCATTGGTGATTTTGTAATTGCAATTAATATTTAGAAAGACGCTGTTAATCAATTCGTCATTTGCCTGTGTAAAGTTACACAATAAACTGGTGGGATGGTAATGCAATTTGTGGTGTCATTTTGATTCTCATTTTCTTGTGTCCAAGATCTAAAAGTTGCTTGGCGAATCAAGCAGCGAATTCGTCTTGTTGCGGTTGGTCACGCATGTTGGTGGTCAATATAATTTTCTGTATATTTTGCCAAACAACAAATGATTTGAGACATGCGTTTAGTTCATCGGCTTTGTAATGGCTCTGTATTACCTCTAAAATCTTGGAGCGTCCGATTGATTGCTTCCAAAGATTTTTTGTGGACCATTGCGCGTTCATCCGTTCTACTATTAGTTTACATGTTTGCAAAAGTTTTCCCATTCTTAAACTCTTTTTCATGTTGCATGTGGGTGTCTCAGTAAATTGCATGTTCAATGGCAATTTGAATGCAGAGTGCGCTGTTCTACTTCCACCCAAAAGAGTTGCAATGCTAATTTGTGGGCGAATGGTCGCCAAAATCAATTATAACACAAATGTTTTGTCGGTTCCACCGGGTGCATCGAGGTAAAACAAACTGTCATTTTGTTGTGAAATCGCATTCATACTGCGGTTATATGCATTATGGGTTTGTATCGTCAGTTTTGACACATTTGTTTGCATTAATGTTTGCAGCTCATTGACATTAAATTGCCGCTCTGTGGTCAAATCTCGATCGTATACATCGACAGATAATCGATCGATGAAACCATTCCGAATTGAATGAGCGTTCTGTTGACGATTGATAAACACTTGTCCTCAATCCTGATTAGCGCTTCGTTATACATTTCTGGTGAGTATTGAATGCTTGCTTTGTTGCTGGCTGTGAGCACTCGATCTAAAATATCTTCACTCATTTGATCTTTTTATTTTTCCCACAAATCTTTCGGATTAAACGGGAAGCAAGTTGTCAACATGATGGAAAACATTGTGCGAATTTCGTGCGGGTGGCAAATGATTGATGCTTCCGCTAGTGATGTATCCCAATGTGTATGATGAGTTTTGCATAATGGGCACTAATATTGTTCTAAATTGTTGAAACGATGCGGGTCCACGTAGATTAACTAACAATAATCTCAAGTAAAAGTATTCTGCATTTTTGGGATGAACGGTGTACAATCTACTCAATGCATCGGTTGAAAATTAATTATTGATACCCTTCTACAGCTTTTCCATGTTTGTGTCTTTGAAATTTTTTTGATGTTGCGTTCCATGTGAAGTATGTTGGCACTTCTGAGTATAGCACGGTCCTAGCGAATACATCATTTTGGTTTAATGTGAAGAATGCTGCCAATGTTGTGGTTTGTGGTGTATCTGGTCGATGTCATGCATTCTCTGCAGAGAAATACACACGCTGTCTATTTTCCAAATGAACAACTGTTGGATGGGGTTCATGTATTGGGAATGCCAAAACTCGCTAAATTGGCTCATTACTACTTATATAGCGACCCATTTGGTATCTCGTGAATTTATCGTTTCTGTTGGGCAATGCAAAGACAGCCATGTCCGATGTGTTGATATATTTGCAGATCTATTTGATCGATTTGACCGAATTGCAATATTTCACATTAATATGGGCTTAGTATGTTTTGGAGAGTAATGGCGAAAACGGTACAACCCATCGATTATTGATGTCGCTGTCGTTGTTTCGTACTCTTACTATTGTCGAATGTCCGCCATCGTCAATTGAGTGACGTCGATAGAGTGGATAACCATCGCTGCCAGTGATGGTTTCCTTAAATAATTGTTTTGGGTACTTTTTTGTGCAGTTTCCATCTGCCATGCACTGATGAAATTTGCCATGCACTGATGCAATCTGCCATGCACTGAGACTACAATCACTTAGGCTGTGTCCCAAACACCGTCTTATTACAGACTTATTTGATTATTTGACGCCATCTTGAATAAGTCGGTCAAGTCGGTCCAATTCATTATACCGACTTATTTGTGACGTAATATCAAAAAAAAAACAAAATGCAATTTCTGTTATATGGAAGAAAAAATTTCCTTGACATGTTGGTCATTGCCACTAGATTTGAAAAAAAACTGCATGATTACATTTATTCAAGGCACATTTTTGGAGACACTTCTGTGTAGACATACTTATTCAAATAAGTCTGCTCGCGAGGTGACTTATTTGAATAAGTCGGTGTCTGTGTTTGGGACACAGCCTTAGTCTAT
Source organism: Nephrotoma appendiculata (assembly GCA_947310385.1). NCBI lineage: Eukaryota > Metazoa > Arthropoda > Insecta > Diptera > Tipulidae > Nephrotoma > Nephrotoma appendiculata. Next base: position 106,104,500 of record OX371225.1, read on the forward strand.
TTGATTTAGGTTTATTTTGTGCACCAACCAAATCAAAATGTGTGCTTGTGGCAATCCACGTTTTTACCATTCTACCGAGTACATCCAGCAACGCGTCTCTCCAAATAGCGATATTTATTTACTATGAATTCCATCAGTGATTTTAACTTTTGTTTGAATACACGTGCGGTGAGGTCGTGTCGATCCGAAGATGATTGGCCAGATATAGTTCTTTAATTTCATCCCATAAGGAATTACATATGAACGTTTTGAACAGATCAGGCCGACGTATATACATATGTACGTACATATGCCATGGCGCCTTGCGCATACTCGTGCATGTGTCGGGGGCTTCCTGTGAAGTGGCTGGTAGTATGACCATCGTCCTCAAATCATTGACATTTCCGTCATTTTGTATGGCATCACGAAGGTGAATATAGTCATCTGATCGCAGTTTAGCTTGATTCGTCCGATTCAATTTTTGTATACATCAGCCGTTTATTTTGAAAGTTCCATAAGTCACTTTTCTTACAACCGAGATATTTAAGGGTTTGCATTGTAACATGTTTAAAAATATTGATGCCAACTTTCGAGAAGACTTACTTGTATATGTTATCTCAGGATACTTATATTTTTCTCAGTATTATTTCGTATGGTCATTCAAAAATACCATTTTTCATTACGGAAAGTGACTTTTGCCACTTTCAAAATAAATAGGTTAGAAAAATTACTGACTTAATTTTGTCCGATGTATTTTACTGAAGTGATATTTTGAAAGGACAGTGATTTAAGAAAATTGATGAATAAATTACATACGTAATAATTGCCGTACCCTGAATTGGGTGCTTCGTACGCGTTGTAAGTTTTAAGTGTTTCACTAAAGATTTTTTTATAATCACGTGCTTGCACGTAAAACTAAGGCAGAAAAGTGTTCTTCTTATTTTATGTTTAATAAATAAAAAGTTTCCATATAACAATTTTTTTTACGTTAATTGATACCAAAATATCATAATTTATGGTAAACTTCGAGATAACCTACATTTTCTCCGATCTTAGGAGATATTAAAGATTTATTACAAATAAATTAATTATTGTGCAATTCGTTTCGATTTGTATTTTTTTTATTGAACTTACATACACTATTCCGGACAATTGGTGCAGTGGATAAAGCTTCGGCACTTAAGTCGGGAGGTACTGGGTTCTCGAATCCCATCAGAGGCTAGATGCAAATCGAATTTTGTTGGCTGTGAAATGGAAACAACATTCTCGATTATTGTTTTATTGTGATTGTTATTTATGGTTGCCGAATTACATGTTGTTGGATTTCTTTGTTTAATACTAATCTGATATGCATCTTGTTCATCCCAGTAGATAATTGTGAATTGTAATACATCATAGGAGGGATGCATTTCTGAAATTCGTTGTAGTTGATCGTTGCTGCGACGGAGAATGATGTCACGTAAGTTAAGTTCCTCACCAACAATCACAATTGCCACTTCATCGATGGTTGGTGCATTGCTTTGTCTTTGATGTTGTCCGACTGGTATTCTGTCGGCTTTAATTGCAATTGTGTGATCGTCCGATATCATCATGTCTTTAGCTACTTTAAACAATTGAATTAACTCGTTTATGTTATGGAAGAATGTTTGTAGGGATGCAACAATGTCACATCTTGCACCGTTATTGAATAAATTGCGTTGGTCTTCATGTTGTGCATCGTCTGATGGCTGCCCCATAAAGTAGTTTTGTAAATATTTGTACTGGAATAGAGATTTATACGTTGTCACGTGCGTTGTCACTTTATAAGATGTCATTTAGAAACACGCATTGTATTTGCGGATGTTATTGTCAAGAAATGTTTTGATGTTGCTGTGTCACCTGTATGAGTAATAAAACAATAAACTATTATTTAAGCATCAAAATTTTGTGTGTCGTGTGAATTACCATTTAGCAATGATTTTAATGGGTCTGGTGGTAATTCGAAATGTGGCAACGAAATTATTCCATTCGAACAGAACATGTCAGGCCTTTAATTTTTGTATTTCATTGCTTTGCAATAGAAACACGCTTTGTTCATTGGCTCAATTTGAATTTAAAAGCTGAGGGTTTTATTTCCAAAATTCAGTAGAAATCCGTATTGAACGCCCGAAATTTGTAATATTTGGTGTCAGAAGTTGGATTTTGCAGAAAACAGCCCTTGTTAACACCATAACCACCTACATAACTCAGCAATTAAGGAATAAGCTCCGCAGAGTCTCGGGCTTTCAACCGAAGAAAACAAAAACCGAGCTCCTAGAAACAATCATTTTAGTAAGTCGCCAATTACTGAACAAAAGCTCTCATCTTTGGACATGGGAGATATGGTCAAGAGACTCTTGCTTCTATTGAAGGGAAGCGACACTAACTTCAATCAACTCCGCACAGAGCAAGGCGCTAAATTGGACGAACAAATTGGATGATTTGCTGATCTACGTAACGATAAAAGCGCCCAACTGACAGATCTACGAGAGGAGCAAGGTGGACAATTTGTTGAGCTACGTAAAGAATAAAGCATTCAATTAGGAGAACTGCGAGCGGAGGAAAGTTGACAATTTGTTGAGCTAAGTAGCGAGCAAAATGCGAAATTTTAAGAAGTAGACGATTGATTGAAAGAGTTTGAAAAGATGATTAGGGTAGTTGAATACGCGTAGAAGCTCATTTCTCACAAACTATTTGAGAAGCTCAGCTGAACTGAACGTACTCAGTTGTTGCAAACTGTGTCCGCAACGGAACCAAATTATGAGCATGTTATAACTGAGTTGGAGGCTCGTTAATAAGATATGGGAAGTCACAAATTAGAGAATTATGCAAGATGCAATTTCAAAATAAGCGGCAAATATGAGTACGTAGGGCGAGCCTGCAAGATGTAGAAAGAGATGTAAAGAATAGGCGCGCCAAGCTTACGATAATGCACTTGGTGATGTATTAAACGGACTAACAGTGGACGACCATAGGAAACTTCATTTGAAAACAAATGCTAGAAGTGAAACCATGAACGAAGTATTAGCATTAATTTTAGAATATGGGCAGTCAGAGAAAGTTTATCAAAAATCAGTAAAGTTATGCAAGCTGGATTTTGAGGATATTGCAGAGATAAAGGCGATAACAAGAAAAGAGTTGAGACAAATAAAACAAAGCTATTGCAGTCATAGAGAATTAGAATGGTCAGGTCCAGATCCAAGTGACATAAAAAGTATAAGGGGTTATTTCAAGTTCTTCACTACTTCCGAGACTGTTAGCAGAGGAACGAAACAACCAAAGGTTGTAAAATCAACGAAGATCAAAGGCTAAGGATCAGACCAATACCGAAATGAAAAAACTGTTCCAAGAGAGTGCACGGTGCCGAGTATGCAGAGAAGGGAAAAGTAGGGACGAGTTGGCTTACCAAGAGTGGAAAAATCCATAGGGGTGGCTCAGCATAAGTTTCCAGTGTATGTGTTGAGGGTGAGTCCGACAGAGAGTTGGTCACTTAAAAGAGAACAATTCAGAAGGTCACGACGAAGAGACATGTTAAGCTGGAACGCATCGGAGTTGAGAAGGAGGAGTGCTGGTATGTGACCAGGCAAAGAAAAAATCAGAAATGCCACAGTTAAACCGGAAATTCAGCATAAAGCGGTAGTACACTACCTACTTATTCCATCCCAAAGGTCGTTGGTCTCGAGTCCAACCAGTACCGGATCAATTATTCCTTCAATATAGTGATTGGAAATTGGATATTACAATGACATTCCATGTGGAGAGAAATATGAATATAACGAAATCAATTATAAACGGCAGCAATACTCATCATGGAAAATCCTGAAATTAGCAACAACGTTAATCAGCAAGATAGGGAAAATGATGACGTGGAATGTTTGCTAATGCAACTACATGCAAGTGATTTGCAATTGCATTATGCATACATCGACAGATACTATAAAAGGAGTAATCTCGAAAAGCTATATACTTGTGGTATAAGCGGAAGCAATTTAAAACAAAGACACAGTTAAATTTAACAGTGAACTATAAGTACTCGATAAGCATAAAAAGTCTAGAGTGTGAAAAGTAAAAATGAACAGTAAAAGTGAAATAGTGAATTGTTCAATAAATTTGTATCTTTAAACTCAGGGGGCCTACTATGGAAATCGATCGTCGACGTTTTTTGTTCGTTGTTTATACTCAGCAATAGTAATTACTATTGCTGAATATAAACAACGAACAAAAAACATCGACGATCGATTTCCATAGTAGGCCCCCAGTGTTTTATTCGAAAAATCCATTAGGAATCCGTATCGAACGCCCGAAATTCGAAACAATATATGTGCGGGTTGCAATAGTAACACGTAATCTACCAGCTATTAGGGAACCTTGATGGATTAGACAATTTTATTTGTTCTTAGAATACATGGCGTTCGAATACTTTACACATCACTTCCAGCACTAAATCTTTTACTGTAACCACTTTTTCAAAGAGAAACGTTTAAAAGCTTTCTTCCATTGTGATTTGAGTTTTTTTTTATTATTTAAACTACTATAGTTTTGAGCATCACTTCTAGCAAAACAGTTAAAAATAAAACCTGAATATGTATAATGGTTTAAATAACGAAACAACTCAAAAAGCCTGTAAACGTTTTTCATTTTGAAAAAAATAATAATTGATATTTGTATTTTTACTTTCTTTTTCAAAGTAAAATAAATCATATTAATTGTAACATGCCACACGAGCATTTTTTGTATTTTGGCATTTTTTTTCTACCAATGTTTTGTTCTGCTCTCTCTTAAATAAAATTTTAACTAAAATGAGTCAAAAATGTCCTTGAAATATTTTTTATTTCATTTATGTTTGAGTTGTGTGGTTGAACAGAAAATTTGTTTAAGTCGCAATTAAAACTTGTATCATAGGTAAACGGGGAAAGAAACGAAGAAAAATGCGGCATTTTTTTTACGTGTGGCATGGGCCATTAAGAAATTTGAGCTGGGCTTTGACATTTTTGCAGATTTATCATTCGGTATCTCGACGAACTCCAAAATAATTGCTTTAAAAGAAATTAAAAATTTGGATATAGATTAAAATCCAGAAGCTATCAATATAGAAATATCCTCTCCCATGAAAAAAAAGCTATGATTTTCTGTTAATGGAAACACACATATATACAAATATACGAAGATAACATAAATAGATTTTTTTTATACACATTTCCTGTTACAATTACATATGTGTAAAATAAACAAATTGATTTAACAAAATAAAATTAAAATCAATATTTATTGATACATATTTATGTACATACATATTTTTTTATATCTGTCAATATAACGAGAAGTTTGATGCAGAAATTTCTTATTTGGGATATATTTTTTGCATCACAATGTTTTCTTGTCACCTGTTTATATTCAACATGCGTAACAATGCATTTACAGATTACGATCTGTAATGAAATGGAACACATCTATGACCCCCTGCCGGAGTGCAAAACTCATGAGCCGACCCAACTTCCATGCCAGTATAGCCTGGCATAGCCAGCCACATACAATGTGCAGATGGTGATAAAAATTGGACCTATAGCCGTACGTCTTAGATTTGGTAAATGATGCGTAAAGTAAGACGAAAAAATAAACCGCGAAAGAGTAAGGAGTGATTCGGCCCCAAAACATGGACTAAAAAAAACAAAAAAAAAACAATTGTTTTGATTCTAGGACTGCGGTCCAATTTCGTGACTTACAGCGCATACCCAATAGAAATCTTATGACTTTGCCTTACAGAAAAGTATGAAAAAAATTTTGAGAAAAATTTTTTTTTTTGTTAGGTTGGTGATTTCCTTATGAAAAATGTTATCAAACTTTTAACTTTTTCCTTATGAGAAATACAATGAAATTAACAGCGTTAACCGTCGGCATTTTCGTCACGGAAGCATTATATAATTACTGTATTTAGAGATGCACCTTTATGATGCAAACAAAACGACATCAAAATCAATACCTTTTGATACATAAAATATAAAATTCTGACTAACAATACCTTTTTGTTGTGTAATATAATTTTGTAACATTATATTTGAATAAAATGTATTTGAGTTTTAATGTATTTGGTGTTTTAATAATTAATTTTCGGAAAAATTTGGAGGTTAATTAATTAATTCAATTGTTGGTCAATTAATATTTAATAAGTCAAAATTTTGCAAACAAATAAATAATAATGAAGTATGGTTCAGTTCAAATTTTATTCTTTCCTTAAGTTTCTATTGGGTATGCTCTTCAAAAGGAAAAAGTCACAAGAAAAAGTTTTTTGCATTGGGTATGCGGTGTAAGTCTCCTCGTGAGGTATCAAATAAGTAAGTATATAATTGGAAAAGGGCCTTATACCCCATTTACATGCGACCAACATTTTTCTGCCGCAAATTTTTGTAGGTAAATAAGAAGCATTCGCTATTTAAAAATATTTACATACATATAGTAATGCTATAAATTTTATAGCATTATTATTAATTTATTTTTAATTAATAAAAATGCGAAATTTACATTTTTATCTATAGCGTCTGTTTTTTATTGTGAATCATTAGCATTTATAAATACGAAATATTTTTTTTGTATAATTTTAAAAATGTTGCCATACAAATATACTCGAATCGAATATATTTTATGTCAACATTTATTTTTATGACAACATTTTATAGTAGTTTTTGCGGTGTAGTGGCTTAATAATCTTCTGCAAAATTTTGTTGGATATGTTTTGTTTTTAGTCTCTCATGTGCAAAAACTCAATGTTATATCTCTTTCATATTGCAGAAGAAAAATGTTGGTCGCATGTAAATGGGCTATTATTAGACTTTCATATAAGTCAGTCTACACAAAATAACTCATGAATTGGACCGCAGTCTAGGTTAATTTTGAAATTGAAACCGAGCAAGATGCAACGAATTGACTTTGTCAGCAACGAATTGACTTAGTCAGCCATTTGAGGAGAATTAATTTTAAGGAGATATTTCATTTTAAATCGTTTGTTTATTATATCGTTTAAATCAGTGGTTCTTTATTCTTTTTACTCCCGGCACACCAAATAATTCATAATTTTTTTAATAATTTATATTTGTTCAAAAATCTATAATAAATTTATTTATTTTATTATTCCTTTATTTTTTTATATAATATAGTAAATATAAAAAAACTTTATTATTTTATAATATATTTTAGGGATCCCCCCTTAATATCGACTAAGAAAAAGTCGACTGGACAAAATGTCGATTTGTGTAAAAACGGCAAAATGTAACCATAAATTCATGTTACCCAACCCAAGTATAACAAAATCCTAAGTATAACAAGACGAAACTCAAAATTGAGCTATCGTATTTGCCTTCGAAATATTAGAAAAAAGTCGAAGAATCAATACTTTAGTATTGGTGCGTATATGTAAACTGTGTTGTATATCTAGAAATCTGCGTATTAATTGACATTATGTGTTTTATTTTTACGTTTCGACACAAACCTCTTGGAAGATCAAGAATCATTAAGACAATTGGTAATTTCGAAAACCGAGACTTAATTAGAATAAAAACCCACTAATTTACTTTACATTTATTTTTGCAGAAATCTGTTTTCATGAAGGAAGAAGGACTTGAAGTAAAGAAATTTATCCGGTTGTCCGTTATTGATGTTTTTTGCTATAGCAAATATTACCGTGTCATCGGCAAGAGTCGCCATTGTTGCTTCTGTAGTTGGTATATCTCTAGTATAAAGGAGATACAGGATTGGCCCAAGAACACTCCTTTGTGGTACTCCTGCTATTATTCTTTTTAGTTGGGAGTATTCATTCTCATACTTTACTCGGAAGTGACTCTCTGATATTTATAATTTTAAAATTTGAAAAAAACTGCTTCGGAAGATCTCAATGAGGTTTGAAATCTAACCCCTGGTGCCATACTTTGTCGAATGCTTGCGCTACATCAAGGAATATAGTTGAGCATATTTGTTTGCTTTCTAGTGACTTCTCGATTACATCTGTAATTCGATGTACTTGTTCTATAGAAGAATGTTTTTCCCTAAATCCAAACTAATGTGAGGGGATAAAACTCCTTTCTTCGATAATTTGTTTTAGTCTTTTAAGAAGAATCCTTTCAAATAGTTTCGTTAATGTTGGTAGCAGAGAAATTGGCCTACATAAAGCTTATCATCCGGAGGTTTTTTCGGCTTGGTACATATATTAGCATTAATTATATACACAAGTTCCTTCAACGCTTTCTCCGATAACACTTTATTTATTATCTGACTCGTTATAAAATTACATCCTGGAGCCTTATACGCATTCAGATTATTCTTGATTTGCCATTTTAGTTCTTTCAATGTTACAGGTGTAATTTTTATTTCATTCTATTTATTTATCGGGTGATATTTTCCTCTTCCGTTTGTTTGGGGTAAGGTTGGAATGTTTCTTCAAGGTGATTTGCAAACAAATCTGCTTTTTGTTTAGCATTTCGAGCCCAATTTTCTTTATTTTTAATTGGAGGAACCTGAAGTTTGGGTCTTTTAGGATTCTTGGTTGCTTTCCATAATGAATAATCAGTATCTTTTTGCCCAGTTAGAGTGCTGAGGTATTTGTTAACTGACTGATTTTAATGTCTTTTATTAGGTATTTTAATTTGTTACATAAATGGTTAAATACCCTCTTATTTTCCGGGTTTCGATGTTTTGCCAATTCTTCCGTGCTTTTCTTTTATTTTTAAGAAGTTCTCTCACTACTTCTGGATAGCTAGTATTACGCTTCATTTCCTTACTATTATTAGGAGTGCTTTTTCAAGCAGTACTTTAGATATTATGGATGAATTTATCTAGTTCTTCTTCTATTAAGGTCCCTGTATTGGGTTCTGCAGACCAATTCTATCTGTTAGCTGTGTTTGGAAGATATTCCAATTGGGTTTCCTCGTTAATTTCGGGTTGCTCTCTTTCATAATCATTGTTTGGCTAAGTATCATGAAAACTGGTGAATGATCTGATAATAGACTTTCACTGTTCTCTATATGGATATAATTATCTGAAATCCCTGTTGTAATACAGAAGTCTATAAGATCTGGAGTCTTACTGATATCCGTAGGCCAATAGATTAGTGTACCGCCTGAGTGAAATTAGCATTTTAGTTGTTTGCCTGCTGCGAACAGTTCTTTTCCTTTAGTAGTCGTTAACCGTGATCCCCAATAGGTATTTTTGCCGTATAGTCCCGTCCAATTAAAAAGACACTTCCTAGTGTTTTGAGAAGATTAGTATAATCTACTTATTTGAGATTTTATCTTGGAGGGCAGTATATTGCTGAAATACTACAAGTTTTAATATTGTTTAATTGTATTTGATTGTTGTGACTTAAAGCTTCTCGACTTTAAGTTCTTCGTTATGTTTTATATTATTTTTTATGAGGATAGCTGATCCACATCTAGCTTTGTTCTCTGGATGTAATGCATGGTAACTATTATATCCTTTTATTTTACAGAATGAAGTTTTAGTGAAATGGGTTTCTGATATAAGACATACATCTATATTATGCATGTTTAAAAATATATCTAGTTCTTGTATGTGATGCAATAGTCCATTTGCATTCCAGGTTACAATTCGTAATGTTTTATTCATTTCTTTTGTTTATAATTCGATTTAAATAATTTATATTTTGATACACTCGATCAAGGTTTTCTTCATTTCCTGCGAAATAAGTCTTTTGTTGAGGTTCTCTAGATTTCTCAGTATGTCTTGTAAAACGAGATCCACTTTTAACTGTTTCTGCTCTGATTGCCGAACTATTTTTGCATAAGTAACGTTTTAATTTAAGGCGGTGATACATGTACAGATTTTGTCTTTAAGGCATAACAATTATGCGCGCTGATTGGTTAAAAGTCGGCCATCTTGAATCGCCTTTTAGGCAAAAATTTTAAATTGAATATTTCTCAATTTTGTATAAGGCAAATTTTTTTGGCAAAAAAGGCAAAATCTGTACATGTATCACCAAATATACTCGCTCTCTTTGTATGTTAAAATTAGGAGTTGGCGATTTAGGCTCCTTGGTTTTTTTATAGATTGTACATGTCTTGGTGTATCTGGTTTGCGTGATTTATATCTCATTTTTTGTAGTTCTGATCATTACAGTTGATACACTTCACTTACAGTTGTTGTATTTCGGGGAAATGCAGTCATCTCCTGCGTGTTTTCCTGCACATTTAACACATCTTGCTTCACTATGGCAGTACTTTTGTGTATGATTATAATTTTGGCAGTTTTTACATTGAGGTATTAGTCGAGTGACCTTTCTCGGTGTTTTTATTTTAACTCTGAGGTTGAGGATAGCCATAATATTATAAAAATTTTCGAGTTTTTCTTGGTTGTCGAAAGTTAACATGAATAGTGGGAGACCTCTTCTCATGATTTCAACATTTCCCTCCCTGTTTTTTAGTCTCTCTTTCCTGATGATGTTTACTGCATCGAATATTTTCAGGCCTTTGTTTTGCAGGTTCTCAATAATTTCATCTTTTGAACAAGTTGGATGGAGACCTCTTGCCATTACTTTAATTGGTCGATCTTTTTTATCCTCGTAGGTGTACCACTGGTGACCTTCAGAATTTAATTTATTAGCTAGAGCTTTATAATCTTCAGGCTCTGTTGTGCTTATTTTCTAAATATTACTACTGAGCGGTATTACCTAATAGTCATTTCGTACTACTTCTTTCATCAGTTTTTGAATAGTACCGTAATTTGCTATTCCTAGAATATTGATCGGTGGTGGAGCCTGTTTCTTCTTTTCTAGCTCATGCACTTTTGATGCATTAGTTGCATCGGCAGTTTTAATGTAAGATGGTGATGATTCTGCTTTCCTCTTGCTTAGGTTGGTTTATTTTTTTGGTTTCTTGTTAGCCCTCTTGGATTTCTGTAGTATCCAATTGGTTCCCTTTCAAGCTCATCTTCATCAGTGTGATATTCGTCTTGATCTGTGAGTACTTGAAATTGGTTGTTCATTAATGCTGAATTTCCTGCATTGTTATTTTTATTTACTGTTTCCTTAAGCACGCGGCAACTTCATTGTTCAGCTGCGCAATTAATTTCTTCATTTGTTCAAATTTATTTATTTATTAACATGTTGTTGTTTATTATAACTGTTTGTGCACTGGGCGTGGCTTCAGAAGTTGGCATGAAGTTTTTATGCTCGATAGAAAAGGTATTTTCCTTCTCATTGCCAAGTTCACACAGTGTGGTGCTTTCTGGCGGTGGAGTTGTTGGTGGTCTTCTATAAAGTGCCGTACTTCTTCTACCAAAGGGCTATTCATTTATAGTTTGTTCCGTACTTCCAGTAGTACTAGGAAAAAAATCAGCCTGGTTGCCTACCGACAATTTCCTTTGCAATGTCGCGTTGATCCCTCCAGAATCCGGGAAGCAGCCCGATAAATCGGGGTTGGATTTAGAATCTAAGTTCTGACCCACCTGACATCTCATCTTTTTGTTGATTATCTAATATACTGTTTCTCTACTACGTAGGGATTGGATATCACAACCGTTCGATCTACAGTACATTGCCCAGGATGCACCACATGGAGGCTGTCAACTAATACCCCAAAAAAAAAAAAAATACTTCACAGGATCATTTCTGTAATCAGTCTTCAAGTTCTTTCAATTAAATAAATTTAAATGAATGAATTTAATTTCGGAAATGTTACTGCAATTATGTATGAAAAAAATATGAACTGCGATGAGAACTTAAGCAATAGGCCACAATTTAGGTCAGACTACTAAATTTTTTCACGTTGTAAACTACTTCAATTTGGAATAACATATATGGGATTGTTGTTGTAAATTTACGAAAGAAATACCAAATAAATAAAATAAAGAAATACCACAGATTTCGCGAGTTACAATTGGTTCTCATCTGAATGCATTGCAAATATTCGCAAAGGGAAATTTTTGAATCGTGTAGTTGTATTTGTGTGTTATTTTCGTTTGTATGTGAATGGTTTTGACGTTTTCCGAGCTTAACCCTCCAGGCCAGGCGAAACATTAACGTACGGTTTACGAAGACTTTCCTGTACTAAAGTATTCGCAAACGGTACGCAAAAACAGTACGGATGTGGTACGTAAAGTATATTTTTGTCACATGAGAAGTGAAACAAATTAGCGAAGACTTTTCTATGTGTTAGTGTCTATAGAACTGTTCATAATGTGTACGATAAAAACGTAACATTTATGAGCCCTATAAGCGTATCATTTGCGAGCCACCTGCGCGTGACTTTTACGCTCGGTTTGTTCGTCGGATCGTCTCATAAAATTTCAAATTAAATACGTTATTGTAAAATAAAAAACCAATAATATTATCATCTTGTATTTATTTAAAAAAAAAAATATCTTAAATTTAGATATTTCAGGATTTTGGATTTAAATTGTAAATTAACTGTAACTTAATACTAAAAAAAAAATTTACATGGACTTTTAATTCTGCCGTATAAAATAAAAATTCTTAATGTAAATTCATAATATTTTTCTTCGCATATTAAATCTTATTTAAGACTAATGAAGTTAACAAGTGAAATCACAGTTATGTTTTTGTACTTTTGTACTGTCGAACACAGGTTCCTAAGCTACTGTGATTAAAAACAATCAGGAAATTAAAAATTTGTGTTTTGTATTAAATACTATTGCTAATACTACGTGCTATTACTATGTATAACATAAGGACTTTAAAATTCTGCCTTTCATAAATATTTCAAAAATCAATTATTTCAGTTATTAGAATAAATGTATCGAAAAATATATTTTATAAAATTGGTGTTTAGTCTGTTGCTTTCGTCTACGATCCTTCGCGTACTGGAACCATTTTTTGATTATATGCTCCACATCACATGACCGAATGGTATTAAATTTTTTAATTGTTTCTTCTGAAATTAAATCTAATTAATGAATTACTTATGAATGTTTTGAAATCTTTTAATATACCTTTCAAAATATGCATCGTAGTAAACGATTTCACAGCAATATTATTATGCTACGTATGCCATGAAAAATTTGTCGCTGCATCATCTGTCACGATAGCTTTAAGGCAGACTCTAATGTACTTCTCATGTGTGGATTCGGAAATAAACCTGAGATGGTGTAACTATAAAAACGAATAAAATATAATTAAATAAAATATAATTAAATAAATTTTACAAATATCTTACAAATAGTTTCTCTTTTATGCAGTCCTGTTTAATTTCTTTTTCTAGGTTTAATAATTCTTCGATTGAAGTAGCCGGCATATTTAATTTGGTTCGTATATCAGAAGCATCACTTGATGAACAATTACATTTATTGTTTTGTACTTCTTTCCGTAGTAATTTAATCTCTCGTAGCACGGACTTCATTAGAAGTTCCAAATTCACTTGCGAGTTTGACTCATGGGGTGATTGTTGTGTTGTTTCAATACCTAAATTTGGTGCAGCTGCAGATGTGGGAGTTGGATTGGTCGCAATATTTTGACTTTGGATATTTGATGAGTAAGAACATTGTGTTGGAATCGGTTTATATGCGAATTTTGAACGAGATGAAGTTGGTATATTTGTTGGTGTCAAACATATGGCAGTAACTGAATGTGACGGTCCTGCAAATTGTTTTGTAGTGGGATTTGTTGTAACGTTTTGTACTTCGTTTACACCAGCTTTTGATATGAAATTATTTTCTTTTGATACAACTGAATATCTAGGTTTATATAAAACTTTTGGTACAGCGGACGACGTGGTAGGTGTTAATGGTGATGGCTCTTGATCAAAGTGATTTTGATGATTTAATGTTACTGTTGACGAAGTATATGTTGATTTATTTGGTAGTGTATTTGATGAAACTAGTTTGGGTGTGGATATTCTATTATTAACTGGCTTTAGTGAATAAGACTTCTGAGTGGAGGCAACTGGGAACATATTACTATTAATTTTTAAAAATGTTTTATAATTATTCTCAGAATCAGAATCAAACCCATTGGTGTCATCGTAAATTGGAAGTTGGCCATCAAGCTCCTCCGAAAATAAATTGGATTCAGTCATACCCTTAAATTAAATATTAGCTTGTTTATTAATGTTGCATGGGTATATAAATATGTGTATTATCTGAATAAAATTTTAAAATTTTAGTCGAAACATTATGAATGTCTATTGTGCGTGTATAATCTGCATACTCTTCAATACTAGCACAATATATGCCCAAATCCGAAGATGGTATTGGGTAATCGAAAAACATTTTTAAGTTCACAATAAGTTTACATGTCAATTTAGAATTATTAACTTCAATGATTTTAAATATATTTTCGTTTGAGCAACAGTAATTATTTGGAAATTGTGAGCTTAACGAAAAGATTGGCTGAAAATTGTATTCTTCAGTATGGCTTAAAAAATTGTTTTTCTCACTTAACCTATTTTGTATTTGTTGTAGAGGTTGTGAGGCTTTCCGAACTAGTTTCTTAACTTGTTGCATATAATTCTCAAACTTAAATGCACTGTAGTTGTCCAGATGTCCAAAGCATTTCACATCTGACGCTATATGTAGCAAGTTGTGAACATTATATGAAACGTTCTCATTTCCGAATAGCACTGGAAATAGAGCGCAAAACTCTCGTAACATTTCTGCGGCACACTCATTATTTTGCAAGCAATTATATGGGTGAGCCAAAATTCTAATAGAACATGATAATAATAAAAAATGATTATAATATCGTTTCTCTAAAATATTATGGAATGCAACCATTCCAGTATAGCACAGAAACGTTCGATACTCGGACGCTTTCCAATTGTCAATGTCGTGAAAAGTACGTTGTCTCCGTTGAAACTCGACCGGAATTCGAATATTTTGTAGTTTACTATTTATAGCGTCAATAGCATTGGATTTTATAGAGAACTGTTTCTTTCTATTTTTTACGAAAAGATTAATCATTTGTCGCGTAACCCCTAAACATACGCAATGCATGTAGTCAATGGGAAATTGACTAACACAGCCAACGGATAAACTGTCTAACGAAATATTTAATTTGACGTGATGTTCGGTATCCGTTTTGTTACGAAAGCTTTCATCTGTTCTCAAAATTTCAGTAGTTCCAGGAAAACAAATCCTATGTTCTAAATAACACCCTTTTATTGTACATTTAGTGCAGCTGGAATATCCCGAATGAGTTTTCACACCTAAAACACAAAAAAAGTTATTTACAAATATAAAGGATGTAGCTACACAATTTTCCTTACCTAATAGGAATGCCCTTGCTGGGGCATCACAAATGAACGCTCTTATTCTTAAGGACAAAGTTCGACCATTGTATATAATATTATGGTCAATTATATGCTTGTACTCTTCAATAAATGCTTTTAAAAATTCATCACATGATTCTGGTTTTTTGTAACCATGATAGACGCCTATTATAAATACATCTTTATGTGACACGACATTAGCAAGTATGGGCCACAGTTGGCTTTTGGAGCTTTTGGTCAACGGGATTCCATCAACTCCAATATCAATCACTATTTCAGTGCCTATAAATTCGCTGCGTTCTAGAAACAATCTGATTTGATTCTCCAAGCCTATATGTGAATACGATCCATTTCCCATTGGTATTATTTCCAAGTTTTTACGAGGCGTTTTGTTTAAAGATCTACCATCTTTAGGTAATTTCGGATGATATTTCCGTAAAATTGTTAATAATGAGTTCAAACATTCTCGCGTAACATTGTGTGCAATACTCCATTCGGAAATATCATCCTGAATATTATTTAAACCTAACTGCGCAGTTTCACTATCACTATCCAATGAAAAATGTTCACAATCACTTTCGCTGCTGGAGATTTTACTAATCATTTCCCCAACTTCAATTTCATCTTCAAGAATTTCTTGGAAATGAGCAAAATTGTCAGAATAACTAAGGTTTTCATAAACAGTTTCTTCAACCATCTTAGCACTTTCACAAATATTTTTAATTTCACGACGCACAGATCGATAAAGTTTTTGTTTCGCCATTTTTAAAATCAAAATATATATAATATATATATCACCTTACACATAAAAATACCCACCGATTTTTCACAAATTTATTACACACACAAAAAATTACGTTTCAAATTTTTAAAATGAAATCTACAAAGAAGGAATATATACTGTCGTCAGTTGTGATTATAAAAATTATGTATAGGTGTAGTAGTATAGTATAAAAATGAATGTGCGTAAACTGTTCGTAAACCGCACATTTTTAGTGTATACATTTTTGCGCCTGGAGGGAAACGCTTATTAACACATTAATAAAACTATTTGACAAGAGGTTTCTAAAGTGCGAACAGATTAAAATTTACAAATAATGCCAGAAAAATTAAGAAGTACAAAACATACCAACGACGGAATGTGTACTATAAAAATGAGAAAAATAAAATCGATTACAAATAATTTCAAAGCAAGCTCAGATGCGAACGCACGTTAGTTCGGAAAAAATACCAGAGTATCACACAAAATGTATTAAAACAACAACAAAATTAAAAATATTTATTTCAACTCAAGTATGTAACTAGTAGCATAAATAAAAGCATTTCGAGTATAATACTTTTTATTTCCGATGTCATGTACGCAGCTGTAGCATAAAACGCTCTATATTGGATACTCTGTTTTCTCTCAAAATTTTACGATGATAATTCATGCTCTGTATTGAATATAATAATTTGTTAAAATGAGTATTTGTGTGTCAGTAACGGTAGCAAGAGTGCATAATATAATTGTATAAATTCATTGCGGAGTGGGCCCATAACAAATTAATCATGCATTTTGGTGTAATTGGGGCGGGTATTGTTGGTCTAACCACAGCACTAGAAATACAAAAGGAATTTAACGATAGCATCGTAACAATTATTGCTGATAAATTCTATACGGAGACAACAAGTTATGTAGCGGCTGGTATTTTTCGACCAGGCACAAGTTTTAGCGGACCAAATGATGTGATAACAAAGTAATTATTGGTTTATAATGATTATTATACAGTTGTATATACCTTCTACATTTCGTGGAATCGTTAATGAAACTTACATTCAGTTCGGTCTTTACACTTAGGCCCGTATTTATAGTCGTAACTATTACTATAAGTATATCTTCCATTTTTGAAAATCGTTAGATTTTGTAAATTTTTACATTGAATTGATCAATAAAAACCAAATTTCAGCCTTTAGAAAATGTTGTAGTAAGATTTTTTTAATACGAAATTGGTTACTATAACATGACTTTAGTGTAGTAATGACTATAAATACGGCCCTTAGTTGAGATAATTTTTGCGATAAAAAGAATTAAACACAGATAAGGTTTAATTGAGTTGTGATTATTTAGTTTAGAGTATAATATCGAAAATAAAAAAAAATCATTTTGTATTTTTGTCTTTATATGGAAAATAATAATGTTTATATTCAAAGTACAAGTGCAGATAAGTTGTACATGCAATGCTCTTAATCTCTTCTAACGTAAATAGACTTTAGCCGTCACAATAATAATTACCCAATTTAAACCGCAATTATTAAAGACAAAATTGTTTTATTTGTATGTGAATCCAAATTTTCATTTCTAATGAAATTGCGGTTAAAATAAATAAAACATGTAATATGTATTAGTGAATGAAATTTTTGTATTCGATTTATTAAAGATTTTGTATAATGGGGAATACAACACATAAATTTTCCTATAGATTGTTTTCTAAACAATTTTCATTTCATTTTTAGAAAGTGGATTAACGATGCTTATCGATACTGGGATGATTTGCGATTGACATCCGAAGCAGCCTTGGCTGGGATAACAAACCTTTCCGGTTATATATTTTCTAGTACTAGTCCTGACATCGTTAGGGTACGTTATCATTTTAAAGCTTACAAAACAAATTATCTCCGCCCACTTCCCTAAAAATTATGCCCCGATTTAAATTACTGCGACAACCAAATAGGTTTAATCCTAATTTATCATTCATAATAATTTTAACATTAATAGGACATGCATTTTGTTCGTTTTTCTCAAGCAATTCAAGTGGCAATTTGTTTACGTATACAATGTATAATAGACCATTTTCCTCCAAAAACTTTGACAGCTGAAGCTATATGGCAAACAAAACAAGAACAAACTAAAATTTAATGGTAATTTTTAAAGTTTATGACACAACTATTAAAGTTTAATGTTTAAAACATAACCACTAACAATTCTATTGTTAAATTTTAATAGTATTATGAGAATTTATGAATAAAATAAAAAAATACAATTTTATTTTAATGGTTTGCCATACACGCACGTTCAACTGTCATAATTTTATTTTGACATTTGAGGAAAGTGGTCTATATACACTTTTGGTATGCCGTATGATATCAAAGGGCCGAATATCGAAGGGCCGAATGTGTCGAAGGGCCGAATGTGTCGAAGGGTCGAATGGGTCGAAGGGCCGATTTTTTTTTTGTTTTTAGAAATATATTTATTTTATATTTTTTTATTTAATTTAATTAATTAATTTAATTATTTTTTTTATTTTTTGTACCATATACTTATTATCAGAAGGCTGACACATAGGGCCGAATGTCTCTGGTGGCGCATGACAAAATTTTCCTTCACCAAAATGTATCGCTGATTGGATACGTGGAATTTCATAAATATCCAAAGATGAAAAATAGTAAAATACATAAATTCATAAGAAATTCATTTATGTTTAATAAAAAAAAAATACAAAATATTCCATAAAACAACAAATTTAAAAAATTATATTTCTAAAAACAAAAAAAAAATCGACCCTTCGACATTAGGCCTTTTGATACATTCGGCCCTTCGACACATTCGGCCATTCGACATTCGGCCCTTCGACACATTCGTCCTTCGACATTCGGCCCTTCGACATTCGGCCCTTCGACATTCGGCCCTTCGACATTCGGCCCGTTGACATTCGGCCCTTCGACATTCGGCCCTTCGACATTCGGCGCTTCGATAATCAGCTCTTCGACATTCGGCCCTTCGACATTCGGCCCTTCGAAATTCAGCCCTTTGACATTCGGTCCTTTGACATTCGGCCCTTGGACATTCGGCCCTTTGTACCTGTTCCACACTTTTCATATTTGTGGTCTTTCTTTGGGAAATTTACAGCAACAATCCCATTTTGTTATTCCAAATTGGAATAGTTTTAAAACAACTTTTTTGCTGGTATGGAATAATGGGGCATTTACATGTAGAAAATTGTTTTCTTCTACAAATTTTTGCAGGTAAATAAGAAGGATCCGCTATATAAAAATATTCAATCTGCCAGAAAGAAATAAACATATATAGTAATGGCGTAATTATTTTATAGGATCCTTATTATTTATTTATTTTTAATGAATTCAAATGCGAAATTTACATTTTTATCTATGGCGACTGTTTTTATTATGAATCCTCAACATTTATAAATAAGAAATAATTTTAATTCTTGTTAATTTTAAAAATGTTGCCATAAAAATACTCGGATCGAATATATTTTATGGCAACATTTATTTTTATGGCAACATTTTATAGTGGTCTTTGCTGTATAGTGGCTTAAAAATCTTCTGCAAAATTTTGTTGGAATATATTTCTTTTCGTCCTTCGAAATATTATATCTTAATAAGTCAATATTATATCTTTTTCATTTTGCAGAAGAAAAATGTTGGTCGCATGTAAATGGGGTATAATTCTATGATACTTGTAGTTTTAATGTTCATCACCAGGGAAGTTTTAGTAAATACTTTTATTTTTAATTATTGGCAATAGAAATATAAAAGTGATTTTTGTTATTTTAAAATCGCATTTTTCTAAACAAGACGAGAAATTAGTTACGATTTCTAAATATTCAATAATGTTCTAGCACATTAGTATTTAATTGAATATTTGGTTGCATGTTTACGTTGTTTTGAAATTCAAAATGTAATTGTTACCAACTATAAAAACAAATTAAAAAAAATCCAGCCGCCCCGGTGGCAAAGTGGTCAGCATGATTGCTCCAGCGACCGGAGGGCCCGGGTTCGATTCCCGGTGGTGACAAGGAAAACAATTTTCACGGCTGGTTTGAATTAATCACTGAATGAATTAATCACTCATTATCCGAAATGAAAATATGATTATGAAACCTCATTTGAGGTGGCCAAATCCCTTGATGGGATATTGTGCCATAGAGTGCCATAATTAATTAAAGAAGATAAAGAAGCTTGTACGAAAATTATTTGAAAGGAGTGGGTCCTGACGCTGACCAAAAATATTCTAGTTATCCATAAGAGTAGTCACTATGTTAACATTTATATATATTATATATATATATATATTGTATATATATATATATATATATATATATATATATATATATATATATATATATATTGTATATATATATATATATATATATATATATATATATATATATATATATATATATATATATTATATATATATATATATACAATATATATATATATATATATATATACAATATATATATATATATATATATATATATATATATATATATATATATATATAAGCTTAGTCTGTACTGTAAACGCCTGATCTACGAATCGACAATTAAACAAATTTAGACGTATGGTATCCAACTGTGGAGCTGTACTAAACTATCAAATCGTTTAATAATTCAACGTCGTCAAAACAAATTTCTATGTGCAATAACGAATGTTTACCGCTACGTAACCAACGAGGATTTACACAAAGACCTAAATGTTAAATGGATTGATGAAGTGATCCAGGAATTTGCCATCAAACATGAAATAAGGTTGCTGTAGCATACTAACAGTAAAGCAATACAATTTTTTGGCATAACACAAGAACTGAGACGCCTTAAAAGAATTAAACCGCATGGGAGCAGAATATTGATTGCTCGCTCCACTTAATAGTTTCAAATAAGTGCGTTATCATCATTAGTAATAAATTATCATGTGATAAGATAGTACTATTAAATAAAAATAAAAAAAGTCAAAGAATCAATATTTCCCAAATTTTGGCGAAGTTTATTTACGGTAATTACTTCATCAGTCATCACATATAACATCATTATCTAAATTTAAATTTAGTAGTTCGACAACTTCTAAAACGGCTTCGTAATTCTGGTCTCCATTTTTTATATTGAGATTAGATAGAATTTTAAATGGGTTATCCTTGATATATCCTTGAAATATAATTTAAAGCCCGCATATAAATCTCCAATGCAGCATCAATGAACTTATTTTGTTCTCGAGTATTAAGATTTAATAAAGCAGTTTTAACTTTGCTGACAAAAACTTTATCCCGAATTTTGCACTCCAGTTGATCCTTTAGATAACTCATAATATAATGTAACTCTGTTGCTGTAATTCCCCTGGAAATATTAAAGTGATCGACACATAAAACTTAAAAAATGCGAAATGAAATATAAATACATCTCGGGAATAGTTATTGAAGTCATAACATCTTCCATTTATGTGGTTGACATTTAATATACTTCTAAATAACCTTGTCACAATTCTCTACCCCTTGCTGCAAAAAATACCATTTAATTGCAGGCCAGCAAGTTACAATTCTGTCTACTGCCTTAGGCATCTAGTGGAAAACTCACATACATACAGTGCTGGGAAAAAAATTGGGCAAACATATTTTATTGCAAATTAGAGTCTTTTTTGCTAAAATTACAAAACTTTTGAACGCAATTGGGTTATTGTTTCATTTTAAACACATGTATGACGTAAATTTTGGAGAAAAAAAAACTTACCTGCAATTTAGGGGAAAAACCCCGAAAAATGCCAAAATATTCAAAATAAGGTGATTGGAGTTAAAGTAATGGAATAAATTAAATACCTATTTTTTAATTTTTTTTTTGTTTTTTTTATTGATTTATAGAAGTTCTATCTTTAATATTAATATTTTGTTGAACCGCCTTTTGTTTTTATTACACCGGTACAACCCCGCAACTGATGTGCAAAAAAATTGGTCAATCAATTATTTTATTTTATGCCTACCGTTCTTTGCCGCCATTAGGGTGCAGATGTTTTATTGCCTGTAATTTATTTTTTGAGTATAAATAGTGCATATTTTGTAAGATTAAGTTATTCTGTAAGTGATCCTAGTCAAATAAAGAATAAAGTGCAATTTTAGTTACTAAAAATGGGAAAAGTTAGTGAGATAGTTAGTGGATTGAGTATTTGTGTAGTAGTGCAACAACATTTGGTAATAAAAATGGAAAACTTTTAATTAAAATGAAGTGTATTTTGAAATGGTGCCAAAACACACCTAGAAAATTTCAGAATGAAATTTCTCAATTTCTCCGAAATCATCGGTAGGTTTGCCAAGTGTTGTTTTGGTAAAAATATCTTTATTTTAATTTAGAAATCAGAAAAAATCATGAAAAAACTAAGTGAAAATGTGGTTGTTGTTGTTGGGTTTTTTAGTTTGGAACACATGTTTTATTACCCCATTGCTGTATTTTTTTAATAAAATGGCATGTATTTCATATGTTACGTGCTACGATCAATTGAGAGCAATTCCACATTGGCGATTAATGATCCACGAATTTCAACAAGTAAATCTCAAGAAACAGATATAAATTTAATCATTTCGGACATCAGCTCACTTACATTGTCTTCTAGTGGCAATGAATATCAAGCACCAGTAGAAAAACAACTAAAGCAAACAAAATATTCCGCTTCATCTCACTCATCGCTACATATGCGTGATTGATAAGAATATAGTAGACGCGTTAGATCGATCAAAACTAAGCAATTCATGAGCTGCTCTTCTCATTGCCTCCACTGCAAATGCATTAAAGAGACCATACGTCACCATCAACAACAGCTCAGGAAGGAAATCAGGGATGAAATATTTAAGTCTTTCAGTCCTGATTCTATTCTAACCATTGGAATGGAAAAATGTTGGAATATATATAGTAGAGAAAACAATGGTTGACTGACTGTGCATTATAGTATCCGATTATGGTAACACCAAATTGTTGGGAGTTCCAATGATTACACATGGAACAGGCATAGAGCATTGTAAAATGGTATATAAAATGCTTGAAGACTGGAATATAACAGATAATATTAATGGATTGTGCTTTGATACAACGGCCAGCAACGTCGGTATGCTAAATGGAGCCTGCAGACTTCTTGAAAAAAGCAGAAATTGGCAGAATTTTATTATTATTTATTTTGGTTTGATGCAGACATCATATATTATATGAATTAATTGGTTCTGCTGTTTTTAGTAGCTTGTTAAAGGAAGTATCAAGTGCACCCGATATTCAGCTTTTTCAGAGATTTAAAAGGCAGTGGAATTCTTTTAACCATACCCAAATAAGCTCCGGTTTAGCTGATACAAATGTTCAATAAATTTTCCGTTCACCAGAGAAGGAGAATTAATATTCTCCTTAATATATATTATAACCTTTATTAATGATCAATTTAGCAAAAAAACACAATGGCCCTCCAGGCGCACGTTTGCGAATACTTTAGTAGAGCTAAGTCTTCAGCTGTGTTGCTTTCAAAAGATTACAACAACAATTGCATTGTATTCAAGCCGATTGTTTTAGAATGTTAAGAAAAAAAATTTTAGGATTAGGGGAAATAAAATCATTTTATGGTTATGGTGTTTACCGCAAGGCGTTATTTTTTCTATTTTTCTAGAAAAATTTATATTGAATAATAATTTAGCATTTGTTATTTGATAGCAAAATACCGAATTTAATTTATTTTATTTCTTAAAATAAAAAAAACTAAAATAAATATTAAGAAAATGAACCAACACAGAAAAATTAAAACGCATTAAAAAATTAAATCCAAAAGTTGTTGCTTTCACATTTCTTAGCTAAGCTAAGCAGATTTGCGAAAGCAACACTACTTTCGTAAACCGTACGTTAATGTTACGCCTGGCCTGGAGGGGGACGAGATGATTATAATGAATATTTATGTTTATCACTTTTGTTTCTTGGAGAACCACTTACATTTACAATTCGGCAGCCAGGTGCTGTCAGTAGAGCGTGATGGATATCTAAAATTATTTATAACATAAAAATATACTTGTTTCGAAACCAGTTTAAACTCGGTAGTAAGTTTCATCAAATTATTTTAAATTTTTTTTTTTTAATTTAAATTGAATTAATTTAATTTTCTTTTTTCAGTATCTGAATCCAAAGCGCTGCGTGACTTCAACATCTTTATCATTAAGATTTATTTGCTAAAATGGTTTACATGTACGAACCCAGCTTCAGCGCTCAGAAATGATTTAAACCTACTGAAGGAGCGAGCTGCAAACAGTAATATCATTCCAACGCTATCCTTAATTGCATTGAAAAGTTTTTCTAACCATTTATGGTATTTATTTAATTTTTCGATGAGGATCTAGACAGCCAAAAAAGAATGGCAATGGTTCGAAAGTTACAAGAAGAAAACTCTTCTTAAGTTTTATATTTGGAGAAAGTGGCCGTACCTGAGAAGGTGGAATATGCCCAAATAGAAGATTTTGTGTCAAGAAATACAGAGCAGTTTTTTGAGATTTTGTTTGGAACGATGCCAAATTTAATTAAAAAACACTCTAATACACGGAAGGATGACACGGAATATATAAAAATTCGGGAAATTGTAAGAACATTTCATATAGTAAATGATGTTGCTGAAAGAAGAATTGGACTCATTAAAAATTATATCTCGATTTTAACGCATCAGGAGGAATACAAGCAGAATCTACTACAAGTTGGGGAAGATCACAATAAGAGAATTCCTTTATTAGTAACAAAAACAAATATTAAGGCTGCTGTGCAACAGAAAAACTAGTAAAAATATCAAATATAAAAATCTTGTTAAATACATATGAAATGTGTTTTTGTTTTAATACTTTTCCATGGCCTTTAACCAAAATTTCTTCTTTTAAAAAAATGGAACCTCTTCCTGTGGACAAGCTATATCTTAGAAACCTTATTAAGGCATTAATTAATTTTCAAAGACAGTACTAGCAACATTTCCTTAACTATTTATGTTTCTCTTTAATTTTTTATTTATAAACTCTAACCGCATTGATTTACAGTATTGTGCGAATTAATGCGAACACAGGAAATTATTGAGACAAATTATTATTTTTTTTTTTTTTTATTGAAATGAATATTATTAATATATGTGTCCACCTTTGGCCTTAATGACACCTTACACACGGTTAGGCATTGCATTAATTAAATTTTGACAATTTCCTGTTATTTGTGGATCCGGGAACCAAACCTCGATAACACTTTCCACCCCTTTTTTTTACTGTTGTACAGTCTTGTTTCCGACTCTAACCTTACATATGGCCCATAAATTATCTATCAGATTACATTTGGAGAGAGTGAACATGCTAATTGACCAACTCAGGACTAGATAAAAGTTTTGTTCTCGGACGAAACGCGTTTTGTCGAACAGGGACAGCGTTCATGGTCTGTACGAAAATGTGCAGGGGAAAAATTGACAGAGAAACATTTCGAACCACCAGTCAAAAATCCGCCGAAAAGATGTTTTGGGGATGATTTTCGTATAAGGGCACACACAATCTAGTACCCGTGGAATGATGAACGGCTTGAAGTATAAAGCTATGCTGGTGCGGAAATTACACCGTAATTAGAAAAAAGTCGATGTTGGCGAACATTTTATTTTTCAACATGATTCATCGCCATGTCATAAATCAAAGTTGGTACCAAGTTACCTTGAACAGAAAAATATTTAATTCCTCGATTAGGCTGACAATTTAACGGACTTGAATCCGATAGACAATTTATGGGCCATTTGTAAGGTTAGAAATCGGAAACAAGGCTGTACAACAGTAAACAAAGGGGTGGAAACTGTTATCGAGGTTTGGTTCCCGGATCTTCAAATAACAGAAAATTGTCAAAATTTAATTAATGCAATGCCTAACCGTGTGTAAGGTGTCATTAAGGCCAAAGGTGGACAGATATATTTATAATATTCATTTCAATAAAAAAAAATTATTAATAAATAATTTGTCTTAATAATTTCCTGTGTTCGCATTAATTCCCACAATACTGTAGCAAGTGGCAAAAAATTATTTGAAATTTGTCCCTTTTGTCCCTTTGTTTAAGGTTAATTAGCTGTGTTGCTTTCAAAAGATACAACAACAATTGAATTGTATTAAAGGCAATTGTCTTTAATGTTAAGAAAAAAAAATTAGGATTAGGGGAAATAAAATCATTTTATGGTTATGGTGTTTACCGCAAGCCATTATTTTTTCTATTTTTTTCGCAAAATTTATCTCGTAGTAAAATTTGGCATTTGTTACTTGATAGCAAAATACCGAATTTAATTTGTTCTATTTCATAAAATAAAAAAAAAATAAAATAAATATTAATAAAATGAACCAACACAGAAAAATTAAAACGCATTAAAAAATTAAAGCCAAAAGATGTTGCTTTCACTTTTCTTAGCTAACCTAAGCGGATTAGCGAAAGCAACACTACTAATAGTAGTGTTGCTTTCGCAAATCCGCTTAGCTGTGAAAATGAACCAACACAGAAAAATTAAAACGCATTAAAAAATTAAAGCCAAAAGTTGTTGCTTTCACTTTTCTTAGCTAAGCTAAGCGGATTAGCGAAAGCAACACTACTAATAGTAGTGTTGCTTTCGCAAATCCGCTTAGCTGTGAAATGTGAAAGCAACAACTTTTGGCTTTAATTTTTTAATGCGTTTTAATTTTTCTGTGTTGGTTCATTTTCTTAATATTTACAATATTTTATTTTTATTTTATTTTATGAAATAGAACAAATTAAATTCGGTATTTTGCTATCAAATAACAAATGCTAAATTATTCTACAAGATAAATTTTTCGGGAAAAATAGAAAAAATAACGCCTTGCGGTAAACACCATAACCATAAAATGATTTCTTTCCCCTAATCCTAATTTTTTTTTCTTACAATCGGCTTTAATATAATGCAATTGTTGTTGTAATATTTTGAAAGCAACACAGCTATTGTTTCCTATAAAATTGTTAATTTAAATTTGAGCGACCTCTAAACGTAGTCCTATCGACCTGAAAATAACCGATTTGCATTGATTCATAATTTTTGATGCCTGCATTCGTAGAAAACAAATAAATATAACCACAGAAAAATTACACATACTAATATAAAATTGTATGCTGTACTCCTTATACGTATTATACGAAAACGTCATGTTTCGTCTGTCGAATTTTGATCAATTGAATTATTAGCGAACAACAACAAGAAGCGAAGAATGCACAATATTTATTATCCTATCCGATCCTTCGGTTTTGTTATGTGTAAAAAGAGTGTATGGTAGGCCCGGCGTCACACGAGAGATTCTGTGTAAGAACTTGAGCATGCATCCAGAATCAGTCAATTTTTATTATTTTTATTTATTATTGTGGAAATTTCCAATACGGATGCTTTTTGTTCAATTGATTTAACTATATTATGTATTTATGAAACTAATAGTAATGTTGCTTACTAAATTTTATAATAATATTTATAATTTTCATGTATTTTTATTCCTTTTAGTTTCTGAATGTATTTTTGAACATTTGTTAATGGGTGTATCCAGCCCATGTAGGCCTCACTAAACAATAGTAGGCCTCATATATATTATGGGCTGGATGCAAATATCACGCTCAAAAAAATGTAGGTTAGGTTTCAGTGGTTGACACTTAGGCCATTTGTTTGGCCCATTGTGATACCACGCATTCACGCCACATCATTAACCCATTCACCTATTCACCTATTCACACAACTACAGTATACCACCTGCACATTGCAAGCTCCATGTCAACCTGTACATTGACATGGACGGTGGGTCGGCGCTGAATTCTGCACTCCATCAGAGGGTCTTAGTTGTGTTTATTAACATCACCGATTGTAATTGATGATGAAAATTCGATTTGCATCTAGCCTCTGATGGGATTCGAACCCAGTACCTCCCGGTCCAAGTGCCGAAGTTTTAACCACTGCACCACTTGTCCGGTTAAAAAAAAAAAAAAAAAAAAAAAATGTAGACTGTTTAATGAGGCAAAAATTTTCTGTCTACTTTTGAGTAGATATATTTTGGTTTGAACCTGTACTTTAAATAACATTTTATTTTGTTCTATTTTCATTTCTTTTTATTGTTTTTACCTTCTTGGTCTGAAGTTTAATTTCATATTTGTTTAGTTATTAAAATCAATTATAATAGACATAAACCGAAAATAATACGAATATATTGCACCCAGTTAGAATTCTACAACTGAGGAAAATCTACAAGTGAGACATCTCCAAATCTACGCCCACTTGAAAATTTATGTTAATTCATAGAATTTTTTTTAAATAAAATTAGATAGTTCTTTGGGAAAAGAGTAAAGAAATATAAACAAATAATTTAATATACCCAACAAAATATTGTTATTATATTTTAGAATCCATTATTCGAAGACATTGTCCCAATGTATCGTGCAGCAACTGAAGAGGAATTAAAAATTTGTAACGGTAACTGGAAATATGGAGCGTTTTTTACAACGGTTCTTACCGATTGTGAGCTATTTCTTCCTTGGGCTATGAATAAGTACTTAAGTTAACTGGACATGATGTTTACATTATAATATTTCTAAAATCATTTCAGATTTAAACAACAAAGAGGAATAGTAGTAATCGATAAAGTGGACAGTTTTAGCAGTATACATGAAAAATACGATGCGGTTATAAATTGTTCTGGTTTTGGAGCGAAAAAGTTATGCAATGATCGTAAATTAGTTCCAATTCGAGGACAAGTGATAAAAATCCGAGCACCTTGGATAAAAACAGCATTTTATGGAGATTATGACACATACATTATACCCGGGTTTGATAATGTAACTCTAGGAGGTTGTCGGCAGTACGATAGTTATTCATTGGAAACATCGCATCATGATACTTCTGCTATAAAAGAACGATGCTATTCACTCGTACCGAGTTTGCAAGGTGCGGACATCTTACGGGAAGCCGTTGGGCTTAGACCCCATCGTGATGTTGTCCGGGTAGAGCCGGAGATTATTAGAACGGCGAAAGGGAGTTTGAGAGTTGTACATAATTATGGTCATGGAGGATACGGTGTTACAACCTGCCCTGGTACTGCTAAGTATGCAGTCGGCATTTTGAAAGATATTTTATCATCAAATTCAAAATTATAAACTGTAAAACAATGTACTACATACTTAACACACGACCTCAACTTTGAGCTTTGAAAATAAAAAAATTGTTATTAAACTTGTGGCACATTAAATTTGATTAGACATTAGCTTAAGATTCACTTTATCGCTTACTTTGAATTAGACTCGTTTTCTTATCGTATTCAGGAATAAGGCCCCGATTTGTTTGAAAGAAATACTGGATATACCTTTTCCGGCTGCCATCACAATTGTGTGGGTGAAGAAAGAGAATCATGTCAAAAAATTTATTTTTGTATGTATTTTGGACCGACATACACACTTGTGCATGCGACTTAAATCGTTTTCATTTGAAAAATAACATTATAACTATAATAACAATAAAATAATTAATATGTTATCAAAAACAAATAAGGAATATGTTACATAATTTGTATGTTATCAATTTATAATGCGTTTTTCAAAAAGAATTCCGATTTAACTATGATCTGTTAAAATCCGCGGAAGACACTACCTCAAACCTGTAATTTTTTACATAAACATTTGTGCGTGCTGCACTTACATTGAAGAAAAAAAATCTGAACGGAAAAGTGATATCAGAAGAAATAGAGTCTTTCTTTCAAATTCCTCTACTAAATATCTACAAATTTAGAGGGAATCCAGGAATTTGGCAACTGTGCAAAAATTGCTTTCTATTTGGCATCAAATAATTTGATACGAAATTTATAGCAACGTTGCTTGCAAAAATTGATTTCTGGTTGTATCACTGAATCTTCATTTAAGTGCGTTCTCTAGATGAGAGCTTGCTTTGCAATTGATGCGTGGATTCCACAGTGAACCAATTTGTTTCAGTAAAATTTATACGAAACAAAAATATAAATCCTTTACTTGTTAGAAAGAAACAAAAAAAAATTCAGTAAAATCTACTGAGGAAAATGTGCCATAAAAAGTATTGACGATTGAAACATCAAAGACTCAACGTAGCGGATTTTTTTTTGAACTATGATAACTACAAATTTTGACATTTATGCCGCATGCATAAAGAAAAATCAGCATCATTCGCGATAATTTATCTTTTTACTGTGCTAGCTTTGCTTGGTTTAAATTTTTGTAACTTTTCGTTCCATTTTTAACCGATAGGAGCTCTTCACGTCACATACCGACAAATCTTATAATAACAGGGAAATCGCGTCGATAGTACCAACATGATATAATTCCCGAGAAGATTAGTAGATGGCACTAGTAGTTATAGTTGAACGAAATGTTTACATTTTTTAACTACAGTTTTTTATATTCAAAGCATTATTAACGAAACCAAAATTTAAAATCTAAAAAAAAAATTTAATTTTATAATTGAAATTGGAAATTATTGAAGTAAATGGGCTTATATTTATATATAATAATGAATAAATAAAACAAAATTTGATTTGTTTAAATTACGTCATTTCATTAAAATGAATTAATTTAGTTAATTTTTTTCTAACTCCTATTTTTTTTTAATTATCTTATTTGGTGAAATGGTAAAATCTTATTTTAAAATAAATTTCTATAATAGTTTTTTTTAAGTTACACATAAAAATGATTTTCTATATCAATAATATTAAATCTAGAGTTTAAGTGATTGATAATATCTATAAAAATTAAATCTATTAAACTAATGCTTTGTATATATTTTAAAACCAACTTATTATATTCTAATTTTTCATTAATATTAACGTTAATTTTAAAAAAATTCTCACATTCGAGTAAAATTTTGTATGTATTTAATGATGGGGTCATTAATTTACCCCATTTTTTTTAAATTAAATAAAGTTTGATTTAGCTCCAACCGAGCGCTTTTATTTATAATTTAATTCCTTGCATTTTTTTTTTTTTAAAGGAAGTATTAACTGTCCAGTGGATTTAATGTCCTTTGAAGGTCAATTAATACCCCCCCCCCCCCCCCTTTCATTCACGCACAGACCACCCATTCACACAATTACAGTATACCACCTGCACATTGCAAGCTCCATGTCAACCTGTAAACTGACATGGACGGTGGGTCGGCGCTGAATTCTGCACTCCAACAGAGGGTCTTAGTTGTGTTTTATTAACATTACCGATCGTAATCGATGACGAAAATTCGCTTTGCATTCAAGCCTCTGATGGGATTCGAACCCAGTACCTCCCGGTCCAAGTGCCGAAACTTTAACCACTGCACCACTTGTCCAGTAAAAATGATTTTAAAAATTTAGGCAGTTGTTTGGCTTCAATATTCATTTATAGCAATATTATGGCTGTAAATTTATACTGAAAACTGGAATATTAATTGGAAATATCAATATCCAATTTTTTATTTTAATAAACAAAACTATTTTTAAGTAAAATTGATTAAAATATCAACAAAAACCAATTAAACGTAGTAAAGTATTTTAGACTTGTTTTCTTGTTTTATGCGATCGCGTGTCGACCGCAAATAATTAAATTATTTTCCCGTAAATTTATTCCCCAATCGCCAGAATTAACTTTTGGAAAACGGGGAATTGGGATAAATGTCTGGGGAATAGCTGCTACAAAAAGAAATTATTCCCTATTCCCGGGGAATTACCTGAATAGGGCCACAGCTCGACTTCAATTAAATCAGAAGCAACATCATCATTTAAATTTAAATGATTTTTGTTTCGGCTGGATGATATACTTAATATTTCTGGTAAGGAAACATAACCCATGCCTTGGGCTTTAATAGATTTATTAACAACTAGCCGTTTGTAAGATGCAATAAATTGTTTGCATGTTGGATTGTCGTTTCGACCAGTTCGATAACGAATCAATCCAACAAACAACTCCAAGTGATTTTGACTAAACTTATATGTTAACAAATAATCTAATTTACCATTTATAATTAATTCAGTGTACATAATCTTTAGGCTTTCAGCGTTTATTAAAAATCCTAAAAATCCTGTATTAAAATTACTATGTAGTCAAATAACTTATAATACTTATTATAAGTTATTTGGCTATAATGTTATAAAATTTTGTGAAAAAAATAAGAAAAAATCGCTTCGCGCGCCATCTATTGTTCTCGTTAAAAACGTTTGGTATGCCATCTATAAATCTTCTCCGAAACTAATATTTAACGAAATCATACTGTCGATGGCATTTACTATGGAAATTGAGACGATTTCCCTTATTGTATTATAAGTTATTTTCATACCGAACGTGATTTTAATAACACACTGAAGACAACCATAAGACATGTTGCCATATATGTTTGTCTCATTTTAACTTATGTGTAATTTATATTACTTTCTCTACCGCAGACCAACACAAGACTTGTTGCCAAAGACTGAAAATTTACTGGGAAGTAGTCGGGCATACATCTTTTTCCATTATAAATTTTGCATTTGCTCAAAATGTGAAAAATTTCCCTTGTTTTCTATAAGAAATTTTCAACCCTGCATAAAACACAGCAAAGTTGATAGCCATTTTGTTGCGTTCATGTCAAAAACCTTTGTGATCATTTATTAAACAAGCCTACAAAAGTAAGTTCAAATATACATACAATACATAAATATATTATTTAAATACTTGATTTATTTTTGTATTTAAAATGTATTATTAATGAACAATTTTTTTAACAACATATTTTTAAAAAAATAAAATTAATAGCTTATTTATAGGTGCAAAAACGAATTATATCAAATGGGATTTGGAGTATGAAGAGCTTGAGATTTTAGAGGAGGGTGTCGTGAGTGATGATGTAATTCCAAAAACTATGCCATTCAATAAAAAATCATACAGCGGCATACAAAATGTATCAAAAATGTTGGAAGGGACAAGCCGGTTTGTGTATAAATGTTTATTTTAATTTATTTATTTGATTTTTTTAGTAACACTTTTTAGAAACAACGAATTTTAAAATGAATAAGTATATATTTAAATTTAATTATTTGTTTTTTTAGTAACTCGAATTTAAAAATGAAAACTGTAATTAATAAATGTACATTTTAGTTCAATTATTTGATTTTTCTAAACACACGAATTTAAAAATAAAAATTTATTTTGTCTTAAAATGTCAAAATTGTTTACTACTATAGAATAAGAAATCACTAACACATTTGCACAAGCCCAAAATTTCTCTTTGCAAATAATTGCAATGCATTCAGATGGAACCAATATGTAACATACAACTGTTTGTTTTCAAAATATAAACAACTTGCTGTGTTTATTGCAGGGTTGAAAATTTCCCTATACTATTTCGAGGAATTTTTGGTTTCATTTTGTAAATGCAAAAAAAGTTGTACGCCGAGTACTTTTGATTGCAAATCGCTTTGTAATTTTTTAGATATGTTTTTAAAAATGTATATACCGATACGGAATTATTTTGAATGTGTACTATCAAAGAAATCGATTGCAAATAATTGCAAAGCACTACCAAATGGAAACGCACGTTACACAAAAAGTGGAAAATTTTCCTTATTTTATATAAGGAAGTTTCAACCCTGCGTAAAACACAGCAAAATTGACAGCCATTTTTTTGTTTTGAAAACAATAATTTTTTTTGTAATTTTAAAATGTTGTGCTAATAAATAGCCGTAGAATTATCTTAATAGTAAACATCTCTATTTTTCAATTATTATTTTATATTTAATATAGGAATTCGTTTTAATTGGTTTAAATTGTTGCTCCCAGAATATAATGAATATTTTTAATAGCGAAGCTCGTCGCGTCGTGCTTTTCCTTTGTATATTTTAGCTTTGCTGCCGTTATTTAAAGATGTATTGTGGCCATTAATCAAAAATCTCTTGTACATTTGTTTTATTTATGTTGTTAATAAAAATTTGTTTTGGAAAACGTCACATATACAAATGAAAATAATTCAAATACAACTTAATGATACAAAAATTTCCCTTTGCAAATATTTGCGATGCAATCAGATGAGAACCAATTTAAAAAATTTTTGAATTGGGCGGTTTCAGGGCACCCAACAGTTGGGAACATGTTGTGTAAAATGAAAGCCAACGTTATTGAAATGTTGCACAATGAAAAACTCCAATTTGCGATGATTTCACGGATAGGGTACCAGTGGCCCTATTCTGGCTTTCCCTGGGAATAGGGAATTGCGAAAAACATTTTCATAGCATTTTTGTCAAAATTATATTTTTCTGGCCTACTGCGGGAATAAGTTTAGTGTAAAATTTGTTAAAACAAAGTGAATTGGGAAACTTTTGTTCCACAAAATTTGTATAGGGAAAAATATTTTCCCATTTAACTTTGTTTCGAAAATATTAACACCAAACATGTTCCCTTAGTAGGCCAAAAAATACAATTTAGATAACAATGCTAGGAAAATATTTTTCCCAATTCCCTATTCCCAGGGAAAGCCAGAATAGGGCCACTGAAAGCGCCTATTGTGGGAGTGAGTTCACGAGATTTACAATGTTACAATAGCTGTGTTGCTTTCGCAAAACTACAACAACAATTGCGTTGTATAAAGCCGACTTGGCTTTAATGTAAGCCAACAAATTTTTAGGTTTAGAGGAAATAAAACTATTTTATGGTTATGGTGTTTACCACAAGGCGGTTATTTTTACTATTTTTTTTGTCATCTTTTGTAAAAAAAAAACAAAGAAGTTAAAAGTACAGAATGAGCCTAATTAATTGTCAAGTATCACAAATTCGGAGGGAACCCCCACGCCAACAACCAAAATTGTTTTCTTAATTTTTACTGATTTATAACTTAAATTAAGGATAAATTTACCATAAACCACTAGCTTCTTAACATGATTTACATTTTATTTTATATAAACACTTGGTAAACTTACTCTCTCTCTCTCTCTGGCACTATATCCCATCAAGGGATTTGGCCACCTCACATGAAGTTTCATAATCATATTTTCATTTCGGATAATGAGTGATTAATTCATTGATCCTAAACCAGCCATGAAATTTTTTCCTTGTCACCACCGGGAATCGAACCCGGGACCTCCGGTCGCTGGAGCAAGCATGCTAACCACTTTGCCACCGGGGCGGCGGTAAACTTACTGATGGTAAGATATTCCTTCTTGTATTTTTTTTAGGCGTATTTTTGCATTTTTTCACGATACACTTCATTTTGCACAAAAGTTTATATTTTTGTTATCATATAATGTACCACTACATAAACACATAACTATTTGATAAAGTTTTTATTGTTTTGATGTATTATAATTAATAATTTTAAAAAATTTATAATTTATAATTTTAAAAAGCAAAATTAAAACGTTACTTTGTACAACAACAAAAACTGGTTTGGCGGGTTCTTATAGCGAGATATGAGTAAACCATATAGATTTTTTATATAACCATCCTGCTTGTGACAAATGAAATAGCAAATTTTATATGGGTAAAATATTGCCACCTATTTTTCAGTATTTTAACTTCTTTGAAAAAACCATTTTGCGTTTGTTTTGACAGAAAAATACCGAATTTAATTAAATCTATTTCATAAAAAAAAATACAATTATTAAAATGTACCAAACCGAAAAATCTAAAATACATTAAAAAAATAAAGCCAAAAGTTGTTGCTTTCAGTTTCTAAAGCTTAGCTAAGCGGGATTTGCGAAAGCAACACAGATTTTATTGTAACAACTATCATTGTAGAAATGACGTCGTAGTAGTTAACATTGACATTGTCTCAAGTGTCAAAACAAATTGAAATAAAAAAAAATAATTTCTTCTTCGAAAAAGAGGTATTTTCTACCAAAAAAAAAAGTTTTGGCTCAATTTTAGTCGAAACTACACAAATGTCTGAGTAAAAAAACATAGTATGTAATGGCGTTTTTGATAAAAAATTTCGCTCGATTTGAAGTACAACCAACACATTTGTGTGTATAGTTATAGTGTTTTTTCGAACGAAAATAAGTTGAAAAGGAATGTGTAAGGAATAAGTTAAAATACAAATGTGTAAGTTGGTACAAAACACATACAAAAATAAATTTTTGACATAATTCTTTTGCCCTACCCACACAATTATGAGGTCATGCAGGAAAAGGGAAACACTATTTTTACGTATAAATATAACATAAAGAGTAACATATTATTGCGCATTAAAACAGTTACCGTATCCATAAAACATATTTTTTTTGTAAAATAAATATATTAAAAATTGAATTTTGTTCTTTAAGTTATTTTTCAAACCTACATAATGGTTGTTGATAGTACAATTATGTTCCTTTTGATACCTACACCATTAAAAATGACATTTGTAGCTGTCCCGAGTATGGTTGAGAATGACGTTTGGAACAATGTAGAGTTCGTGAATGATAAACGCACGTGTTCATTGTCACAATTTACTTTCATGAACGATTTTGAGCTGTCATTGTTAACAATATTGTAAGAATGTAACTCTCGTGAATGCACTCCGGATGCGATGTATTTCTCAACAAAAGACGCCATGAACGGATTTTTATTGGTAATAGGGAAGGAGATTATGCTGAAGCCGCTTCTTTGAAGCCGCGTGTGACATGGCGGATAGAAACCGTACTTTTTTTTATTTGTGTTTGACTTGGCCGTGTCAATATGCAAAGCTTGTAAAAATATTCCTCCTTCTTTATGTCAAAATTTTTTTTCTAGTGGTAGTGGCTAGTTTTGTAGTTTTTTGGTGAAAAAATGGCGTCAATGTCTCCATCAGAGGTTAGTTAGAAATATAATCAAATACTAGTGCCAATTCTATCTAATTTTAATAATAAATTTATTTATAAATTTATCGTGTTTGGAATTGAACTAATGTGCTACTATTAATTTGGGAAATGTGTTGTTTTTGGTAAAACATTTCCGCTCAATTCTGTGTACCACAAAAATTTTGACAGCTTAAATGTCAAAACATTTCATTTGAAAAGATTGTACTGGTTTGCATTTCAGTATTTTCAATTAATTTTCTGACAATATTTTACTATAATTAATTACGTTACGATTGATAAATACTTTTGACCGTTCCACTAGTAAAATAATCTGTTATAAAACAATAACTTAAATTTAGCTGTAGTGCTGTTTGTGTGGTGCGAAAATTTGGTAGTACAATCAATTTTATTTTTGTGACGTTAAATCATATAAAATATTCTTTAATTAAATGTTTACAATTATTTTTGTATATACTGCCCTAAAATTATTAATTGATTTAATTTATAGTATTTATAATTTGTTTTGATAATTACCTAATTTTTATTAACAGTCATAAAATCAACTTGGTCGAGCTTAATTATCTATAATATCAATCTGGGAGAGAAAAATAACCTTTCAAACCAAGAAAAATTAACAATCATTAAAATGTAAACGAGAAATTCTGGTTTGCTTACCAAGGGATGCTATATTGCTCAAGAACAGTAACAATTTCGATCTTGTTACTGTCCATAATGAAAATAACACTAAATAATTAATCGGGTATATTATAACGGCGAAGGTCCTACAATTGGAAAGTGTCAGAACGGATCTGGCGGGTTCTCTCTTTTAGGATGCGTGTCATAATTTTATAAAAACGCAGAAATTGGAAGTATGTAATGCAATTGCAGGATAATCAAAACGTTCCTGGTTTAATACAATTGTAGGAAAGTGCAAATATGCTATGTGGAATTGTCTATATGCAATATTATTAGCTATGTTTGGGTGAAGCTAAAAATTAATGGTTGTACTTTCTGATATCGGTTCTATCGCACTTAAGTGAATATGAAACTGTAATTTTAGGTTATTTATTTTTTGGAATTGTGGAGTTTCGGTACAAAATTTTCCAAGAACGGTATAAAATATATAACCCAAGACCGGGAGTGCATTCACGAGCTGTATGTACATTGTTACCATAAAGTTACTCTACATGTTCGGGAATAGAACAGGGTATGAATTCTGTTCGTTTTTCTCAAGCAATTCAGGTAGCTCCTGGAGACTAGTTGCAGCAATATCTCTAGCTCGAACTCTTATTTCAGCTCGTCCCATAAATGTTCGATGGGATTGAGGTCCGGGCTTTGAGCTGGACACTCCATAACAGGCACATCCCCAAGGTTGCTACACTTTACCAGCCGTATGCGGTCTCGCATTATCCTGCATGAACAGGATGTTTTCACCAATAAACCCGGTAAAATGTACGACGTAGTCCTCGAGTACTTCCTCAATGTACCGTACCGTTGAGAAGTCAATCCTGTTGATCGAGCCTCCAGTGACGCGATCCTCCGCCATACGAGATAAATTCTTCAATGCAAATATGTGCAAATCGGTCTCCTGATCCTCTATACATCCTTCCTCGTCCGTCGTTGCCATGTTAACACATACTGCACTCGTCAGAGAACATGGGCCCTATTCCTGAGTACGATACGAATACGAAAGTACAACATTCATATTTGAATTGAATCAGATTCGTACCTTTCTTATTTAAAATTGAATAGGAATCTTGTACTTTCGTTTTCGTAACGTATTCAGGAGTAGGGCCCTAGGACTGTTCTCCATTGTTCTTCTGTCCAATCCAAATGCTTTCGAGCGAACTAAAGGCAGTCTTGTCGGTTAGCTGGGATTAATTTCGACCCGTTTGCTGGTCTGCGTGCAGTCAGATCACCTTCGCAAAGTCGTCTTCTAACTGTCCACCGACTTCGATTTCACGAACTTTTTGGAGCCGCTGTCCCGGTTGCACCGCATTCGACGATTTCTCAATGAAGTCGTGACAATAAAGCCGTCATCACGCTGTGTTGCAATACGTGGTCGGCCAGATCCTTGTCGCCCTCTGTAGCAGCCAGTTTCTTGATATCTCTGCCACACACCACGAACGGAGAATCAACTCAAATTTAGTTGTCGAGCCACTTCACTTTGGTTCTGCCCGCATCAATTTGTGCAACCACTTCAGCGTCTACCTCTGGTGTGGTAATCATTTCCTTGTTCCGAATAAAGACGTAATCGATAGAAGATCGTTCAGACTAATCGTTTATATGCGAATGATGGCAATTCCCTTAAAACGTATCCTTTTATACCTGCCACAAGCTACGCAACCGGTGCTACCTGGATCGAGCGTTTTTGGATTGTTGTGTTCTATTGTTGGTATTGTAATGGTTTTTAACAGAAAATATACACACGTAATATGATAGGATAGGTGATGAAATGATCTTTAATTTGACATACTTTGATTCAAAAAAAATATTTCAATTCGCGAGAAAATTAAAAACAAAAAATACAACTGCGAATTTTTTGCACCCAAGTGTTTATCCACACTGAGTTGTATTTCTTGTGAATACGAAAAAAGGTACACGGAGCAAAGTCTCACTTTCCCCGTTCCCCACGTCACAACAAACAATCATTCATAAGCGCTTTCCATACACGGCTTCAGCTTCTGTCTTCAAACTAAGTCGTAATGGCCCGTTCCATACACGGCTTCAAAAGACCTGTTTCACCTTCGTTTCTTTCTCCGTTTGCCTATGAAATCTATCTTAACTGCGACATAAAAGTTTTCGGTGAAGCCGAACTAACACAAATAGAAATAAACTTAAAAAATTTTAAGCCCATTTTTGAGATGTAGATTTTTGTTTAAATTTTATTTTCGAGAGAGCAGAATAAACCAATACAAAAACATTTGGTGTATTAATATAAAATAAGGGTTTAAATTAGCAATGAAAAATCTATTACAACTTAGTTTGAAGTCAGAAGCTGAAGCCGCGTATGGAACGGGCCAATAAATTTCATGCAAATACAATATATGTAATTTAAATAAAAGGAACTTCTCTGAGTTTGTAATAGTCTAATAAACACATGTGTTAACACTAATATAACACACTATATTCACTATCACACTGTGCCACAAAATGAAATAAATAAAGCAAATAATGCCTCATTTACATGCGACCAACATTTTTCTTCTGCAAAATGAAAAAGATATAACATTGACTTTTTGCACATAAGAGACGAGAAAAGAAATATATTCCAACAAAATTTTGCAGAAGATTTTTAAGCCACTACACTGTAAACCACTATAAAATGTTGCCATAAAATATATTCGATCCGAGTATTTTTATGGCAACATTTTTAAAATCAACAAGAAAAAAATTATTTCGCATTTATAAATGTTGAGGATTCATAATAAAAACAGACGCCATAGATAAAAATGTAAATTTCGCATTTGAATTCATTCAAAATAAATTAATAATGATCCTATAAAAAAATTTACGCCATTACTATATATGTTTATTTCTTTCTGGCACATTGAATATTTTATATAGCGGATATTTTTATATAGCGGATTTACCTGCAAAAATTTGTATGTAGAAGAAAACAAAAATGCTACATGTAAATGCCCCATTAACCTAAAAAAAAATAACATTTTACGTACATACGAGGGCGTAGTGAGAAGTCTGGTAAAAATGCAACAGAGAGCGCCACAATCGCAAATACCAGATGTCATGTGCCAATACCATCTGTCACTAGACTAAATTAAAATTTTCAAACATATCTGTCAGTTAGTTCAGTTTTGACAGCCATTGAAAACAGACAACCCATTGCAAACATGGAACAAAGTGAATTTCGTGTGTTAATTAAACATTATTTTCTGCGTGGAAAAACCATTACCCAAACCAAAACAAAACTTGATAAATATTATGGGGACTCTTTACCATCGATTAAAATGATTCACAAGTGGTTTACTATTCTCGTTGTTCTCGTTTATTCTCGTTGTGGTCTCGTACATGCACAACTGGTGCCGAACGTTCAGGACGCCCAAATGAAGTCACCACACTAAAAATGGTTGACAAAATCCATGATAAGGTATTGCAAGACCGCAGAGTGAATGTGCGTGAAATAGCTGAGATAATAGGCATCTCAGAGGAACGAGTGCGCAATATATTGCACGAACATTTGAATATGAAAAAGGTATCCGCGCGCTGGGTGCCGCGTTTCCTTATAATCGACCAAAAACGCACACGTGTGACCGGTTTGGCGATGTTCAAGCGAAATAAAAAGAAGTTTTTGCATCGTTGTGCACCGGAGACCAAAGAACCGTCTAAAC
Organism: Nephrotoma appendiculata; assembly: GCA_947310385.1. Lineage (NCBI taxonomy): Eukaryota > Metazoa > Arthropoda > Insecta > Diptera > Tipulidae > Nephrotoma > Nephrotoma appendiculata. The sequence continues at coordinate 106,145,605 of OX371225.1, forward strand.
AGTGGATTTCTACTGGCGAATCTGCGCCGAAGAAAGCTAAGGCGGTTTTATCGGCCAACAAGGTCATGACCACAGTTTTTTGGAATGCACGTGGCATAATCCACATCGATTATCTTCAAAAAGGGAGAACAGTCAACGGCGAATATTACTGCAGCTTATTGGACCGTTTCAACGACGTTTTGAAAGAGAAACGACTGCATTTGGCGAGGAAAAATATTCTCTTCCATCAATACTATGTACGTGTGCACACGTGTGTAGTTGCCATGGCCAAAATCCATGAATTACGCTTCGAATTGCTTCCACAACCGCCATATTCTCCAGATTTAGTCCCCTGCGACTCTTTCCTGTTTCCGAACTTGAAGAAATGGCTCGGCGGAAAGAGATTAGACTCCTAATGACGAGATCATCGATGCAACAAACGCCTATTTTGAAGGGTTGGAGAAATCGTATTATTCGGAAGGGATCGAAAAATTGGACAAACGTTGGATTAAGTATATCGAGGAGCTAAAAGGCGACTACATTGAAAAATAATTTTTTTTTCGCCGAAAATATTATTCCTTGTTTCATTTTTACCAGACTTCTCACTCCGCCCTCGTATTTCCATTTATTCATTTTGCAACATTTTATTTTTCGACTGTTTTCGTCGACGGTCAAACATGCACTCTCCGCCATCCTAAACTGATCGGAGCTCATCATAAAATATTCAGGTATTTTACTAAAAGAAAGTATTAATTATCCAATGGATTTAATGTCCTTTTAAGGTCAATTAACACCTCCCTTTTCATTCACACATTCATACACCCATTCACCTACTTACGCAACTACAGTATACCACCTGCACATTGCAAGCTCCATGTCAACCTGTATACTGACATGGACGGTGGGTCGGCGCTGAATTCTGCACTCCAACAGAGGGTCTTAGTTGTGTTTATTAACATCACCGATCGTAATCATTGACGAAAATTCGCTTTGCACCTGCCTCTGATGAAATTCGAACCCAGTACCTCCCGATCCAAGTGCCGACACTTTAACCATTGCACCACTTGTCTGGTCACTTACCGGGCGTGCAAGTTATGTACTTGCACTTAAAATAATTTTATTTTTTTAAATTTAGAGCTAGCTATATGCTCTAAGTATTTTATTTATTAATTAATTTTTTTATTTAAGCACCAAGTACAATTTTTATGTTAAGCGACCTTACTTCTTTAACTGTTACGAATATATTGATTTTATATACTATACTTCTATATAAAGTTTAATTGAGACATGAGTTAATACAAAGCAAAAGATGAATAAGGCAAATATGATATTGTGATATCGTTGGAAGAACAATATCAAAACCATATTTTTCTCATCAAAAATACTGATTAAGGTATTTCTTATAATTTAGATAATTTTTTTTTAAGAAATCTTTATTTCTGTATAATATTACAACTAATCATATGGATTATCTAGTACCTAATTGTTTTATTAGTTTAGTAGTCTATTCTTGTCGGATGAAACCTATCGGTTCATCCCAGATCTGGCAGTCCTTTGATTTAAGCGGCTCAGGGAACCACTAATTCTAAAGGCTTTGTTCTTTTTAGGCGCTTTGGTCCATTGGTGCGATCCAAGTAAGTTCCGCAGCTTCTCGTTGTCATGCTGGTGCAGTCGCAGAACATGAGTCTTTGCAAATTTTTGTATTTCATCACTGACGTATTCCACGTTTAAGTCTCGCTGGAGATTGTCATTTCTAATGTATCAAGGAGCATTAACAATGCTACGTAGTACCATAGAAAAGTAAGTTTACCGTAGATTTCTCATTTGTAACGAGAGAAAAAACTTAAATTCCAATGTCATGATTGTATTTGTGATTTTAGATTGTGTGTAAAGTCACAAATACAATCAAGTCATTGGAATTTAATTCGTTTTATACAAATGCGAAATCTATGTTAAACTTATTTTTCTATGGTAGTACTTTGTTTTAAAATGTTTGAATGATCTTCACTGTAGTTTTCCTTGCGCAGCCCCAAAGCTGAATAGCATACGTCCAGATAGGTTTTAGTATTTGTTTATATAACAGCATTTTGATATGCGTTGTCAGTTCGGAGTTTCTTCCAATAAACCAGAAAGCTATTTAGATAACTAACAATTTAAAAAAATGTAACATTAATCTACTTTGATTATATACATTGTTCGGCATTACAGTGAGAGATACGTAACTTGCACCGCGCTTAATCATCTGCGGGTCAGCAACAGAATTAAGCTATTTTTCAATTTTTCTTGTTTTTTGTTTCTTGAAACCTTTTTAATACTTTTTGAGGCTCAGTAATGTCACAATCGGAAATCGTATACTGGTCTTTAACCTTTTAAATCGCCAAAGAGTCAACATAGAATTTTCGTGAGGTTTGCTTACTTCCAATTGTAAAGTAAAATTAAAAAAAAAAAAAATCTACGCTAAAACTAGGTGACTCTTGATTATATTTGTTATGAACATGACTGATCTTTAAATTTTATGCCACAGCCAAGCGGGCAAGACTATTTTATAATTTCTTTTATTTTGCTTTACATCCTATGAGTGATTTGGCCACCTTATTTCTGAGGTAACATAATCAGTTTTTAATTTCATATTAATGAATGATTGTTACATTGCATCCTTAGCCAAGATCTACAACTGGATGAGGCATTCTGGCATGCCGGTAGGGGATGATATGTTTTTCTTCGATTTATCATTTATTTTTTATGTTGCCCCCATATGCGGTCACCCAAATTTGTATTAACCCAAGCAACGGATGCGTGTCGTTGATATAGTTGTTGTCGCATGGTTGCTTTCTGCTACGCGCCCCTCGATAATAAATAGGTGCGCATGTTATTTATGTTGTGTATGTTTTGAAGTTGCAATAACGTAGCTACTTAATCTCTTTTGAACTTAAGTGTTGGCAGTTTAAACGATTATTTTTTGTGTTATTCATTCTCAAATTATGAAGCTTAAGTCTCAGAATTCAAATATACATCCATTACGTGTTATACGAGTATCAGGTGAACGCTTCGCTCCCTCTATAGTTAGAGAAAAAAAAACTTCAGTTTATAGGAATTTAAAAATCGGTAAGAGCGGGAGTATAGGACCGGGTTATATCAGACGAATCGCTGCGCTCCCGTTACTTCGCAATGTGCATTCTGGAAAAGGGAAAATTTAATTTCAGTTTCTAAAAATGTAAAAATCGATAGAAGAGGGAGTTTAGGGTCGGATCATATTAGGAGGGTGAAGGGGAAATTAAATTTCAGTTTATAAGAATTTAAAAATGGATAAGAGCGAAGTATAGGATCGGGTTACATGAGGCGAATGGCTGCGCTCCCGTCGCTTCGCAATGTACATTCTGGAGAAGGGGAAATTTAATTTCTGTTTATAAGAATTTAAAAATCTATAGGAGCGGGAGTTTAGGATTGGGTTAAATCAGGGGGGTGATATGGAAATTTAATTTCAGTTTATAGGAATTTAAAAATCGATAGGAGTGAGAGTTTAGGATCGGGTTATATTAGGAGAAATTTAATTTCAGTTTAAAAAATTTAAAAACCGATATTAGCGGGAGTATAGGATCGGGTTATATCAGGAGAGGGCTTCGCTCCCTAGTTAGAAAAAAAAAACTTCAGTTTATAGCAATTTCAAAATCGATAAGAGTGGGAGTATAGGATCGGGGTATATCAGGTGAGCACTTCGCTCCTTAGTTAGAAAGAAAAATTTCAGCAGTTCGGGAGTATACAGCAACGGAATATACCAGGCGGGTCGCTGCGCTCCAGTCGCTTCGCTCCTCAGTTAGAAAAAATTTCAGTTTATAGAAATTTAAAAATCGATAAAAGCGGGAGTATAGGACCGGGTTATATCAGGCGAATCGCTTCGTAATGTATATTCTGGAAAAGGAGAAATTTCATTTCAGTTTATAGGAATTTAAAAACCGATATTAGCGGGAGTATAGGATCGGGTTATATCAGGTAAGCACTTCGCTCCTTAGTTAGGAAAAAACTAGTTTATACGAATTTAAAAATCGATAGAAACGGGAGTACAGCCCGTTGTTATATCAGGCGGGTCGCTGCGTTCCTTAGAAAAAATTTCAGTTTATAGGAATTTAAAAATCGATAAAAGCGGGAGTATAGGACCGGGTGATATCAGGCGGGTCGCTGCGCTCCTGTCGCTTCGCAATGCACATTCTTCTGTACCATATCGCGTTTTGTACCATATCGCGTTTTGAAGTATCGCGTTTTAAAATATCGCGTTTTGTACCATGTCGCGTTTCGTACCATGTTGCGTTTTGAAATATCTCGTTTTGAAATATCACGTTTTATACCATATCGCGTTTTGTACCATATCGCGTTTTGAAATATTGCATTTTGAAATATCGCGTTTTGTACCATTTCTCGTTTTGTCATATCTCGTTTCGAAATATCGCGTTTTGAAATATCGCGTTTCGAGCGGATCCGGTTTCAAAGATGTGGTTAAATCAGCGATCGGATTGAAAAAACATAAACACTGCATATACAGCTGCATTGGTTTGGTCACAAGCATCTTCAAATTTTTTAAGTGGTTTTCCATTCTCCTTATCTTTAGTGCCAAAATCATCACTTTTAAATCGTCGAAACCATTCTTTGCATATTGTATTCAATGGAGCATGCTCACCATAAATTTTCGCAAGCCAAAGACAAGTTTCCGCTGCACTTTTCTTTGCAATAAAATAATCTAATATATCTTCCCGCAAACGATATTTATTTGGAATAAAATTCGACTTTTTCAAGGAGTTAGAAATACTAGTTGTTTACACTTCAACCAAATATCGCATACTGCGTTTGACAGTTGACTCAGATACTAGTTAATATCAATTTTACCCACTTGTAGTACACGTAAACCGTACTAGTAACGCCTAGCATTGGAAAAGGCCGGAGTCATATTCACACCCCCAATACTATACTTTACTTCATTAAAGAAAGTTAAATTATAGAACGCAGAGAAACAATATTGATACAATCAATTTAAAATTTCGATCTGTCTTAAATTTCCAAAACTGTTGAATTTAAATAACATCATAAATAGATAAATTTGTTTTTAACCTAATTTAGATACGGTGTCTTTTAACATTGTTTGTGAACAAGGGTTTAGGGTAACATCTGCTGCGTTTTTTTATTAGCGCCCGATAGCTGTATCCGGAGCAGCCAATTTTCTATGTCAAAAATTATATTTAGCGCGCTATTATTGCATATAATTAATTTATTTAACTCTAAACTAAAATTTTTCTTTCAACTTTTTAGTTAAAAATCGATAAAAAAATATCTTGCTCTATTTATCGGGAGCTATCGGGAGCGCTATCCATTTCAATGGGAAATTTGAAAAGGCTTTTGTTTTGTAAACCCCTGAAACCATTAGAAACTAAATCTTACAATAAAAATTTAAAACGCAGCAAGATGAATTCTTGTTTATAACGTCATGTAAAAATAAATGTCACTTAGTATATTTCAGGTGATAAATGTTTGTTTTATTGATGAATTTAGTTTTAATTTTTATAGTACAGCGACACCAGTGAATAATAGCTGCAGTTTCAGTAGAAAATTACCATTTTGCTCCGGATAGTGCTCCAATATTAAAACACGGCTATCGACGTCTTTGCTTCTATTTTATGTGCAAAATAAGAAAATTGATTTTTGGTTTGTTTTTGTTTAGGTTTTATTTATATCATTTTATAGGAATAAAATTTATGAACAGCATCGTCTATCCCTTTCTATTCTTCCGACTCCAGCATTATTAGAGGAGTGATAGTGGCGTGATCTGGAACTGGCACAAGGCTTTTTCACATTTAACAAGCGTCGCTGTTCAATAACTTTGTATTACAATTTGAGGCATTGCATAACCTGAGGTATGACAAGCGTTCTAAAATGTAGGTGTTTACCATCTTCTTTAATCATATTGAAAATCGAAAATCATATTGAAAATCGGAAATATAGGCCAGGTTCGTTTATATATTGAATGTATAAACAGCGTGCATTTTTTATTATAATAAGAGAAAATTACTTATAATTAAAATTGTCCATTGTCAAGGGTAACGTTTAATGGTCTTGAATGCACTTGATTAAGCAGTTAAAAATAAATACCTTTTGTTCATGCAATATTTTTCGTAAAGTGTATGTTTTCAGATAAGAGCAAAAATTGGTCTGCATTACAGCAAAATAATTTTCATAAAGTTGTATGCTACTTCATTGTATAACACCAAATAAAATTAAATAAATTAATTTGTTATTCGATTCATTAAGCAAATTTTTAATTCAGTTACCTACTGCCAAAATAAAATAAAAATGAACTTAAAAAAAGCAAACAAAAGTGGTTGCATAAAAAAAAAATTTGTTTTGTTAGTAAATGTACAAAATAGCTGCTACTTTTCTGATCGTCTTTCAAAATTAATGTGATCTGTGCCCAATTTAGTTTCTGAAATAAAGGGTGACCAAATAAAACTATATTTTTAATTTGAAAAAAAGATAAAACGGTGTAAGATATCAATATAATTTTTTATTTATTTTAGACATTAGTTCATGGATTTTTTCAAAATTCGATTCTGGAACACCGATTTTTAGCCACTTTTTCTCATAAATCTATACTTATTTCACCAAAAACACGAATAATGTTGGTTTTAAGGTCATTGCATCAATATTTTTTCTAAGCCGCTTTTTGGATCAAAAAAATGGCCCTTTTTTATAATCAAAGATTCAATTATTGATAAATGATACAACTTAACCCTTTTGTGTTTTACTAACACAAATGTGCGGGTCGGGCAAAAGTACCATGTCAAAAATTTATTTTTGTACGTGTTCTCAACCAACTTATACATTTGTGCATTCCTTTTAAAGTGATTTCCTTGTCTGAAAAAAAACACTATACCTATACACACAAATGTGTTGGTTGTACTTAAAATCAAGCGACATTTTTAATCAACAACGCCATTACATACTATGGTTTTTTACTCACACATTTTTGTGGGTTGGACTAAAATTGAGCCATTTTTTTTCTTGGTTGAAAAAGGTTTAAGTTGACTTTTAATACCGCTCGTTCATGTTTGTGGTTTATTGGAGTAAACCAATTATTTAACATAACCCTAAAGAAATAAGTCCATTGGAGTTATATCTTGGTGACCAGTTCACATCGGAATTTTTAGAGATTACTTGGTCCTTAAACTTTTCTCTCAATAAATTGATTGTGTTATGAGATGTATGGTACCATTTTGTTGAAACCACATATCGATCAAGTTGAAATCATCAAATTCATGCCACAAAAAATCAGTAATCATGTGTTTGTAGCGTTCTCTATTGACGGTAACTGCAATGCCATTTCCATTTTCAAAAACTGTGGTTCAATTACACCTACAGACCCAGACCATAAACCACACCAAACTTTTTTTTCTTTAACAATTTTATTTATTTATTGAATTTTTGAATTTTTCAAACATTGAAAATAACAAGTTTTCAAATCTTAATAACTAAGGTTATTATGTAAATCTGCGGGAGCAGAATCTACTTCTAATTCGAGTAACCAACTGTTCACCAAAATGACCACATCAAACTGTTAATTTTTGTGGATGTAAACGTGTTTCAGGAACAACATGTGAGTTTTTCGCTCCAAATTGTGACAATTGTGCTTATTGACGAAGCCATTTAATCAGAAATGAGGTTCATCACTGAATATGATTCTGAATAATGGATCTATTTCAAGTTCTAAAATAATGGATATGTTCTGGCTCTAAAGCCCTACTGAAAAATTTCTGCGCAATAAATGGTCATTTGGTTTAAGTTAGTGTCAACTGAATTGTATACGTCAGGAAATGAAATTCTTTACGAAGAATATTCCATATGTTGTTATAATAAACTTCAAGTTCTTGAGAACGACGTCTAATTGATTGTTTTCAATTTTCATCTACACTTCGGTTCAACAGCATCGATATTTTCAGCAGTTCGTTTACTTTTTTGACCGACTGGATTGTTAACACTACAAACACTTCCACTTGTCTCCAATTTCGTCAACCAATACACAACACAAATGTCAATTTTGAAGGGAATCTGAAAAACTGGCGGCTAATGTTTATAAAATATATTGCGTTAGGGAAAAGTTCGTTGCCTTTTATGGGTGACATTGAAACAAAGAATTTTCTTATTTCAAATGAACTTTATTAAACCAAATATTTTCTATTTTGTTCGATGACCTTTTGACATTTTTGTGGTAGAGCCATGATCCCATCACTGTAGAACTTCTGTGGTTTAGAGGCGAAAGTTCGAGATAACTCATTTTCGCAGGCCTCTTTTGAATTTAATGTAACAAATGGTAGTCCGATGGTGCAAGGTAAGGACTATATGGTGGGTGCATCAAAACTTCCCAGCCAAGCTCTCTCAGTTTCTGCCGGTCATCAATGATGTGTTTGGTCTAGCGTTATCATGATGGAACCCAACGCCCTTTCTGCTGATCAATTCTGTACGTTTTAACTGAATTGATTGTCCTAGACGCGTTAGTTGCTGACAATAAAGATTAGAATCAATCGTTTGGCCCGGTGGCAGCACTTCATAATGCACAATTCCTTTCCAATCCCACCAAACACACAGCATTACCTTTCTTGGCGTCAATCCTGGCTTTGATACCGTTTGGGTATTATAATACTAACTTGATCACCCGTTATTATTTCTGATTTTTTTTTAACTTTTTGTTTCATTGTTTCTGCTGTGGTATTCCGATAAAAATTTACAAAGTGTTTCACTTTTCTCCATAAATAAAAATCCATACAAGTTAGATCTGATGCTCGTGCAGGACAAGAAGTAGGGCTATCTCTTCCGATCCATTTATTCTAAATGCGATATTCCGATCTGGAGATGCCGCTTATCGCGTAATTTAATTGAATCCGATTCGTGTTGGCTATACTTACCATGTACCAACATCATATCGAACACTTCTTCATTAGTGTACAACATCTTACAATTTGTTTTTATTGATTTATAAATAGAAATTACGGAGATAATAAATGTTAACTTGTTCAATTATTTAAATTAAAAAATGCATCTTTTGTTTTAATTTGCTTAATAACTTAAAGAAAAATTGATTTGAAACAACCCTTAGAACCCTTTGGGTTACAGCAACTTAAAAAAACAAAATTTTATTTTGTATGAAAGTATAATGTTCATATTGTAATTACAAATTAATAAAGAAAAAAAAAAAACGACGCTACGAAAAATTCTGTAATAACAAAAGTTTTATTTCAGTTTAATCAACAACAAAAAAAAATCAAAAGTATAGGTTGTAATTAAAAATAATAATTTTCGTCAATATCGAGATCATCGCTAATACGTCTTCATCGATCTTGAACAATTTTCGTTAAAAGTATAATTCTTTTATCTTCTCTTTCATGCAATACAACAAGAATCAAGAACAGCAAGTTACTGAACTTATGATGGCGTTTGGATTCAAAGTTTGTTTTTGGCCAACGTTTCTTTGAATTGTCTGACAGTAATAACAATAATAAGTTTAATAAATAATTTTGTAGAAAGAAATCGCAAAAGAAAGAATTATAATGGTGACACTGTTTTTTAAAGCATAATATCATCGTACTAGTGATAAATTTAGACTATACACAATGATACACTATTTTTAAGAAAGTACTCGTATTAAAACCCTCAGTAAACAAAGATAAATGTTTTTTTTTAGTTTTTAAGTTTTAATTTACAGACGTTAATTTACAGAAATCGTTTATTTCATTGTAAAGATGAAAAAATAGTACATTTTCTTTGTTACCATAGCTACTAATGAAATTTTGCTTTTTCCATTTCGTTTAAATGTTGATTATTAGTGTTCTTTTAACCACGCTACTTAATATGTAGTTAGTTATATTTTGCTTTCGTGCGAGTAAGTGATTATGTACCTCTTTACATTTTGTGGTAGAAAAACCAAATAATAATGTGACAAATAATTAACAAGAAAAAATTTAATTTTTATTTTAAATAAAAATAATAATCAAAAGTGAATTTTCATGTATTGTCCATGTTGTTATTTATTTTGAAAAGAGCACTACATTAGTATCGGCTATAGCCTCAACCAGTGAACATTTAAGAGCTTAAGTTGGGCTTCGTTTGAACCACCAAAATTTTATGTTGGTTTTTTATTTGTGATGAGAAGCCTATACAATTTTCGTGGTGGTAGCACTAACGGAAATCGTACAAACAACAGGCAACTTAAGCTCTTACGCGTTCGTTGGTTGAGGCATATCGCGTTGACATAATTATAATTTTCTAATTTAAATGCACGATTGTTTGCTTGCTAAATAAGTAGTGATTTATATATTTCGAATATTGATTAGAAATTAGTGTTTTTGTTATGTAAAATAAATTATTTATTCACTAATTTTTAGAAATTTTTGGTGTTATGCCAAAATATAAATTCTTCGAGTTTTGGTGTGGTGATCTCGTTTTAAGAAGTTTGAAATTCATATTATTTTTTCAACTATTTATATATATCCATATATATATATATATATATATATATATATATATATATATATATATATATATATATATATATATATATATATGTATATATATATATATATATATATATATATATAATAACTATTCTTCCATTTTTGGTTCGAGGCGTATGTATAAGTGCCATCTCCAGGTCCTCGATGTAAAGAAGCGGCCATTTGATGGTTCGAGGGTTATTTAATGGTTCCACTGGACACCGTTCCATATGTTTTGTCGGGGTTATTTGGGTCTGGATGGAGACGGTTCGTGATTTTTTAACTTTATCTCTTGCCTCGTCTGTTGTCGATGGCTGATAAAGAGTAATGATGTTGAAGGACCTGATTTTAGTGTTCGGTTTTCTTGGAGTTCGACTGGCCTTACCAAACTTGTTGATTTTGCAGGTGTGCACCAGGGAGATGTGCTCGCGTCTGTGCTGTTTATTGTGACTCCAGAGCACGTGGTACGAAAAGTAGTATTAAATCTTCGCGATGTAAATTCAATAAGTCTGGTTTAATTTTTGAATTTTAGATTCTTGGTATCGTGCATCTTGGCCTAGGTTTATAGGTTTCAGTGGTTGACACTTAGGCCATTTTTTGGCCCATTGTGATACCACGCATTCACGCTACATCATTAACCCATTCACCTATTCACCTACTCACACAACTACAGTATTACCACCTGCACATTGCAAGCTCCATGTCAACCTGTACATTGACATGGACGGTGGGTCGGCGCTGAATTCTACACTCCATCAGAGGGTCTTAATTGTGTTTATTAACATCACCGATCGTAATCGATGATGAAAATTCGATTTGCATCTAGCCTCTGAAGGGATTCGAACCCAGTACCTCCCGGTCCAAGTGCCGAAGCTTTAACCACTGCACCACTTGTCCGGTCCATCTTGGCCTAATGATATCAAATAAAATTTAATACCCCTTATCCGCCAGGCGAAACTGGGGGTGGGTTTGAAAATAAACAGGAACAAAACTAAATATCGAATACACCAAGGAGCATTCATACTAAATCTCCGAACTTCAAATATATCGGTTCAGATATACAGCTGGACATTAACTCAAGGTTGTTGTGATCAAAATATTTTTCGAAAGTTAAACCCTGATCACTAACGATTGTAGATTATTATTTCCGTTTGAATGGAAGATCATTAAATTCATTTATGGTCCAATTAATGTAGCGAACAACGAATATAGGATTCGAATGAATCGTGGAATCAAACTTCTCCTTGAAGACAGTGACATTATCGGATTAATTAAATCCAACCGAATCAGATGACTGGGCCACGTTGAACAATCCCCTTTACAACGAATGATAAAAAAGTGCCCCATTAACAACCAGACGGCGTATACGTCGCAGGGTAAGACCTAGACTATGTCGAGGGGTCGAGAGCAAACCGACCTGAAAATCGAGTTATTCGATCATATCGTTATTCCTCTTCTATTCTCGACAACATTGTTCACTCTGTGTTCGGTGTAGCTGCTTATTTTAAACCAACAGGTGACAGTTATGTTCTCATTCATGGCTGGTAGATGAAGAAATTTGGGACGTTTGGTGTTCCATGGCTTTATCTTTAGAACCGCCTTGGTGAGCTAAATAGGCGCTATCTGCATTCGAGCAATTGACGATTAACCAACCAATTTTTAGTCTACGTTTTCATTCACATCTACTAAGTTATAATTATTTAACTGTAGGGGGAGATAGATAGAGAAGAAAATTTTGTAAACTATTACAATAAGAAACAAATGCCTCCAATGTACATGGTGTCCGAGTTTGGAATGCTTATCCGTTACTGACTGATTCCATATGGTTCTTTCGCATTTTTTATACCCACTGCGTTACAGAGTATTGAAAAAAATTTATTCAGAAACATTCAAACAATTATTAAATTATAACTTCGAAAATCAGTAGTTTTTCAGATATGCCTCATTAACGCAATGTAATTTTGTAATTGTTCAGTAATATTGCGGGAATTTTTCATTTCTGAACAGTAAAACAGTTTTAAGACTTGTCTAATAAAACTAAATTAATTTTCCAAAAATTCATACAGTTCAACACCATTTATAAACAGCACCATCAGGTAAAAAACCTGCATTATTATTCAACTATCGTACTCGATATCGTAACCGTACCACGGAAACGGTAATTGTGGAATATCATCTTACGTTAAAGTCATATTGAGGAAAGCATATTATCTATACGAAAATATCGTTATAAATAACCTTATCGCTTCCATTTTTTATTTTGTAGCATTTAACTGTGTTGGTCATCACAGCGAATTACTTTATTTCAAAACTATTCGCCCATTTGAGAAATATGGTTGTGCTTTGTGTCTGAAAATTTATCTATATACTAATATTATTGTAAGATTTACATTTAAGGACAACTGAAAAAATACGTATAGTATGTTGTTGAAATTTATGAGAAGATCCATATGGAATTGTGTTGCTTAAATAGCATGTTCTTGTGAACAGATGAAACCCTAAACTTACTTATTTTATTTACTCATTTAAATTTTTCACCGTTATCGATCAAAGTTGGTTTACTTTGTGTTTAATAGAAATTTCTTATTTTTTTGACAACCAAAATATTAAAATTGTGCATATTATGTTTTAGAGTTCTTAAATTCAAGATCACCACTAGCCAAACATTATTAAATTTTCTTAGTATGTCGTTTTTTTAATAGACATGTGTGTCATATGAAATAAATCATATGATGTCATATTATTTTTTAATTGAGCTCGAATCTAGAATTTTGTTTGTTTTGTTTTTGAATGATGTGCATTGTACGCGACTTACATTTAAACATTGACGTCACTGGGTAATTAAGTGTGCCAAAAATAAATAAACATTAAACTCTAATTGTATATACCATAACTTTTTAGTACACTCGAGTACTTGTAGAATTTAATAGTATCATAAGAATCAATGGCATTTTCCAAACAAACTTGTAAAATTATTTTTATAAAAACGGATCTGTACACACACTATACCACACTTTAAGCAAACAGCTGCTACTACTTATAACAAAAACAAGATTATTGTGACCCAATTTGATTTTTTTGTTTGATGTTAAATCTTAGCGTAGCTACAACATATTTTTTTGAAAATGTTATTAAATTAATCATTGGCGCCTTCAATACAAATATTGATGCACAAAAATAATATTTTAGTGGAGTGATTAAAACGTAAAATACCACCAGTATTAAATAATAATCAATTATTTAATAAAAATTATAATGTTTCGATGTAAAAAATCCGATCAACTGCAGCAGCATCAGCCAAAAAATAAAACCGAAATTATAACGAATAGCCAAAATATCAATACCAAAGACTGTAGAAAATTAATACTAGATAATACACGATGGGAGGCAAGTAGCTAATTTTTTGTTTTTCTTTTGTTTACTAATATATTTAATTGATCATTCCAATTTAGTTTATTAATTTATAGACGTTGATATAATGAAATTATAAATGTGTTTTATTAAATTATTTAAACTCGATTTAGTTCATTTTAATCTAAAATTGTTAGACGAAAAATTAGATCTTTCGATTTATGATCTAAGTTGTTACTTAAGGATTTTCGAAATGCAGTAAATGGTGAATGCTTAATTTCATTATAAACTAACAAAGCTGCTTTATTTAAGAGTTTTAACCGTTTCATTTTGATTATTTTGATTTACCTTTTGGTAACCGAAACTACTGTATAGTGTGTTTCACATCAACTATACATTTGACAAACTTAATTTTGATTTTTCAAAATTTTGTTATTTTAATCTTAGCATCTTTATTACAATTAAAATGGGAGCGAAAAAGTATTATGTTGATTTCGATTGATATTTTCCTACTCTAAATAGTACCCTCATTTTGTATCAATGGAACAGAAATGAACTATACCGGTTTTAAATATCGAAAAAATTTATTTGTTTCATCTTTGCTGTCATGCCATGTCAATGATTGACAATTGTTTGTTCCAAAAATTCCTCATCAGATGAATCTGAAGAGAATGATGATGATGATGGTGTGAAGTAAATGTCATTTAAAATTACCTCCATAACGTAATACTCGAATTAAAGTTATTATCCCGATTATTAAACACGTATAAGTATGTTTTGACAAGTATAGAAAACAATGGCGTATGACAACAATAAAAACCAGCAAAAACTGCTGGGTATAGCAAAATATTACCCTTGTGGTATTTTTTTTTTTTTTCAATCGAACATTTTAGACAGCATTTGGAGTACCATTTTTACTCCCAGTGTAACATTTTTCCTTCAATCGAAATCAACATTAGTTTGAAAAGTTTTATAAAAAGTGATAGTTTGAAAAGACTGCAGTCTATTGGTATAAACTGCAATTTCTTATACCGAACATTAAAAGTTTTTTATGTTGGGGATTAATTGTTCAAGAAGTGTGCACACAGAAAAATTTGTGAGAAGTGTACGAGAACGAATTTGAAGAAATCTTCTGGTTCATAAGAAAGAGCTAGATACCGCAGTCTGAACGTGATTTTTTTTATTATTTTACCTCATCATTCTGGTGATGTAATCCTCCTACCGAATATAAGATGAAAAGTGCTTACGCGAAATTTGGGCCATTTTTGAATCTTCTGGTTTTACCTTAGGTTGTTTGATTTTCCGTGATGTTCTGCATTTTTTTTGTACATAACCATCGAGAATATACAGATGATAGTGAGGATTGTAATTAAATATGTAAATATATATGTCCCGTGGATGTGTGGATAATGAGTTGTCCACGTAGTAGTTGAATCTCCCGATCGCTTATTTGTTCATTTCACTTTTTCCTCGTAGACATCGTTGTATGGTAATACGATTTGTCTGTTCCTCGCGATGACGTAATTTTTAGTGGTATAAATTTGATTTAGAATTTGAATAGTCCTGTTTGTGAATTTTACTATACATATTATGTCCTTTATTTTCTTTTGAATGATGATTGCGATTCGCGATGTATATGTTATTGGTTCTGATGATTGAATATATAATTGTCTTTCGTATTCTGCCTCCATTTCTAATTTTGGTATTTCTTGGAAGCTGCATTTCGCCAATATAATGTTTGGAATCCAAGAATTCTCGTTTGGTAATAATTGTACTAGTTTATAAAAGTACTGATTGTTGATTTCTGGACACGCAGTTCGAACATATTTCTATGTAATAATCATATTAAGGTAAATTTCAATTAAGGGAATAAAAATAATTACTTTATTGGATAGGTATTGGGATAGAATGTTAGGATGTCGATAGAGAAATATATGTAAATATTACTTTTTACACTATTTGCCGTAGGCACTTGGTGAAACAAACACACTTCCACTTAATAAACACATTTTATTAAACATTTGTTTTTTATTTCGCAAAAATTAGATTTTTGAATATTTTAATTAAAAAATATGTTTAAAAAGTTTAAAAAATCACTCGATCGATTTCGGAAGTAACGGTCGTTGATGTAAGACTTTAGCAATTCAGAATGTTGTTTTGGTAAATCTCGTTGGAGCTTAAATTCTAGACCACGGTGCCAAACCTTATCAAATACTTGGGCTAAAATACTTTTGGCTTTCTCGAAACCCAAATTGATGTTCTGGTATAAGATTTCTACTCTCTATAATTGGCTTTAATCTCTTGAGAAAAAGTCTCTCGAAAATTTTTGATGTTGTTGTTAACAAAGAAATAGGCCTATACGATGTTTTGTCATTTAGTGATTTATTAGGCTTTGGAATCATTATGATTTCCGCTACTTTCCACTGTCTCGGAACATAACATAGTCTAAAAATAGCATTAATTATGTGCTGTAGTTTCCTTAATGCTTTTTCTGGTAGAGCTTTGATTATTTGCCCCGTTATCAAGTCGGGACTTTTTTATCTTTGAGATTTTTTACTTCTTGTTTGATTTCTTTCAGAGTAACTGGTAGCACAGATGCCTAGTCTACTTTGCTTATAAGTGTTAGATATTCATTATTCGCTTGTCCAGTTGGTGGTTTGAAGGTATTTTCTAGTTGTTCGGTAAACAGATCAGCTTTTTGTTTTTCGCTGCGAGCCCAGGTTCCATCAACCATTCTAATGGGTGGCACTTGCATTTTAGGCCTTTTTAAACCTTTGATGGCTTTCCACAGGGAATAGTCTGTGTCAGGTTTACCTGTAAGATTTCTTAGGAAGCTTGCAATTGACTCATTCTTAATCTCCTTTATAAGTAGTTTAAGTTTTTTGCACAAGTTGTTTAGGATTGTTTTGTCTTCAGGGGCTCTGGTTCTCTGCCAAGTCTTACGAGCTCTTCTTTTTTCGTTAACCAACTCTCTCCCTTCAACTAGATAGTATATGCTTTTTTGTAATATTTCTGGCTGATCAGGAGTACTTTCCCAGGAGGGCTTGCCTTCCTTATTACCGTGTCACTTATTGTCATTAAAACTGGAGAATGGTCTGACGATAGCCCTTCTTCATTTTCAACTGCTAAGTAGTTTTCGGAGATACTTTTATTTATTTATTTAAAGAAATCTATTTTGTAATATACATGTATGATTTCAGATTATTTACAGTTATAGTTAAAATTATATTAAAACAACGAAAAACTTTAAAACAGAAAAAACTATAAACCAAATTTTGGTTTAAACAATTAAAAATTTAGAAAATAGTCTTTAAGGATATTTTTAAAGTTGTCCTTTGATAAGTTGAAGTCAAATAGGTCGTCGATTAAGTTGAAAGATTTAGACATCCTATTAATGGGGTTGTTTTCTCCATAGTTGGTGGAATGGTGTTCAAGTGCTAAAAATTCATGGTTTCGAAATGTTCTGCATGGCACGTGACTTGATATGTTTTCCAAGATGTAAGCTGAATCAACGTGACCAAGCAAAACGTTACCAATAAAAGCCGCGCCCAAAAGAAGTCGTCTATTTTCAAGCGTGCATATTTTGTAATCCGATATATAGAAATCAAGAAGGTCAGGAATTTTATATGGGTCCGTAGGCCAGTAGGTTGGCTTTCTACTGGAGTGAAACTCACATTTTAATGTCCTGCCTGCTTCAAATAACTCCCTTCCTTTGGGACTAGTTCTGTTTGATCCCCAGAATATGTGTTTCGCATTAAAGTCGCTCCAATAATAAAATTATTGCCAAGCGATTTAAGAAGTTTGATGTAGTCTTCTTTTTTTGGGTTATATATGGGTGGACAGTAGATTGCTGATATACTATAGCTCTTGTTATTTTTGGTTTCGATAGATACAGTAGCTACTTGCATAGCTTCCTTCTCTATTTCAATTCTTTGTGGTGTTTTATATTATCGTTAATGAAGATTGCTGCCCCGCCTCTAGCTCTTTCTGCTGGATGTAGAGTTTGATACCACTGGTATCTGTATCGGTGTTTAAAAATACTTCTAATTCTGAAATGCGTTGCGCTAGGCCATTTGTATTCCAAGTAGCAATTCTTAAATAGTGTGTCACAATTTTTTCTTGATAAGTTTGTTTTGACTAGAATTAATGCTTTTAGTGGAGTTACTAGTTTTACTTGACGCATCCGTTATTCCTTTATCTTGGATCATCGATGCATTTTCTAGTGTTCCTAGTCTCTGTTCTTGTTGTTTCAGTAGCTCGCCCATAGATTCTAGTGTTTGGTCCTGCCCAGCTAGATGCAAATTGATAGCGTTTAGCTTCTGAAGTATTTCTTGCAGGACGTGGGTTTCCTGATTCGGAGCGTTCCTGATATTTTCGTTCTGCTTAGCCATTTGTGCATATGATATGACTTCTCTTACTTTGCTGCTATTTAGGGGATTTGTTTTGAGCAGGATTGCATCCTAGGTTGAGAACTCTGACTTGTTTGATTTCTCTTGTTGTCTCTCATTCTTTGCAGCTCTTTCGCTACCTCGCAGCCTCTATAATTTCACTGGTTCGTTCTTACTTTTATTGCATTCTTTTGTTAGATGTTTCCCAGCGCACTTTACACATCTGGGCTCCCTATTACAGTATTTGAGTGTGTGGTTATACGCCTGACAGTTGTAACATTGTGGCATTCTACTTTTTAATGCTTCAATCTTAACTTTCATATTAAGGATTGCTTTGATTCCATATACCCTATCAATGTTCTCAGTGTTTTCAAATGTTAGCATGAAAAGTGGGAGGCCAACTTTGGTTGTTTCTCGTTCACCGTTTGCGTTTATAGTAATCTTTCTCTTTAATATGTTTACAGCGTTTAGAATTTTGAATCCTTTCTGGCAAAGTTCCTCAATTATTTCTTCGTTGGAGCATGTATGATGTATCCCTCTGGCCATGATTTTAATTGGTTGCTCAGCTTTGTTTTTATAGGTGAACCATTCGATGTTTTGAGCGGTGATTGCATTTGATAACATTCTGTAGGTTTCTGGGTCAAGTGCATTCACTTTCCAAACGTTATTATTTAGTGCAGTGACTTTATATTTATCGTTTAGAACTAACTTCACTATTTTTTTAATTGTTTCGTATTCACTAACATTAAGTATGTTGATGGGTGGAGGTGGTTTCTCTTTATGTATTGTTGGATTTTCCAGCATTTCCCCTTGGTTAGTTACATTGGATGTTTTAACCGGTTGCAGTGGTCTCTCTTTCGGTATCAATGATTCGTTCTTATGTGCCTTCACTAGGTCCGTAGATGACCGTTCAGGTCGTTGGGGTTGTGGTTTTTGACGCTCTGTGTTGATTTTTCCACTTCAGGCGAAGATTCTGCTTTTCTTTTTTTGTTTTGACGTTTAGTTTTAATTTGCCTTCTTATAAAACTCGTTTCATATGCCAATTCATCTTCATCTGTTTCATAGATAGCTATACAGTATTTTCTTTGGTTTGATTATCATTTTTGATTACAGCAATTTCTTTAAGCTGTTGGAGTTCTTTGAATAGCAGCTGTTCATTGATTTTCATTAAGTTTTCTATCGATTTCTTTAAATCATCGTTTTCTCTAGCGACATCGTGGTGGTTTTCTTGATTTCCGTTCTCCCTGCGTTCAGCATTTTTGTTCTCCTGCTAAGTAGCAGAATGCATTTGTCTAGTTGGTGATCTAGAAATACTTGTGCTTGGTATAAATGGGTTTCGCAATGTTTGGCTCATCCCAGAATCCGTTGAGCCTGCCTCATGTGAGGGTGGATTGGCCAACTGTAAAGTTGACGTACCACCTGGGGTATACATTCCGTTTTGTTGTACACTCATTGCCTTAATGATTGGTTTATTATTAAAAATTTTTTCAGTAGACTATGAATTGCTTGTCTACTGGGGCGATAATTACGACCAAAATTTGGAATTAACTCTCTTGAAGTTGCAGTCACCGACTCGAAATTTTCGTAGTAAGTTTTAATTATTTGTAAACGTTGTTCGTTCATATACTTCATCTTTATGAAAATATTGTCTTCACTGAATGTTTTGACACTGACAGTTTAGTTATTTGTTCACAGTGAAAGTTCAAAGTTGTCAAGTCCCAAATGGAAAACACGATATATATTGGTAAACGAAACCTGTACGTTTTTTTGTTTTATTGCCGATTATTCATGGTTCTTAAGGTGAATGTATTTGACTCTGTAGCAAAATTTTCTGCAGAAAAAATTGCTGCAGTTTGAAGTGAAGTTAGGCATTTATTTTTGTTAAGGTGCCTGCCTTCAGCAAATTAATCTACAGGATAAATAATTTTAGGGGCAATAAGTTTTACAAAATGTAAAATGTAGATTAAATTTGTTTACCAAAATACAACCAATTAGCTAATTTGATTGGTTGTTTGTGCTCTCTCTCTCTCTTCGATTTTTATTCTCCAGCAAATTTTTCTGCAGATAATTTTACTACAGTGTCAAATAAATTCACCTTTAGTCCTTCTTTTGCTATTCGAATATTAAACGAATATTCGGATATTTAAAGAAACAGTTATTTGATATTCGGATAACTCAAATCGGCGTGTTCAGCCCGATCAAAATGATAAAAATTATCAAGATATTTTTTGTGAATCTAACTTCACTCCGTATAGTCAAACCCGAGTGAACAACCAAATCGAAAAAATATTTATAAGTTGATTCTGTACGTCAAAACATTGCTGACGCTGTCATAACAAAAATTTAGCTAATAAAACAAACCCGAGCAATACATAGTAATTCACGTTAGCAGAGATTTGCAGATGATTGTGCTAAGGATTAACGATCATCTTCGCGCCTAATTCATGAATACACGAACCACGTAACCACACAACGTCACCTAATCAATCATTCAGAGGAAATGAAACGGACATTGAACAAGAACACAGAAATGAAACTAATAACAAATTAAATTTAATTTTATTAAATAAACACACACAAATATTTTAATTGTTGATTTTATCAAAGACACAGCTTTGAACTTCGTGAACATTTTCACGATTTTGTAATATATATGATGAATATATGCGATCCATTGAAATATGAGTTTGCTTTTAATTTATTGCTGTTTAATACGAAAATGTAATATTAAAGTTCAGCAAACTGACTGAACACTAGGAAAATGTCGAATAAAGGCGGTGATACATGTACAGATTTTTCTTTAAAGGCAAAAACATTTACCTTATACAAAATTGAGAAATGTTCAATTTAAAATTTTTGCCTATAAGGCGATTCAAGATGGCCGACTTTCAACCAATCAGCGCGCATAATTTTTATGCCTTAGAGGCAAAATCTGTACATGTATCACCGCCTTCACTGAATGCTCTAGTTGGCTTTGATCATAAAAAATCGACTTTTGTAAGATATACAAATTTGGTGGTCTTATTGGCTATAGTTTCACAGTTCTCTTTAAATGGCATTATGCATGGACATGGAAATTCAAAATTCTGAATACATGATCAGTTGTAGTTAAAAAGATGTTTAATTTATTTCTATTTATTTTAACATTTTTGTAACATTAAATTAACAGAAATTATCTTACATTTTTCACTGAAAACCGATTTATATGTTATTTGTGTTGTGAATTGTGTGCCTATCCAAAAAATTATATAATTATATAATTTAGCATTCGAGCTTGAAACTAAAATACTTTTATATTATTTTATCAAAATCTTTAAAACAAATCTTCAAATCTTCGCCGAAGGAAAAAAAGCCATTTTAAAAATCTGTTTGTGTGTGTGTGGTCTGTGTGGACTAAAAGTTTGTGGCGTCTATGCAGCCCAGACAGCGATTAATCGGTTTGAAACTTTAAACTTAAGCTTTTTTATAAATTGAGAAGTCCCGATAATATATAACCGAAATCGGTTTACAAGACGTGACATCTTCTATATGAGCTTTTAAATTTGCAACAATATCGGTCTACATATATTTCCCAAAATTAAAGTGGAAATTACGATTTTTGACAAAGAAACTTTTTTCACAAAAATTCGGCCTCTAGTCCAAACGGTCTCTCAAATTTATTGATCCAGGATGAAACTTCATTCTTAAGAATTTTCCATAATTTTAATGATTCTAGTTCGAAGGATACCTGGCACTTCCGACACTTTGCAGCACAAATTTCCCTCAAATTTTACTAGATAACTTAGCCAATTTGTCTGAAATACGTTTTCGGTTAAATTTTAACCAAATTTGAACCAACTTCGTAGTAAATTTTATTTACAATTTGTTTTGTATATCATGGTCTTTTAAAATATTTGGAAAAACTATAAAAACTAGAAAGCTATCCTTAAGAGCTGATACTTCACCGGCGCTTGCTTCCAGCCTTCTGGTAGTCCAGATACACAGCAGAACCTTTTTTAAGTGGATGTTCTGTTTCGGCGTCGATGTAATGGGTTGCCCCGGATCTATCCACGAATTTTTAAGTTTGCGATTCTAGTAAAAAATATTCTTTTCATCACCCGTCACAGTTTTCCACAAGAAGTCCTTTTGTTATTGCCGGCAAGCAGTGAAAGGCACGTTGTGTTCGATCAACACATGTGGCACCAACCTTCCAAGTTTTTGATTTTTTCCCATTTGGTGCAAATGCCTGGAAATAGCCGTTTGGATGACTCCTAACTGAGCTGCAAGCTCTTGCACAGCTTGAAATTACCCATCTTTTAATTTTCGAGGCCGTCCAGGGTGCGGCTGGTCACTAAGATCGAAATTACCACTTCTTAAACGCTTGTACCAATAATTACACGTTTCATAAGACACAACGTCGGTAACAAGAACACTACAAATTGATTCCCGTACTTGAGAAGCATTTTTTCTTTGTTGGAATTCGTATAGAATGTATTGCGGAATGTGCTGTTTATCAGTTGCCATTGTAAACCCTGCTATTCTGAAAGGTTATGTAACTTACGTAGACTTGTCGTTCGGTGTTCTGAAATCTTGCGTCCAATCCTGTAAAAATCACAAAATACCGTGAAAATATTTCTATTTTAAATATGATTATAAAGCTCGAAGAAAAAAATCTGTAAAAATTAAGTCATTCATTTAAAACATTGCGTCAATGTTTTATAATTGGTTTGTTGTTTGAAATGATGCAAATCACGGTTGGTTTACTTCTTGAAGTCATGCGAATTCAAGAACGAAGTCGTCTGAGTGGTTTCAGATCGAGGACACTTTAGCCAAAAAGAAGAACGTAAAATGTTTGGTTTTACACTATTGTAGTACAATTATACTAATAACGTTCTAAAGTAATCCCATAGGAGTTGGAATTAAGGTTCTCTATACTCGCGACTCATCTGACTTCTTTTAAGATATTACAAATAGGATTTAGGAAACCCATCTCAGACAAGAAAATTTAAAAGATCTAACGTAACCCTTAAATATTTTCAGACCTCCGATGAAGCTAAGTATAAGTGGTATCGTCTCTAATGAACCCCAAACATTCACTTGTCACTCTGAAGATTTCATTCATTTCACCTATGTTTTTTCTATGGCAGATCGCTGAAAATTTTCTTTAGAAAGATAAAAAGTTATTGGAATTTACATGGGTTAAATTTGACTCTGTTAGATCTACCCTTTCTCTATAACTGATTGAATTTTTGAGATAATATATGCGTATATACATACCTTCCCGTAAACTATCCAGCCAGGAATTTCTTTCTCTTTAGTTAATAAAATCAATGGAAACCGATCGCTTTACATCGTCAGCAAAATGTATGTCGCAAGGCACATACGAACTTGCAGTAAATCCATACAAAACGACCTGAATTCTTTGAAATATTTTGCTATTCAATGAATCAGAGAGACATGTAAATATAGAATTCATTCATAAAATTCCAGTTAGCATTTTTAAAATACCATACGACAATACCAGCATTTTTAAAATACCTAGGTCGAGTGGTTCCAAAATCTCCGGGGGATTTAGAAATCTTGCTACTACCAATGCAATCAGAAAGGACGAAAGGAGCATTTACGTCAACGGGCTATTTGTCATGGATGGTACATAGAACTAAATAAAATATTAGGAGTATGCCTGACATCTGATCGGGTTTTCAATCAAGTTGATCAAGCAGATTAAATTCTGCAAATAGTTCAGCAGTTCATTGCCGGCACAATTTCTGCCATTCGAAAAACCGGACTAGGATAAAGAAAACAAACGAATAGAAGGTGGTTTGGAATTGTAATTTCAATCCACAAATTATTAAAACCGGGGATAGGAAAAGCAGCGATTAATTTATAAATGTTAGTGAATTTTATCCCAAACAAAAGCAGCCCCTGATGTTGAACTTGTATGTGAAGGTTGTATATGAAGCAATTAAATCCATTTGCCCCAAGAACAAAAACCTGAGTTCCCCAAGCCAAGAATAGCCGGTTTATTTACGTCGAAATGGGAAGTTTTTTTTTATATTGTTAACTATGGTATCTGTTTTGGGGCTCAAGGCTCATCCTGCTCTTCCGCGGTTTTATGCTTTTAACGTCCTTACTTTACGCCTCCTGGCCAACTCGAGGACGTACAGCTATAGGACCGATCTAAGACCAACTGCACATTGCAAGCTCCATGTCAGCCTATACTGGGATGGAAGATGGGTCGGCCCATGGGTTTTGCATACCGACAGGGGGTTATAGATCTGTTACATTTCACCACAGATCGTAATCTGTTGATGAAATTTCACTTTGCATCCTGCCCCTATCGGGATTCGAACCCGGCTCCTCCCGATCCAAACGCCAAAGCTTTAATTAATCACTGTGCCATTTGGTGGGTTGCCAATGTTAGGTTAGGCTAGTTTTGTTAGAGTAGCTGCTATCGCACACTTAGGCCGTTGTGATACCACAGGATCCTATCTCCCCTTTATTCCCGCTGAAACCATCCAGAGCTACTTATGTAGCGTAAAATAGCTCGCACTCCACAGTCCGCGAGTTCCGAAAGGCTGTCCATACCGTACACACCTAATTACTTATGTCTTCTATATGATAGTGCCGGACACGAGCATAGGAAGTGATCTAAAGTCTCTTCCTCCTCTTCGTCCATACAACTTCTACAAAGTTGTAAGTAACATTGTTAACAATAGAGTTTACGAACGAACAGCCTCCAGCCCTGACTTACAATGTTCACGCAAAACCGAAAATCAAAACAAAAACCCAGCAGCAATGGTACCAGTCGCACAAATCTCAAATGTTGTGTTTGTGTAACCAGATTTATCAACATTTGGGAATTATTAATAAATAAATTTAATGGGCTGTGAACTATGTATGTCTTGCGTAAACAGGTTTTTTTAAAATCTAAATATTTTGAACCATCAAATCTATCTGGAAATATGATAGGGCCTAGCAATTCATCTCCAAAAATACCACACCATAAAATTACTGTGAATTTATCTTGATAATGGTTTACAATTTTTAAATGGAGATTGCTTGATACCCAGAAATGTGAGCAGCTTCTTCAGTAAAAATTATCTTCTTCGGGAATCAAAAGTCTTGGATTTGCTACCCAATTACCCATTCACAAACATTTTTTCCTTTTATTTTATCAATTTCTAAATAATGTCTTGCACCGTTTCATAATGAAGAGGATGGAAGTTTTCTTTTTTAATTTGCCTGTGCGCGATAGATTTTGAAACTCCGGTTTTTACAGCAATTTTCCGAACGTTATCCGAACAGGGTGCTGTGTTGGACGGTTCCTCTTTAGACGTCTAGAGCTTTTAACGTGCGAAGGGGGGTTTTAACGTGCGAAGTGATAGAAGTAGCCTATGTTTTTGTCAAGGAATCCAACGGTACCATCCGTGTCGGTTTAGCGACACCCAGTATATCACTCAATTATATGACAAATTTCTGTTTCAGCAAATATTTTGATTCAGCCAAATGTTTCTGTTGAAGCATATAAAAAGTTTGACATTTTTATTCACCTCAATTATTAACTTTTCAATTGTTTATGCGGTTTTATATCATACGGTTTTGAAACCTGTTAACATAATTCAAAAATTATTTACTAAAACCATTATTTCTATTTCTCTTTTTACACAAGCAATAACGATATATGTACATATATGATTGTAATTAAATTCAGTTTATCAGTGTGTCTAATTTAACGATTTATTACTTAACGAGCGTTAAATGTTTAATATATTAAGCAAGCATATATAAAATGTTGTAAACAAATACCAATATTTACTATTTTTTATTACAGTAACAACATTTGTATAAGACAAATTTAACAATGACCTAAACCCATTAAATAAATTAATTTTATTATCGCCTAATTTAAACTGCTAATTAATTTTTAAGTATTTTGTTTGAATTTGCAGAGAAGACTTCAGAAAGAATTAATGTCTCTCATAAAAGAACCACCACCTGGTGTTACTGTAGATGCCGAAAGTATTAGTCGAGATTTATCACAGTGAGTTTTGCTTATATATTTAATAATATACGTTCCTGAGAATACATTTTTTCGGATCCTTATAAAGATGGCGCATAAACATGGATGGTGTTGATGGTACATTATATGAAGGAGAACATTTTCAATTATTATTTAAATTTAACAATAAATATCCTTTCGATTCGCCGGAAGTGACATTCATAGGGTCAAATATTCCAGTTCATCCACATGTTTATTCGAATGGGCATATTTGTTTATCTATTTTAACGGATGATTGGTAAGTCAATGGATTGTTATCTAAAATATTTTATGATTTAAAAAATTATAATTATCTTTTAGGTCTCCAGCATTGTCGGTGCAATCAGTGTGTTTGAGTATTTCGTCAATGTTAAGTAGTTGTCGGGAAAAGAAAAGGCCTCCAGATAATACAATTTATGTTAAAACATGTAATAAAAATCCTAAAAAAACTAAATGGTGGTACCATGGTAAGTTTCTAAATTTAACTGCCTAATTGTGAATTAAACATGACTTCGAGGGCCATACTACGTGTCAGGTGGTTAGGATCAATTTTTAACTATGTAATTGCCGTTTTAAGACAATCGGATGTACGAACATTTTTATTCGCAGTTGATTTTAATATCTGTCGGTGCATTTTTGTAACCTAATGTAACAATTTTAATCAGCGGCCTGAATTGAACTCGAGAACACGATGTTGTAGTTCCCTTAACCAACGCTATACGACCGACGACAATATTGACAGTTAGACATCCAAATTTAAAAAATCTGTTACAAGATTACAAAATATTTATTGCACATTTGTTTTTTAACTTTTCACGCAACAAACTTGTTCGTCTAAGTGGTTTTTACATGCATGCATACATACTTCCGTTATTGTTTAACATATCATTTGACTGTCTAAGACACCTTGTTTTCGAGATTTTTCTATTTTGGTTATTAATTACTTAAGTAGACAATAGTCAGCCTTTTCTAATATCTTAGAAGAAGAAAAGAGAAAGGCTTAGAAACGCTGCAGATGATTTGTCAGCAAGTGCATTGTATTGTCTGTTATCGGAGAAATATACAAGGTTAGTTCAGAAAATTCGCGGAGCGACATATATGATCAGTAGTAGAACAGTATTAATTTACTGTGTTTTTCTATTTACCTCCAATTTCATTTCGATCTATCACTTCATTTGTACATATAAAAACAACAGGTAAAATAGAAAATATGGAAACCGTTCAGTGATAAAATTATAAAAATAGATTAAATGATATTATTGCGTATATTTACGGCCGCCCACACTATGGTCGCGCACTATTTTTTAATTATTAATAAAAAAACATTAAAACTTGTTTTTAAAAATATAAATAAATTTATTTTTCGTTATGTGATATAATTTTTTTTTTTTTAAAAATCCGGTTTCGGATCACCCTTAGTCAATTCTGACTACAGAATGATCAGCAAAATTTCATAATAACAAATCATATATTATGTATTTTATTGGTCCGACTTGTATTAATTTTATCATTTAGAAGGTTGGTATTATGACGTTTTTTGTAAATTTCAAATTTTTCGTATCTGTCCATACGACTACCTTCCGTTAAGTTGCGTAGAATTTTGAGATTTATATTAATATTGCTAAATGTATGTTTCTCGCAATGCCTTCTAAACGTATCGAAGGCACTGTTTCTCGTCAAGTATATGTTGAGCATAGTTTGATTTTATGGTGGTTGGTGCTTTGGCTATAAACTTCTTGTATGTGTTAAGCAAATCTATGTGTGAATGTAAATGTATGTAATGTGAATCTCCCAATTTTACACAAGTTAACGAAAGGTAGTCGTATGGACAGATAAAAGGAATTTGAAATTTAAAAAAATCAGCATAATACCAACCTTCTAAACTATAAAATTAATACGAGGCACTTACGACCCACTTACTTTATGATTTGTTATTGTGAATTTTGGCTAATCATTCTGTAGTTAGAATTGATAAAGGACGAACGTGCGAAACCGGTCTTTTATAAACAAAAATTTGCAAATATCACATAAAGAAAAACAAATTTATTTATATTTTTAAAAACAAGTTTTAATGTTTTTTTATTAATAATTAAAAAATAATATAATAATATTTAGTGATATAACACACTGAAAAAATAATATGGATTTATAAATCTATATTTTTCGTATTACAATTTTTAAATACAACATTATCCTTAACACAACTTATAATTTTCCCGCAATTAATTTTCGCTTTTAATCTTTCGCGTACCGAATCTCCCAAATGACACACCAAAACTGAATCGTTACGCTCGTTGCACTCATATTTATACATCGATCGAATATTCTAGATTTGCCTAGATTTATTGTAGATTCTATTCTAGACTACTATAATCCTCCATCATACGGATGTAACTAATCTCACAAAAGACGTTAGTAATATTTTAAACCTTAAATGAATAATTACCAAACTACTGGCTCTGTACGTTAGAGCATGTAACGCAAACTAATTCAACTTCACCTTCGCCCTTGCCTCACGATGACATTTAATATGGCAGTTACTCCCACTTAATAAACACATTTTTATTAATCACTTGTTTTTTGTTTCGCAGAATTATTTTGAATAATTTTGAAAAAGTTTAAAAAATCACTCGATCGATTTCGACTTGGCAGGTCATCATCAGGAGTATTTACTGATTTCTATTAGTAAAAATTTTGTTATATAGTAGAAAAAAGTAAAATATAAATAAAAGAAGAAGGGACAAAAAATAAGCAATAAAAATTAATCTACGTATCGCGCAGGTAGGCGATGAGTCATAGGTTGAGTAACAAAATTCTAGGTATATTATTGCGTACGTGAGAATAGAAAAGGGCGGGGTCTGTAATTGGTGAGAACCGGATTTCTCTCTGTTCGTTAAGGATATTTTGGTTAAGAAATATTGATTTTCTAATTTCGTAAGATTCTAAGGTATCTAAACGTCTGCCTTTGGGTTGTATATGTAATATGTCTAAATTGTTCAAGCTAGCTGTATGATTTTCTGAAGTTAAATGGTTATGGAAAGTTGATTGATTGCAACCAGATAAATGTTCTTTAGCCCTAACTCCAAAACTGCGCCCAGTCTGACCAATATAGGAGAAACTACAATCATTGCAATTGATCCTATAGACACCAGATTTGGAAAGGCGATTAACTCTAGGTTTATTGTTAAAAATCATTTTCTTTATTGTGTTATTATTATAAAAAGCAAAACTAATATTGGTATAGTTGGACACGATGTTGCTAATCCGTTGGCTCGTTTTTCCTATATACTCTAAGCGACGCCAATTTTCCCGCGTTGGACTATCCGGTGGATAAATACCCGTTAGAGTTTTACGCTTTAGCTTTTCATTTAATAATTTTAATATAGTCCTAGTTGCATATCCGTTATTCGTTGCTATTTGAAGAATTATGTTAAGCTCAGTGTTGTAATTTGAATTTGTCAAAGGGATATTTATTAGTCTGTCTATGAGTGAATGGAAAGCTGTCATTTTAATATTATGGGGATGGTTTGAAGAACTAGGGATAACAGCGTCCTTATACGTGGGTTTCCGATAAATTTTGAAGTCTAAAGATGAATTAATTCTGGTTATTGTTATATCCAGAAAATTAATACATTTATTATTTTTTATTATTGTTATACCTTTGATATTTAGAATTGTTATTAGTATGTTTATTATTTTAGTTTTAGTCTAAGCTTTTGAATTTATTGTATTAGTCTTACATGAAATTTTTTATATTTATTTTAATCTAATACTGTTATCTAATTTGTTGTAATCTATCCAGTTTTGTATACTCTTGGCCTAAATTCTTGACGTTAGTTGTCACGAGGCTTATGTATGAATAATAATAAATAAATATATAAACAAAGGTGATAGAGGGGAGCCCATGGGTAGACCATCAGCGAATTTGAAATTTGTATTATCAAAACAGAAATAATTTTGTTTAATACAAGTCTCAAAAACTAACTTCAGTTCACGACGTAAGCTCTCATCTACAACATCCCTATCTAAGTAATAACAAACTATTTGGGACAAAGTATTAATTGGAATAGAAGTGAAAAGACTGGCAACGTCAAATGAAACTAGTTTTGAGTGTAACGGAATGTCGACGTCTTGAATTTTGTTAATCAATTCTACCGAGTTCTTAACCGAGTAAGCCGAAAAGAAATTAGTATGACAATTGAAAAAATTTATGAAACCGTTACATAGCTTGTAGGCAGGAGCATTGCAATACGCTACTATTGGTCTAATCGGAATGCCTTCCTTATCGATTTTTGGTAAACCATAAAGGATCGGGGCAGATGGATTCATGACAGAGTACTTCCAACCAGTTCCATCAAATAACTTCTGGCATTGGTTGATACACTTACTAACCGAAGTCTTAAAAGACTTAGTTGGATCTCTGCCAAGCTCTATTGCTTTGCTTTCTGTAATAAAATCAGAGATTTTATTGCAGTAATCGACTTTTGTGAGCACGGTAATTGTATTGCCTTTATCCGCTTTACACGCTATCAGGTCATGGTCACGTAGTTTTTCTTTATCGCACCAATCACTTTGAGGTTAGTATTAGAAGCAGCAGAAGAAGAGTCGGAGAAGAAGAGTTATCAATACCTTTCTTTATTTGTAACGCACACACTGATTTTATTTGGGTTATGTGGCCAGATAAGGCTGTTTCGGCATCTACAGCAAGATTCTCGAATGATCGAAGGTCGATTTTGTTTGGCGTAGGGGCAAAATTCACTCCGTTGCTAAGCATTTGCACCTCTGTATCACGGAAAACGACTGAGGACAAGTTCTTAAAACGGGTTGAAATTGGAAATCAAACCACTATTACCTCTACGGTTAAATGGATAAGCCTTATCTCGCAACACATCCAGCTTACCTTTTTGTTTCACATATTGAATATGTGAAATTTCAGCTACCTCTGCACGAACTTTTTTGTCCAGCCAATCGAACTCAACAGAGTGCAAACGAATTGCTAACTCAGTGTGAACAACTTTAAGATGGAGATATAAGTTGTTCCTGGTAGCATACCCTTTACGCAGCTCGCTATCCCTCCAGCTACGGCAAATAGCGTAACAAGCAGTTACTCCCCTTGTTCACTGTATCTGAACCTCATTCTTGACGACGATCCACTCTATCACTTCTGGCACGCCACGCGTCTCTTCCTGACTCGGTACCATTTGCTCACACATTTCTTTATCCATACTATTTTCCTTGGAATTAGCCAAACAACCCCAACCTTCGTCTATGCCTCTCGAATTTTAGAGACATAAGCTATAATCCGATCAATGCAATATAGCTGTCGCATTACATAATTTCAAGCCATTTGCATATTTCTTCGATACCGTCTTTCATGCCGATCATCCTTCATATGGCTCTTGCTCGCCCTTACTTTCCTCTATTTCCTACAACAATTTTGACAGATATATGTTTCGCGAATCTCCCTTTCATCCATGGGCCGTGACAAAACTCATACGGCTCGCGCTGGACATCCTTCCTCTGAATTTCCAATCACCATTTCCGGTGATCCTTGCTGTTCTAATAATACAACTGCAATTCTCACTCGTCTTGGCCGATATCTCCTCCAGATACATTTCAATATCCTATGATGATCGCTCCAATAATCCCATATCGATCTGGCCAGCATTCGTTCAACTTATGTTTCTCCATCCCGTATAAACGTTAGCTGCCACAATTGCTCTTCGGCATCATCAGAGCGCATCGCCGCACGTGCAATGCGTTTCTCATTTTTCTGTAAGTTATACTTATCGACATCATCTTTGCACTGCAATCCGTTTTTGATTTTCGTGTTAACCTCAACAACTCCAGCATCAGCATCCTCACTTTCATCCAGTTTACTGCACAATCCTGGGTTACTGTTATTCTTCATTACATAAGCGATTCCTTAAACCAAAATTGTCGAAACCATCCCACCAGGTCGCCGTCATCCTCACTCACCATGAACATCTCCTCTTCCGGCTCTCGCTGACCAACAAATAGCTCACTATGAGGCGTCGATTCTGCATCCGGTAGAGCATCCAAAATCCCTAGTATAATTCGATTTGTTCTTGAACTGTGGCAATATCCTGAACTGAACTGTTTATCATTTTTGCTCAGCTGATTCCCCATATCCGTTGTTTCTTCGCCACCAGTCGATTCCTTCATCGGACACGATGTTGCTAATCCTTTGGCTCGTTTTTCCTATATACTCTAGGCGACGCCAATTTTCCCGCGTTGGACTATCCGGCGGGTAGATACCCGTTAGAGTTTTATTATTCCGTTATTATTCCAATTTGAAAATTCGGCCATAGATAACTTAAAATATTAAGTTATATTTTTTGTAATATTTTTTTGATATATGTACATACATATTGCCTAAAATCTTGAATGAAACCACAATAGTTTTGAGTATAAATGCATTATATATGTATCAACAAATTTTTTGGTTTTTGAATTTTAAAAATTATTTATATGTGGTTTAAATCACTGCAATTCGATAAATTATTTGTTTTATTGAAAATTATTTTATTCATATTAGTAATTGTGTACACGAATATTTTATAAATAGAAAAGATAAAATACACGAATAATTCAAAATTCCTTTATATAAAAAATAAACATGCACATTATTAAAAAATTTTCATTCAATGAGCTAAATTTTTTTTGTTTTGTTGTTGTTTTGTTGTTGTTGTGTTTATTAAGTTGTCCCTGGGAATTGGGAATTAGGAAAAAGAAATCTTTGTAGCATTTTTTCCCAATTTTTTTCCCCCAATTTTCTAAAAGTGTATTCTGGCTGTGTTGGGAATACATTTTTGAGGAAAAGAAATTTAGTTTACGTGTCGGTCACACACGGTGTTTTAAAAATTATTTTAAAGTTGCCAAAAATTATTAACGACATTTTCGATATATTTTTTTCGTTATAAAATATTAGTAATCGCATCTGTGGTGAAATGTAACACATCTATGACCCCTTGTCGGTGTACCATGGGCCGACCCATCTTCCATGCCAGTATAGGCTGGCATGGAGCTTGCAATGTGCAGCTGGTCTTAAATCGGTCCTATAGCCGTACGTCCTCGAGTTAGCCGGGAGGCGTAAAGTAAGGACGTAAAAAGCATTACCGTGGAAGAGCAGGGTGAGCCTTGAACCCCAAAACAGATCGCATAGTTCTTAACAATAAAAATAAAAAAAAAATATAAAATTGAGATTTTTGGATGACGACAAATTCGAAAGAAAACATTTTATTCGTTTGCTGCGAAACCGATTACGGGACGCGCCGATCCATTTGATATAATAGAAAGTGAGTTTGTAGGATTATACAGACTCACACAAGAATTAGTGTTTATCATATGTAAAAAAAAAAAAAAAAAAAATTTAAAATCTAAAATAAAAAAAATTTCATTTAATATGTGATTTTTATTAAGTTATATTTTTTTTAAATAAAATTATGATTAATATTATATATAAACCGAATAATCGAACAATCCTGTTAAAATTCCAAATTGAAAAAGGAAGTTTTATTTTTTTATTTATCCCGTAAACGACTAAATGCGTACATAAATGTTAGTAATAAAAATCTGGTTTAAACCATTTTTTATTTTTATTATTTGGCTGCCACATTACATTAACCGTGATACATTACTCGTCATATTATCCGTTACATTACCCATAGTTTTTGTTGTTGTATTTTCTATTTGCTTTTCAACCAAGAAAATTGGCTCAATTTTAGTCCAACCCACACAAATGTGTGAGTAAAAAACCATAGTATGTAATGGCGTTGTTGATAAAAAATTTCGCTTGATTTGAAGTAAAACCAACACAATTGTGTGTATAAATATAGTGTTTTTTCGAACGAAAATAAGTTAAAAAGGAATTCACAAATGTGTAAGTTGGTTCAAAAACATACAAAACTAAATTTTTGACATGGTACTTTTGCACTACCCGCACAATTGTCTTAGTAAAACACAAATGGGTTATGTAATTGAAGAAATCGCCGCTACAAGTTTTTAATAATTACCTTTTTATTTGTTTTCTAAATGATTATGTAAAGTAAAATGCATTCTAATTCGTTATTTTATTAGAATTATAAATACAACGTACGCTATAGTAATCAATTTAAATAATCTTTCCTCGTGGTATTTCCTAATTCCTAAAAAAAAAATTGGGAAAAATATTTATGAAAACTGTGATTATTACAGGAAAAAATATTCCTAAAAAAAATTTTCCTTGTCGCCAGAATACACTTTTAAAAAAATTATTCTTAGCTGCAACAATACTGTCAATTCTTATCATTTCCTAATTCCCAGGCAAAGGCAGAATAGACCCACAGTCAGGAATAAAAACTTACTTATTAAAAAAATTAGAATGCGATAAATGGCATTTCAATGTTATTACCTACTTAAACTTAATTTTCATGTAAGAAACCGAACGAAACCTTCGTTAAATTTTAGCTGTCACTTAACAAAAAAATAGTACGCGCTATTTCTCATCGCTATCTCTACATTTTTTTGTTTTCTACTTTATTTATTAAATTAAATTACATATTTTAATATTTTTTCAGATTCTGTGATAAGTTTTAATATTTGGTGATAAAATAAAAATACTGTTTTAGTGAATTTTGTTAATGGTATGATATTATAGTCGTGGTGTGGTGTAAACGATATTTTGCTACTATAATACTTTTATTTTGTTTAGTTTATTTCCTTTTTCCATTATAATGTAAAAGCATTTCGTGTATGTGTACATTTTAAAATATGAAACATATATATAAAAATAAATATCAATATGAAAAATTATGAAATTTCTCTAAAAGACATTTCACAATAAAAACAGCTGTTTGTAAACGAACAGCTGTCACTTAAAATTGTTATTTTGAATGGCTGGGATGTCAAAAAAAAGAAAAACAATTGATTTCGTTAAAAATTCTTATTTTTTTATTAAGTTTTTATTCCTGACTGGATGAGGCTTGATAGAGGCCTGATTCTTAAGTGACAGCAGAATTGAACGAAAATAATACGCAATTTTTGTTATTCTTTTTATTTTGCTTATTCTGACTGTGGTCGAATACATGTAAGTCCTATCTCGCGCTCTCTTACGTTATTTGTTTATTCTTTTTATTCTATCTATAGTTCCCACTTTACGTTCGGTGCAGTCATATTTATACATCGATCGAATATTCTAGATTCGCCTTGATTTATTCTAGATTCTGTTCTAGACCACTATAATCCGCTATTCAACAAAACTGTTATAAAACCACATTTAGTACCACTGTTCACCAATCTCATAAAAGATGTTAGTAATGGTCTAAACCTTAAGTGACCAATTACTGCTGAATAAAATGTCTCGCCAATGCTTCTGAAGCAATTGCCCATCAACCCAATAGGCGAGATCGTAACAATATCTATTTGAAGTTGAAGTGTGGGTACTATTTTTGGTTTTAAAATTTGTGTTGTAAAATTTGTCTTCCTCGAAGTCACAAACTTGCTATATTGGCTTTTAATTTTATTTAATTTATTAAATAGATGTTTTAAATTAAATACCCTAAAATGCTGCAAACAAAAGATGATGGAGGAATTTCTGAGATTTTCCGGTTTCGCAGTATTGTATGTCTTGCTTGTCCAATTATTTTGTTGTTCGCTAATTTTTAAACAATATTGCTTTATATCATCTTTGTTCTGCCACATAATTTCTGTAAGTATTCTACAGCTTTTAGAAATAATTAATCTTGGTTTATATGAATCTTCTCCAGTGAATGCTTGAATTTCGTTGGAAGTTACGAATTAAGTGAGCTGACGTTAGATCAAATTTGGTAACTTTTAATGTTTGCACTTTAAGTTTTTATTCGTTTAATTGTTGGTATAAGAATATAACTTGATCTTGCTAGTAGTTGTTGTGGCTTTTTTAATTGTTGCAGTTGTTTTGCATTGATTTTGTTTATTTTTTATCAACCAACTTAATTAGTGATATACTACTGTCAAGCACAAGAGTCAATTGCACACTTTAACTCAAATTTTAAAATGATTTGTGGACGTTTGCACCAGAATTTTATAAAATAATATACTTATATTTATTTGGCTTTATTCAGTTTTTGCTTAAATTTTATTCACTTAATTAATTTTGTGGGCAAAATTTCATAAACGTTTATTATTATTAATATTATTATTTACCTTTTATTAAGCTTTTGTAGTTGAAGTTTGGTCATATCTGCGAGAATAACAAATTTTTGTTTACTCTTCGCTTCATACACTTATCACTGGTTTTAAAATGTTTATCTTCAGATAAATAAATTTATATTCGTTACCACTGATTCCTTATGTTGGTATAGCGTTCTTGTACCTATTCATTTTTCTATTCATTTTTTGTACGAGAGGTTTACTGAATATTCAAGGTATTATAGTAGCAACAATTGCAGACGATACAGTTACCCTAGCAGACACTACAGTTACCGTTACAGTTATACATTTCTGAAGGGAGAATTAGACTTGAATTAGACTTGGTTTTCTTAGGTGCTTAAGATGAATTAGGGGCAAGCTGTTATTGGGACATTGCACAATCATGTTATAAATCAATTTTATTGAATAAAATTCAATTTTATTGAAATTTAGGTTGGTTATTTGGGTTGCTGAAAAACTGGAAAGCAAGCTGCTTTTAAAATTAGGATTTAAGAAATGTGATGCTCTGTGCCTATACCTATACTAACAACAATTTACTAACTAATTGCTCAGTAAGGTGTCTGTAACCGGATTCATTTCTAAGTGTCCTATGCTTCTTTATGAGGGGAGACGGGGCACGTGGTATAGAAGGTGAGAAGAAAGGGTGTATACATGAGATTGGTGTCATCCGGAACATTTGTCTATACTTGGCTATATACCATAATAAACCAATTAATTAATGTATTTGTATATTAATTATATTTATCATATGTTCCATTAAATTATTGATTGCATCATTTCTTATATGGAATGGGTACCAAGGGCCAAATTTCAAAGGGCCGAATGTCGAAGGGCCGGATGTCAAAGAACCGAATGGTTCAAAGGGCCGAATTATTTTTTTGTTTTTAGAAATATAATTCTTTAAATTTGTTGTTTTATGGAATATTTTGTAATTTTTTTATTAAACATAAATGAATTTCTGATGAATTTATGTAATTTAGTATTTTTCATCTTTGGACATTCACGAAATTCCACGTATCCAGTCAGCGATACATTTTGATGAAGGAAAATTATGTCATGCACCACCATCTGAAACATTCGGTCCTATGTCAGCCTTCTGATAATAGTTATGTATATGGTACTAAAAATTAATAAAATATAATTCTAACAAAAAAAAAACTTAAAAAAAATCGCCTCTTTGACCCATTCGGTCCTTTGACCCATTCGGTCCTTCGACACATTCGGCCCTTCGACATTCGGCCCTTCGACATTCGGCCCTTCGACATTCGGCCCTTTGATACATTCGGCCTTCGACATTCGGCCCGAACGAATTTTCTTGTTAATAGGATTAATGATTATTTAAGTGCCCCTCACTTATTTACAACCGGGGGTTATACACTTACTTACACTACTTACATACTATTTCGTATGGTTAAAAGTATCCAAAAACAGATACAAAACTAATCAAAAGATAACATGTAAACCTTTATAAACAGTGTTGTTCGACAGAAATAACTTGAAAACTTGAAACTTTTTAACTCGGATCGAAAAATACTTGGTACTTTTAACGAAGGGTTTATTATGTAAGCATAAAGATTTCAATTTATATATTGAATGTTGCAACCTTACAAAGGTTTCATTTATTATTCTGCAACAATCAATATATCAGCAATCAATGCAATTCTGCAATTATTCAATATATCATTAATCGCCCAATCTAGAATTGCTTTCGTCTAATTGATTTTTTTAATTATAACCAAAGGAAATAAGACATAGAGAGTGTTATTTTGTATGAGCAGAAAATTGTACGAAAAATTTGAATTCTTTTTGTTTTTAAGTGCAATAGAAAGGCAAATTTAAAAATGTATGCGATTTTTATATTTCGCACATGATATGGAAAAGTAACACAACTCAAAAATTTAAATTTTTCAGGAGAGCAAAAAGAAAAATGCAATGCAAAAATGCGTTTATGTTCTCATTTATCTTTCTTATTCGAGATATTTTAAGCTTTTGTGCTCGTTTCGACGGGAGATAAACTCGACAATCTGGCTGACAGCTAACAACGGCTTCTCGAATGATTTGGGATGGTTTAAGTGCAGATGACCTAACCATTTCCTTTAGATTGTTATTGACTGTTGTCACGAGCAACACGTGTGCAACGGGATCGTGGTTATGGCAAGAAGGTGACTGCTTAATGTGATGTTGCTCATCAGTTTTTTTTTGTGGTGTTGCTCATCAGTTTAGCGACACTCATCTTTTTTATTTCTTGAGTGGAAGTGATACCCATATCCATCCACGAATAATTTTTCGTTTCCTTTATTCGATTTTTCAATTACAACATTCATAATTCAATTTTATTTTTATTCATACCTAATTTAAATAAAGATACAGGATAATTAGTTTTATCATTTAACTGCACTATTTGTGCATTGAAAGTGATATTACTTATTTTGAGAGGATACGCAAATTAGTGTCTGAAACGTATAGATTGTACCAGCTGACAAAATTTCTTGCGGTAGGCAAATCAATGTATAGGTACAAAATGTATTTTTAATTGTCTTGATCTGCGTTCACACAACTTCACAATAATTATTTTTGAAATAGATAAAATTTTGAGCACTACTTACAATAGTTGAGAAATTAATAATTGAAATCAATAAAATCGCGATAAGGTAAAAAAATTAATTCTTTATCCTGATAACTAGACTAAAATAAATATTTATTACGAGTTGTAAATAATATGCAAGGTACAAAATCCCCATTGCGTAACTTTTTGTTCGTGCGAATTTTGATTTTGGGGATTTTGTGTTCGAGGATGATGAATTTGGAAATTTTTAAAAACCTTGGCGATTTTGTTTAAGGAGATTTCATGTCTCCCATTTTTTTCGGACAAAAATAAGTTTGAAAGGAATGCACAAATGTGTAAGTTGGTTCAAAAAATATACAAACATAAATTTTTGACATGGTATTTTTGCCGTACTCACACAATTGTGCTAACGGGTAGCAAAACGGATATATCGAATGCTTCTTATTTTTAAAAAAATTTATTTGGTGAAACTTTCATATTTATAAATATATTGTACACATTACAAACGATGATGCAATTCGGTTAATATTGTGTCCAGTCACCATCGGCGTCGATAATTGCCTGAGATCTCCGAGGCATGCTTTCTACTAATTTGACAGCGTATTCTAGTGGCAACGAATTCCAGATCCGATGAATTTCGCAAGAAAGTGTGTGTGTGTCTTCCACGAAGTTTCTGTTTAATATATGCCCACACATTTTCAATAGGGTTTGCATCGGGCGACTGCGACGGCCAATCCAATGTAACGATGCCAGATTGAGTCTTCCACTCAGTACAGAGCTTGCTGAGGTGTTTAGGATCGTTGTCCTCTTGCAGAATCCAATCTTCATTTTTGCTGATGAACCAACGTTTGGCAGATGGCAGTAAAGCCTTTTTGTAGATTTTAATCATTTTTTCGGCATTTAGGTTGTCGGTAAAGAGGTACGAAGTGCCGAATCCCTGCTTTGAGAAGTAGCCCCAAAGATGCATCTTTATTCCGTGTTTTACGGTCCGCTGAACAAGCCTATTGGTGGAAGTTGACCAGGCTCGCGTGAGGACACAACGTGCCCATACAGAACATTCATCAGTAAAAATGACATTTTCAAAATCTCTATCGATATTCTCATGCGCCCAAGCGAGTCGCTTTTTCACATGTTTTCCAGCCAACAGAGGCTTCTTCATTGTGTTGCGCCATTTTAGGTCATGAGTACGGAGATGGGTTCGGATAGTTTCGTAGGATATATCTAAACCTTTTGCCTTTAATTTTGCTTGTCCTTGCCGCAGTGTTAAACCAGGATTCCGCGAAAACAGATTCACTATTCTTTTTTCATCTTTTTTGTCCACTTTTCCTATCGAGCCACGTTCTGGTAAATCATCGACATTTTTAGCCACTTTCTATCGCTGTACCCACTTATGTACAAATGCCTTCGACTTTCTCATATATTTAGCAGCCGCTGATTGCGACATTTTGGGACCTTTCGGGTGGGCGCAAAGGAACACAGCCTCGTAGCGCGATGCGTATTTAGCACTCATGGCGCTTAACGTGATTCTCTTTCAAAAGATCAACGACAACTGAATCTTTGTTGACAATGCATCAAGGACAAAGCTTCCCTCTATCGGCTCGCAAAGGAATTAGAGCGAAATCTTTCATTACCTGTCGGTAATGACGACCACGCTCTTACTTGACTGACTGTAAATGGGGTATTAGTTACTTGGACGAGATATTAATTCAGCGTAAATTGGTCAATAAAGGGTTAAGCGTTTAATGACATTTTTAAAATGTAGCGACATCTAGGTTTAAGTAGTAGTATTAGAAATAGTTTTATAACAGTTCAGTGATATTGCAGATTAGTTGCGATTGTTCGCGGCCAATTTTGAATAAAAAACGCGGTTTATAAATACGGAGCGAATGAACGCAATGAGTGGTTCCACACGAGACTTCATTCTGTGCGTCCACACGAGGAATCATGATTGCGGAATCAAAACTTCGTTTCTGTCCTCTTTATCTATAAAACCGGGTTTTTTGTGCCGCAAAAAAAAAGGTTTTATAGGTACAGGAGAAAGAAACGAAGTTTGATTTCGCAATCATGATTCCTCGTGTGGGCGCACAGTTTTGAAGTCGGTTTCTAGTTTCAGAATAAATCGTCCTCGATAAATTTCTATGTACATATGTATATGTAAAAAAAATTGTCAAATCATTTTTGAAATGTCTTCGCATATTAATTCGCAATATAATTTATCGAAAATAATTTACACAAAAATATGTTGATAAATTGAAAAATTTACGCATATTACAATATAAATAAAAATAATTAATTATAATTAAAAAATACAACCCAACAATGTACTTGAGAACTGTACTTACTTCTTTGAAACGTTTATTTTATACATATATCACATAGTTTCATTTTTTTATTACTACATACTCGAAAAATAAATAAAAATAAAATAAAATTAAAAAATACAGGTCAAAAATGTACTGGACATTTTTTTATTACTACTAAATTCTACTTTATTTTATATTTAGGCACGAATTTTTTTATCGTTTTATTACTGCTCTTTCGAAAATCAAATTTAAACTAATATATACATGTCAAAAATGGCCTTGATTTTTTTTATTTCATTTTTGTTTGTGTTACAAGAAAAAGCGAAAGAAAAAATTTTGGTTGAAAAATGAAGTTGCAATAAAACCGATTTTATAGGTAAAGGGGGAAAGAAACGAAGATGAAACCACTTCATTTAAAGTCTCGTGTGAGCGCATAGAATGAGCCAGCCGTAGTTACTCTTTGGTGAGTCTTCATTAAGCGCGGTACGTGGTAGAATAAACGCGAAATTGAGTAGCGTTAAAATCATTGGTGTTAAAATGAAAATAGTGGTGTGATTAAATATAATTGCAAATTGTGTTCAGAAATAGTATGGTGAATTTAAAATCCTAGTCTACGCCTTTTTAAAGCAAAAAACAAGCATTGAATCATAAAGGTTGATTTATATTATCGGCGCGGCTCAGCACAGTCATGCATCGTCTCATGCATCAACAATTTATATTATCAGCTCGGTTCAGCTCATATATTGGGTTCGTATTTATTTCGATGTGCTTTCGTATCTATCACTCTACGATGAAATATTTGAGTTGTATTTATTTATTTTATTTGCATGTATTTTGTTTTTCTTTTGCATCTATTCGTATTCAAATATTCTTTTTGGATTATACGATATGCGCTGTACTGTACCGCACCGAGATGCACTAATAATATAAATACTCTCATAGTAAATGCGTGTAACAATATTTTTGTGGTATGAGCTGTGCTGTGCCGCGCCGATAATATAAATCAACCTTAATTCGTCCTATCATAAAACAAACTTGGATAACCGTAATTTTTCAAGTTCTATGAACCATTTGTTACCCGTAACTACAAAAAATTGCTTTTGAAATATGAAAAATAATTTTGATTTTTGCAATTTTTCATTTTATTTTTGAATTGTTGGATCATTTCAGTCATGTATGCACTATTATGGCACCGGGATATACTGGCATCTGCTTGGCACAAGAAGAAATTTCCCGCATCTACAGAGGATGTAACGTAGTTAAGGAGCTACAAAGATTAACACAGAAATCTCAAAACAAAATTTAGAAAAAACTGGCAAAAATTAACCAAAGTTTCACCAAAGATAAACCAAAATCACATACAAGTAAAACCGGAGACCCTAACTGCACTCGTGAGTGGTAAATGCCAAAACAAGATATTTCCAAGTCCAGTGCCGAAGATAGAGCAGTGCTTGAAAAGATATTAAAAATTATGGAAGTCCTTAACATTCGGCAAGCTAAACAAGTGAAATGACTTGCAGCTCTGAGCAACAGCTTAGGTAAGCAAGATTACCTGAATGAAATGTCATCCATACTTAATTAAAATAATTGATTGATTTCGGATTTCGGAGTTGAAATGCAATGTAAGGCGGTTAGCAGAAGACAGCACAATTATTTAATAAATTATGGTTATAATACCGAGCAATCATAATCTTAAATAATATATTAAATTATCTGCAATATAACTTATAATATTTTAAATGGTCGTTTTTACTTATTAGTAATACTAATAAAGAGTGGTAAAGATTGAAATATTAAATAATAAAATAAATGCAGTTTAATGGTATGATCAGTATTAATTAATCCAACATAATTTCTCCTGACAAATATTAAATAAAAATTTTCAAATTCATACCGCCAAACAATTAGTACAATATAATAGTTCTCCTCTTTGTCGCCATCTGCAAATACAGCTAAAATCTTATATAATGACAGGAACTTTTACTCCTTCTAAATACTAAACAGAGTAAAACATTAAAGCATATAATTATTAATAAGTATAGCAACGAAATTTCACTTTTACCAAAACCTGTTAAAATATAATTCAGTAATACTTATTTAGTACAACTTTAAATAAATTTGTGATGAATATAAATCAAGTTAGATCTCGGCATAATTAAGACTTAAACTTAAATTATCTTCCTTTACAAAACAAATTGTTGATCAAAACTATAATCAGTATCAAGCATCCACCCAAAATCTTGAACAGTTAATTTAAATTATTATTTACTGTAAATAAAAATAAAGATATAAAATTTAATCTGAGCCAGAAAATATGTTAGTAAAGTTAAATAATTAGAGTAGAGTTATATAAACAATATTAAAGTTATGTCTTAGTTAATTATCCAAAGCTGTGACGATTCGCGCTTAAATCTCGTTTTTTTTTGTAAAAGCTGAAAATATTATAATTTCACTATATTCATCGTCAAAAAACGAAAAAAACTAACCAATCTTTATGCACACATAAACTTTGAGTTTATACAATAATCAAATTAAAAATCTCATAGCAGAGAACGCGAAATTCCGAATGAAAACTATCATAAAAAGGAAAACTCATCAAAATTATTCAAACAAATAAATTTGATGCTCAGGAAAATGAAAATTCATTCCTCTGTTACATTTACGAGATAAAAATAAATTTAAAACAAAACTGAACAGAAAAAATGAAGTATAAGCGTTTTTAATGTTTATACGTGATAGGTATATCAATGTCTTTTAAGCTACTGGCCGCTTACACCAACTGATGACGACACACTAAATCGACGGTTCAACGTATGTATATTATCCAGATGGCAGATAAATTTTAAAAAAGAAAATTACATTACAAAATATATTTAGTTGTAATTACATATTTCATCGTAGTAGAAGGTTATTCGTTTTCCAGTTTTTTCTAGTTTTTGTCTCCGTCTCGTTCTCTTAAAACCAAAATAAATTTCAATCGTCTCGTCATACAAATAAATTCCTTCTAAAGTTACAAAACAATAAAAATATTTTCTTTCTCCGGTTATTTTGTAATTTTGTTAGTATCGAACAAAATGTTGAAGCCGTCAACGTCATTTTTATTCAACATAAGTCGATTTGTAATGTCATTCAATTCGTAATTGTTGTAATTGGTATGT
The DNA here is from genome assembly GCA_947310385.1 of Nephrotoma appendiculata. NCBI lineage: Eukaryota > Metazoa > Arthropoda > Insecta > Diptera > Tipulidae > Nephrotoma > Nephrotoma appendiculata. Next base: position 106,190,087 of record OX371225.1, read on the forward strand.
AGATTAAATAAAAATAGTAAAAACGTACGAATATCATGTAAAATACAGAAAAAATGCATCGTACTGTTTCATTTAATTGTGTGACACTAAAAATAATACACAAAATATAAACAAAATGATCATATAATATTCTCTGCGCTCTCACGGTTGTATTTATATTGTTGTACTGGAATACACTAAAACTCACTAACTACTTGAATATCGATACGAAAAATTCAATTTATTAATTAAGTAAATCAATTATACTTAAATAGTTCATAGTTTATTATATAATAATTTACATTTTTGTTAACTTTGTGAAATTTATTGCCGTCATAATAAGGAGGCAAGGTGTAACATTTTTACTTAATTATCCTGCCCTCTTGTTGTCGAGTCACACCATAAAATTTTCGAAGTTCTTCTGTTCGACATTTTCGGTGAGCTTCACAAACTGACTGGATAACTATTGTTTGACTACGACATTGCAGATCATTACTCCTCTGGTTCCTTGTTCTGGTCGTTGGCGTCCACAACCTGGGTAACCTAGTTCCTGCAGTCTTCCCAAACCCGGACTGTTATTCTCACTATCTTATCTAGGACAACTGCACCGGTCTCCGGTCGCTGTTTCAACTTCAACCAATTGACTGAATCAACGGTTTGTACCAAATAAACAGAGTGCTCTAAACCTTGTCTCTACTATTAATTTATTCTCAATAATATTTATTTATGAAAAATTATGTAAATCTATGTTGTAATGATATTGTAATATATATTACATATCCGTAATATCATGAAAAAATAATATAATTAGTTCCTTTTCTGTTTCTTTTTACTTTCAGATGATTCTGTATAACAAATTTCAACCTAGGAAATATTTTTATTTTTTAAACGAGAACTATAACAAATTTATAAAATCTAAATCTAGAAATCAATAGATATATAATTATTTTGGAATAAATTACAAATACAAAAATTACACTAACAAAACGCAAAGCCAAGGAATTATATTATTTTTTTTATATGTATTAAATAGAAATTAATAAAAATATTGCAATTTTCTATAATATTAAAATCTTATTTAATTACATACGATTAATTCTGTGGTAGCAATATTAATGAAAATATAAGAAGAATTTTTAATATTTTGTTTATTTCCTTTATTAAAAATATTTAATATTTATAGGAATAACATACGAGTACATATACTTCTATACATAATATTTTTTTTTGTCATCATTTATATATTTTTGTTTGCATATGTGAAAATGTATGTAAAAAATTAAAATAAATTAAACAAATATTTTTGTTCTTAGAGTACTTAAACTTAGCGCTTAAATTTAGCAATGATTTCTAAAATTGCCAAATTTATTAACAATTAATACACAAAATTTTGAAAACTGAGGCCTATCTAGGTTATGCGTGCGATCAAAAATTATTGAAATACCGCAATTCAAAATATGTATTTTTAAAATTTGTTGATAATGCTTTTCCAAATACACCAAACAAATAACATCAACAATTTATCTCTAATAAAACCAAAAAACCATATCAATGTGGATTAGTTATATCTAGACGTAATTTGCTATACATATGTTTGATGGCTAAAGCCGATAACTGGGATCCTGTCAGATGTATAATACGTAAACTTAGTGATTGTATGCTAGTATACGTCCTTACATATAAAACGGATATATTCGAGAACAACATTAGACGAATAACAACCGTCCAACAATCGAAAATAGTTTACCTCCTATCTGGGGCGGTGTTGCCGGAAGTAAATTAAAATACAATTTCAAATTAATTCCCGTAAAATTAATAGAACTGAATCATATGATGAATGTAATATGTATAGCATAAAGTAGTATGTTCTATCTAAGCTAATTATTTATTGAAAATAAGCAGAAACCCTAAAAATCTGTCAAAATTTAAATCATAAATTTACAACAGAAATTATTATTTTATTAATCGTAAAAATAATTAAATAAATATGAAACAAAAATAATTTCATTGGTTACATTCCAAAATACAAAATAAAAACAAACAATTATTTAGAGTTAATAATTTTAATTAAACGAGTTATTAAGTAATTTAAATAATTTAAGTATGTACTAGGCTCGTAAATAAATAATGCCCGCAGTGTGACGAAATGGGCTATAGTAGAGAATAGGGGTCCCCAACAAATTCATTCGTTTTTGTTTTGTATTATTAAAAATAGAAATAATTAATTTAAAATATTTATAATTTAATTTAATACATATATTGTATATGTAATTTTAAATAAAATAAATATAACTATAATAAATATAATAAATATATAAATATAATATAATATTATATTAGTACAATAAATAATTAAAAACAGAAATAAAAATAATTAATTTAAAATATAATTTAAAAATGTAATATTTTATTTTATTTTAAATTATATTTATTAAATTTATTATATTTCTGTGGCAACTCAACATAACCACTTAATATCAGTTAAGTGATTTTGCCAAATTTTATTTCAATCTGTTCCTATTCGCATCATTTATAACCAATCCAATTTTGGACGAATTTGTTTGATTACTGACCGTGTTGTGGCTATAAAACAAAACTACTTAACTGCACTGAATTGCTATATATTACTTTATTATTTTGGAAAAAACACTCTGAATATTCATTGAATTTCAGTTAAGTGATTAAGTTGAATTGCCACAGATTTATATATATTATATTTATTTTATTTTAAATTACATATATGTATATTAAATTAAATTATAAATCGTATTTTAAATTAAATATTTTTATTTCTATTTTTAACAATACAAAACAAAATCGAACGATTTTTTTGGGGGCCCTCCCTTTTCTTTACTATAGCCACGAAATGTTATTTTATTACCATTTTTTAAATTTAATTTATCATTAGTAATTTTTTTTTTAAATTTAAAATTATTGTGATTTATGTTTCATATTATACAAATTTATTACATTATATAAAGTTTTACGTTTATTTCAGTATTTGACACAATTTATTACCAATACAACCAACAAAAAAAAAAAAATTCTGTGTTTTTGTTTCTTATATAATATAGTACATAATTATAAAAATTAAAAGTGGTATTATTAATTAGAATGAGTGGATCGGACAAAACTAATAATTTCTTTTATTTTATTTATGTCAACCAAGATTTTGTTTAATTGGTATATTGATTGGACTGTAAGACCAAGTACATGACAAGTGTCCCGGATAACGCCTGGTCTATTCCTACAACCTGTTTACACTTAACAAAAGAAGGATAGGAACGGTATATTTTTTCTTTGGACGGAACTACCCGGTTGTAGACACCTAGCGATCGTACGGCCCAACACAATTCTAATCTACAAGATGAAGGATAAAGGCTTAATAGGTTTAATGAATAACGATCGTTTTGGCCTTCAACAATTGCTTCTCTAAATCAGCAACCTGAGGATTTTTTTTTATTATTTCACGTACATCTAGAAATTGTGTGATGCAATGGTTGAAACTTCGGAACTTGGACCGTTAGGTACTGGGTTTGAATCCCAAAAGAGGCTGTGGATGCAAAAAGCGAATTTTCGTCATCGATTACGATCGGTAATGTTAATAAACACAACTAAGACTCTGTTGGAGTGCAGAATTCAGAGCCAACCTACCGTTCATGTCAATGTACAGGTTGACATAGAGCTTGCAATGTATACTATAGGTGGTATACTGTGAAAATGGGTGGTGTGTGCGTGAGTGAAAAGGAGAGTATTAATTGACCTTCAAGGGACATTAAATCCACTGGACAATTAATACTTTCTTTAAAAAAAAAAAAAAAAAAAAATCCTGAAATTTAATTCTAAATTAATTATTTTCGGCCTCCTAAAAAAAGTTCATTCATTGAATCAGCCCTGTTATAGACACCTAGATAAAGTCGATAGTTAGAAACACAATGAAAACACAATTCTAATCTACACAATCAACAATTGGATGCTTCATTTGCCAAAACTCACTCCATAAAACAAGAAGTTGAGAAAAATGAGAAAAAACACTAATGGTTTTTTAAAATTCCTTGTAAATTGCAACTTTAATTACTTTTTATTTTGTCAATTAGTTGTGTTATATTATTACAGAAATTTGTTTTCAATATTTACAGTTAGAAGCCAATCAAGTGCTTTGATATTAAAATTTTAAAAAATTCAAAAAATGGAGTTAATTGTTTTGGCTTGTGAACCATCCAAGTAAAGAAATATTAAGAAATATTATTTCACGTACATACATACCAGGGCTGGGATGTTCTAACATCACCATTTTTCGCTATTTTATCGATGTCTATGTCTCTTTCTGCTAGAATTAGTTTGACTTCTATTTCGTTTATCAATTATTTCTTCTCTATTGCTATCACAACCTACTAGAATATATTTGAACAATATCTATTTCACTTATTTTCGTTCTATAAATTATTTGGTGACAGAAACGCAGTAGAAACATTACAATGTTGCAATCTAGCAGGTTGCTAAATGATATAAAAATTGAAACAGAAACAAATTTTATTCTTCAGAAAGGAGAAATAAACTTCGATAAATTCTTTTATTTTTTTTAGTCTTTAGCATCGTCTTTCGATTTGGCCCTTAGGTCGAGTCGAAAAACAACAACTTAAATAAAAATAAATTTATTAATTTTATTCTTATTGTGTGAGCACTTGGTATCTAAATTTTACCCGATTTTTTGTGATTTTCGAATTTTAATTTATTAAGTGTTCCCTAAAATTAATTACATACATTCATCTAGACATTTGTAATTTTTTTTAACTCGATCCATAGATAACTGCCAATATAAACACTAGGGGCCAAATCGACAGACGATGCTAAAGACGCATTTGCGACTAAAGTCCCTGTTTTGGTATTTTTAAATGAAGCAAAACAAACTGAAGCGTTGCTTTCAGTTATAATCATGGGCTTAGACGTCGATATTGGTTGCTAAAGTCGTTGTTACATTTGACATTTTATACCGAATTTATATTTCGAAGATAGATTGTTGTTGTTGTGTTTTTATTTAAGATAGTGTTTTTGTCAAATAATATTTTGTTTGTGTGTTATTATTGCTTTTCTGTAATAATAAATTTTATTTAAGGTAAATAAAATAGTTTTGGTTCTATATCTGTATCTAACAATTCTGATTATTTTTTGGAAATCGGTAAAAATAATGCAGAACGCAGTTTCCAGTACTACACGGCTGTAGAGTTCAAAAGGCAAAGTTATTAGAGTTATTTGGAAATATTGGTAACAAAGCAGTTGACTAACGTTGATAACAGAGCATTTCCGTTAACCGCAAAACAAATTATGATTGTTTTGCAGTATTATGCTAGGCTATTATCAAACAGTGTCGGGAGATTTGATGGGTATCACTCACCGCACACGAGGTATCAAGAGTGTTCGCGGGATTGTCATTGCAGTTTATAAAAATGCCAGCAACTCCAGAAGTACGTTTAAAGTCCATCAGGAATTACATAAAAACAAAATTCCAAGGTACATAGGGTGTATAGATGGGTGCCACATTCCCATATTATCACCAGGAGGAGCATCAGCAGAAATATATAGAAACCGGAATGCACTATCTATGTGTGAAACTCGGAAACTTAGTTGCGCACCTGATAACATTTTATACGTATCGAAAAAATGTACGAGAAAATAAAGACTTTTTAAAAATGATTTCGATCAAAAAATAAATCAATTTTTCTTCGGAAAAGGACATGCAATGTCAATTTAGGCAACATTTTTGATCTGACAACAAATTTTTTTGATCGAAAATCATTTTTTGTGTTGAAACGAATTTGCAATAGGTTTTTAATTTTAAAATCTGTCAGATTTTTCTTTTTATGTTGGTAGTTTGTTTTCGAAATAAACGTTACTTTTATTGTTGTTTAAAAATATCAAAAAACCGCGACTAAAGTTGCAGCTTTAGTTACGTCTAAAAATATGGTTTTCGAAAATCGATTCCGAAAAGTCAGCGACTACATCTAAAAGTTGTAGTAACGTCTGTCGATTTGGGCCTAGAAGTTAATTTCAAGGTTAACCTGAAGATAACTACAAGTTGACTCGGCTCGCAATGTGAACCGCACAAAGTAGATACGAATTCGTATTCGAACGATTGGTATTTGTGAACAGTGATGTCACTTTTTGAGAAAATATTTGTAATACGTAAGTAATAAACACAATTTCAAAAATTATTAGTATTTAATTTTATCTCAGAAATTCATGTACAAAAAACTTGAAAACAGTAAGGTTATACATACTTAGTAAAATAAAGTAAACTTGTAAAATAATTACCGGTTTTTTTAATAAGAACAAAATATTTCTGAACAAATTGTGAGTTCAAAAATGTATAAAACGAAAACGTATGAACGTAAAACGAATGAAAATTTCCCTTTCCGTTTTCGACGAATAATTGTACGATCATGAACGAATTTTTGATCGTGCGGTTAGTTTTGTTGATGACAGATGAAGCCATAGAAAAAGGACAAAAAATTTTAAAATGTAAGTATAAATAATTAAAAATGGACACCAGATAAAAATTTATATCGAATAAATTAATAGTTCGTATTGAAATGTGCATTAAACATTTAAACATTTAAACATTTATCTCTAGTAAATAAAATTAGGTAAATGCGGCTTAAAGGGACAAATGATTCCTAGGGATATACAGAAATTGGTAAAAATTTTATTGTTGTTATTCCAATTGTTCGTATTAATTGTTTGTATGAAAAAATTTAAATTATATATTTTTTTCAGATTTTGTTGTGTAATATACATAAAAAATTTATTGTGAAAATAAATAAAAAAATTTATCATATAAAAGTGTATTTATAAATAATACATGCGCATTTTTATTTCATGGGAAGTAATAGTGAATACAGGAAAAATGATGTCTAGAAATGTGGCAGCCATATTATCATAATTTGATGAGCAGCAAAAACAAGAAAAACACTATTATTTACTTTTTTTACCCTACTTTTTAGTACAATATGTCAATTTACCGCATACACTGTTAAAACGGCATTTACCCTAGATTTATCTTAGAATTGATCCACAGCCATTATAAAGTATATCAGCTTACGATGTATCAAGTAGTTCAAATATATTGGATGCATCATGAATTGTGCGGTACCGTATATGCGTAGTACAACTTTCTGTGTCAAATACATTACGATGGAATCTATTGTAATACAAACCATATTAGAATATACTCTGTCAGTCCTTTGATTTAAGCGGCTCAAGTTCGGCTTTGTTCTTTTTTAGGCGCTTTGGTTCATTGGTGCGATCCAGTAGGTTCCGCAGCTCCTCGTTTTCATGCTGCTGCAGTCGCAATACATGACTCCTTGCAAATTTTTGTATTTCATGGCTGACGTATTCCACGTTTAAGTCTCGATGGAGATTGTCATTTCTAATGTATCAAGGAGCATTCACAATGCTACGTAGTACTTTGTTTTGAAATGTTTGAATGATCTTCATTGTAGTTTTCTTTGCGCAACCCTAATGCTGGATGCCATACGTCCAGATAGGTTTAAGGATTTATTTATATAACAGCAGTTTGTTGTGCGTTGTCAGTTCGGAGTTTCTTCAAATAAGCCAGTGCATTTTTCTGAATTTTAAATTCAGTTCTTGCCTTTTCTTTTTAAGATGCGCTTTCCACCTGAGTTTAGAATTTAGCGTCATGCCGAGGTACCAGCATTATCAGAATATGAAATTTGTTGTGAATTCAGTCTAATCGGAATATATGTACATATTCTATTTTCCTATTTGTAAAGTTGATATGTGCGTTGATTTCGATTCGTTAAGTGTTATTCTCCATTGTTTTGTCCAGTTGTCCACTATATCAACAGCATTTTGTAGTTTTCTTATGCACTCAACGATTCTAGCATCGGTGGTCATAACAGCTGTGTCAACAGCAAACGTTCCTATTCTAGCTTCTTCTATGTTTGGTAGATCATTTGTATACATGAGGTATAATACGGAGCCTAGAACACTGCCTTGAGGAACCCCTCAATATTTCCTTCAACGCCAATATTTTCTTCAGTTTAGAGTATTCCCCTTCCTGTCTCGCCCGGAAGTAACGGTCGTTGATGTAGACTTTAGCAATTCAAAATGTTGTTTTGGCAAATCTCGTTGGATCTTAAATTCTAGACCACGGTGCCAAACCTTATCAAATACTTGCGCTACGTCTAAGAATATTGCTGAACATTCTTCGTTTTTTCCAGTGCCTGCTCAATTGTATCAGTAATACTATGTACCTCTTCTATCGTTAAGTGCCTTTCTCGAAACCCAAATTGATGTTCTGGTATAAGATTTCTGTTCTCTATAATAATCTTTAATCTCTTGAGAAACTTGAGATCTCGAAAATTTTCGGAATCATTATGATTTCCGCTACTTTCCACTGTCTTGGAACATAATATAGTCTAAAGATGGCATTGATTATCCGTTTCTCCAGTTGGTGGTTTGGAGGTATTTTCTAGGTGTTCGGCAAACAGGTCAGCCTTTTGTTTTTCGCTGCAAGCCCACGATCCATCAACCATTCTAATGGATGGCACTTGCATTTTAGGCCTTTTTAATCGTTTGGTGGCTTTCCACAGGGAATAGTCTGTCAGGTTTACCTGTCAGATTACTTAGGAAGCTTGCAACTGACTCATTCTTAATCTCCTTTATAAGTAGTTTAAGTGTGTTGCACAAGTTGCTTACGATTGTTTTGTCTTCAGGGGCTTTGGTTCTCTGCCCAATCTTACGAGCTCTGCTTTTTTCGTTATCCAACTCTCTCACTTCAACTGGAGAGTATAAACACTTTCAATGAGGTTTCCTAGTTCTTCTATCGTATAAGCGTTCGAGGTCTGCACCTGTAGGTTTATGCTTTCTTCGACTAGCTGTAGAAAATATTCCCAGTTGGTTTTGTTATTTGTTGGTCTTGGAGGGTTTGCTTTCCTTATTACCGTGTCACTTATTGTCATTAAAACTGGAGAATGGTCTGATGCTAGCCCTTCTTCATTTTCAACTGCTAAGTAATTTTCGGAGATTCCTCTTGATATATAGAAATCCAGAAGGTCAGAAATTTTATTTGGGTCCGTAGACCAGTAGATTATGGCTTTCTACTGGAGTGAAACTCACATTTTAATATCCTGCTTGCTTCAAATAGCTCCCTTCCTTTGGGACTAGTTCTAATTGACCCCCAGCGTTAAAGTCGCCTCTAATAATAAAATTATTACCAAGCGGTTTAAAAAGTTTGATGTAGTCTTCTTTTTTTGGGTTATATCTGGGTGGACAGTAGATTGCTGAATATAGTATAGCTCTTGTTATTTTGGTTTCGATAGATACAGTAGCCACACACAATTGTGTTGGTGTACTTCAAATCAAGCGAAATTTTTTATCAAAAACGCCATTACAACTATGTTTTTTTATTCACACATTTGTGTGGCTTTGACTTAAATTGAGCCATTTTTCTTTTTTTTGTAGAAAAAGGGATAATTCAATATGTTGATGGTGGCGTGGTGTGTAACCCTGGAGATATACTCGACGCTACCGACGTGACTAATGCCTCAACCAGCCACGACTTAAGAGCTTAAGTTACACGCCGATTGCACCACTTCGGTTAGTGCTACAATCACCAAAATTTTATAAGCTTCTCGTCATAAATAAACAACTGACCTCTAAAATTTTGGTGGTCTGTACGTTCTCCTAAGTGGTGCAATCGGTGTGTAACTTAAGCTATTAAGTCGTGACTGGTTGTGGCATTAAAAGAAAAAGTTAAACTAAGAGAATTTATACTAAAGCAATATAACTTGACGCGACTCAGACGTGATACAAAAAAAGTTGATTTTAACTTGTTGTTGTTGTTGTTGTTGTTTAGTACTAAAGTGACATCTTACAGAAACTTTATGATATAATTAAAATAGAGTTACATTAACTAGAGCAGCAACTATTTTTTTCCCATATAAAAATAAATTTAATATTTGCTATCTCTTTTGAGTCATGTGGGAACAGGATGGTTATATAAAAAATGCATATGGTGATCTCAGATGTCAAAGAAAAAGCTAACGGGACAAGTTCTTGTTGTTGTAAAAAGTGACGCGCTAAATTTTGTGTTCTTAAAAAATCGTGATATTATTAATTAAAAAAATAAAATATTATAAAACAGTTTGTGTATCGTGTTATTTTGTGTAGTTTGTGAATAAATATTGAAAACTTTGAACATTAAAATATTGCAAAGAAGTGCTTTGTGAAGTGTTGTCAAAATGCGCATCGAAAAATTCGAAAAAAAACTTCTTACCATTTATAAGTGTTTATATAAAATAAAATGAAAATTGTGTTAAAAGCAATGTGATTTGTGATAAAAATATCATTAATTTAAGTTATAAATCAAAAAAATCTAAGAAACGAATTTTCGTTGTTGTTGTTGGACTTTTTCTTTTTGTAAACATAATAGAATCACATGTTATATTACAGTATCGCATTTTTATTATTATTACGTTTTTTTTACCGAAAATAAAAAAAAAATAAATCTGTACTAAATTGGAATAAAAATAATTGTGAATTTATGTAGTTTTTAATTTCGATTGAACAAATTCTAAATACGACCCGTTGATTTATATGCGTTCTCTTTTACCCTCCGAATTTGACTCGTTTGACAGCTGCTGTCATTCATTCTATATTTAATTTAAATTCTTTGATAATTAACCAATTTTTTTTTTATTTTTGTTACCATTTTGATCTTTTGAAAAAACAACTGTTGCGCATTTTTCTTTCAATTACTCACCTTCAATATTTTAAATTTTTATTACTTCACAAAAAATAAAAGAAATAAAATAAATAAAAACAAAGTCAAAAGTTAAATAAATGTCAAAAACGTGATTAGTGAGTTTATCTTGGATATACTCTAACCGCGTTTTTGATATTTCGAAGCCTCTGAGTAACGTCGAGTATATCTCCAACATAAGTACGATGCAAAACAAAACATCAAAGCTAGTTACAAAAAAAAAAAATTTGTTTTACTTTTAGTATCTCTACTACCAGACAGATGAAAATGCTATAAGTAAAAAATATTAAAACAAAATTTTAACGAAAAACAGAAAAATTTGCAGATTGCGCAATGACCCCAAACGGGTCGTAACAAAATGTTAATCATAAACATTGAATACTACGAGCAACTGCCTCCTGGTCTAAAATTTTCAAAGAACCGTTATGTTTTAGAAGCTATTGGAAAATGGGTATTCTTAGGCATTCTTCTTCTTCTCTTTTTTATTTTATGAGTATGTTTATTTTTGTAATTATATACGCTACAATTGATTTATTAAATTTTTTGAAGCTACAATACAAAGCTTTTTAATACAATACAAACCTAATAGATTTTAATTTTTGTTTCTACCATTATACACATTTTTTACTTTAAACTAGTTAACGTTTATGCGGTTATTTAGGATACGAAGGACAATCTCCAATTTCATAAAATTGAGCCAACTGGGCTTTGGTAAAACTGTCTTGTATAATCAGAAATCTTTATTTCTACTTAAAATTCAGAAACCCATCAATATTAACTCTAGTTGAAAATTTGTTGTAAATGCTAATCTTTTCTACCTTATCGCAAATATTGAAAAAGCTCCCTTTGTAGACTTCCAATTGTATTTTCCAATTAATAGAAAAAGGTTAAGTATGAAGTTTGATTCCAAATAGTCAATCTGCCTGGACTATAGAGATGCCCAATTTTGTTTAACTTCGCTTAAATTTAAAAAAAAATTATATTTACAATTTTGCTTGAAACTTAACCTACTTACTTGAAACTTACTTAAATACTTAATTTTTTTTGTTTTTAATTGTTTTATCGTAAATGCTACATACTTTTCAAAATATTTGCAATAAACGGAAAACTGGCAGTCGACCGATTTCGGACAAAAAGCACTATGTCTACCAATTTATGAAAAAAGCTTTGGCATTAAGTTTCATCCCCATCAATCAATCCATATGAGCTGTAGAGAGGCCGAATTTTTGCTGAAAACAATTTTAAATTTTGGAAAACTGACCTAGGCCTAGTATTGTTGCTAAATTAATTCAGTTCATAATCGTTCATCTCATAAGTTATATACTTCTCAAAATATTTGCAAAAAACGAAACGGCTCGTGTGGAAGCTGCCATTTCCGGTGGACCTAACCATCATTCCTAATTTATGGTAAAAAATTAACTATAAAGTTTCATCCCGATCAATCAATCCATCTTAAAAGTGTATATCACCTAAACGATAAACCTAACTTTATTTATAGGTTAATGCAAACATAATTAAAGTTTACTGGACTAATAATCTGATTTAAAAAAGTGACTTAAAATAAATGTAAGGGTTTATTTTTTATTATTCAATTTTATTTGCAAATAGAAAGATATATAAGAAATTGAGTTACTATATGACTATCACTTGTTTAAACTGCGAGTTTGTTTCTTGAGCGGAAATTCCCTGTGCACACTACAACCTGTCTGATGTGTTTGCATCGGGTACTTTTCGAACTATCACCAACTCCATTAAATTTTATATATATTTTTTTATTCATACAACTCGATAGCTCACATAATAAATGACCATTGGCCGCCATCGCCTGTTTATTTTTATGCTTGGGTAAATGTTCTAAGTTAGGTGAGACCATTCCACTGTGCAATCGTACTATAGTATTTCTTTATACTCGTAATCGACCACTATGAATTTCCACCTCAAGAAATTTCTAACGCTAGAGTACTACTATAAGTGGCAAAATATATTATCGAAGAAACATTCCTTTAGCGTCTTGTTTTTCAGACAGGTGCGAAAGTATCAATGGGAATAGCTAGTGCGGACTATATTTTCAAATCGAAAAGAACCATAATATTTTTCTTTATCAATCAATAATCAATTTTCTTGTCATATGTCATCGCACAAATAATAAATCAATTCTGTAAGTTTGTAAGTTTTAATTAATTAGTGATCATAACAGAACCACTATGGACTGAACAGACGACTATTTTGTCATATTGTCAGACTTCTTGTAAAAGTTTGACTCGAAATATAACCTCCATTATTTTTATTTAGCTTGCCCGCTATGACAAACCGGATTGAATCCTAACTGAAAAATTCACCACATTATGACAAATAATTTCATAAATACGTACATCATAAATGTGTAACCAAAAGAATTTCAAATGGTTGTGTGCTTTTGAACGTTATCTCTCAAAGTATCAACAATATAAGATAAGAAAACTGATAATTTAATATTAATTGCAACTTACACGGTCGGTTATACAAAATTGACACTACTTGATATAAAATTCGTTTAGTGTGAAATGAGTTTGAAGCGAGCCAATGGTAGATTGAAGACCTGGCTAAAATTTATATTTTGTTAATGTTTTGTTTGTTATGAGTGTTAAAATTCTAAAGCACAAATATGAGTAATGTGGTTATAATTAATTTATTGAGCGTGTTTGTGATTGGTAAGAAACTGAACAAAGCATATTAAATGTTTCTGGTTATCTTATATTGTGGATTGAAATAAAGGGTCAGATATAAAGCTATAAATTATTAATAACATTATGTGTGATAACTTCTTTTTACATGTCTGCCAAAAACAAAACGTTTGATGTGTTTAACAATAATGGGAATTTCATGGTCGGCAAGGCCACAATTTCAGAAAGCAAAGCTTTGTTTTGACTATACCTTAAAGATTTTATTTTTATAATATATCAATTAGGTGTTAGGTGTTTTATCTGTATGTAAAATTATACATTTAAACTAAGTATGAATTTATTACCTGCAATTTACCTGAACCTTAGAATATTTTAGTATATTGGCTTCAAATTTAATCTTGATCCAATAAAATATGCGAACAAATTTGATTGAACATTACTAAATTTAGTGCGAAAATACTAAACGGCAATCAAATACGATTGATTCTTTTTAATATATGTGGAAGATAAGATAACACAGACCTCCCAAATTAGTAACGGTTGTTATTAAATTAATTAATGGATTGACTTTCTTCTAAAAAATATTTTTTCTATGACAGTCTATTATATACAAATCACAATTTCACAATCGATCAACGCAACGGAAGCATCTAATACGGCCAATGATACCAAAACTAATCCAATTAGTTCAGAGACAAGTAAACAAGAACCAACATTTAAACTAAAATCAATATTATTTGAAAACGAAGAACTATCATATGAAGACTTTTTGAGTCGCAATCCACAACGTACTGAAATTAGTTCAACATTTTACCCCGATTTATATCCTGGACCTGGTGAAACGAAACGTAATATAGTTTGTGAATCGGGAACGGGTGTCGATATTATAATCCATGATTTAGATTTAAATCCCACAAGTGATTTTTTATATATAAGAAGCGGTTTAGAGGAAAATTCTAATGAAAAAGGAATAATGTATACAGGACAACCAGATAATTTACCGATTCGAATTCGAATGCTATCAACCAATTCATTTTTTCTACATTTCGTATCGCAAGAGTCCAACACAAAGTATCGTGGATTTTTACTTACTTATACTTCATATGGTGAAATACCTATGGTAACAGAAACTCCAACCACCGAGTTCCCAATTCAGGAATTACCCCTTGAATTTAATATTGTACACCTACAAATTCCTGTTGATCAACAAAATAATTCCACATGGGAAAAGTTACGCATTTTGTTTTCTGATATGGCTAATAAGTTCGTTGATGGGCGAAACATTTCGGCTGATGAATGTAAACCCGATTACGTGGTATTTCAATCTATAAAAACATGCCCATCATCATGGCGGAACGCTGATTCTTGTGTTTCCGTTGAGTATGCAATACCGCTGCCTATTCTTAAAATTGATGAAGACGATAAAGACAATCAGTACAAAATAAAATCCACTAATTTTGATTATGAATTAACCAAACCTAATCTTGAGAAGATGTGGGAATTATACGCCAATGAAAGTTTTTTTGGGAATGAGATTGGGGTATGTTGGAGTACTAATTTCATCAAAAATAATACACAAATTAACATTTTTTATCTTGATTTCAGATTTTCGAGAAACAAAATTCCCTCATTTTACTCATGTGGGTTGGTATCAGTCTTGGAATAATAACTGCATTTTTAGTGGTGCTTTATTGCATATGGCGAATGGATGAGTTAAACGCTTACCGACGATTCCGTAACAAACGATCGAACAGTGATGTGCAGGATAATACAGCAAAACCGTCGATAATGGAGGAGCAAGCTCGTTACTATCTTGAACCGAAGTTGTTCGACGAAGATTTGAATGAAAATCAGGAACACGTATATCCGAACAATAACAATTTATTTGTCATTACCGATGATGATGAGTATTCAGGAAGTAAACGTTCTTTTTCGTCGTTCCATCAACCAAACTCGCGAGTTATTGAAACAAATGGTGTACCAAAATCAGCTTTAAAAAATAACCAAATGATACCTCATCAGTACAATGATAACATTCGGACCGGCAACGAGGAGGATGAAGGGCGGATTACCATCAATACGAAATCAACAATTCCGGCAAGGTACGAGTACATATATTAAGCAAACAAGTGAAGTTGTATATTTATGAATTAGATACTAATTTTATTTATAATCTTCCAGACCCCAGCATCACATATACCTACCGAATGGCCCAGCTTTCGAGGAGTCTACCTCATAGAATGTTATATAATAAAATTGTGTTTTTATTTTGTTTATACATATTTATTACCTGTTTACCGTGGTATTTACCAGGTTAAATCGGTTGAGTTTTGAAAAAAATATTATAATTTGATAACATATAAATGTTTTTGATTATATATTAATTATTTTATTATATATATATATATATATATATATATATATATATATATATATATATATATATATATATATAACCATATATATATATATATATATATATTATTTTTCGGATGAAAATCGTTTAAGGGGTATGCACATATGTGTATGTTTTTCCAAACACATAAATTTTTGACATGATTCTCTTTCGCACACGATTTTCACGATTGTGATGGCAGGCCGGAAAAGGGATATATATATATATATATATATATATATATATATATATATATATATATATATATATATACATTATATATATATATATATATATATATATATATATATATATATATATATATATATATATATATATATATATATATACACTACCGCTCATAAGTGTTTAGGCGTTGTTTTTCATGTATTATTGATACAATATTATGTTTACGAAACAACATTTGAATAAAATGAAAGACTTATCTTTTTTTGTTTTTTTTATGTTTTAATCTATGCAATCTGTTCTGGGGCCGAAGCACTCTCAACTATTTCGCAGTTGACGTTTACCGTCCTACTTTACGCATTGTTTGTCAAATCCGAGGACGTACGGCTATAGGTCCGATTTACTTACAACCAGGGGTCGGCCCATGAGTTGTGCACTCCGACAGGGGGTCATAGTTGTGTTCAATCGATCGTAATCAAAATGATCGTCAATATCATCATCGATCGTAATCAATATGATGAAAAATCCCTTTTGCATCCTGCCCCTAATGGGATTCGAACCCAGTACCTCCCGATCCAAACGCCAAAGCTTCAACCACTGTGCCATTTGGTCGGTAAATAGACAGTTTGTCGTAAACTGTTTATTACCGTACAATTACAATAATAGTCTGTAGGAATTTCCAGAAAAATTTATCAGTCGGGTTTATTCTAAGTAATGATGTTTAAATTGTTTTTTGAAAAGATTTCGGTGAAATGCGTCAAATATTATCAGTTGTATAGTCTCATATTTGCACTGTTAACATCGTAAGCGAAATATCGAGTGACAGTTATTTAAAATGCCTCCAAGAAGAGAACTTTGTACTGAAACACATGCGCTTATAATAGCTGACATAAGTAATCGACACATTGCCAAAAAATTAAATTAAACCATGCTACGGTCGATTATCGTTCGGTAAAACGTAAGATCAAAAATTAAAAATGAGGTATGCATCCGCTAACTAGAAGAAGTCGATCAAAACCAGACAGTTCCTTGCGGAGTTAGTGCATTTTGCGAATGTGATTTTGGTAGGCGATGTAAAAATTTGAAATTGTTTATTCGCGATTTGCAACAAAGTAGCTGACATCTGGTGAACAAAATTTGAATCATAGTTTGCTATGAAGCAAGGGGGATTAAAACTGTCATAACAATGGATTTGACATTTCTCGTCCCCCTTGTAGACGTAGAAACCAACGCTATCTACATTCGATGAAAATTGCCAATAGCGATATACAAAAAACTGTCGATTTAACGGTCCCCATAATTTAACGGACGCTCGATTTAACAGACGCTTGATTTAACGGACCCTCGATTTAACGTACAATTTTTGATTTTCCATTTTTCGGTTACCGATTATGATGGGATTGGGTACGTTGGATGGAAATGGGATTCTTAAATGATTTTTGGAAGAAATTCTGGAATATGGCTACCTGGGACGGAACTTGATAAATCCTTAACCGATTATGGTGAGATTGAGTATGCTGGATGGAAATGAGAGTCCTAAATGATTTTGGGAAGAAATTCTGGAATATGGCCACCTGTGGAACTATTCTGGTAATTCCCCAGGAATAGGGAACTGGGGAAAGAATTTACATATAAATTCTATTTAAATAATTTTTTTTCTGGCGTACTAAGGTAAAAAGTTAGTGGCAATTTTTTTGAAAAAAAAATAAAATTGCCAATAACTTTCAGGTTATTGTTCAACCGATTATAATATAATTGGGTTTTTTGGATGGAAATGGGATTCTAAATGATTTATGAAAGAAGTTTTGGAATATGGGCATCTTGGACGGAACTCGGACAGTTTTTAATCAATTACGATGGGATTGGATTTGTTTAATAGAAATGCGAGATTCATTGATTATTTCTAGAAGAAGTCTTTTAATATGGCCACCTGGAACGGGACACGGCTATTACTTAACCGATAAAGATACAATTCGGCACTTTGGATAAATATTGGATTATAAAATGATAAACTGCTGTACTCCCCAGAGTCGATGAGAAACCGAATCGTAATTTTCCTTTTTTCTGATTATTGCGAGAGAGTGTAATTATTGGTTGTTTTATGGAATTAACTCTCAGAACATTTATGCTCTTGTATTGCAAGTAGCTGAAAAGTATATAGTTCCACTTATTTCGGAAGGTTCTGGAAATCCTTAAGTATTAGCAGACATCATATTTCATGTTCCCGTGAACATATTTCGAGGTCGTTGTTGTTAAGAATACAATAAATTTTTCCGAGCCCTTTGTGTAGAGTTCATAAAGTGATTTTTAGTGAGAGTAAGTAGTTATGGCCTGCCGCTCAACCCACTAATTACATGAGTATGGGTCACGTATTGGTGATAGATGTTTAGGCATCCAGCCTTATGAGAAACATGTTAACACCACGAGCCACTACCTTCAAGAAAGACGCCTGCTTATTACCAAGTTCCGTCCTAGTTTAAATTATCGAGCTCTGTCCCAGAATGGCCATATTGTAAAACTTCGTCCAAAAGTTATTGAAAAGTCTTATTTCCGTCCATCATATTCAATTTCAGCATAATCGGTTAAGAAATTATCGAATTCCATTAGAGGTGAGAACTTTACAAAACCCAATTAAGAATCTTATTTCCGTTCAACATACCCCCAGTCCCAACATAATCGGTTAGAATTGATTGAGTTCCGTCCCAGGTGGCCGTATTCCAGAAGTCCTTACCAAAATCGTTTAAGAATCCCATTTCCGTCCAGCATACCCAATCCCATCATAATCGGTTAAGAATTTGACCGAGTTCCGTCCCTGGTGGCCATATTCCAAAACCTTTTTCCCAAAATCATTTAAGAATCCCATTTCCATCTAATATACCGAATCACATCATATTCGGTTAAGAGTTGATCGAGTTCCGTCCCATGTGGCCATATTCCAGAAATTCTTTCAACAACAATTTAAGAATACCACTTCCATCCAACATACTCAATCCTAGATTAAATTCGATCCTAGATTAAATTCGATCGAATAGATTAAATTTAAAAACATTCGGTTTTAACGGACAATCGGATTTAACAGACTCCCCAATTAGTCCGTACAATTGCGGTTTTTCTGTATAACATTTTACGTTAAAATGTCACGTAAACAACTCAACAAATTAACGCAACATTTAACATAACAGTATTTAACGCAAAACTAATCTCCTAAATGTTTTACTAAACAAAAAAAAACATTTTAGGTAAAACAACTTGTAATGTAAAACATTTAGCGGACTAAGTAGTTTTGAGTTTATGTTACACGTTGCGTTAAATACGGGTATGTTAAATGTTGCGTTGTTTACGTGACATTTTAACGTAAAATGTTATACAGAAAAACCGCGATTGTACCGATTAATTGGGGAGTCTGTTAAATCCGATTGTCCGTTAAATCCGAATGTTTTTAAATTTAATCTATTCGATCGAATTTAATCTAGGATGGAAATGAGGCATTTCTTAGCCGATTAAGTTGGGATTGAGTATATTGGATGGAAATGGGATTCTGGGATGGAACTCGATCATTTCTTAACCGATTATGATGGGATTCGGTAAGCTGGATAGAAATGAGATTCTTAAATAATTTTGGGAAGGAATTCTGGAATATGGTCACCCCCACCCCCGATTATGTTGGGATTGGGTATGTTGGAAGTAAATGGGAGATGATTTTTAGAAAAAAATCTGGAATTTGGCCACGAGGGATAGAACTCGATCAATTTTTAACCGATTATGATGGGATTGCGTATGTTGGATGGAAATGGGATTCTTAATTGATTTTTGGAAAAGTTTTGGGATATAGCCACCTGGAATGGAATTCGATAATTTCTTAACCGATTATACTGAAATTGAATATGATGGATGGAAATAAGATTTTTCAATAACTTAATAAGAAGTTTTGCAATATCGCCACCTGCGACGGAACTCGGTAATTTAAACTAGGACGGAACTTGGTAATAAGCAGGCGTCTTTCTTGAAGGTAGTGGCTCGTGATGTTAACATGTTTCTAATAACGCCGGATGCCTTAACATCTATCACCAATACGTGACCCATACTCTTGTAATTGGTGGGTTGAGCGGCAGGCCAACTACCTACTCTCACAAAAAATCACTTTATGAACCCTACACAAAGGGCTCGGAAAAATTTATTGTATTCTTAACAACAATGACCTCGAAATATGTTCACGGGAACATGGAATATGATGTCTGCTAATACCTAATGATTTCCAGAACCTTCCGAAATAAGTGGAACTATATACTTTTCAGCTACTTGCAATACAAGAGCATAAATGTTCTGAGAGTTAATTCCATAAAACAACCAATAATTACACTCTCTCTACTACAGCAATAATCAGAAAAAAGGAAAATTACGATTCGGTTTCTCATCGACTCTGGCGAGTACACAGTTTATCATTTTATAATCCAATATTTATCCAAAGTGCCGAATTTTATCTTTATCGGTTAAGTAATAGCCGTGTCCCGTTCCAGGTGGCCATATTAAAAAACTTCTTCTAGAAATCATCAATGAATCTCATTTCTATTAAACAAATCCAATCCCATCGTAATCGGTTAAAAACTGCCTAAGTTCCGTCCAAGATGTCCATATTCCAAAACTTCTTTCATAAATCATTTAGAATCCCATTTTCATCCAACAAACCCAATCACGTATTCCACAATTTCTTCCAAAAATCATTTAAGAATCCCATTTCCATCCAACATACCAAATCCCATCATAATCGGTAACCGAAAAATGGATAATTGTCAGTTAAATCGAGTCCGTTAAATCGATCGTCCGTTAAATCAGGGTCCGTTAAATCGAGGGTTTACTGTATATCGCTAAAAACAATTTCAAATTTTTCCATCGCCTTCAAAATCACTCTCAAAATGAACGAACTCCGCAAGGAACTGCAGTGTTTGGATTACCATCGACTTCTTGAAATTAGCAATGGCACACGTGATTTTTAATTTTGGACCTTTAATTTAACCAAACATTTGCGGTTCAGGTGGAGCTTTAGCCCCGTTCGTGTTTTTAGCGACATTTTACATCCCATAAATGTATGAGGCCTAATATTTTTTAGTGAGGCCTACCCAATGATTTCACAAAAATTATGCATGGTTCTGCGTTTTACTTTACAGTAGGCGAAACTACGTCGGTCGCTTTCTCAAAGCATACAAATTATTATAAAACTAACAAAAATTGTAAAAAATCTACCTAGGAAGTCTGCTATAAAGGCTTGTGGATCTTTGATATAAGCAATGAATTTCCGTTTGGTTATGGCAAATCTGGTAAGCAGTTATGATTCATTTATTATGTATGATGTGTACCTACTTGGTATTCATCATACATAATAAATTTCACATTAATTTCATCCAGTTTCAGTGGTTTAGCAATTATTATTCAGGTTTTATTAAAATATAATTTGAAACGCCTTTATACAATTCTAATATCTTTGTAAGATTGTTGTAAAAATTATTGCAAACATTTCGAATGTTAAGCTTCTAGTGCTATAGGCGTATTTTGCTCCGCTTTTTTAATTTTCCTTCTTTCGGGTAGTTCATCGCTCGGCACTTCGGGTAATTTGGATTCTATATCCTCGTCTTCCCTATTAGTATCCTTAACCATTTTGTTTTCTAATTCCTCGAGTCGCGTTAGTTCATCTAATTCTGCCAGAACCG
This sequence comes from Nephrotoma appendiculata, assembly GCA_947310385.1. Taxonomy (NCBI): domain Eukaryota; kingdom Metazoa; phylum Arthropoda; class Insecta; order Diptera; family Tipulidae; genus Nephrotoma; species Nephrotoma appendiculata. The sequence continues at coordinate 106,211,798 of OX371225.1, forward strand.
CATTTTCGTCTTCTTCCGTCAACGCTCCACTAATGATTGTATCAATCTCTTGTTGCTTTTCAACACCTTCTCGCGTCTCTTCCATTATACGTTCGACTTCGTCGATTGTGAGCACTTCATGTACTTTTTTTAATGCCAAATTCCCGAGTTTCAATCCGTTGATTACTTGGAGCTCAACTTGGGCAAATTCGATATCAGACGCTAATTTTTCTAAATTTTCTAATTGTATATCAGTATTTTCTAATAGTTTTTCTTGGTACTTTTTCTTGCGAAGCAATAGTTTGGCGCGTCTGAAATAAAATAAATATTTTGAATAATTTCACGTTACTGCAAAATAAGCACACAAATAACTTACTCCCGACGCCCAGATTCTAAACATTTTTTGGCTAACCGTCGATCATTTTCCAGAGAAGTTTCGATTTGTTTTTGGTATTGTTTTAATTTATCTCTCTGTTGCTTTAATTGCTGGAAGACAAAAATAATTATAATTATCTAATAATTATTAAAATAACGTATAGTAACGAAACACTAACCAAAATTGATTTATCTTGCTCGGTGACCCGACTTTTAGGTTTTTTTGGCTTACCAAATAACGATCCCATAGTGTAACAATACAATATAAATAATGAACTGTATATTTCGATTTGATTTACAAAAATTATTTTCAAAGCAACCGTAAACCTAAATAATAAACATTTGATTTGACATCTGTCAGTCACTAAATTTCACATATCATCGCCTCGCACTGATTTTAGCGCCAAAATATATATTACTTGAAATCAGTGAAGCAAAACTGCAACTACCCAATAAACATTTCGTGTGACAACCTAGGAAGTTAAAATACTGAGGAGTAGGTGGCAATATTTTACCCATATAAAATTTGCTATTGCATCTGTCACAAGCCAGAATAGGACGGTTATATAAAAAATCCATATGGTTTACTCATATTTCGCTATAAGCGCCCGTCAAACCGGTTTGTGTTGTTGTATGAAGTGACGTGTTAATTTTGCGCTTTAAAATTATAAATTATAAAATTTTAAAATTATCAATTATAATTCATCAAAATAATACAAACTTTATGAAATAGTTATTTGTTTATATAGTGGTGTATTATGTGATAACAAAAAATACAGACTTTTGTACAAAATGAAGTGTATCGTGAAAAAATGCGAAATGTTTATATAAGTGTTTATATAAAATAAAATGTAAATTGTGCTAAGAAACAAGTGATTTGTGATAAATTTATCCTGAATTTAAGTTATAAATCAGAAAAAAATTAAGAAAACAATTTTGGTTGTTGGCGTGGGACGCTTATAGATTTTTGTTGTTGTTGTAATCCCGTTGATCTAGATGCTTTCTCTTTTATCCTCCGAATTTGTGACACTTGGCAGTTGCTGAGGCTCATTCTGTACATTTAACTTCTTTGGTGACAACCCAGCAGAATTTTGGTTAAAGTTTACATCAAAGAAGTTAAAGTACAGAATGAGTGTAAGCAACTGTCAAGTGTCACAAATTCGGAGGGTAAAAGAGAAAGCATCTAAATCAACGGGATTACAACAACAAAAAATCTATAAGAACCCCACGCCAACAACCAAAATTGTTTTCTTAATTTTTTTCTGATTTATAACTTAAATTAAGGATAAATTTACCACAAATCACTAGCATCTTAACACAATTTACATTTTGTTTTATATAAACAATTGATTAACTTACTGATGGTAAGATATTCCTTCTTGTATTTTTTAGGCGTATTTTGGCATTTTTTCACTATACACTTTATTGTGCAAAAAATTCTGTAATTTTTGTTTTCCTATAATGCACCACTACATAAACAAATAACTGTTTGATAAAGTTTTTATTGTTTTTATGTATTTTAATTAATAATTTTAAAAATTTATAATTTTACAGCGCAAAATTAAAACGTCACTTCGTACAACACCAAAAACTGGTTTGACGGATTCTTATAGCGAAAATGAGTAAGCCATATGGATTTTTTATATAACCATCCTGTTCTGACAGATGAAATAGCAAATTTTATATGGGTAAAATATTGCCACCCATTCTGCATTATTTTAAATTCTTTGGTTTACATTGAAGAATATTTCGACTTAATTTAAACGTACTACCATATATTATAAAGTATATATATACGCTACTTAGTGGGACCAAAAAAGAAATTTGACTACCCTTATTGAAAAGTTCAGTGCACAATTTTTTTCACTACTATATTCTACCCTTTTCCATACAAATCAAGGATAAAAAAAACGGTCGAATTTTTTCCATAGAAAAATCGGGTTATGTCCCTTCTGCAGATGGATTCTGTTGCCTTTTCAAATTCAATTCAATACATGGATTCTGTTGCCTTTTTACAATTCAACTTGAATTTTACCGAAACGTCATTGCAGTGGTGTGCATATTAGCAATACCAATACAATAACAGGCCATTTCTTGTTAAAATCTTGTTTGTGTATGTAAATCCAAAAAGAAATGAGAATTCCATTCAAAACGAAAAAAAATTACATGGCTACAAAAAAACAATTTCATTATTTGTAATAAATAATTTGTATCGTTCAAGTTAAATTGAATAATACATTGCAAGAAATAAATAATGATATTTTGTTATTGAATTATTTAAAACAAAAATTGTTTTGAGAAAACTTTTCATTCAGTAATATTACAATTAAACTAGCAACTTATTTTTACACCGTAACAACAAATAAAATAAAAACAAAAATACACGAGATTTTTTACTGCCGCTCTTACATGCTTTTTTACTTTTTTAGTAAACCAAAATATGTTGAACGGGATGGGTGTACGTCTTTGCGTATGACAACAAAATATTTATTTTTTATTTTTGTTCAAATAAAACTTGATTTTTAAGTAATGTGGTGTAATAAACCAAAATACATTTTAATCAATCAATACTAATGATAAGCCCAAATGCGTGATTTAGTTGGTTGTACATAATAACTAAAAAAAAAATCCAATTTGATCGACAATTGGATTTTTTTTGTGGGCTTGTGTAAAATTTACAGTAAAGAATTAAAATTACGATACCGATATTGAAACTTGAGAAGGTAAAATATCACACATAATAATTTTGTGTATTATGTGTACTATGGTAAAATCATTCTATGTTTTACACTACATAGCAGGTTACAAAAATAATATACAAAACACAAACGAATATAAATAAAATTTTATACCCTTTAATCTAAAATTCATTACACAAATAAAATGTGTGAAATTAAGTTTATTATTTTCTTCGGTACTGTATGTCGTGAAACAAAACCAAAACAAATAATACAAGAGAGCCAAGAGAAATTAAAAATCATATACGCGCACGTGTCATTGAAAAATTGTGTTGTTACTTTTATCAGTAAGTTGCTAAATGAAAAGTTACTCAATAGGGAAATATTTTTATTGGAAATGTGTCTCAAAATATCAATATTTATCGTGATCATTCAGATAAATTATGTTTGTAGATAATAAAGCAGATTTATTGGGACAAATGAAGAATTTTTTTGGGCCCATGTAATTTTTTACTTACTCGTATGACACCCGCGTTTTTTTTTTGGATTTACCTATACAAGCTCATGGAATTTTTTTATATAGAAAAATGGCCTATTATGTAGTGGTATTGGGATTTTTTTTTGTGGGCTTGTGTAAAATTTACAGTAAAGAATTAAAATTACGATACCGATATTGAAACTTGAGAAGGTAAAATATCACACATAATAATTTTGTGTATTATGTGTACTATGGTAAAATCATTCTATGTTTTACACTACATAGCAGGTTACAAAAATAATATACAAAACACAAACGAATATAAATAAAATTTTATACCCTTTAATCTAAAATTCATTACACAAATAAAATGTGTGAAATTAAGTTTATTATTTTCTTCGGTACTGTATGTCGTGAAACAAAACCAAAACAAATAATACAAGAGAGCCAAGAGAAATTAAAAATCTTATACGCGCACGTGTCATTGAAAAATTGAGTTGTTACTTTTATCAGTAAGTTGCTAAATGAAAAGTTACTCAATAGGGAAATATTTTTATTGGAAATGTGTCTCAAAATATCAATATTTATCGTGATCCTTCAGATAAATTATGTTTGTAGATAATAAAGCAGATTTATTGGGACAAATGAAGAATTTTTTTGGGCCCATGTAATTTTTTATTTACTCGTATGGCACCCGCGTTTTTTTTTGGATTTACCTATACAAGCTCATGGAATTTTTTTATATAGAAAAATGGCCTATTATGTAGTGGTATTGCTACTAACTAAACAAATAACAAAAAATAGAATGTTTTTTTTGTTTTGTGTTTTTGACGTCATTTAAGAACACAAAATTATATGCATGGTAGATAGTTTGTGAATTTTTTAAATTTTACCATACTATTTAAATTAATAAAGTGTTGGGTTAATTTCCTAAATAATTTAATCCAGTTCCTAGTAAATAAATCTAAAAGTAATTTTATGATCATTCATATTTCCACAGTTTATCCACTTTATAATTTATTAAACTTTTGCTTCTCAATATTATTTCGAAAAATAACACATACAAAGATAGATAAATATACAATTAAACAAGGGAATATTAAATTTAATAAAAACAATAATAAAATTTATTTTATTTAAGTTTTATCTAAATATAAATTCAAAATTCACAAAACAAAAATTTGAATCGAAACTATTTGCTTATCATCTGTCATTTTTTCCATTGCTAGCGAGCAGAGGAAATGTATTGTTTTCTCTACCGATAGTATCATTTATAAAATCAGGCTAACATTTTGGCGAAATTTCATGTGGATTTGCACACACACAATGATACAAAATGACAGCACACAATATTAAAAGTGTATATTATACACTGTATACGTACACAAAATTCAACTTGAATTGATTTTGAAAAGGCAACAAAATCCATGTCCAAGTTGAATTAACACAACACTTTATTAATTTAAATAGTATGGTGAAATTTAATAAATTCACAAACTATCTACCATGCATATAATTTTGTGTTCTTAAATGACGTCAAAAACACAAAACAAAAAAAAACACATTCTCCCTTGTCGATCGCATCGATGTTATTTTTTGTTATTTGTTTAGTTAGTAGAAATATGGAAATGATGGAAGGAAGGCGAACAAATGCATAAAAAAATTATTTTTACTTTTGAATGTATGAAAATAATTTTTTAATGGCAATGAATTTACTTTTAGATTTATTTACTAGGAATTGTATGGAACACTTTATTAATTTAAATGGTATAGTGAAATTTAATAAATTCATAAATTAAATACCTAACATATTATTTTGTGTTCTTAAATGACGTCAAAACACAAAACAAAAAAAACACGTATACTAATATGCACACCACTACAATGACGTTTCGGTAAAATTCAAGTTGAATTGTAAAAAGGCAACAGAATCCATGTACGATTGCATTCTATATTCTGTGGTACTACCATTTACATAAGCTAGAAAGAGAATTGTTTTTTGTTTATATTCTTTGTTCCATTTTAAATATGTACAAGTAATTTCAATGTTAACTTTTCAAGTTTTTTTGACGTTATTTCTTCATGGAAATATGAGTTGGTACCATATATGACAGTGGAGTAGAGTGTAAACGTTAGTGCAATAATAAATTTTTTAAATCATAAAAATATTAAATATATTTTATTACCAAATTCCATACTACAAAATATCAAAGACACAAAAATATCGATTTTGGAGAGAAATAATTTTCTTTGCCTTTCTGATTTACAATTGTTTGATGTTTTATTAGATTCATTTTGTAACTTCAGTTTCGTGAGATATGTTGACGAATATATGTATATATACTCTCATATGTCCCAAGTATCACTACTTCCAACTTATTTCGACTTTTATGGAATAATTGTTGGAATTAAGTTCCACGGTCAAGTTTCATTGTATTACAAGTTTTACTATGAACTGTGGAACAAAAACCCATAACTCAACGAACTGGATATTATGCGAGTTCCTTGTCTTCCATTAAATATCTCAAAAATAGGATACCGCGACCCATGGTTAATCCATATACTATTGAACAAGTTGGATCCTACTACCTAGCTTGATTGGGCTCAACATAGTTATGGAATGGATTTTCCATCTATCAAAGAATTTCTCGACTTCCTGCTGGAAAGCTGCGAAACCACGAAACGCGTTGCTCCTCCCGTTACATTTGTAGAAACCCCTCATCATGCTTCTAGTTCACATGTTAAAATAATACACGCTAATCCGCCGACTATAACCTGCTTCAAATGTAGCCAAAATCATTATCTACGAAATTCTGAAAAGTTTCTCCAAATGTCTGTTAATGATAGGAGAAATTTCGTTGCCGAAAACAAATTGTGTATGATGAAAAATCATCAATCACAGTTTTGTGATTGATGATTTTTCATCATACACAATTTTTTGCCGCTCCAGACATCGATGTGTTTTATGCAGAGAAAAACACAATACTACTCTGCACCAGGACGTTCAAAAGACACAAACTAGTTTTAAAACATTGAGCGCTGAAGTTTTTTCAAGTCCACCTAAAGAGTCAGATTCTAGATCTTTAAATGTTGCACAAGCCATTACAGTCAAGCGGTTTACAGCTTTATTACCAACCGCGGTCATTAGGGTTCTTGATTCGTCAAATAATTACCAACGATGCCACGTGTTGTTAAATTCCGGAGCACAAGTATCCTTTATCTCGGAGGCCTGTGCACAAAGGCTGGCATTACCATGTAAAAACGCGAAGATATTGATCAAAGGACTCACCTCGGGTACCGAATCGACGAGAGGTGTGATGTCAATCAATGGAATATCAATATATACCGAAAGTGAAGCTGTGAATATCGATATGCTGATTCTCTCCAAACTGACCAATTTTCTACTATCTTCTGAAATAAATACCATAAATTTTCAGAAAATTAAAGAGTTGCAGATGGCAGATCCCTATTTTAATAACCCTGGAGTAGTGGATATGATTATTGGGGCAGATAGATTCTTTAACCTATTACGAGAAAGACGTCTAGATAACCTAGAAGACAATTTAATAGCCCAAAATACGATGTTTGGCTGGATCATGTCAGGGGAAGTACACAAAACTGAAGCTCAATTAACGAGCATTAGTGTAAACGTCGATGAAACACTTAAGCGATTTTCGAAAATGTAGAAGATGCCATGACTTGCCATGCCATGTAGACTTCAGACAGGCGCGTATGACAGTATAAACCGCGACAACCTATGGACCGCGCTCATATTCCTGGGAATCCCAGAGAAACTCGTTTCTCTGTGTAAATTAACAACATCCGGGTCTGTATGTAGAATCGTAATTGAAGGATCTGTGTCAGACCCCTTTGATATAACATCTGGTGTTCGACAGGGTGATGCACTCGCGCCTTTGCTGTTCAATCTGACGCTTGAGTACGTAGTGAGGAAAAGCAACATCGAAACCTCGCGCTGTATATTTAATAAGTCAGGCCAAATTCTTGGATATGCAGATGATATCGTGCTTCTTGGCCGAAGACCTGGCGATATCAAAGACAGTTTCATACCGCTCGATCGCTGCGCAAGAAGACTTGGTTTGAAGGTGAACAGCAGTAAAACCAAATATTTAGTAACACCTAGGAACATCTCTACGGCAAATCTCGGAATTGGCGACCACAACTTTGATAGTTAGGTTATATGGATTGAGAAATCTGACCGCAAAAAACTAAAAAAACAAAACTTTGATAGCGTCGATAACTTTAAATACCTCGGGTCAGTTATAACATCGTCGAATGATATGCAGGCAGATATAAAAGCCCGAATCGCTGCCGGACAACGAGTTTTCTACGCCAAATCAAGATTATTGCGATCGAAACATCTATCGCAGTCGTGCAAGCTCGCACTTTACAAAGCACTTATAAGACCTGTGCTGGCTTTCGGAAGCGAGAGCTGGACCATGACCTCTAACGATTGTAGATTATTATCTACCTTCGAAAGGAAGGTTGTCCGTTCAATCTTTGGTCCAATTAAAGTTGCGAACAACGAATATCGGATTCGCATGAATCACGAAATAAAGCAACTCCTCGGAGGCAGCGATATTATCGGATTCATCAAATCCAATCGAGTGAGATGGCTCGGCCACGTTACAAGGTCTCCACAACAACGGATGATAAATAAAGTGTTCCACCAACAACCAGCCGGAGTACGTCGTAGAGGAAGACCCCGACTACGCTGGCGCGACGACATCGAACAAGATCTACGAACATTAGGATGTCGAAACTGGAGGACGAAAGCGGTGGATCGAGATGGATGGAGGGCCTTAGTGCAGGCGGCGAAATCCCTTCATGGGATGTGAAAGCCAGAGAGAGAAATGTACAAAATAAACTGTCCGAATTCGTATTGCGTAATAAGGGAAATTTTTGGACGTATCGTACATTTTCGTATTCGTATTATACGTATTCGTATTCAGGAATATGTACCAATCATCGAATTCGTATACAGGTAACCCTCCAAGAACACGGTATTCGAAGAACACGGATACCCATTTGCTCAAATTACACGGTTTCAAACAACACGATTTTCGTTTTTTGTATATTATAACAAAAAATAATAGGTAAAACGTAGTTTATT